>CM070037.1:103665521-103702330 GCA_036250615.1 Ptychadena robeensis | reverse complement strand
GGCTGCCATACACACCCCGATGGTGTGCAGACAGACCAGTCCCGATATGCACCGAGATTCGACAGACGACGTCATCACGTTTGCACCCCAGTGCATTATGGGGCCCCTTCAGTCGGCCGGCACCCTTTGTGTGCCGACCATTAGCTTCAATGAAGACGCCGGTCTTCATTGAAGCTAATGCCATCGGCTTCATTCAGCCAGAGATTATCGGACATGTCCGTTCTCTGGCCGGCCGAGCAGTGGGGCGACAGGGATCTGTCGCCCCATGTGGGCACATGCCGATTAGCGGCCGATATTTCTGCTGACTGACGGCGTGAGCGCGCATGCCCGTCGGTCAGGTGAAAAATCAGCCGATTATCGGCATGTGTATAGCAAGCATTATACAAGCATCTCTAGTCCGGCAACAAACATTTACTTAATTATCAGGGAGAGTTAAGGCTGCCATACACGCACCGAGCCGCGGCCGATTTTGCTGCCGACCGATGGGCGTGTGTGTATGCCGATCGGGGTGCCCACATGGGGTGACAGATCGCTGACGCCCCACAGCTCGGCTGGCCAGAGAACGGACGTGTCCGATAATCTCTGGCCGATGCTGTTAGTCTCAATGAATACTGGCGTCTTGCTGTCAGCTCTGGAGAGCAGTGTCAGATGACGTCATCACTCTGCACTTTAGAGCCTTTAGGCTAGGGTCACAGTGGGCGCTGTAATGCTATGCACTGCATGCATTTATTCTTATAGCAGAGAAGTCATTATGTTCAGTATGACTGTTTGTTAATTGCGACATTTGAAGTAATTTTTTTTTTATTTAAAAAAAAATTTTTTTTAATTCCCATTTAAATTTAGTAGGAGTCGGAGTCGGTCCATTTTTTGCCGACTCCGACTCCAGGGACCCAAAAATGTCTCCGACTCCGACTCCTCGACTCCGACTCCACAGCCCTGTCACTGAAGTCCCCTCGCTCTTATTTAGTTCCTGTCTAACTTAGGAGGTAGAGGGTGTTACTCTCCCTAGTCATGTCCCACCCCGCACATTATCTTCAAGCGGGTGGGAACTTATGAAGGAGAGTAACGCCCCCTACCTCCACCTGATTCCAAAAACCCGGGAAAAATCTAGGATTTGTTTTAAATCGGGATTTGGCTGGGAAAGCCAAACAAAAAACGGGACTTTCCTGTCCAAAACGGGAGTGTTGACAAGTATGCCCCAGGTAGATGTAGGGCCTGTTGTGTGGGAGGGTTCCACCAGGGGGAGCTCCAGGTCAGAGTTAATAAAAGGAGGAGAAACAGGAATTGGGGAGCCTTTTGCAAAGTGTAAGTGTAACTTGTGCTCTGAGGAGGGGAGTGTGGTACCTTGGGGTCTTGCAAAGAGGGCAAGCGGAGCGTACAGGTGGCTCCTAGGCCAGACAACCTGAGTCCTCACTGCTATCCCTTTTTCTGAGTCAGCCCCAGTGTCACCATGCCCCAGCCGTTGTCTGCTGATACAGCCGCTTGGATCGGGCCCTGGCTACCAGTGCAGTTCTCGGCAGAGAGTGGAAGACAACACGGCAGACTTTACCCTGCAGGGACTGTTGCCCCAACCTTTAAGGACTGACTACTGCCATTTAATTTACCCCCTTTAAACCAGTTGTATTCTGTTACACGTTGAGTAAAGTAGAATGTAAAATGCAAACCACTGTGTGGTTCACTACCTTGAGCCCACGTTCTTCCAGACTTCAACTAGCTGACTTTGTGAGTTAATTCCAAAAGCTCCTGAACATCATTGCTAAAATTGCTGGAGATATAGAGAAGGGTTGTGGCAGGGGGGTCCTAGGGAGATGGGCAAGATCGGGGGGACAGCCTTACGCACTGTCACTCCTCAAGACTCTATCTCTAAAAGTAGGGGTCCGCTTTAAACATGACGTAGCTCTTGAAATTCAGAGAGGAGTTTGACAAGAACAAACTTTTATGTAAGAGCTGTATTTGAGTACAGGTCTCATCCTTCATGGATCACCGACAGTTCAGCTTTCCGTGACTTAATAAATTGGGAAGCTCTTGTACTATCTTTGCAATTCAATCAAGTATGAACATAGGACAATAGTCTTATGAACGTATACAAGTTAGTATGATGTAATAGACATCTCTAATAACAATGTCTGCTTTTATAATTTAATGCGTTACCACTGTACATCCATCTAAATAACTAGGCTGTGATTTCATTCTCTGAGATAGGGGGTTTCTTAGCCAGACCAGGGAACCAGTCTAGACTCATCAGACAGAAGACCTGAGCTGCCCCCTAGAAAACGATGATGACATTTTCTAATTAGCACATGTAAACAGCATCCAGGCTCTTTTATACTTGCCTGGATTATTTTTAGCCAGCATGTTCAGTGTATTTTATAAGCTATCTCCCTCCAGAATCCACCAGGCAGGGTTTAATTTCTTGATCTATCCGCTACGAAAAACCCTTATGTGCTCTTAAGTAGAGGGAATCTGAAGTCTTTTTAGGGATAAGCTACATGGGCAATTTTAATCCCTTGCTTCTGAGAGATTGAAGCTCCAGAGTTTTTAGGCAGGGGCTACGCAGGAGATTATATTATTTTGTACAAATAAAAGTGTGATTAATAACAAGCTAGGAGTAAAAAAAATTCATACGAGATGACACAGCTATCTGAGGAGTAATGCTAGCCATACACATGCCGATTAGCGGCCAATTTTTAACCTGACCGACGGGCGTGCGCGCTGTCGGTCAGGTTAAAAAATCGGCCGCTAATCGGCATGTGCCCACATGGGGCGACAGATCCCTGTCGCCCCACTGCTCCGCCGGCCAGAGAACGGACATGTCCGATAATCTCTGGCCGGCGCAAGCCGATGGAAGCCGATACCATAAGCTTCAATGAAGTCCAGCGTCTTCATTGAAGCTTATGGCCGGCACACAAAGGGTGCCAGCCAACTGAAGGGGCCCCATAATGCACCGGGGTGCAAACGTGATGATGTCATCACGTTAGCATCCCGGAGCATATCGGGACAGGTCTGCCTGCACACCATCGGGGTGTGTATGGCAGCCTTAAGGCTGCCCATACATAGATCGATGCTCGTGCAATCGAGAAACCCTTGAGCTCGAACTTCCTCGATTGAAGGGAAGCTCTCAAGCATCCAAAGTAACATAAATCAAACAGGTAATAGAATGTAGTAGTGGGTAGGTTGTTCAAGGTACGGAAATCAAGAACAAGGAGATCACCATCCCCCCACCTCAACCAGTGAGGCTTTTATCAATATCTAAACAAGTACAAAATCATCCATGAGCATGTCGCATTGCCCATGTGTGACGGGGGTTTCATTAATGCAAAATGCATAACACCCTGCAGGACGCATTTTTCTGCTGCATTACAAGACTGCCATACACTAGCATGGGAGATGAAGCACAGCTCAATGCGTTAATGTGGGGTTTTGTTTATCAGCAATGAGTATGTTAGCGGTAATACTAATGTGACCCTGAACTAGAAAACAATTGCTGTCCTCCTGAGAGTGCACGACTGGAGCATAGGGTAGTGACTCTGCGGCCGATTTTACTTTCTTCCCTCCCTACCTTTACCTTTCTTTCTTCAGCCGCATGCAGACGAGGCCGCCTGGTAAACCTGTGGATTTGGGTCTTTTCATAGAAAATTTAAAAATTTGGGAGGACATTGATCCCATTGGTTAAGTTTATATTTGGATTAGCATCGTGTGTTCCAAGTTATTTGATGTAATTCAGGGGCTGGGCCGCATGTATCTCTGGCTTGTAGCTTTAAATGTTCTTTTTGTACCTTTATTTTTTTTCTTTGTTTGGTATTGTTTTTAAATGATTTCTTTTGTTTGGAAAATGTATAATCAATGTATAATAAATACTATAATGCAATTAGTGATGACAGAATATTGGCCACATCCGTCCTTGAACACGGGGATGTCCGCCTCCTCGCGGGGTAACTCAAATTCTGCCCCTGTTCAAGGGTAATTTGAATTGGAAAAACAGGAAGTGATGACCCTAAATCTGGAACGTTCAGTTTCTTATTCCGATCTAACCAGTCTCTAGTGAAAATATTCTTCCTCTGGCCGAATCTGGAAGAATAATAATCGTATTCTCACCAGCGAACATGGTGAGTCGAACACCCATACTGTTCGGTGGGAGAAGAAAAGTTATATATATATCAAATTGAATATAAGTAGGATTATTCGCAAAATATCACAAATTCAAATATTGACTATGCACTTCACAGCACTTTCCAACATCACATTACTCCACACACACACACACACACAGTAGCCATTCCCCCTACACATTCCCCCACCTACCTATTCCCCCCGTCTCCCCATACCCCCACTCACACCACTCATTATCACCACGGCACCCCATCCTCACCATGTGATTCCCACACAATCACACACTTGTCATACTACACCCCTACCCAAGCCTTATACACTTATACTTAACTCAATATACTCTATATCACGTAGGATATAAGCCTCAGTAGAGACTCGCTCGTACTTCGCTCCCCTCTCTTGTCTGAGCCACTGACCCCCCGACCCCGGTTGGCGCATTGAGACGACCTTCCCACTTATGGAGTGGCATAACCTTATTCATCTTAGGTAAGATATACCTCTCTACCAAAAGCACCCATACATTACACATACATTAAACTTTCCTCCACTAATACCCCCAATACCTCTCTGTACCCCTTCTAGTACCCACAATTAACCCCATGCGAAATTGTCCTGATGAACGACAGGGATGTTGCAAAACATGTTGACCCCCTTTGATATTTGTATCAACTGCTGGCAATGTATCTTGGTACTCTCTGAATATATGTTAAACTCACGACTGGACCGATATATAAAAATTGGGACTTTATTGACAACATTGTACCTGTTTATTGTTTGAAATACATGTATACGTTTTTTTGTTGTATAAACTACACTTTCGTCTGCCTTAAAGTCCACCTTTATGTACATGGGCATTACCCCCATGACTAAGGGTTTCTGGGTGCAACTGACGCTTTAGATTGTATATATATTGCCTATGCCATTCATCACCATCAGTAAGCAGAAGGCACAGGCTGCACACTAACATAAGAAGGCACATGGTACGAACTCCAGCAATATTAGCTATCCATCATAATAAAGTCATGTAGTCATTTAATAGGATAACTAGAAAACAGGGCAAGTACAAGCATAACCCTGCATGACCTCGGAGAATGTCTGCCAGGATGCTATTAGTTTGCCAGGATGCTATTTAACTTTCAATAAAATACATGTAGATAATGATATAGATAAATAAAATGTTCCAGTTTGATGATCATAGATAATCCCTCTATTCCCAGTGGTCACTGGTCATTTGATTTATGTTAGGGAGCAGGTCATAGTTCAAAAGTTTAAAAGCAAACTTTTTAAATGACAGAATGTTTGGTTCTTAGATGCATTGGATCAGCAGGAACCACATATTTCATAACAAGATATATACATTTATGTCTTATAATAAGATACCTATGGCTGCAATATCAAGTTCACATTAACGTGTTAGCATTTATAATATAGCCAAACTTGTAACGTGCTATGAAAATAAAAGATAACGTTGGAAAAAGAAAATGTTTGCTTTGTTCTGATTTTCTTGGGTAACAGCGAGTGTCCCTTTAATTCACAGCACAGCTTTCCAGATAATCCTCTTAGTATTAGATTTGTAGAATTTAGGTTTTATGATAATACCCTCTTGACCACCCGCAGTATGATCCTGCCTACACCACAGCTCTGAACACAGCAATTGCCACACCATAAGCATCTCACGGATGACTTCCTATGAGTGTGAGAATGTCATCACAGGCTGATTAATATTATCACACATTATCATTATCATTTACCAAGTACAGGTAGCGGTCCTGCGCCGTCCCATTCTTTGCTGATATTTTTTGTATGTGTCCTTCCTTGATGAGTTCATTCGCGGGGTTCACTATGTCCTCTTCTCCTCCCAGTCGTTCATAAACCTCCAGCAGCTTATGCATCTTTTCCTATGAAAAATATAAAGAAATGGTTAGGAGAGACGGATCCATATAATAATTATACAATTTCAAAGCGTATGTGCCCAACAGGTCATTAGAAACAAGATTTTGATACTTCTACGCTCCAATGAAACTTAGCAGCTTTTGAACTTGATTGGCTTAGTTTCAGTCTGAATGCAATTTGCATATATTTGCATCTTAGTTACATCTTAGTTACCATCAATAGTCTAAATTGGCTACACACAAAGAACACATTTCAACAACCTTGGAGTTTAGTCTATAGGCCCCCATACACCTAGCGAGTCGCGGCTGATTTTTTGGTCGGTGGCAAAATCGGCCACAGGCCGTGGGTGTCCACAATGGACATGTCCTTAAATCTCTGCCACATGCTATTACTTTGGATGGGGACACAAAGGGTGCCCGCCGATACTCTGAGCAATGGAGTGACATCATCACGCTGCACTCCGTCGCTCGTCTATAGGCCCCGGCTCATCAGGTGTATGGGAGCCTTAAACCCAGTTCGGGCTGAAGAAAGTTGCTGAAAGCGGTCAGCCTTCGCTGGACTCCCAGCAGCTGCAATGTAAACAAAGATTTACTCACCTTTGTCCAGCGTCCGATAACCATCCCTGGCTTTATTCCTCTTGTCTTGGTTGGCTGTTGACAGGGAGGGTAAAAAGCTAATGGTGGCAACTCATTTTGCCAGTCTGATAATGAAAAATATTAGTGTAACCTTACTGTAGTCTGTTCATAGAACTACATATCCCATGAACACTTGCAGTCAATATGTTCTTGGAATACGGTCATTTTCATGGACCCCATGGAAGGGTGCACAGAGTGGATGGGAGGATTGTGAAGGGAGTGTGCATGCTGTGTTGGCTACCAGGGTAGCTCTGTAGATGTTGCACTAGGCAACCACAAAACAATGGAAAGGGGACTTCAAGGGCAGAACTCCATTAAGTTTTGCTGAAATGCGGCAAAATTGCAGCAATTGCGTCTTTTGTAAACATCCAATTATTTTGGAATAGCGGTATACCTGCGATGTACATGTGTGTGGGTAAGCACCTATTTAAAGTGAATGAGGTGCATACAAAAAGGCACAGCCACTGCAATTTTGCCCCGTTTCAACAAAACATAGTGGAGTTCTGCCCTTCTCTATAGGAAAAACATATTTCATATTTCTGGGGGAGGGGGGGTATTTACCTTTATTGGTACTTTTTTTGAATTTTAACCCTTCAATTAAGAGATAGATACCTGTCCTAACTATTCCTCACTATATCCAAAGCTACGTGCTATACATTCCCTTTACAAAATAATAATGCTTGTAATATAGAAACTGGAATTTTTAAGCATATCAGGTGACAAGGAAATGCCAAAGTTTCAGTTGTGTGATTGATTTGGACAGGAGATGGCCAATGTGTGCTACAATGATAGGCCTCTGGATTCCATTACAATCAACCATCCCCTGGCTCCATGGTATATAGATAACAGATAATGTAATTTATGGGCAAAGAGCATAAAAATTGGATTTATTCTTTATCTTCATCCTCCCCTTCAATAATGAGCATATTGCTAACAGCGGCAAGTATTGCTTCAAAAACAAGGTGATGATTCAATTATAAAGAATATTCATACGCTGCCTATCTCTCAGCAACACGATTCTTTCTAAAGTTAGGATGCAAACAGTGTTTTTCATTTGTTCCAACCCAATTACTGGAGCGGCTGCTGTGTTCCAGCGGAGTCTGACCTCTCCTGTCTACAGAGGAACTTATACATGCGAGACATTTTTATGTAGGCTGTATCGCTTCAGAAAATATCAATGGAACTGTGATGTGACTTGTAAGTGACAGTCAGAAAAGGCCATTAGCACATTTTACAAAATCCTGGTTATCGTTCCCTGATGGTACGGCTGAGTTATTTTATACTGCCAAAAAGGTACAACATAATTGGCAACCAATTAAATCACCCCTATTCCTATATACAAGAAAAAAAAAGGTCATTTGTGGTTCATCCAATCGTTCCCCTGACTTTTTTTAACAGTTCTTAATAGATGCTAATGAGTTTTTATTTGCAACAACAACAATTTTTTATTTGGGAAATCTTGAGATAGACTTGAAAGTATAAAGAAAAATGAATGAATTCTACAAAAAAAGTAGAAATGATCCCAAAAATGTTTAGGATTTCTAAAAAAATTTTTTAAATATTTAACTAAAACTGCTCGTTGACGCAAATGACTGATCAGCCAATCACATGGTGGTAACTGAATGCATTTAGGCATGTTCAAGACAAACTGCTGCAGTTCAAACCCAGCATCAGAATGGGGAAGAAAGGTGATTGAAGTGACTTTGAACGTGGCAGGGTTGTTGGTGCCAGATGGGCTGGTCTGAGTATTTCAGAAACTGCTGATCTTCTGGGATTGTCACGCACAACCATCTCTAGTGTTTACAGAGAATGGTCCAAAAAAGGGAAAACATCCAGTGAGCGGCAGTTCTGTGGGCACAAATGCCTTGTTGATGCCATTCGGGTGGTAGGGTCAGAATTTGACGTCAACAACATGAAAGCATGGATCAATCCGGTCTTGTATCAATGGTTTAGGCTGGTGGTGTAATGGTGTGGGGGACATTTTCTTGGCACACTTTGGGCCCCTTAGTAGTAATTGATCATCGTTGCAACGCCACAGCCTACCTGAGTATTGTTGCTGACCATGTTCATCCCTTTATGACTACAGTGTACCCATCTTCTGATGGCGACTTCCAGCAGGATAATGCACCATGTCATAAAGCTCAAAACATCTCCGGTTTCTTGAACATCACAACGAGTTCACTGTACTCACAGGGCCTCCACAGTCACCAGTCATCCAATAGAGAACCTTTGGGATGTGGTGGGAGATTTGCATCATGGATGTGCCAACAAATCTGCAGCAACTGCGTTATGCTATCATGTCAATAAGGATCAATGTCTCTGAGGACTGTTTCCAGTACCTTGTTGGATCTATGCCACGAAGGATAAAGGCAGTTCTATAGGCAAAAAGGGGTCCAACCCCGTACTAGCAAGGTGTGCCTAATAAAGGGGCCGGTGAGTGTATATATAAAATCTTACAGCTGAATCATAACATATCATTTTTAAACCAAAGGTTTGCCATTTCTAAACCTCTGGTCACCAATATTTGTAATGAAAATCTACTGATCTTCATTGTGGATGGCAGTAGGACTACAAAATGGCCTGTCCTCTCTAGTATGGGAAGGTAAACAAAGAATCAGGCTAAAGGTAGCCATACACGCTTCAATATTTACAATAGATCTTTTTAAGTCGATTGTATGGGAAACAATACCGGTCCACCTGGTACGATCGACGGTTGAAATCAAAATTTTATATGAAATTGATTGAGCAGTAATCGGACATATTGGTAAATTATAGTCGATCGCACTATGGAGCATGCGCTATAATAAACAGCCACATTGGGGCTCCTGGAGAGCATAAATGATGCTGCTAAACAGTTGTGAATGTAAAGGAACTGATCATTCTAAATTGATCACACTGTGTGGCGGTACAAGCAATCGCTGCTAGACTGACAGTCGATATCGAAATCGCACAAGACGATAGAATCAAAGATCGATCGCGCAAGAGCCGACCCGTGTACAGCTACCTTTAGTGGTTAGTGGAAGAAAACAATGACCTAGGGCATGTGGTTAGTGGAAGAAGTAATATTGCCCTATTAATGGCATCAAGAGAAATTGTGTCTCATTGTGTCTCATTGTTGGTTCCAATGGGCAGAACTACATCCTGTTGCAGGAATCACTGGGAGGAATAGTCTTTGATTATTAGTGTTAATGAGAGCGTCTCATAGTGGGTGTTAATGGAAGAAATACTGGCTTATCTTTAGTGTTAGTGGAGAAATAGTGCCTCACCTCAGTGAAAAGAAAAGTTTGGTGCAAGTGGAAGGAATTGTATCTGGCCTTATACGTGAGAAGAACAGTACCATAAAGGCTGCATAAAGGAAAGCAAAGGCCAAGATTCAATCTGATGGCAGCAATTAGAGGGGGCACTATTCTTACAACAACAAAATAATGTTTATTAATGGACCGGTCACTCTAAGAATTGCCGATTAAACTGACCTGCATACGCCTGCATTCTTGTTGTCTGGAATTGCAGATCAATGAAGATTTATTGGCCATTAAAACCAGGGGCCCAACCTGCGGCCCTTTGGGCGTTGTTCAGCGGCCTCATTCTGTCCTCTACTTGAATCATATATTATGTGCTCCATAGATATCGTCAAAGGCTTTTAACACCATTTCCATTTTTAGGGAGTGTCTTCCAGCAGTACTGTATCATATGGTTTCCCAACACGGATGATGAGGGCCTTGGTTTGAATGCAGAAGAAAAAAGGATCCAGATGTGGTGCTAAACTCTTCAATACACTTCAGTAAACTTAGAGTTCAACCATATTTAAAATCTGCCCTTATATTGGAGGACTTCTATATGTATTTTTTATGAACAGTACTAAAATGTACCATTTTTTACTTCAGATAAATATATACTAGTGGAATAACATTATATTTTTTTATGTTTGTAAATTCTGTACATGAATATCAGCATAATACGTTAAGGAGATGTCAGTTAATAATTAACTTGAATTAACTTGAATTTCTCTGTTAGAGTTCCTGAAAAAACTATATTATAATAGTATATCTACTGGTATCTCTTTTCTACACAGCAGTCATGGTTGGTCATGAAAGACAAACACATATATTGCTGACAACAGCTTCCTCTAAAATTTACAACCCATCCCCCAGACGATTCTGAAAATAGGTTTATGTTTTAGTTAGAGCAGCAGCTAAACCGCGGTAAAAGGAAGGACAGTACGTAGGCAAAGCTGCCACAGATCTACATATCGGGGTCAGACATACGCTGAGTGCAGTTTTTATGTGGATGATCAGATCACGAATACCCAGCCTCAGGGAGATCAGAGAACAGTAATGAGGAAAATGGATAGCCCACATTATTGGGATAAAGACCAAGACATAAAGCTTTATTAGTCTTTCATTTCAAGTCTTCCATTTAAGGTCCCCACACATATAACGAGTGGGGACCGACAGAGGAGCTGTGGAGAGGAACGTGATGACATCATCACGCTGCTCTCCATCGCTCACAGCATCGACAGGGACGAGCTTTGAGA
The DNA here is from genome assembly GCA_036250615.1 of Ptychadena robeensis. Classification (NCBI taxonomy): domain Eukaryota; kingdom Metazoa; phylum Chordata; class Amphibia; order Anura; family Ptychadenidae; genus Ptychadena; species Ptychadena robeensis. The sequence goes on along the minus strand of CM070037.1, from coordinate 103,691,158 downwards.
CAACAGGGATCTTTCAGCCCATGTGGGCATCCAGGATCCACGATTTTGACAAGACCAAAAGCCGCGAGTGCGGCAAAATTGGCAGCAGCTCGTTATGTGTGTAGGGACCCTTAGTAAAGACACAATATACAGTTCTAGACGCTTTTACTTATATTTCTTACTTTACTTTTACTTATATTAACTGGGTATTAACCTAGCAGTGATGGTCGATTGTTGTTTTGTAATTTCAACTCACTCAATTTCAATCTCACTTTGTGAGTTTATTGCATAATGTCCCTAAACATGGTACCATCACCAATATTACTAATGTAGAGATGGATCTGGGGAAAAAAATTGTCTAGCACATGTAGTTTTTGCATAAATTAAGTTCAAATACAAGTCCAAATGTTCATATTAAACACAATTAATGCAAAAACTACATGTTCTAGAGCAGGGGTGGGAAACCTTTTGACCATATTAGGTTCTTAAATTTAAGATCAGCTTTATTGATGATCTTGGGGTTGAGGACATTGTAATCTTTTTTAATTTCTTGTACGCATTCAACAAATCATACACCCAGCAGGGAAAAAATAAGGGAAAGAATTAAAAAGAATTAACTTAACTGCCATATTTCAGAAATAATATGGAGACCTTGATCACAAGACACTCTGGCTCCACTAGTTCACTGTAATGAGCATAGAGATAAGGTGGATGTGCAGACTTCTTCTAAGCATTATGTACGCTAATTGCAGGAAACAAGAAGAGGGGCCAAGAGCATGATCAAGGTGACAGCAGGTCGGATTAAAAAGCTAGATAGGCCGGATCTGGCCCCCAGGCCGTAGTTTGCCCAGAGCAATATTTTTCTTTGTAATGATTCCACAGCCCTTCTCTACATCTCCAGCAATTTAATGTGTTATGATACCATTTTCAGGTGCTTTGCAACAACCTTCCTAATAAATAAGTCAAAATCACAACCAACAAGCCAATGGCAATTCATAAAGGGAGGTATTACATCTAGGAGTAGAAAGAGACATCATTTTCATTTATAGATTTTTTTAAACTGTTTTGTAAGTGTTTTGTAAGTGTCCAAAAATAACAAATGATCCTGCCAGAGATCCTATAACTGCATTTGCTCATTGCAGAATGAAGAAATAGAATTTTCCTGGTATGTTGGTGTACAGTAGGACAAGGAAAGTTCCCTTTTGGTGGTTAGTAAGATCACTATATGATAATTGTTGGCATGTAAGAGAAAGAACGATTTCTTTTCTGTGGTTAGTAGGAGGAAGTAAGATCCCATATGATAGTGGTCAGCAGGAGCAAGAGTGCTCTTGTATATTGTTGGTATGTTGGAGCAAGAAAGCTTCTTCCCAGAAAGTTGTCTGTAATTTGTAACTAGTGTCAATAGCATAATTAATAAATCGTCCTTATGATTGTGATTAGTAGAAGAGTTCCCACTGGCCATCAGTAGGAAGAGCCTACTACCATAAATTGATAGTAAAAAAAATCCACTTAAGTTGGTATTCTGTAATGGTTCCTTACATGTTTGGACCACCAATAAGGTAATACGCCAAAATGGAGAACAGGTTGGTTAGGCAAAATTGTCAACAATAAGATTGCTGAATCAATCCATTGATTGCTTTCAGCAACAAGTACCTTTCTACAATATTGTCTTCAGTGACAATGACAAATGGGATTGTAGTGGGGACCTTTCCCCATTCACTACAGGAGAGGGGGCACCCATCATTGCAGAGGGAGAGTTTGGGTAGGAAGCTGCAGTTTGTCCTCCCAACACTAGAGAGGGGCCCAGCGTAGAGGCCATAAAAACCCTTCCGGACGGAAATGCGTTGCTCCTTGATCTGGTTAGAGAGAAGGAGGACAGCATGTGTCTGTTCCCGATCTCCCCTTGATCAGGACTCAGCAGGAGGGAGTGTATGGGTGGATCCCAAATTAAACAACCCATGTCCGGAGTATAGAACTGTGCTGATTACCTTTCGGTCACAGCTTCACCAGGGAAAAGTGGGGTGGATTCCTCCCACCAGAGCAGAGAATTGAGTGAGAGCCCAGGAGCTGAAGATGGCTGGAGCCGGATGGAATATCAGAGGCCCCCCATCGTTGGACGGTTTGCTGTTGTGTCCGAGGTCTGGAAACTGGACTGTTTAAACTGCAGTGCGGTTCGAAGCCTCAATAACTGCACTTCTTTCTAAATAAGGCTGAACAGTAATTGTTGCGCTGTGCCTCAATAAAGCACTATAGTGGTTCCCAGTTCACGACCTAACACCTGCCCGTTACAGGATTAGGTCAGTATTTTTTTTTTATCTGCAGAATGATCCTGAAGATGGCAAATTGTGGCCAGCAGACAACAAAGCCTACTCTTACATAAATCTACTTGAGATTTCTTTGGACATTTCAAGACTAGTCAGCATAGATATGGTACCTATGGTGTCGCCATCCAGTCCCTCTACATTGGCTACACTGGGCCACCACATATGGCTTTGTACAGCTCCTGGCTCCCTGGCCTGCCTTCCTCATTTGTTTGCCAGGGGTAAGTATGATATGAACAGTCTCAACCTTTCTCTCATCCTAGCAAATAAAGCAGCAATGGAAACAAAACAAAAAGGGCCTCTATAAGGGGTCTATTCCACCCCTTGGCCATATACATTTCTATGGTTATCCTTACTGACTATATACGCTGTTTACCTCAAAATAAGGCATCCCCTGAAAATAAGGCACCTTTACATTGTTGCCTCACGCTGAAATATAAGGCATCCTCCCGGAAATAAGGCACTCCCAAAGATATGATACTGTAACTCTGAACAGGGGGTTTAGAGGGGGCAATCAAAATTACACCGGAGTATCAGAAAGGGTTACTTAAACGGTAATCCCCCCTCTGAGTCTCCTGTGCCATTTTGATTCCCCCCTCTGATCCCCCTGTGTCATTTTAAGTGATCCCCCCCCCCCCCCACCCTGATACCCCAGTTTCGTATTCTTGTTCATAGAAAAATAAGACATCCCCCAAAAATAAGACGTAGGGCATCTTTGGGAGCAAAAATTAATATAAGACAGTCTTGTTGTCGGGGAAACACGGTAGTAAAAATGCAGACATGCTAGAACTGGAAGCGTGTTGCTGTTAAGAATAGCAGAGGAAAATAAAGCTTAAAAAAGATCTAAAGGCTCCAATATATTATATTTTTGTTGTGTTTAGATACTCTTAAGGGCAAAACAAGTTAATCCCATTGTCATTATGTTCTTTTATAGTATCTTTATATATTTCTTTCCCACAAAGTCATAGTTACCCTTTAACAAAAATCTTTTGCCAGAGTACGATTTCACCTACCATCTTTCGAATGGCTGCATTTGAGTGATTCGCCGCAGTGGATATCAGCTCAAGGGACTCTGCAACGAGATCCAATTACACATATTAAACATTCATTCAGTGTAGAGGTCGCTGTTCGTCATACTGCACCGCAAGGTTACGCTAAGGTGACTAATTGTCATCAATAGATTTCAGTGTATACTGTGATCCAAACACAAACAGTCATTATCCCAAAAATCTGATCTTGTGACAAGCGGAGAACTAGAGGACGATTGTGCTAGGAAAGGCATAGACCAAAAAAATGGATATTAAATATCATACTTTCTGAATCCTTCCTATCAAGCGAGTCCTCTGGCAGTTTCTTTAAATAATCTTTCAGAAGGAGTTCATAGCGAGGAATCCGCTGGACCGGCTCCAACATGTGATGCTGCAGTGTGAGGTTCCCACAAACCTCGTCTTTCTGCAAAGAATCAACAGAAGATAGACATCAGACACATATCTCTGCTGTAAAGGAGAACATATTGCATCAACAAAAATACCAGATCCCCAGTTTAATTTCGGAAAAACAAACCCTACTTATAATAAAACTTTTTTTTTTCATAGAGAAATAATGAAGATGCCCATTGCTGATGTCCTACTGCTGCAGAACGGTTTCCAGTCTTAATAATCTTCATTGATCCAGAGCAAGCATGTAGTTATTGAAATCACAGGTCCAAAGGTAGGGGCATATTGGGAGGAAGTAAAAGACTTAGTAGAAGCGGTATTAGATTGTAGGATATCATTGGATATCGAATCATTTATTTTGGGCAAACCAAAAGGTGATTTGAATAAAGTGCAAAAGAAGATGATGCAACATATATTAACTGCAGCAAGATGTCTGATAGCAAGCAAGTGGAAAAGGCAAAACCCTCCCACTACCCAAGAATTGATAGGGAAAAATAATAGATATCAGAACCATGGAATATTTGACAGCCAGAATACGGGAGACTACTGAAGTCTTTAACAATGTGTGGAGACAATGGGACATGTATATAGAAAAGATGGAGTGACCATGGAAATGAATGAAAGGGAAGGGAACGAAGAGGTATGGGTGAGATATGGGTGGTTGATTAAAGAAGTATAGACAGGACACCCATATGCAGAGTTAAAGTTAATAAGGGAGAATTGTGGAAAAAAGTACAGGATGTATGAAGTTTATGTAATGTAATGTGTGAAAAAAAAGGAGTAATAAAGAGAATTTGTCAAAAAAAGAAATCACAGGAAAGTCTGGTAGTTATTTTATTTTTGTTACAAAGTACAGTCCAGCAGGGGTGTCCTAAGACTGCACACCCTTCCCGCCCCTGGCTATAGGGACTTGTACAAAGCTTAATCTATCAAAGAGTAGAGATGGTTGAATTTCTTCAAAAAAAATTTACAAATTCTACCATTTCGAGTATATTGCAAAGCCCCTGAACATGGTATCATCACCAAACTTGCTGGGGATATAGAGATATAGAGAGGGGTTGGGGGCATACCACAAAAAAAGTGTTGCTCTTATACAAATAGTTTTTGGATAAATAAAGTTCAAAATTAAAATTTTCGACTTTGAATTTGAACTTAATTCAGGCAAAAACTACATATGCTAGAGCAGTGGTTCCCAAACTGGGGGGCGGGCCCCTCTGGGGGGGACGAAGGTATTCCAGGGGGCACTGGCCCTCATTCTTAAATGTGTTTGAATAGGGAGGGAGTGCCCTGCAAGAAAAGTTTGAGAACCACTGTGCTAGAGCAACCCTTTATTTTCCAATGTTCCCACAACCCTTCTCTACATCTCCAGTAATTTTGCTGATTATATCATTTTCAGAGGCTTTGCAGCTCATCAAGTCAGCTAGTCGAAAAATTCAACCATCTCTATCAAAGAGCTCAAGTGTTTTTTTGCACATTGCCAACAAGTACAAAAGTACATTCAGGAATGGAAGCTCACATATTTTCTCACCCAGATTTTTTTTTAACAATTATGCAAAATATAAGCTTTGTTCGAACTCTCTAACTTCATTCCAGAGATTTCACTCCACAGAAGTGTGGATATCTGAAACTACATTTGAAGCTCCAGCGAAACATTTTGTTAACCCTTCTAGTAGGAGTAGGTTCCCAACTCCAATGCAAGGGTCAAACACTCCTAACTTAACAATGTAGGGCCAATGTATTACAACAGACAACCACTGAGAAGGGCCATCAAAGGCTTAATGACAGATAGCTGGTGGGTGGTTTGATAGAGGTGCCAACGTTGGAAAGAAGGCAAGTATTACTTGAACACCCTAGCCTTTAACAAGATTTGTCACCTAGACTTAGCATTAATAATGTATTTATTTACACAGAGATTCAGCCATTTGTGTATTCTTTATCAGCCCATTGCTAATGCACAAGGAAAAAAATGGGTCCTGCCTAATTGTCCAACTGCATCCAATGGCGTGCAACTGCAAATAAACATTTACAGTGCTATTACGCTACCCATAGAGATGGTAAAACATTTGACTAGTGGAATTTTTAGTTAATTGCAAAGTCCCTGAATATGGTATCATCCCCCACATTGCTAGATATTGTTATTGGTAGTGTATTGCTCTAGCACAGTGGTTCCCAAGCAAGCTGGACAAAGAAAGGCTGTAAGCTCAGCTTTGTGCTCCCCTCCCCTCTCTCTCTGAAACCAAAGGTAAAAGTGCTAATCCTGACCTGGACTTGGCTGGTGAAATGTAAACAAGCAGTAGCACCATCTTGTGGACATTTTATTAATTGTTATTAGAGATGGTGGAATTTCATTTTGAAAATTGCAATATTTAGCTTTGCAAGTTCATTTCAAAGTCCCTGAGGGCAGGAGCATTGTGACGACACTTCAGGGAAAATTTATTTTAATGTGTATGCTGGTAGGAGTTGGGGGGGGGGGGGAGCTCACTTGTCTTGAAAACAGGCAAGCGGGGCCTTAAGAAAAAAAAGGTTAGGAACCACTGCTTCAGCATATGTAGTTTTTGTATAAAATGTCAAGTCAATGTTTTGTGTTAAAATCTTGACTTGACTTTGAAACTTATTTATGCAAAAACTACATGTGCTAGAGTGATCCTTTTTTTGCAATGTTTACACAACTTATTATTATTATGTATTTATATAGTGCCAACATATTATGCAGTGCTGTACAATACAACTTCAGGGAATATGCAATTTATTCCAAAATAAACTAGTAAAAAATTTGCAACCATCTCTACTTACCCATGTTGTGATACCTGGTGTGGTGTGCACCAGCATTACAACGTAAACAGTAACATAGGTGAGTAAACAGCTGTAATGATCCAATGTCCCATTTTCTACAGACATGGAAGAATTCATTGGTGGGAAGTGAACTCCTGTTCTCTCTCAGTCATAGGCCAGGATATCATGGTTTACATCTTGGCATGACAGATGGAAATGATATATATAGGCTTTAGTCTTTATAAATGCATACATGTTACACAAAGCCATCAACAGAGCCACATTAGACTCAAATTGACTGATCTGCCTGGAGATAACCGATTGTTAATTTCCATTTGTGATCAAGTTTACGAACAATACCAAAACTAGAAGGCAACGTCCCTAGCTTTCAGCTGGGACATGTAAAACATCAGAATATTTTCCACTTGAATACACCGTGTTAAAAGCAGTTTAAAATAGCAGTGTGCTTGACAAGATGACGGCCCTTTTGCATTACAACGCGGAAAGCTCCCCAGTACAGCTAAGTGCTACATTAACACAAAATAACCATAGAACATTCTCTTGTAGTGATTTCACGTTTTGCCTTAACAACAGAGAACCAAGCGCTCATTTCTGTAAAACACATGATCTGCCTTCATTGAGGGGAATCACTTACATTTACAATTATTTGACATGCTACTCTGCGGCAGTTTGTATTTCCTTGGATAATGAGAGGATTCTAATAACCTGTACATCAGAAGAAATGTAAGATGACATTTTATTGCGCTATCCTTTATCAGTTGCTACATATATAACTGGTAAATAGCACATTACTTAATGGTCGCAAAACCATGCTGCATTTTATTCTTATTAAATTACTTGACAAGATAATAATACTTGCTCTATAGGAGCAGTGATCTAGGCATTTACCATCCCCATGTATATGTAGTAGAGTATCTGACTATGTGGGAGGTTCGCTAGTTTTAGACAAAGAAGGGATGTTATTTTTTTGGTATTTTACAGTTATTACATTATTTTATGAAAGCCTGTTTAATGATTTTCTTCAGAAGAGGATCATGTTCCAGTTCGGTCATCTCTAGTTTTTCAGTAATAGCCATTTTTGGCTAATTACATCTTCCCTTGTTTGCTATAAAATAGACATAAGATTAGGGAATGGTGGCTCTAAAAACAAAACAGCATTGTAGTGTAGAGAAGTGAAATATGCCATAACATAATACTCTTGTGTATGTAAAATGTATTGTCAAGCTAGGATGGTGCTGTTTCCTTAGAGGGTATATACAGTTATGATAGGAGGGCCCTATAGGTTCTTGCGAGGAAGTTCATCAGGGAGCCAGTGTGTGACTTCCTTTGGGGATTACAAGTTCCAGTCTTTAAGCATTAAACAGGGATAAAATTTTCATATTGTTTAAGAGAAATTAGGTGAAGGGTTGCCAGCATCCCCCAAGGGGGCCACCACCTCAGTAAGGCCATGTGTTCGCTGCTTAAAAAAGTTAAAGAGTTGTAAAGTGTGTGTCCTGAAGAAGCCTGGCTATAAAGTGGAAAGCATAGACAACATCACATGGGTCTCCATGACCAGCAGGGGACTAGAATAGCTATTCTGAGACATTTAAAGGTATTAGTGATGTGTAAATATACTTATTATCTTGACCTTGTGTTGTATATATTATTGTGCAATATATGGAGGCCTGCCACCTCCATATCGAGTATAGCCTAATATTTGGGTTAAACTCATGGTTATAAAAATGTTGCTACACTGGCATAAAGAAGAGACTGAATACTAACCTTTTTGAATATTGGTGCTACCAGAATGCCACCACTGCCCTTGGCTGCCACCTGCTAGGAAACTAACTACACTTCTGGAGGTGTATATCTCCCTGATCCAGAGTAGAACTTCCACCCCTGTGGAGGTTAGTGGGAGGAACCAGTGGAACTTAAAGGATCTACATATCTAGAGGTATCAGTCCCTATGTGGACTTCAGCAGAGGATTTATCTTACACAAAGTAGTGCAGACAAGTAAAATGCTAAGTACCATACTCATAATTCCTTAACTTGAACATTCATTGATAAATGGAAAGCAGATTAGAGTAGTCAACTCTAAATAGATTTCAACTTCTAACTCTATCATACAGATCTTTTATCAGTGGTAAGTAATGGATGCAAAATAAATACTTGTTGGTAAAGAACCCATCTTGCATTTTATGGATCCTCTGGATCCACAATTTTTGGAAGTCTACTTCTACGAGGCCAAGTACATGCTATTACACATGTGCTTCTTGATCATGTCATCCTTATGGTTGTTGTTGAATGATCCAACATTACGGCGTTAAGGAAATCTCCAAACCAACCTCCTTTCAAGATTTGATTTTGAAAATCTATGGTATCTAATTAATGGAGAGTCTGACTAGCTTCATTAGGGCATGGATATAAAAAAAATACAAAACCAACGTGGTATTAATGGATTGCTTTCACAAAATCTGGGGATTATTTATTCTTCAAAATTAAATGATTGAAAAAATTGCTGGCTGTAGCAGAGTCTGTTGCTGCTTCAGTTATCCACCCCCTTTTGCTGGATGCCCTTTGCACTCGCTCAAGTCTTTCATTACTTTGCTCCTTCTATCTCTCTTTCCCCTCCCCATCTTATCCCCTGTATTGGAGCATGCTGACCTCACACAAATGCATTGCCAAATTATTGCATCTTTATTATCTTATGCTTTTGTATATTAGAATGTTAGGTTTCAACACTTTTGGAATGCCTACGAACCCTGTGTTGGTTATGTAATACAAAAATGTTACATAAATAAAGAATGTGTAAAAAAATAACCTACATTTTATTTGCAGGAAATCCAGTAAACCTTGCTTTAAACACAACTATGTAAAACTGTGTCAAGTCATTAAAATATGTCACAACTGGTCTAGAACTATTACATTAAAGATTTGAGGCTTCGGTATACAATGACATATTTGTATAATAGTAGGTAGTTAGAGGGGAAGGTGTATTACCACTAAATACACAAGATTATGTATGGAAAGAACAATACATAGGAATGCCTCTGTTTTCACTGTCTGTATTACTGTTCACTTTCTGCCCCAATAAACCATGTGACAGCAATAAAAATCTTTGGAGGTTTAAATAATTCCACATCCACCTAAGAAATTACCTATAGGCCTAAAAGTTAATAAAAATAAGTGACCAAGGCTGCTAGAATGTACACTTTATATTTGTGTATATAAAAGGTCTGACTTGCTTGCACATAAATGGGAGAGACTTGATGGTAAGGTGTCACTATCTGGATGTTTAATGCTTCCACGGTGCAAGTTATGAAATGCTCTAAAAAGCATTAGTTGTTAAAATGGATATTGTATCTGCATGCTCTCTACACCTAGATCAAGCTGCTGTAATGCAAAAGTGGTAGCGAGGCCAAAACTCCACTACTTTTTGCCAAAACATGGCAAAATCATAGTGATTGCTTGCACGATTGGCATGCACCCCATAAATTTTCCATAGGCTCGTTTTGGCAAAATATGCCATACATACAATATTGTTTGTTTTTTACTCAATGCCCATCTGAAACGGTCTATGCTGGGCCTCCATCAGGCCAGCAAAGGGGGCCCTCCCGTCCCCACCATCTAGGGGGCTCGGCGGTCTGCAGCCCAGTCAGTGCCATACCTGCCACTGCTGTTATCGCGTCAGCATATGGCGCCTGTCCTCCATATTGCTGTGAGGATTTACGTGTGGGGGGGGGGGGTGAAAAATTATAGTATTGTGCCCTGGAATTTCTGATCTGTCTGTCTACCCATTTCAGTGTATCAAGATTGCAGAAATGTACTTCCATAGGCTACTGGCATAATCAACAGGTAATACAATTATTAAAAAAATAAATCACATTTGATATTGATGCACAAACATCCAGAACCAGTTTTAGGGCATGGAAATATGCAAAAGTTTCAATATACATCTGTATGCATTTCAAAAGGCTCTTTGGAGGGCTTTAAGAGTTAAATTACCCAACTGCAAGAGCCGTGGCTGAAACTAAAGGTTGTTGAAAAAGTAGAAAGCCGAACTATATTTATGGCTTTATTATTACGGGATTAGATATAACTAAAATGGCAACAAGTTCAGGGTACCTGAATATTGTGGATAACCTCTTTGAATATAGGAGACCTCTGCGTCCAAGTATTCACCATGTCCATAGCTTTATCAAAGTTCTTTACATATTCTCCATACATCTTAAGGAACGGTGCCAGCTTTTGGAGGATATCTCCAATCCGTGGGTGTGTAATCCTAAAAAATAATAGTCATTTAAAAAGCCCGTGAAAAAAAAGAAAGTAGAGAGAAAGAGAGAAAGTAGAAGTAAAGTGTTTTAAAAACTTACTTGCAGTTATATTCCAAAAATATTGAATGTAATATGCCATTGCGGAAAAATTTACCTAATTCAAATTCACTGGCAGCCCTTTCAAACTAGAAAGTAGTACACTGTCTAGCAAACCTGGGCTAAACCTTTATTATCCAACAGTCATTATGCGATAACTTTCCAGTAGGAAAAAAAATTAGGCCAGGTGTCAAGATCTCACTGCTCTTGTAATATTACGTGTTGATGTCCACTGCGCCATGCCGAAGATGCGAAAAAACAGGGCATTGCGCTTTTAGAACGCAGCGCACATGCCTTTTGAAAATAAAGCAGTGAGCCAAAGACTAAACTGACATGTGTTTACCGCATTTTCTGCATGAAGAAGTGGAGACTAACCCAAAGTGTTAACAAGATGGAAAATTTTAAAATGCATTACCAAAACAATTAGACATACCTTTTCACTAATTTTAACATTCTAAAGTGATAAGGAGCCACCAAAATAGAAATTTTGGTGGACAACTGTAGACTGAAATGAGGCATCAGAGTCCTCCCTCCTTGATTCACCTCTCTTTTACTAAGCATTGGATGAATTATATATCACACTAGTGGGCAAACTTTGAGAAATACATATGACTGGGTTAGAAAGCCAGGAGGTTCAATCCCTTAAAGGTCTTTACAGTTGTATGGAAATCCAGTAAGGAAATCCTTACTGGTGCTCACAAAGAATGCAAGACCCAAGGCTATGCTTTTCCCACAATGTACAGTTTGAGATTTTTATATTCCTAAAGAGAATAAAAAATGACGTAGCACTGAAGCTTCTGGGAATTTTGGAATGTTGCCATAGGATAAAATGGAGACCCAGGCCTTTGTCAATAAAAAATCAGCTATGCAAGTGCAAACAGTTCTCATGACCAGGGCTTTGGGGAGCATCTTAAACCTGTCTATCAAACTCTATAAACATTTTTATTCTAATTCCTTTGTATTTTAAGCTCTTCTTTTTCACATTCAAGATACAAGGTGGATAAACTCCACCTTGTTCAAAATAATCTATTAATTTAATTAAAAAAAGTCAGCAGGTGGTAGAAGAGGTAAGGAAACGTACCACTCCTGGGTTATCCGTGTCTTCAGTTCGGGCAACAGGAACTGGCCATGAAAGCAGTAGATGGAGGAAATATTAGAAAAAATACCCGTCGTCACCTCAGGTGGAATTCCGGCTGCAGATAATTTTGTGCAAAATACCTGGAACAGTTAAATTTCACATAAGTTATTACAAATTAAAAACACTTTGATGACTTTACGATAAAGCAGAAACTATAGGCTGATGGGGATTTCCAACAACTTTTTTTTTTACAGTGATATTTTTGTGACGATATTTCTATCTCTATTTGGTACCTTTGTTTGTAACATATGGCTCATTAATACCAAGACCTCACAAGAGCAAAAGAACCATTCTGTAAGCATTATATGGCCAACATGGATAGCAACTTCCAATAATGCAGTGGTTCCCAAACTGGGGGCGCACAAAAGTATTCCAGGGGGGCATGGGCCCTCATTCTTAACCTGTGTTTGAATAGGGTGGGGGGCTCGATAATGTCCCTAAATAGAAAAGGGGGGCCTTGCTAGGAAAGTTTGGGAACCGCTGGTCTTGGATTTAGATCCCACCTAAAATCTGCAAAAAGGTTCTATGCAGTGAGATGTGATTGACAGGGAAAAACTATTTTAGAGACTTTAATGCACAATCAGGCCTTCTTAAAACAGAAGGTATTTACACGGCCCAATCCAGCACAAATCCCAAAACTTTAGGTGGAAGCCCTCATTTTGGGACAGTGGGCAGAGCCATGCAAATTATTCCTTTTCGCCCCATCAGCCAGATGCACATCCAGAAACCGCTGGTGTACAGTGCAAATATAGCCTTTTTGGTACCGAGCCATTTTTTCCAAACTGCATACAGCTGTTTTGGGCTACTTGGCCATCATCAGTGCAGTGCATGGAAACAATGGCTCTATGGTGTGGGGCTTGGAAGCCGAACAAAGAGAAGTACCCATGAAGGTTATGGTGAGAAGGGATGAAAGGAATCAAAAAGCCCTTAACTCGAGCAGTGCATAGCACAATCAAGCCTTCTTAAAACAAAACCTTCATGGGTACTTCTCTTTGAGAGACTTTAATGCAAATATTTAAATCTATAATTAAAACATAAATTACTTTCCCAGTACTATTTCCCAGTATGATGTAGCAATACATAGTAGCATTAAAAAATGCAGGTGGTCATGTGCACCTATGGCAATGCAATTGTATGTACCTGATCAAGGAGATGTAGCCTTTTCACATAAGCTTCTTCAGTGTGGAGCAGCTCATTTGCAATATTAAACAGTTTCTGGGCTTCTGTGCACTGCAAAACATGTGGGAGGAATGTTACAAAGGTCTGTTTTAGCTTAAATACGTTTATTTTAGCAGAAGAAAATGGAATCATGTACACATTTAAACGTTTTTAGAGGTTCAGTTCATGCTGATATCTGACAGGGGAGAGCTAATGCTCAAAAACACGCAATTCGAAGTTCCACCCACCCTGAGTTTAGGGGTGGTGAGGGGATTTTTAAAGGCATTCCACACAGGTATGTAAACAACACAGTTATTTAATAAGTTACAGTTGGAAATGTGTAAAACATAGGGATTTCAGTCCTTTGAAAATTCAATATATTACACGCTTATGGTATCTATCAATTACAATCTGTACAATGTAAATGTAAATACAATGCAAATAATTACAATGTAAATAATCCTTGATGCATTTCGCATACATTGCTTCTTCAAGAGGGTTGCAAAGCCTTCTGCAGCACATCCCACAGATTCTCAATGGGGTAAGGTCTGGACTCTATGGTGGCCAATCCATGTGTGACAATGATGTCTCATGCTCCCTGAACCACTCTTTCACAATTTAAGCCCGATGTATCCTGGCATTGTCATCTTGGAATATGCCTGTGCATCAGGGAAAAAAATCCATTGATGGAATAACCTGGCCATTCAGTATATCCAGGTAGTCATCTGACCTCATTCTTGGAGCACATACAGTTGCTGAACCTAGGCCTGTACCTATTTGCTTAGTTAAATCCAGGTGGCGACTTTTCTTTTGGCCAGGCAGTGGATTTACCTTACTTTTGCTCCCCTAGCATTATATTTTGCTGCCTGAGTTAAGAAAGTTCCTGAAACTTTAAAGTACATAGAAGGAGGAGATTCACACTATGTGATGGTGGCTTACTACCAAGGATCCGTGCTATTTTGTCCAGGAGAATCCATAGCAATTGGAGCTTGTGCAGGACAATCGTCCTATAACTGCCAACAGGTAAATGAAAGGCAAATACTGTTTGCAATATTGGAAAGTTGCAAAATATTACTGTTACTTAAAAACTCCTGTTGAGAGTCCATTGAGGGTGAATGGCTACCTCAAAAGTGCTTTGTAAATATCCAGGAAAAGTATGTCCCATGCATTCTGGCTGTCAGAGAGCGTTCCCAGTGAAGGTAGTGTTTTTTGAACCGCAACCCCCCACTCCGCCAGATTTGCCTTCATCTCCACAAGACCTGAAAATTATTTTAATGTTGGTACAAAGAGAACAGACTCTGATAAAATGAGCCAATACTATCCAGAATCTGTGCATTCATCAACACACAAAGGTAAAAAAAAAGACCAAACACTGGAATCATCGACATGTTCTTCTGTGATTATCTCTGGAAATTCAAAGGTTACTGCATTGGCCTTTCCATAACAGTAATTATGCTAATCTACTATTTACTCTGTAAGTGTCAATTAGCACCATCACCTTCCAATCGTGTGCAGCATTAACCACCATTGATTAACAAACTGCTGGCTCAGGCCACAAAATCCATCTTCATTTCTATTGCATTACTTTACATTTGAGAATCCTTGAGAGGCCTTAACATTTGACAAAACTGGTTCATTTAAAATAATGTGTTGATACATTGTAATTCATGGTAATTAGCAAATTTCTGTTTATTGTCTCTGGCAATAGTACCAGTTTACAAATCAATGTGTATGGACTGTTATAGTATAATGAATGTTCCTACAAAGGGTCATTAACTAATGTCGTGCAGTAGTTGCCTACACATCAGAACACCTTGATGTACAGTAATGGTAAAAGGTTTTAAGAATTACACAAATATTGGTATTCGCAAAGTTTGCTCCTTTGTTTTTATGATGGTAATTTGCATATACTCAGAACGTTATAAAGAGCATATGGAGTGAACAGTCCTTATTTGCCATGAAAATGAACTGGATCCCAAAGAAACTTTCAAATGTGTTTCAGCCGTGGCACAAAAGAACCAGATCCCCATAAAGACAGCAAGTGCCAGGACCAATTCATAACGGTGGTTTAGCTGAGAGAATGTGGTGCAGTGCTTGCCCAGGAATGGCACATGTGAGGGCATCTACACGCACAACGAGGTTTAAGTGAGAAGACTCTTAAGGAGGGTTTACGCGTGTAGATTTTTTTGTTCGATCAACAAAGAACAAACTTTTTTTGGTTGATGCAAGAAGTACAGGGAATAAACTAATAAGGACTGGGGTAAATTCATTTTCTCAGATGAAGCCCCTTTGTGAATGTTGGAGGCATCTGGAAAAATGTCTGTCCGGAGAAGAAAAGGTGAGCACTACCATCAGTCCTGTCTTATGCCAACAGTAAAGCATCCTGAGACCAATTATGTGGGAGGTGCGTCTCATCCTATCCTAACACATACAGCCATGAAAAAAGAATGGTATCAAAACATCCTACGACAGCAACTTCTTCCAATCATCAAGAAGAGCTTGGTAAGGAATAACGCCTTTTCCGACAGGATGAAAAGCCATGCCATAAGACCAAATTGATAACTAAGTGATCCAGGAAACAAATCATTATAATTTGTTCTCCATTGCCAGGCATAAGCATGTGTAGACACAACCATGTAAATCCTGATGTTTGTGTAGGCCCCATGTGTGGATCATTGCAGGATCTTCTGCATATTCTTAGGGCTTGTCTCCACTTTGGCGATCATCTGCAATCACTTGCGATTTTAAACTTGACGCGGCGATCGTGCCCATGCATTTCAACGGGCTCTTCATGCGTCCCCATTTCACTCTCTATGGGCGCAATCAGGGGCGATCGGGCATGATCAAAATCCTGGGCAAAAACACGCCTGATCGAGCCATATCACTCCCGATCGCTTGCCATAAAAATCACTAGTGATCACCGGCCCGCGATTAGAATCGCTGGAAATCGCTAAAGTGGGGACATAGTCTGAGGTGATCCATACCTTGAAAGGTCAAAGATGTTTTGGCAGCTCATATGTCACCTGTATAGTATTACCATATGGTTTTTCTAGTTACACATATTAACACACACGCTCACTCAGCTATAGACAGGGGTGCACATAACTTTTTTAGTGAGCTCCTCAGATGAGAGGAGATGGTGTTTGGTAATCACCCCATATATAGGGTGGTCTTTCTCACTGTGTCCCTCACTGTCCTCTGCGCAGGTGAACATAAAATGTATATATTTAACATTTAGCTGTGGCCGCCCAGACATGGAGCGCCTTCAAGTTGTTAGTACGCATATGAGCTTTGTAACAATAATGCAGGTACGCATAGCTAGTTTTTCAACCATTTCGATGATTTCAAGTTCATTGCAAAGCCCCTGATCTTGTTATCATCACTAAAAGGGTTGGGGGTATACTGCAGAAAAAGTATGTCTCTAACACAAATCGTTTTTGCACAAATTAATTTCAAAGTTGTCAAAATTTTGAAAATGGGAATAATCGACTTTGTCTTTGAACTTAATTTATACAAAAACTACATGTGCTAGAGCAAAACTTTTTTTTTCCAAATGTTCCCACAACCCTTCTCTACATCTCCAGCATTTTGGTGATGATATCATTTCTAGAAGCTTTGCAATCAGCTCACAAAGTTGAAAATTTCGACCATCTCTAGTAAAGACACATTAGGTACACATTGACAGGCATAAAGATATATTTACAAAGGTTTTCTTTTTTAGCTACCTACCTTTGTGGTGTCAATATTCTCAGTTTTTGCAAATTCTGTGCTTTCATGTTCCTCACTGCTTCCCTCATCCATGTCACTATCTTCATCTTGAGTAGAATCCCTCTTCTGATCCACAGAGGTACTGTCACTTATCTCAAGCGCGGTGACAGGTAAAGTAAGTTTCCTCTGCTCTACAGTGTCTTCATTGGAAAATACCTCCCCTACAACGCTACATGAGGGGCTGTCAATCCCACTGTCTCTGTTGGGTATTTTGCCATTATCGTTCTGATCTACTGTAATTTCCTCATTTCCATTGTCCCTACTAGGTTCCCCGTTCCGATGCACAGATGAGCCTTCCTCACGGTTGTTGATGTCAGTAATACTTAGATCCTTAAATTTAACATTATCAGGATTCGAGAGGTCTGAATTGTGAGATTTAGCAGGGTCATTATCCTCTGCGCTAGACAGTTCATCAGCAGAAAATCCACTCTCCGCAACTGCTGAGTCTTTCCTTGAAGGGCATTTGGAAGGTCCAGAGCTAGGTTCCATTCTGAGATGAAAGTTGGAACGATTGTGTTTGACAGGTTTTGCAGGTTGTCTGAAGAAAGGCAAAGCAGAGGTTTAAAATAAGTTTACACTGCAGATTTTGAAAAAACATAAACAAAACCTCAAGGGCATATCTAGTTAACTCTTATAGACAATTTTGCCCAGACTTGACTCTCTAAGGTTTGATCCACTAGAGATGGTCGAATTTTTCGACTAGCTAACTTTGTGAGCTGATTGCAAAGTCTCTGAAAATGGTATCATCACCAAAATTGCTGGAGATGTAGAGGAGGGTTGTGGGAACATTTGAAAAAAAATTTTTTGCTCTAGCATATGTAGTTCTTGCATAAATTAAGCTCAAAGTTAAAGTCGAAATTGCGATTTTTGAAATTTTGACTTGAATTTGAACTTCATTTATGCAAAAACTATTGGTGTTAGAGCAATCAGCCATATTATTTTTTGTAGTATAGCCCCCAACCTTTCTCTACATCTCCAGCAAGTTTGGTGATGATACAATGTTCAGGGGCTTTGCAATTAACTCGAAATAGTCACATTTAATAAAAAAAAAATTTTCGACCATATCTAAAGATCACATGGAACCTGTTTTTTTCCATGTATGGACTGCAGAGACTCTGTTGTATTAAAGATCTACCATAGGGGCTAAAGCGTAAGAACACCTTACCATTATATTTATATAGGAATTTTTACATTTGTCAAGGAAAGTACTGAAGATAATGAGAAAGCCTCACAATCTCCATTCAGTTCATCTTAAAAGTCTTAAAGTCAAAATTGAGGTTTTGCCCAATCAGTTTCTTTACTGCAAACTCAGCCATTTTTTAATCTTCATTGTGAACCAAGGCAAGGTAATACTGGAACAGAAGAGTTTGAAAGTATAAGATTTTTTAAAATATACTAAATTCACTGGAATTGAAAATTAGCTACATACTATAACCTCCTTCCACCTAATGTTACAAATGGCACTATGCAGTCAGATAGGAAAGGTTCTCCTGGCATCCACTAAACCTAGACTTGTCCACCAATCTGGCAGACCAAGAAGCCTGTCCTCTCACTAGAAAATATAGCATTCGGTTACAGTTCATGTAGTCGGAAATAATGTACATTGAGAAACCAATAGAGATGGTTAAATATATTTGACTAGCTAACTTTGTGAGTTAATTGCAAAGCCCCTGAACATGATATCATCACCAAAATTGCTGGAGATGTGGTGAAAAAAAGTATTGCTCTAGCATATTGAATAAGTTTAAAAATTTGCATTGCAATTAGCAGAATATTAAATAATTATAATAAAAATATAAATATAAATAATAATAAATAATACAAATTTGTCCATTTCTGGAAACCATGAGAACAAGAGGACAAGGGGTCTACCCCTTGTATCATTTATGTTTGAGGTAATTTTAGTATGCTGACAAAAATTAGCATACAAATACACAAAACAATAAAAATATGTGAAAATAAAATCCTGGCATAGATGGAAAACTAATGGAAAAAAAATGAATATTAATAAAGGGTTGTTAAAGTTGTTACTGTTTGGCAAGGGCAAATCACAATAATTAACAAAAACAAAATAATTAAGCTATTGTCACAAGGCCTCACATCAAGCTGTTATGCTTCTAGGGCATTTCACATTTTTGTGGCAGAATTGTGGCAAGATGCTTTGCGTCTAAAAACCTAGAGAACACAAAGTGGGATTTATGTAGAAAACTATGGACTGAAATAAGTGAGAGCCAGTTGGGTTCAGTGTGTCTGCATATACCCTAAGGTGCTCAGATCCTTAGGGTAATCCAATATACCATCTGAACCTTCCTGCATGCCAATTAAACAATACAAACATGAAGGCAGAGGAGATACAACAAAGCTGCTTAAACCATCAAGAAATGTTCAGTATTGCATATTAGACCACTTTGAGATTTGTGACTCCCATGTTGCTAAAAATACTTTTAACATGTGCTAATGTCACTAGGTGACTGTGACTTTATATTAAATAGAATATACTATTAATATACCGTAATTATTATTATTGTTACTATTATCTTTATTGATTCAGAGTGAATTGAGAAAGCCAGTCCGATGACTAGCAAGGTGACTTCAAGAAACAAACACAGCAAGTCCAGTTGATTTGAATTAAACACTACAGAAATGCACCAATGAGCATTTGTGTCCTGGTTACTAAGGTAAAGATTTACCTGATATTCTCAAACTTTTGGATGAGAGCGTTAATATCGGATCTGTCGGACTGGATCCTCTCCCTTGTTCGCCTGGTGACTTTTGGGGCAGAAGGTAAGGGCCTTGAGGGAGCAGGAGGTATTTTCTGGACAGGCTTCTCCTGGCCTCCTGATATTAGATGAACTGGCTTAGGAGGTACTAGAAAACATAAAGCAAAAACATAAAGCTTAAAACAGTAAGTTCTGGATTATGTAAAGCACAGCACTGTAATGAGAAGAATAGAAAGACGACAGCATCAGTCACAAGAATGGCTGGACAGAAATACCCTGGCATTGTTGGTTCAAGAAAAAGGCCCTGCTCATAGAGGTCAATGGGAGAAGAAAAATGCTGCATTGGTCAGTGGAAGAACCTTGTGGGACCAGGATTCATGCCACCCTGGAAGTCAATAGATACACAAAAGAGCCAAACGGGCTGAGAAGGTAGACACAGATGGTCACATATTTTTGACTAGCTTATTCCAACTTGATTTGAACATAATTTATGTAAAAAATACATATGTTAGAGCAAGAAGTTCAACCCTTCTCTATATCCCCTGCATTTTTGTGATACCATGTTCAGGGGTTTTGCAATTAACTCACAAAATCATCTAGTCTAATTTTAAAAAGGATTCGACTATCTCTATTGGAGAATTACTCAATATACTGTATGCACTATGCCAAAAAAAGTTCTGGGCCTAGTGGTACGGGCAATCAAAGCAGAGTACAGAGTATCCTGCTGATTTCTCCCTCCTCCCCTCTACACATCACCAGCGTCATCGATGACACCAGCCCATCATGTGGGCAGAGAAACCAATGCCTGTGGTGTGTCCCACCCACCCCCCCCCCCACCTCTTCGGCATCACCAATGCCACTAAAGAGGCAGTGCTGAAAGCAGTTGGTGCATCCGGCCCAATTCAGAATCGCCATGGCCTCGCCAACCATAGGTAAGTATGCCCAATCCTATACTGGCGGGTTAAACATCAAGACAATCCTGCAGCATCCAGGACTGTTGAAGATATTCTGTCAACATTTGTCAACTTTGCTTCCGAGCATGGGCTTCAAATGTACTACAAGTTTCTTTATAAACACATTACACAACCAAGCTCCACTGTTTTCATGATCACAAATCTACACAGAAGGTCAGCAACACTCTAAATAGAAGAACATCTATTCAAATTGAAAAGTGCAATAATTTATGATATACAGTGCCATAGCAAACTAAATACCAAGAAGGGTTTACATCTACTGTATATAAATATAAATTTAATTTTTCTCCTTTGTCAGTCCTCCCATGACAACTGTCATATAAAGTCTTCACTTTTGTCATACCTCTACTCCATCAAGCATATTAAGGTATAAAAGTCATAAGGTCAAAGGCCAGCCCAAATGTAAACAGTCATGTTTCCTACGCACAAGCTTCATTATTTATTGATATTTTTAATACAAAAACTACACACCCAACCCATATAGAAACATACACACAAATGAACTGACATATTCCTTTTTCCTCCCACACTTACACACAATATTCTTTATATTTGTGGCTAACCGCTGTGACGCTTCCTTCCTCCTGTGCAATATTTGCAATGTTCTGAGTAACTCTTTATCTGCTGAAAAGATTTATAGATGCAGCATAGAGAGTGGCTGACCAGGTTAGAGATAACCGCTGGGATAGAAGAAGCCCACGTGCAGATTTGTTTATGTGGCTTTTTTTCCAGGTAAAAGCAATACAAGATTCATTACAGTAATTACCAAGAATTGTTTCATTAAATAGATGTAATCAGACAGGAACTAAGTGAGACGGGGCATCTAATATGAGCCCACTGTGGGCCAAAAAGACTTTCAGGTTTACCAGCCCTTTTAGAAGATGAAGTCCCTCTGACACTTATTAATTTCCCCTAAAAAAGCCATTCTTATCTGTCATCTTAAATAAAGGTGCAGAGTCCCCATACACCTTTAGATTTCTCTGTCAGATTTCCTTTAGATCTCCTTTTGTTTTTCCAAAACTATGTAATATGAGGGACTTTCTAAAACATCAAGTCTACCTGTGTTCAATCGCAGAGGACCCTATACTACCTAATTGTTGGTAGATCTAAAGGACATCTGACAGAGATATCTAAAGGTGTGTGGCCAGCTTAATTGTATCTGTACCTTCAATGAAGGAAGATCTATATAAGAACTTTAATTTGAATGAATTCCATAACTTATTTGTCCTTGATATTAGGAAGGTGTTGTAGTTCGAAACAAGGCATCTGATCTGTCTCCACTCCAGAAAGATATTGCCAACTATACAAAACGGTTTTCAAAACTTTTCATAGCTAGGTCCATTATTGTTTTCTGCGCTCATTATTTCTCTGGACTTTTAAATACAAGGTCATACACAAATATTTAATGGAAGGCCAGGCAGGATAATTTTGAAATACAGCACTGGGATCCAGTCAGTGGAGGACTAACAGGACAAAAAGTGTAAAGCTAGCCATACATGCATCAACTTTTGCATGTGTAGTGACCCAAGAAGGGTCACATAACTGTAATATATGTTCTGTACAATATATGCTGTGTAATGCTGTATAGTGCCAATATTAATGTGTGCATCCCCTTAAGGGATACACCTGTTGTTTACGAAAAGCTGGTACCATGACTTATGTCTGGGTGTGTACTTGCATCCTTCCCTACAAAATGTAACAAACATGGTCCTGCCCAGAAACAGGCCTTAGGCCAGCCCCATTCCAAGGACATAAATAGTCCAAAAGTCCTTTGGAGTCTTCTGGGCTTTTTCCTGGCTTCTTCCTGTGACTCCTGTGATGACAACAGGCCTCCAGCGTTACACCCTGGAGAAGGTCCCCAACACCCAGCCATTGTTCCAGCGGCTCTTGAACAACACAGTGTGGAATGTCTTATCCCCATGTCTGAACCCCATCCCTGCCTCTGGGTGATGGTGCAAGCATGTATATATTCCTCAATAAAAACTGTAAATAGCTCCCACCTGCTGTCGTGGACCTTGGAATTATTGGGCTGTGAGCGGAACTTTGTGAGCGAGCAGAGGACATCCACCCTAAAGAACCTGGTGGCGTGGTTTCACACACTGCACTTGCACGACACTACACATGATTAATTTTCGAAAGGCTTGTGCGGTTATAATATATCGGTTGTCAGTGTAACATTGATCGATCATACCAGAATACTGTGTGATTAAAAAAAATTTCCTTTCCTTTTTTTCTGATTTTTTTGATAACCTGAAAGACCTGAGCTACAGCAATCTTCTATTTGTTGGTCTACACAGTTAAGTAGAAGGGTCTGATCCTACCAGCTTTTTTTTTAGTCCCAACCATCTTGGAAGCAACTGCTATGCATCCCAGGAGGTAGAAATGTGTTCCATTCCCTCTAGCCAAGCAAAAAAGAGATCTTATATGCATTAGCACTAGCAGTACCAATTCTCTGAACACACTGACCAACTTACGGGGAGACATATTTTACAATAAGATAGCATGAGTTGTGTATTTACATTAGCATTCTGCATTGCAATAAATAAATTTTGTGACAAAGACTCATATCTCCTCCCATATGTAAATAGCTACTTATGGGTAATACTGGCCATACACTCTGAGATTAAAATTACGATCCATTAAAACAGACCAATGTATCCCGACGGCGGTATCGGTTTGAATTGTAATATTCAGCAAAAAAGCTACCACATTGAAAATCCAATTTACGATCGTAATTTTTTTTTTTTTTTACGAGGATGTCATCGAAATTAATTGCCGTTTATATCGGCCATTGTGATGTTTTTTTTTGTTTTTTTTTTAAAGGGGAGGCCTCGGCAGTAATTGGTCGGTAAACACTATGAAAACATAGTGAAGTTTCCCGATGTTCCCAGACCAATTAAAATTTTTCAACATGTCCAATAAATTACGATCGTATTTTATCGGTTGTACCATGTGGACACGTGCAGATTTCAGGACGATAAAATGCTTTCATTGGTCGGTTTTAATGAATCGTAATTTTAATCTCAGAGTGTATGACTAGCATAAGTTGTTCAGTGCCAGATTTAAAATGGGTCTCTTTGTGAGTTGGTCAGTGTGTTTAGAGAATGGGTGCTGCTAGTGTATAAACACATGCTAAAGTTTCAGTCCCGCCTTTTTTGGTGGAACATTCTGTTTATTGACTTGATATCTGAACGGCTGTTTCTTGTTTTTTTTCCCCCTAATTTTCTGTCCAAAACTTTATGTCTTATAGTATGAAAAAATGGTATATATATATATATATATATATATATATATATATATATATATATACATACATATACCGTATTTATATAGTTATTTATTTATACACACATACATCTTTAAAACCAAATGTCATAAAATATCACATGATTAAATACCAACCTTGAGGTTTTTCTATATTTGACTTCCTGATTGGCAGTGCTTTTGCCCGGGGCTTCTTTCCAGTTTGCTGAATACATGGTATTGGGCTAGCGTGCGGAGTCTTAATGAATGGACTTGATTCAATGTGACACTTGACTTGAAAAGTTGTACATCCACAACCTGCAGAGGAACACAACAATTCATTAAATGCCATTTCATCACCTGATTCAGTGGCAACTCTGTCATAGGTCTGGATAGTCTGGATTCTAGTGAAAGACCATATAGTGTTATGGGTTGTGCCATATAGGTTAAGGTAACGAAAGGCATATATATACATATGTAATATATAGAGGGTACTTTTAAAATCATATACTTCTACAAATATATCTAAGAATACCATTCAGCTCTACAAATATAACCTTAGTGTCTGTATGTCTCTCCCTGTGCTTTAAAGAGCTATAATTACAGACGAAGGTCAGTGTAAAAAGGTCATTGCTTGCAAAGTTATTGGCCACTCTGACTGCATACATTAAAAGAGAACAACGATCATTTGTCCACTGTTTGATTACGGTATTCATCTTTACTACCAAATCCATGATAATGTCTGTGTCAGGTACGGGATTAGAACAGGAACATATGGTGGATCTTCCTCAACAAATTAGGCTTTTGCCTGTACATTGTATAAGTAAAAAGATGGGTTTTACTTGTTTAGGGTTTGAGCATTTCAACCCCCCCCCCATCATTGTTAGAATACAATTATCAAATAGACTTTTTTGTTTTAAATAGACATTATGACATAAACATTGCATAGAAGGGGTGATCCTTGATGTAGGGTTGTTCTTCATGCCATGGATAGCGAGCATTGTCTGGATTCTGATTTACACAATATCGGGAATCATATTTCAAATGGGGGGATGGTAGGAGTTTAAACCAACTAATGCTGGGACTTTCATTAAAAAGTTTAATTCTCATTGTAATATATGTAAAATTTTCTGCAATTACCTGGTGAAAAGTAATCAATTGGTTTCTTTATTGCATGTATATAAAAATATACATAGCATATAGCTCTCTGAGCTTCCAAAGGCTTCAAACTGACCATGAGGCCCAAAACTGTCAAGAACTGCAAGGGAACATTTTTCAAATTAAACATCAATAGTCCTAAAAAGCAATATGAACCACAGGGTTTGGTCAACAAATTGGGGGATAGTATCCTAACCATTCTAATTCTCACCAGTCCTATAAAAGGTCAATGTAATCCTATTGCATATCTATAATATCATTTGACCACAATAGATACCGAAAGGAACTGAAACATGTTTCTTAAAGCCTGCACACCTGAACTCTACTTTGCTAACAAAAAATGGTCCATTTTTATTTGTAGAGAAATTTACACTTCCTCAAATTATTGATCTAGGTCCTAGGTGCCCAACCTAAGGCCCCTTGGTCCTCTATATGCGGCCCCTAAAACCGAACTGTTAATGCATAGCAACTCACCTGTGAAGTGGTCACTCGCTGACCCAGCTTTTCTGATCAACTTTGGCGGTCCTACATCATTAAAATTTGCAATGTTGATCAGGGTAACCAGGTCTACTACACCCAGGGGCAGGAGGGGGGGGGGG
>CM070037.1:103651009-103665511 GCA_036250615.1 Ptychadena robeensis | reverse complement strand
GTTGGGTTTTGACTGCCTGATGGGATATGGTCCACCACCTGCTGAGATATATCAACAGGGGGAGGGTCTGGATCCATGTCATTACAGTGAAGGTCTTACAAGAGCAATGGTGGACCATATAGACCTCCAGTAGTAACAGCTTACCAGCAGGCTTCATTGGGCCAGTTACTGAACCAGGGTTAGCACAACACTTGGCAGGTAGGGCAAGATCTTACCAGACGATATGCTTACAGAACATACACTAAAGAGTTATGTAAACAAAAATTAGGACACCCTGGTATATATTCAGTTCCTGTCAAAAACAAATAACATTGGTTGACTCATTAAACAAAAAAATTCCAACAAAAACAAGGTTTATCCTAACTAATGAAAAGTTAGCACACCCTACCACTAACATCTAGCGTTGGGCTAGGGCTCTACTAGCTGTTAATACCCTGCATTGAACACAGGGAGTGCACAAGCCACCCATTGACGGCAATGGGGCATTGACAGGACTGTCTCCACAGCCTGTCAAAGCTCCCAATCCGTTGGTCCGAGCCTCCATCACGTTGATGTTGACTCAGCCCATCCGCTTCCAAAGGAGCAAAAGGGAGGCTTATACTGATAGCCAATGCCAGTGCATAGTGAAGCCCTAGCCTTAGCCTCTTGGTCATCTCACAAATCTGGTAGTGCATTCCAAGGAAGTTATTACTTAAGTTCAAGTAATTTATGTGTCTCAGGACCCTTGTCCCTTCTCTGGAGGGGTTACATAAAAATATGCAGTTTTTAGCCAGAGATGTTATGACCTTAAACAAGCAGCTTGCTCAGTAGATGGAAACTGATGAGACAATGGGAGAGGTATTTGGGTCAGAGGGAAATGTGCTGCCTTAAGGATAATACAATGAACTTTTCATATACAGCCTTGTGGCTTTCTCTGGACACTGCTCTCAATCAGGAGACATGATTCTCAATCTTCCCTCTGCAAAATGACAAGAATGTAAGCCACTGCGTGACCTGCGGGAAATATGCAAGTGTTTATCTCATAGCTTAGAAAGCCATCTCTTCTAGCCATGGAAGGTATGAAATATGCTATTTTTTACTTTCAAGGGCATAGGCCGGCACTTCTTACATAAAATTATGTCTACAGAATATTTGTTTGAACTACTCAAAACGTGTCACTGAAATGCAAGTGCAGTCTATCTGGCCTTGGCTTTTTTATGAATCCACTTTACCAGTGTTGATGTCTTGAGAACGCCCCATTCCGAGCCTACAATTCTGCAAGCCTATTGTTCAGTTTAAGTCTACTCCCAGATCTCCAACACCCTCAGAAGCCCAATCTTTTTTTTTTGGATAAGTAATTTGCATTCCCAATACCTATATACAATATATAGAAAGAAGAATACAGGGGCTAATTAATAAGTATTAAGTATATGGTGTAATGGGGAAATGAAGAAATAATGTTGCTCAGGAGGGAAAAACCTTTAAAAGAAAAACCTGTGGTTCTACTAAAGGGAAAAGCAGTAAGGTGAGCATACCGATAATATCTCAAGGTAGAACTTCCCCATGAAACACCAGAACACACATTTTCTGTTAACACCAGAAAATGTTCCCTTCTTTGGGAATAGTGCAATTGTTTGATTTACAGTGATAATTCCAATCTACATATTTAGCTTACTACAGCTGATCATCTATGCTTTGTGTGAAAGCCTTGATTTGAATTAATTGTTTCATGCAAAAATCACATCTACTTTCCGCCTTATAGTCTGCATCTCCAACACTGGGACAAGATGGTGGGGAAGAGAACCTACCTCCCCTGTCTAACCAGGCCAAAGCCATACCTTAACATAGGGGGAGACCTCTTGTTAAAGTATGGCTTTGGGCCTGGTTGAATGGTGGGGCTGCTCGCTCATTGCCCCCATTTTCCTGTCCGTCCAGGTTTGCCAAAAGCGCCTGGCGTTGCTTGGAGAGTTTTCTGATGTGTGGTAAATAAGCGGATGTGGGTCATAGCGTAAGGTCCACTTTTAATGCCCATTTTTAAATTTCAACTATACAAACCAATCAGAATGTACTTAGTCTTGGCCTAATTGCAACACAATAAATTTAGATTGGTTTCAAGGCGCTGATACACGAAAGAATTAGTATATACAAATGAAAGGCTCTACTTTTTAAACATCAGATATGGTATTTCTGCAAAAGATTATATGATTTCTAAGCTCTGGTTCATGCTGCACACGTGATTCCTCATTCACATGATGCAAAGGCAGCAATTTTGTGTGTTATTAAATAGACCTATACTTAACATAAAGCTTTAAAAGTCTTACTGAAAAGGATACATATAGCATAAGAGTAGGACTAAAGTATTAATCCGGTGTGCTACGGTTACATTTTGTTCATATTGACTCACCATTAGTGTTGAGCTCGAATATTCGATTTTCGAATATTTAGCTCGAATATTCGCAAATATATCATTGGATATCCAACGCGATTTATTGCGCTTTTATAATCGCAATTCATTGCAATGAATGGGATCGCGATTATATAATCGCAATGCGATTTTTTAAAACGGAAATGACGGATATTCTCCCAGTCGAATATCCGACCTCCATTGACTTGCATGCATTGCGCATATTGGATCGCAATTGCGCTTTCTCGGATAATCGCAATTTCGGATTCCGCCATTCTCCATTGACTTGCATGCATTGCGCATATCGGATCGCAATTGCGATGTTTAGATCGCAATTCATGTCGTAAGTGCGGATATTCGAGATTACGAATATGGAATCGAATATTATGGCGGATATTCGCAAAATTACGCGAATTCGAATATTGCCTAGTCGCTCATCACTACTCACCATGCGAGGCTTGAGCTGGTCATAAACGGGTCAATTTAGCGTTTGATTCCTGAACAATCAATTGCAGTGCATGGGAATCAAACGCAGCCCACCTTCAGCAATCGACCACGCTGCATAGAAAACTCAATCGACAAGGCATCTGACATGTCGGTAAATTCCTGTTGGATCGCCATTACTTTGAATGATGACCTGTGTATGGCCAACTTTACACTAGAGATGGTCGAATTTTTAAAAAAAAATTTGACCATTTCGAGTTAATTGCAAAGCCCCTGAACATGGTATCAACACCAAACTTGCTGGAGATGTACAGAAGGGTTGGGGGTATACAACAAAAAAGAAATGTTTTCTCTAACACAAAAAGTTTTTGCACAAATTAAGTTCAAAGTCAAGTTAAAATTTAGAAAATCGGAATTTCAACTTTATTTTTGAACTTAATTTATGCAAAAACTACATGTGCTAGAGCAAAACCTTTTTTTTTTCAATGTTCGCAACAACCCTTCTCTACATCTCCATAAATGTTGGTGATGATACCATGTTCCGAGGCTTTGCAATCAGCTCATAAAGTTAGCAAGTCGAAAAATTCGACCATCTCTACTTTACACGTGGCTACAATTAAGTGCTACCATTTTGAGTTTTATACCATCTGGGTATCTACAGCATATTATAAAATAGGTGAGTTATATAATTAATTACTTTAATTACAAACAAGAAGGTAACCCAGAGTCCTGTTTATCTTTAATAATAATAATAATAATAAATAATAAATAATAATAAACCCCTTCAGTCGGCAGGGACACTAAGGCTCTTTATTGAAGCTAATGCCATCGGCCAGAGATTATCGGACATGTCCGTTCTCTGGCCTGCCAAGCTGTGGGGTGACAGGGATCTGTCGCCCCATGTGGGCACATGCCGATAAGCGGACGATTTTTTTGCTGACTGACGGCGCGAGCGCGCAGGCCCGTCGGTCAGGTGAAAAATCGTCCGCTTATCGTCATCTGTATGCCAGGCATAAGAAAACAAAATAGGTAGAAAAATAACATAAGAACAAGAATTTCAACAATTGAAAAAAAATTGTCTAGAGCACTTCTGCATACGCATAGGCAAGATAAATATATCAAGTATATCTAGAATGGATTCACTTTTCTGATCAGTGGTAGGCAATAACTCTCAGTCATTGATCCGTGGTGGTCAGTGCAGAATTTAGACGGCCTATCCCAATTAAGGTGGAAGATTACTTCCTTTCCATTTCCTGCTGTGATTTCTGATTGCCTATGGTGCTTCAAATTAGGAATAGAAATTGAAAGCAATTAAGCTGGTATAGTATGGATTATTAGTCTAGGTTAACATGATGTCCTGTTGTTCCATTTAAAGGGAAGGGGAACATATGTGAAAGGTACTGTACGAGGAACATAGGAATTGAGCTATGAGGTCTTTTAAAGCTGAGTACACACGTGTAGATATGGGCCAGATCGATGGGTGTGAGCGTGCACGGCGCTCAAGGAGGCCATGAATTTCGCCCACATCATATGCGGCCATCTCTGATTTCGAGCAGGATTGATTAGTAAACAGGAATATTGGACATGACTAAACCACGGTTGATGTCTGTGCTCTCCATGCAAAGCATCGGCTGAGCTGGAGAGAAAGTAGAGCTGCCTATTAAGCTTCTCCGATATCGGGCAGCAGAGCGATGACATCATCGCGCTGCTGCAGGGAACATCGAACGGCTCCAATTTCGAGCCGGGTGTTTCCTGTTTAACACTGCTAGTTGCTAAACAGTGATGAGTAGCATAGGCAAAATTTGAATTCACGATATTTATATTTATATATTCAAGTGTATGGCCATACATTGTGAAAATACATTCACAATTGTAATCCAATAGCGATTATGAATGAATGGTCACATGTGGTATTTATATTTGCATTACGAATATACAATCTTAATGCATTGCCATAAGCTTCCCAATGCATAATATCGAGAATATTCGAAATTGCAAATATCCGCAAAATTTGCAGATTTTCGAATAGCCGTTTAATATATTCGCAATTCGAATATTCGGGCTCAACACTATTGCTAAAGTGAACATAACCCCAATTACTACAATTTCAGGTAAGCTTTAGAAAGTTCTTGTCAACATGTAAAATCTTAAATGTTTACATTTAGGTCAGCCCTGAAAAGAGTATTACGTTTTAATTTGGCATGTATAGAAGTTTTGCTTCTTGAATTGAATCCCAGTAACCATGCCTTTATATCTTAGTCCTTTTGGTCACCCTCCTTGCCATTGACCATGCCTATAGTCCTCACAGGTAGCAGTTTTGGTTGCCCTGACTGATAACAGCATATGAGTAGAAAAAACAAGGAAGGAAATTGAAAATTCACAAATACGTGACTAATAAAGAGAAGCCAGTCTGGTACAAGGAACATCCACCCACTTCTAGAACATGCATCAGCTGGTAATTAGTTACACATTCAGGGTCCTAATAGGAGACACAATAATTAGGAGATGTGCGCATGTAGAGAATTAAATCAATGGCACTTGGAGACCAGCCGGGGGACTACTTTGCATCTCTTCATCTCAAATTGAGCCCTTGTAATTTTGGGGAAATGACTCTTATCTGGAAAGACTAGAATGATTCCACACATAATTGGACTCATTTAAATAACAACTAAAGACAAAGATAATTTCATCGTCCTTTATCAACCTACTTTTAAAAACAATATGTGCAAATTATTGCAGAGTGTTAATGCTCCCATTCTCAATGTTTTTGACCCCAAGGAACACTTCAAAACAGTATTAAATTCTGTGTGAACAAAACAATGGTCAATATACAAAACTCCCATCCTCCATAGGAGGTAAAATAATATCACATTGGTGTCAGGGGTAAAATAATACTCCTTAAATAGATGTGAGAAATGAAATAACAGCCCTTACTTTGTTTTATGTATGAGTAGTATGATTCTCGTGGTAAGCTAAAATAGCCTATGACCTAATAATGATGAGCAGCATAGGCAATATTCGAATTCGCGAATTGCGAAAATATATTCACAATTATAATCACCTCACTGTTACCTTTAAAATGAATGGTCACACGTGCTATATATGTTCACATTGCAAATATATATTCACAATCCATGGCCATAAGCTTCCCAATGCAGAATATTGTGAATATTCAAAATTGCGAATATCTACTGCCATATTCACGAAATTTGCAAATTCTTGAATAGCCGATATTTGCCGAATATATTCGCAATTTGAATATTCTAGCTCAACACTAGTACCTTAAATTAATGTCAGTGGGTGCCATTGACAACAATGTAAACTAGAATCATTGACACCAAAGCAAGGTGAGATGGTAGAATTTTTTTTCCAAAAGATGACCATTTCAAGTTAATTGAAAAGCCCCTGAGCATGATATCATCACCAAACCTACTGGAGATTAGTGTTGAGCTAGAATATTCAAAATTCTAATATATTCGACGAATATCCGTCATTCGAGAATTTGCAGTATTTCGCGAATGTGTGCGGATATTCGTAATGGCGGATATTTGTCATATTATGCTTCAACATTGTTTACCGGCATACATCGCGCATGTGTGCACATTGCGAATGGATATGCGCAATAAACACAGCACTCGTATTGGCTAAGATCACAGAATGAAGAAGAGAAGCTGTAAAGCTGCATCGCGAATCTTTGCAAACAGGCACGCGCAATGGAAGGCAATGGAATACAGTCAAATCGAATTTCGAATGTTCCTTTGTATATTCGGAAAATTAAGCAAATTGGAATATACCATATGCCACTCAACACTACTGGAGATGTAGAGAATGGTTGGGGGTATAATACAAAAAAAGTATGTCTCTAACACAAATAGTCTTTGCATAAATTAAGTTCAAAGTCAAGTCAAAATAGATTTTTAACTTAATTTATCCAAAAACTTCATGTGCTAGAGCAAACAAAATTTTTTTTCCAATGTTCCCACAATCCTTTTCTACATCTCCAGAAATGTTGGTGATGATATAATTTTCAGCTAACAAAGTCAGCTAGTCAAAAAATTCAACCACCTCTAAAGGTGAGTACTACTAAATGTGTCCGTGACATTTTGTACATCTGCAGCACAATGCTGTTGATTACATTTACCGAAGCAGGCAAGAATGTTTTTGGCATTGCAGTTTCTTGAATCCAAATGAAATGGCGATTGCGATTTCATCAGCACCAGCTTGTGTAATTCTAACAAACATAAGAGTTTTTCTCTTTCTCGTTACTGTATGCCACAAAAGTGGAAGTAGCAAGTGATAAAACACCCTACCGGTACTTGTGTAAGGAAGAAGGAAGTTAAAGTGCGAGATAACTTTCGCCAATCTATTTAAACAAATAGAAATGACAGATATACTTGTGTCATACGTGTCTGTTGAACATTTGTTTAGTAGGCCAATGAAATGTGCACATACACAAAAACATAGAACATGCTAGTTTGTATCTGAATTAAAAAAATTTAAAAAGGGATGAAACCTATATCATGCTTGCGGAGCTGTCTGCATCCTTGTTGGGTAACTTTATCTTGTGTGTACTTGTGGCCACTGTGATATGCTGCGATACCAAAACTTTTTTTTAGAAATAACTTGAACAGGGAGTGGAACAATAGAGACACCTGTCACAATATGTTAAGGCCCCTATACACGTTTAGATTTTCCTGTTTGATTGACTTTTTTTTTAAGGCCGATCGATTTTTAAGTCGACCAACCGGAAAATTATGTCTGTCCACATGGTTCAATCAACCTTAATCAATCGAAAATGACAAAATTGATCGAAAAGTGATGGGACATGTTGAAAAATTTGGATCGATCCAGTAAACATTGAATGGATATCGAATATTTTTTTGTTGTGCCCGACTGATGTAAATAATTAGCATACATACCTTTTATTAAGCTTTCAATCGATTTTAAACCAGCATCGATCAAATATCGGTTTCTCTATGTGGGGGGTATATTGATCGCAGTTTGATTGATCATTAATTCTTCGATCATAAATTATGATCGAGTCTGACATTGATCATAGGGAAATCGAACCTTGTATACTCTTTACTCTTACATGCAGGCAGTTCCTTATGTCCTATAGGTGGCCACAAAGTTACAAGGGTGAGAAAAAGTAGGTTATCAACCCCAAGATCCTCTAGCAATGGGTCCTACTACAGATATTTAGTAGATTGTACATCTATGGAGAAAGGAGGAGATGAACATTATCAGACACATACCGTAAAGGAAACAAGAGCAAGTGTCTATCCAGCAATATTACTTATGGAAACCTTGGAGTTGAGATCCCACAATCAAATTTCTCAATTCTCCTTCATATACATATACACAATAGGCACTAAAGTATTTGTACATCTGGCCATTAACCTGCAGAAGTGGTTATCAAACTGGGGAGTGGTGCGGTGGTCTCTAAGGGGGGGGGGCGCAGCCAATCGAGACAACCATGGTGGAACCAGCTACAGACAGTAGACAGAGTGCATGTTATGTGTGGTGTCTGTGTGTGTTTTCATCTATGTGAATTATAAATGTTTCTGTATGATTGGTGTGTGTATATGATGCATGTCTTTGCATGATTAGTGTGTGTGAGGGAATGGAGGTGTATTTTCAATAAAGTTTAAGGGCCATTTCACACTAGCGGCGCTGTTGCTGTGGTGCTTCTTTATTCACCATAAAGGATGTGCTAGCGGTAATGCTACCGTGTCTGTTACTGCAAAAAAACTGTTTCTGTATTGGGCCCTCATTCAGAACCTGTGTAGTTTGAAGGGGAGGGGGGCTCGATAATGTTCCTATATATAAAAGGGGGGTCCTGCAAGGAAAGTTTTGGAACCACTGCAATACAGGAACATTGATAACATCCTATTCGAAATCCATAGACATCAATAGGAGTTGACCTCCACTTTAGATCAACTTCCACTGTATTGGGATCTATTGCTTTCCTCAATGCTTGAGGTTAAGGGTAGGACTCTATATAGACCAAGTCCTTCCGCATCAAACTTAAGGTAGCTCTACTAGTTTGGTTTCTCCCTCGACTCTTGAGGGACAGACTGCAGCGTGATGACATCCTCACGCTGCAGCCGGCCCTTTAGAAAATCAGGGGGCACCCTTTGTGTGCTGTAATGGGATCGGATGGGAATCTACCAACATGACGGATCACCTAGCGATTTCTGGTCAATCTCACCAGATTTTCGGCTGATTGGTGGGAACGTGCATGGCGAAAATTTGGATTTGCGGGCGATTTTGCCACTGATCAACTACCATGCGCTTTCACAGTGGTTGTTCTGCTGCGAAATCGTCCACAAATCTAATGCTTAAATACTAAATTCGGCCTTATATCGGCCAGGAAATCAGACGTGTCCGTAATTTCTTAGGTCGATCCCATTACTTTGGACGGGGACCAGTGTCCCCATCCAAAGTAATGACCGGCATACAAAGGGTGACGTGATGATGTCATCTGTCAGGAGATCGGCAGCACATCTAAACGTGTGTGCCCAGCATTACACATAGATATCTTGCTTAAGGATCAGGATATTATTTCACTGACGCTAAAGGGACTAAGGCAGGGTACAGGCGGCTCGATATTCCAGCCGTCCGATGTACCCTGCAGCAGCGTGATGACGTCATCACGCTGCTGTCAGATATCAGAGAAGCCGGGGAGAGCAGAACTGCCTCTTACCGGCTCCTCCTCCTCAGCCGAGCTTTGCCTGGAGACCCGCAGTCTTTAGGCAAAGAATCGGACATCGCCGTATTAACAGTCATGTCCGATATGGCTGCTTGGAGCGAGATTGATTTGTCCCACTCGAAAACAGCCATGGGGGCAGATTATATGGGTCAGATAGATGGCCGTGAGCGCACACGGCGCTATAAACGGCCATCGATTTGACCCATATCCCCACGTCTGTACCCTGCTTAAATCATCAATACTATAATCTGTCCTTCACTGGACTTTTGGCATTTGGTACAATGGTGTCGGGCAGGTAATATTTTTGCTTGGCCTGGCATTACAATCTGTGTTTTTGGACAATTAGTAGTATTAGGGGTCTATGACTGCTAACACATCTGTCCCTTCTATGTCTATAGTGCATATACAGGTTGTTTCCAGCCTACCCCCATCCAAATACACTGAAGCTATTGGTAGATTTCTCGCTCTCTGTTACTTTGAATAAATTAAATAAGCCCATGTCACTACAGCAATGCAATAATAGGATCTCTAAGAAAAGCATCCATTTACTACATCTACTACAAGCAATCAGTCTACAAATTAAAGTACAACTACAAGTTTAATTTCAACTTTATCAAAGTTACACCTTCTTGGGTCAGACAGAAATGAACCTTTACCAAAGGAGCAGATGGACTTATGGGGCTTGGGGAGAATACGACCCATGCTTGGAGTTAAGAAATCAATAAGCACCATGTCAGACAGGTACATCAGTTGACATCACCTGTGGCACAAGGGCAAACTAGAGGCCTCCATTTAAGATTAATCCACTGTAAGGGTCGGGAATCAACGAGTCAACTGTGTAACGAACAACAACTTTGTTACCGGCGACCCTGCATGTGAGAGCAAGAAACTTTCAGGCAATAACAGGTGAAAAGTTTTAACAAAGGTGACCACAATAGTCCGGGTAGTCAAACCGTTCAGTCTGCTGCACTCAAGTGGGGCCAGGGGAAGTAAGGCCAGAAGTGAGTGGTACTTGCATAGTCACAGGGAGACCTCTACAGTCTGGCGGTGACACGCTGAAGTGGGAATATCCAGGCTCCGTCCACAGTTCTCTACGTGGCGTGTGCTCCCAGTCACCCCACCAGAGCCTTGGCAAGGATAAGGAAAGGACTCCGTAGGGTAAACATGTAACGGGGCTTTCACAAACTATTTCGCTCGCTGGCTGCCCGCACATCGGACAAAACTGAGACATTGACAGTCTTGGGGTGGGTAGCATGCCCAGGTACCTCCACTCCATCAGACTCCTTCCTGCTGAGCTGACCCAGGTGGATGGGCCCTCAGGGAGGATCATGGTCCAGGGAATTAAAGGGGACATTGCCCCGCAATGTATGTGGCACTAAACCACACCACTAGCCTTAAACAATAGAAAACTTTACAGACTAGGATCACAAAGAGAGTAACATTTCTTACAAAGAGGATACCACTACATTCATTATCTGTTGTTGATGAATTGTCATCAGCGTCTGGAACAGACATGGGGCATCAGTCCAAGAGATTCTGTCACTATAGTCTCTTAGAGCTGTAAGTTATTGCAAGATATCACATAATGAATAAAAAGTTAAATTTTTTGGGCGAACAAACATTAATCAGCAAACTTATCTAAATCCATAAAGCCTCAGTAATGACTTTAAAACATGAACATTAGGTAAAAGAAAATATGAAAAATTTTTAGCTTTTGAAGACACAATTACTTGTCACATTTCCTCAACTCATTTCCTTCCTTGTGACATGTAGATATACACAATGTCATTACATAAACTTTACCCATCACCTTTCAAATGAGTGTATTCTGTGTAAATGCTGCCTTCTCAAATGTCTTGCAATCAAGCTAATCTAAAGCTAAAAAAAGTTGTGCCAAATCCACAAAATAAAACAAATGAATAAAATCATAAACGAAGAGAGTTTTGGGAAAGAAACCAGGTAACGTACCTTGCAGGGAGAGCAGCCTTGTCTGTGTCTCTGCTGCACATCACTTCCTGAACTAAACTAGTTCCTATTTTGAAACTTCAAGAGCGTCTACCAGAGAGACCAAGTATTACATTTCTGGTATGTTACGTGTGCAGGCTACCGACAAGGAACTGGCTGCAAATCATATTTCACATGCATCCAGGATGTGTCACATGCATTGCATTGTTGTCGGTAAATATAATCTACAGCCATCTGCTAATCCCTGAATATAAACAATGTGGAAAACACCACAATTTCGTACTGACAGATGCGTCAGTTATGCTATGTCATCGTGTCTGATACACTGGCCAGCAGAACCGGTTTCCTGGATCCCAGAACAAACTCTTAGATATGTATAAAAAGTTTTCACATGAGATTACCATGTTATAATCCTCTCAATTATAAAGTAAAGTAAGTAAAAGGCAAAAAAAAAAAGAAAATACGTTTATAAATGTAAAAAACAATCTAATTTAATGTAGTTAGCCAGTCCTTAGATGTTGTGGCAGCAGTATGCTGAATACAGTCAGTCAGGAGCCACCTGTTTGCCTCTCTCCTCACAACCATGACCACTGGATGGAGATGACATGTAGCCTCCGCCAGTTGCCACTTGAGATAAGGGTGGGGAATTGGTTGCCCTCTGTCTGCACAAAATATAGTTTACCAGCCCTTAGATGTGGCCACTGGTTTGCCGCTTCATAACAACTGGGAACAGTTGATGGATGTTGATGGCCATGACATGTAGCCTTTGCCAGTTAGTTGGACATATAATTGAGATGAGGGTGGGTTAATGGTGATTAACAACTGCCGGCCCACAAACTATAAAGTTTAGCAGTCCTTAGATGTGGTGGCAACATCATGCT
Source organism: Ptychadena robeensis (assembly GCA_036250615.1). Lineage (NCBI taxonomy): Eukaryota > Metazoa > Chordata > Amphibia > Anura > Ptychadenidae > Ptychadena > Ptychadena robeensis. The sequence goes on along the minus strand of CM070037.1, from coordinate 103,653,126 downwards.
GAATACACATGGCTGGTCAGGAGCCACCCTTTTTTGGTAACCCGCCACCTACCTGCACAATATGGCATGGTTGCGGTTATAAAAGGGCTACGGATTGGCCCTGTAAACATGCATCTGAATTTTGTATTAGTTTGCTTCTTTTCCATATGTTGACTTGTTGATTCTACTAAGAACGCTTACTGCCCAAGAGTCAGAAATGTACTGTGCCAGAGCTGTTACGGTGCAACATTGTCACCTTAGCATAGAACAGTGGTTTCCAAACCTGGGGGGCGGGCCCTCATTCTGAACCTGTGTTTCAATGGGAAGTGGGGGCTAGAAAATGTTCCTAAATCGAAAAGGGGGGCCCGGCATGGAAAGTTTAGAAACCACTGGCATAGAAGATGATTTAAGGTCAGTCGACACCTTCCCATTCCATAAACATACATGGTAGGTATTTCATAGTCCAAAACAATTTACAGGGCAACCATAAAAACACTGCAGGATAGTTGTACATTTTTGGTCAGATATTTTTTCTGCCTTCCTCAGCTTAAATTACAAGCTTCCAATGGTATATTTACCAAACCAACAAAAATGTTAGTGTTAAGGTGGGCATACACGGGTCGAATTTTCAATCAATTCCAGAGCATTCGCCCAACATGGCCACCCTTGCTTCGATCGATCCCGCTTGAAGAAATTTCGATCAAACATGGAACCAACATGTTGGTAAATCTCTGTTTGATTGCCATTCATTTGGCTAGGGACCAGGGTTCCCATCCAAAGTATCCAACGGGAATCATTTGCACATAGTGGTGCACATCCATTCGCAGAGTGGTGACATCATCATACTGCACTCGAGGGTTCATCGATTGAATGGAGCTTCATTTCAAATTATTTCATAAAAAAAGAAAATCTTAGATTAGATTAAGGTTGCCATTGATGACCTCTGCCTGGAAAAGTTGGCTGTATGGGTGTTATGTTCAACACTAGTTTCAAAATCCTTGACCTGAAATAAGTATCTTTATGTTTAATGTTCAGTTAAAAAAAAGAGAAGGTCTGAAAGTCAGCTAGCATTTTCAGAAAGATTTTTAGGAAAAATGTATTTACCAATTTATAGTCTTTTAGCAAAAAAAATTCTGTGTCCTCATTTTTAAGTTTTCTAAAATTATGTAAAATCTTTTGACTTCATATGTATTTCATGGCCATCAGACAAAACAGGAAGTGGGGGGAAACCCCAAACCAGGAGAGCGTCAGCAAAGAAAACATGAGTATCTAATTGAGTAGAATGCTTGTAAAGCTCTGTCGGATGTCTCTATGCAGCCACATTACAACAATTTACTCTCATTTTCTGATTAGGTGACCAGACAGAACAAAAATAAGGCAAGATCTCCTTTGAGAGACACAAATGGACATCAAAACTTAACAAGTCTCACAGGAATTCTATCAATGGACTTTCTTTGGCATATAATTTGTCTACTGGTCAGCATATCTGCATGTGTCCACAGCGGATTCAAAAGCAAAGCAAGATGCGCATGGGCACATTTGCCAGACAGATTCCTTGCGGCACCGCGCGGCGCTGCTACGAATACATGGCAGCCCACAGCTTCAAAACAGCACCACAGGCGTGCTGCTCAGACTACGCAGAGTGGACACAGTCCCATTAATCAGAATGGAAAGCAGCAGTGGACACAAGCCCTAAATGACAAAAGTTTGAGTTTAGCTTGGAGAATGATCCCCATTATCTGTAGGACCTCCTTAATGCTTTATGGCCGAAACTATTGAATGATTGGCTAGGATACATTTTCCAGGCCATCCCCATTGTTTTCCCCAATGGCATGTTAGCACTTTCAAGCTAGCAATGTATACTTGTTTGTAGAACAATCATGCTGCTTAAAGCGGACCTACCACATTGTAGGTCACTTTGCACTATCAGCATCAGGCTGCCAATAGATAGGGCAACCACTGTCCAAAAATAAAAATAAATAAATCTTAAAGCAGGAAAGACCGTTTTTACGAGGTAGCACCTCCCATGCTGTGACGTTGCGCCGCGGCCGAGGTCGCATGTTAGAGCTGAGAGCTAAGGGAAACATCAGCTGTTAGTGGGGTCCCAGAATGCATCGCTCTGCCTGTGTGACGTCACT
>CM070037.1:103628972-103650909 GCA_036250615.1 Ptychadena robeensis | reverse complement strand
GTGTAATATGTCCATGTCATGTATGTGGGGGATTTTTTTTTGAGTTTACTTCTGCTTTAAATAACCTATTACATATCATCATAACAAACGTTGCCTTAAGATGGTCATACAACTTTAGATCTCTCTGTCAGATATCCTTTAGATCTACCAACAACTATGTAGTGCCGGGTCCTCTGCGATTGAACACAGGAAGACTTGATGGTTTAGAAAGTCCCTCACATTACATGGTTTTGGTAAAACAAAAGGAGATCTAAAGGAAATCTGACAGAGAAATATAAAAGTGTATGGGGACCCTAAAGCTATGCTAGTCTAGGACTAGAGACACAGGTTTTCTCATTTTCCTTTGACTTTTGGGATATTGGCTGTGATATTGAAAGTCGGACCAAACTCTTACCCAAAATAATTTATACACTGCCTGGCCGCTGTGTCATTGTTTCGATAAGCTTCTGCAATGTCACAAGATTTATTTCCATCCAATTTTTCACCAAAATCTAGAATTGATGATGGTAGTGTCTGATCGCTGCGCTAAGCCTCCTCACGCACATCCCACAGATTCTCAATGGGTTTAAAGTCTGGACTGTGGTGGCCAATTCATGTGTGAAAAAAGATGTCTCATGCTCCTGGAACCACCCTTTCACAATTTGAGCTTGATGAATCCTGGCATTGTCATCTTGGAATATGCCAGTGCTCATAAGGTAAGAAAAAATCCATTGATGGAATAACCTGATGAGTCAGTATATTCAGCGGACCCCATTCTTGGAGCACATACTATTGCTAGACCTGTACCTATTTGCTTTAGTTAAATCCATGTGGCGACTTTTTTTGGCCAAGCAGTATATAAGTCCATGTTAAACATTCCTTAGATCATACAGAACAAAAGCCTCACACGTTGTCTCGCATCCCTTCAAAAATGTTTGTTCTTCTTTTACAAATATTGATTGCCTCTTTATTTTCCCATTGAAAACAGTGCCATTACTCCTTTCTTTAAAGAAAGATGCTATTAGTGTACAGCAGAGCGTGCTTCAGGCAGGGATGGCCAGACATTTCAGAACGTACCATTTATAGAGAGGGATCGGCTTGCCTCTGGCCACTACTTTTTTGTAGAGGGGTATGCTTAAGTAAATGATGACCATTACACAGGCACCCACTGGGTATAAGGTCTAAAGAAGTTAACCTTGAAGGTACACCATGCAATATGTAATATGCATACTAACTAAAAGGAATTTCCGAAATGTATAAAAAAGCTTTTTGGAGGATTGTGAAGGCCAATAACCAACAAAGGTTAAGAGCAGTATTTCTTTGATATTATATTAAACCGAGAGAACACAAAAATACCTTTCCGTCAAGCAAACAGTAAACTCAGTTCATTGCAGCCTGATAATGAAGGAGCAATACTTCACTGTTTAGGTCAACCAAGTTCTCTCCTTTCCAAGGTCAGGGAGATAGGACGGTAATAAACAAATCTTTAGATGTAAAGTGACCCCCCCATACACCTTTAGATTCCTCCATACAATTTCCATCAGATCTACCAACAACTATGTAGTATAGTGGCCTCCCTGATAGAATACATAGTGATTGGAAGGTGTAGAAAGGTCCTCATATTACATGGCATAGAAGAAAAGTTGATTGTACAGAAATTGCAGGGTAATTGTATGTGGTGTATGGGGGGGGCAACCACACACGGTTCAATTTTGGTTCAATCGATGCTCGATTAGATCAAGGAATTCAATCGTCTAATCGAAAATCAATCTTAATCACATCAACATACACCCCACATTGAGTTTGCGATTCTGGTGAGATTTCGATTAAAAAAAGATGACTAAAATCGTCAATTTTGGTATGGAAACTATTGAAGTTCAGATTGAAGTGGTCTATGTTATTATATCGAATCTAATCGATCCAGGAGAAACACCACAAACATCGACGATTATAAAACGATTTTGGCACAATCAACTATGATTTTCCAACATGTCCGAACAATTATCGTCGATCGTACCATGTGGGCATTTCTCAATCGATGATAAAATTCACCTGATCGAGCATCGATTGAACCAAAATCGAACCATGTGTGGCTAGCTTTAAAGGTAAACTCTGGCATGGTGAAGCCAAGAAAGAAAATAGCCCCAATGTTCTGCACATGTAGTGCCCTTTTAAACTAGCCATGCATTTGCTTTTAGCGGCAATGTCTGTTGGTGGGAGGAAACCATGTGCTTGGCGCCAAGCGCTATGACACAAAAATACGTGCTGCAGAGTGTTTGTGTTTTGAACTAACATTCAATGCAAGGCAGTGTGAAAGGTACAACAGGTTTTCCTTGGAGTGAGTGATCTTTGATGTGATGGTTAGTAGCACTATCATTGCTTCTGCATGCTCATCATTGCCTATGCTTGCGTGTCTAGCCAGACAGGCTTTCGGCAGGCCTAGGGTTATGGTTTCATGTTTTCAATAGGGTAAAGGTGGGTTTACACGTCAAGATTTTTGTTTCGTTCAACTTCAGATTCCATTTTTTTAAAGATTTTTTTTATCGGATTTCGTTCGTCCATTTATCGAAGGTAATTAGATTTTTTTTTTTTTTTGTACAACTGACACAAATATCGAATGAAAAAAAAAAATCGGCGGAACCACAAATGAAAAATCTTTCAGATTTTTTTGATTTAGGAAGTGATGTATTCTGTGGGTGTTGCTGTACACACACACATCTGTATACTCACTGCAGCATACTGTACACACACACACCTGTACACTCACTGCTGCATACTTTAAACACACACACATACTGTACCTGTATATTCACTGTGTATTCAAACTCATACATACATATCGCTATTAACAACGAACATTTAATATTGAAATTTATGTATTTTTCTTTCGACAGCACGTTGTTACGATCGTCCACAATGCAATTGTTTCGTTCGGAAAGTTCCTAGATGAATGAAAATCATACATTGTAAAAATCCCAACATTCATTGCGCAGGAAATGCGTCATGCTACTGGTTAAAAATTGAGTCAAAAAATATCGAGTGAAATAAGGAGCGTTCGTTTTTTACACGAAAAATAAACAACAGATGAAAGTTTACCAACATGTCCGATAACTTTGTGGACGATTTTTGGTCGGATATCGAACAAAAAATTCCATCGGACCAAATGGCCGTTCTAGATTTTTGTACAACGAACCAAAAATCGTTCGTCGTTCATCTGTCGGATGAAAAAATCTTGACGTGCAAACCCACCTTAAAACTGACAGATGACTCAAATTCTATAAGATATGAGCCTATAGATGTGAGGGCAATAGCAAAGAGGGGGCGACTGGGTGAAAAAAACACCACCCTAGATTTCAGATACTAGATCTGCCTTTCCCAGTCTGAGATCTTCCATGCGAGGGATCAAAGCAGGCTAAAATCTAGACCAATCCAGGTAGTTAAACTACATGCAAGGATTCTTCAAATAAAAATCATACATTTATAGTGTCTGAGGTTCAACTTTCTAGATGAGTTTTCCCGAAAGCAATTGCAGATACCAGCAGAAAGAATACAGCAGGTGCAAAATGAGATTCATTGAGGCATTGAGATTTACCAGCTACACCAGAGAAAATCTGAAAATCTATCTAAACAATTTGCTTCCCTCCATATCTGAAAGGAGTTTGACATTAAAACAAATCACAAGAAAAGAAGAAAGGAAGGGAAGAGGAGTGTTGAGGAGGGGTTCTCTTTGCTAGAACATGTAAGCATTCCCCACTGACAGTCGGGGCTAATTCCTCCGTATGTTTCCTCATTATCTGCCTTTCTCTACAGATAACTATTAAATGTTAGACATTTCACTGTATTATGTGCGCAGTAAAGGAGATACATAGTTTGCACGTGTTCCAAGTGAGACTGTTCAGGGATCAGGATAAACCCTTCTGTCTATTTTCAAAATCATTTAATCTCTGTAGAGCAAAGATGACTCTTCTCTGCGCTAGTGTAGTTAACGACAACACTTATCACTAGCAACAGTATTTTTAAAAACAATACCTTTCTAAAAAGAAAACTGTAGTATAAAAGAAAACGTGTTGTGTATTTGAACTCATAAATGTGCAATTAAATGTATTTTCACATTCATTATATTAGCAGGTCATATTTCCAAACACAGGGGAGATAGATTTCCAGGAAGTGTCGGATTCAGATCACCCACAACTGGTGATCCCAAATGTGGATGTGGGCAGATTTTAATCACCAATAGGTTTAATAGGGCGCATTTCGGTGGACAGCCTTTGTCAAGCCCTTTGAGCTGAAATATGTGCCATTGATTCTTCTACACCCTACAATATCTGTAACCAGGAAGTGATATCATTTATAACCAGGAAGTTACATCATCGTAGTATCCACATGGCTGAAATCACAAGGCCATGAAGGAGAACAGCCCTTGCTAAGCCTGCACTGTACTTCCTTTAGAGTGAGTATTGTATCTTTCATTTTATCACTCGGGAGACCGCTTGCAGTGTGATGACATCGCTCTGCAGCAGAGGATCGACGGGCACCCTTTGTGTGCTGGCCATTACTTTGGATGGGAATGCCGATCCCCATCCAAAGTAATGAGATCGGCCAGAGAAATGCAGACATGTCCATTCTCTGGCCGATCGAAATTTTGAACGACATGGATCAGTTGCTCCATGTGGGCAGCAGTAATTCACAGCCAATTTTGCGGCCAATTGATCATTGTGTGTATGGGGGCAGCAGATCATTGTGTGTATGGGGGCCTTTACAGTACTATTTTTGCCCATTACACCTACAGAGGGCCCATCCCTGCCACTGACATCATGTTAGCTCTAACTGCTGCTGACAGTTGTGCGCAACTATTTATTAACTTTCCTAAGATTTTAATTACCAAATGTGTCAACTAATGGTGACACTCTCAACAGCTTTCCTGTTTCAAACAAACTGGGTCCTCTTCCTTCAAGGGCAGTGCAACATCTTCTTCCTAGATTCATGTCCCCAAGGTTAGTGATAAGAGTATGGATATGGGGGGGGGGGATCCCCCCATTGGCTGGGGTTAAAATCCATGAATAGGCATCCCAAATGTAGGGAAGGCAGAGAAAGTGATTTATACATGGCAATCATTTAAAAATTTTCATACTGCTTTTAACATTAAAAACCAGAAATAATTATACTACCAGAGAGGTTAAAACCAACTATTGCTCCACAATGCAGATGGTCGCTCAGATGCATTAACATCAGCATGCAGGTACATAAAAATTGTATGCAGACTGAAAATGATCTTTGGTATGTATGTATGCAATGTTTTTGTAAGGGTCCACAGCCACAAGTCTTTAGGTCACTAGTAGAGATGGTCAAATTTTTCGACTTGCTGACTGTGAGCTGATTGCAAAGCCCCTGAAAATTGTATCATCACCAAAATTGCTGGAGATGTAGAGAAGGGTTGTGGGAACATTTGAACATTTTTTTGCTCTAGCAGATTTAATTTTTGCATAAATTAAGTTAAAGTTGAAATTAAGATTTTCTAAATTTTGACTTGACTTTGAACTTAATTTGTGCAAAAACTATTTGTGTTAGAGACTTTTTTTTTTGTACTTTTTTTGTAGTATACCCCAACCCTTCTCTACATCTCCAGCAAGTTTGGTGATGATACCATGTTCAGGGGGTTTGAAATTAACTCGAAATCGTCAAATTTTTTAAAACAAAATTGACCATCTCTAGTCACTAGATACCACAGCAGGGATCCTAATGACTGCCACAAAACATGTACCTTTAAAAAAAGAGTCAGCAATGGCTGCTGCTTATAGCATACCTCCAGAAACAAAAAGGAAAATAAAGCAGATCATTTCACTAAAAATCGACCCGTGTAAAATCTCAAACAATTGCCTTAATTTTCATTTACACCCAAATATATCGGTAATAAGTGCCTGATATTATCTTCAAATGTGTTCTAGACAACAATGCATGTTTGTCCCATGGCTATGCTGTGCAGCCTCTTCTGGACTTCTATTCTTACATACAGGGCCATCCACTACATGAAAACTATAGACGGTCAAGCAGTGTGCCAGCAAAAATCTGGATGGGGACATTTCTGGACTAACCCAGGATGAAAGCTGATATTTTTCTGCTAGGCTCCTTTGAAGTCTTTGAAAACAAGTAAAATACTGATGCTCCTCCCTCACTGTGGTGAAAGTACCTGCTCACATCTTTTGTCCTTTCACGGAAAGGTTTCTCATTCATAAAATGTTTGGCTGCCATCCAGCTGGAATGTAACTTCGGTCAAACGGAGTATTGCAAAGAACCTACAGCCAGATGTCAGTGCCGTCTTTTGCAAAATGGTAATATTGGAAAAAAACTAGGCCAATTTTAATTGTATGTTTACACTTCAGAAACAGCTTGATCGAATCCCTGGGCTGAAAAATATTTTCTGGATGCCTAATGAACTATCTTTATGAAGAATATTCTTTATACAGGAAACTCTAAATAGTCCTGTATAAAGAAGATCTGTCCCTATTATAATTTAAGCTGGTTTGTGGGGTCAGTTTCTGGCATAGAGTGAGGAGACATGGCTCACAACCAGATTTCTAGATATCCAAAATGTGTTGCATAGAAGTTAGAGTACATCACTGATAGCAGAAAAGTTCAATTTACTTTGAAATTTAGTGTGTACACACTACACAGTGTGAATAGTTAACAGGAGCAGTTAGACATATGTCCGGATGTATTGATTGTCTGTAATGTTCAGCTATTCCACCCAGCAGCTCTGGCCTACTTAGAAGACACAATTACATCAATACTATAGCTATTATTTAGCAGAAGCAATTATCTATTATTAACTTCAAGTTAACTTTATTAACCAAATCAGCGAATGCGAACAAAGATGTTCGGCGGTCAGTTTTCAGGCTTTTTGGCCGATAGACATGTTACAGGATTATCTAAACGACCCGAGAGCACCTGCACAAGTTTGCCAACAGCATTTCAAGAAACAACTATGTAAATGCAGCGTAAGGCTGCCCATACACTGGTCGATGCACACCCGATCGAAGAGCAAACCTGGTGACATCATTGTGATGTAATCACGCTGTGCTCCAGCATTCGGCGATTGAACGGCGAATCAATGCACACCATTTTATGCAATCAATTCCTGGTTGATACTTTGGATGGAAGAAAGGGTGGCTGTGTTAAATTCCAGATCGCACACAGCAATTGATTGTTCGGGAATCAAACTAAAAATCGATTTTAACATATCCATATGGGAGTGACATCCTGTAACCGAAAGAGATTCCATCCCACTTTACGTTTCATTACAAGAAATGTAGACATGCTCTGTCTAAAGCAGGGAACACACGCAAAGATATGGGCTAGATTGATCGTAAATCACGGTCGAAGTCCATTGCATTGGGACCGTAGGTCTCTATGCAAAGCATCATCGGAGCTGGATGACACAGCAGTGCTGCGCCTGCAGCTGCTTCGATGTTGGGCAGCAGCTTGATGACGTCATCGCGCTGCTGCCGGGAATCTCGAACGGCTCCAATATCGAGCCACGTGCTCCCTGCTTAAGTCTCAAGAATCATATTCTTGAAATGGGCCCTTTAAAGAGCATGGTCAATCTGGAATATTTAAAAGAATTTCCCCAAATGGTTGTCACAAGATTGGAAAAGCACAATTGCACACAATATTTGTAAAGGAGTCAACAGAATGTAAAACTCTATTGTTAGTCTTAAATTTTTCTCATTCTAGTTTGCGGTCATGTCCCTGTTAAGAGCTTAGCTGGAAATTTCTTCCGGAACCTGACACCTTAAACCTTTAAATACATTCTTTCAATATGTTCTTTTTGCCTTTCTTAAATAGACACAGTTCAGGGTTGAAGCAAGCGAATGCTTTTGGGGTATATTTGCATTTTCTATAAGTCCATATGCCATACGATACTCCATACTCTATTCTGCTAATGAATACTGAAAGTAAAATTTTACAAAAACTAAAGCAAATACACTCAAGGCCCAAAATATATAGGTCATAACTAAAAATCAGTGGGCCCCTACGCAAACCTTTAGATGCGGATGCACTGCCTGAAAGTGGAAAGTAAAGCTAGCCATACATATGTCGATTATTTTGCGTTTCGTTCGTCGATCCAATAAAAATTAATCAATTCATTTAAAGGAATCGACATACTGTATGTTTGTCTGCAATTCATTTAAAGGAATCGATCCCCGTGAAATAGATTCCTTCCTAGAAATCAATTCCATTTGTAAGATCGACCAAAATTTACCAACATGTCCGATCACTTTCGATCGATTTTTTGTTCAATGTCGATCACTTTTGGGCGATCAAGCCAGCTGGACAGGAATCAATTTCCATTAGATTGACTTACATTTTGATCACTTTAAGTCGATCGAACATAAAAATTTAATAGTGTATGGCTACCTTTAAAGCGGTGACTGCATAATGAAGGGAGCCATAGAAATATGTAGGTGGGGACCCCCTTCTGTTATCATAATGAATCCCCTGGTAATATCTGTTCATTGCCCAGCAGAAATGTTTGGTCAACTTATTCACTTAAACGGGCTTCCTTTTGCAAAAGCCCACACCAAAATAGGGCGTGGTAGTATAATGCACAGAAAAAGATGAATTACATGTGGTGCCACATAAGTATGTTGAGGGGCTGCTTTGGTATGCCATTCACAAGTAAAAGCATGGATACTGTAAGCCAGGGGTGTCTAACTAAAGCCCGAGGGACAAATCTGACCCTCAGTGTAATTACATTTGGAATGTGAGTTTTTTACAGTGTGATCAAAAATCGCATCCATTCATTCTCTATGGACGCAATTTTGGGGGCATTTTTCTTTTTATTGCAATTGTGAGGCGATAAATCATAGCCTTATTTATAGGAATTAACTTTGGCATACTCAACTGTGCGAAGGGAACCCGCAGCCTCGATGATGTCATCTCTGATGCCGAAAAGTGCCATTCACCTTCATGTATTGTAGTCAGCGTTTATTCAGCACATCCTCTGTAAAGGGGGGGAAGAGGGAGGTTGCAGTATCGCGTCACGGTAGAACGCCCAGGACGTTAAGAAAGGAATGGCACAGATGTGTCTTTTATTTGACATGTGATGTCACCTGTGTTATAGTATTATGCTTTGCTTGTTCCATATTCAATGTTCCCCTAGCAGTCTACCCATTGACCACTTTTGAAGAAGAAAAAAAAAAGGGGTTGGGTAAATCTAAACAGTTTGAATATCTATACAGCCCCCACCCCCTTCACATTCCTGGTGTCATTGAATGATAAAGGCATATGCCGCCGAAATCCAGAAGAATCACTGGCTTGGTAAGGAACCCCAAGTGTAGCTCGGGTTGCAAGCAGACCCCGGTGTGTCTGCCAAGGAGATTTATATCAATTATTAGATTGTAATGCCTTCCAGGCAGGGTCCTCTACTCCTCCAGTGTCATAACCTGTACCTGTGTGTACTATATTGTGTTGTATCTCCACTCTAATTTATTTTACAGCGCTGCGTAATATGTTGGCGCTATATAAATAAATGATAATAATATTAGTATTAAGGTTGGCCTGCCAAGTTTTGAATTTTGCCTCACTGGGTATTTGAGTTTGACACTCCTGCTATAGACACTATGGGAATGCACATTCCTGCACGCAAATTACAGAAATGAATTGGATAAAATGGATTTTTTTTATACCATACATCAGCCTCTATATAATAAAGAATATCTTGTATTTAACATAATCTGTAAAAAATGCATATAGGCCTAAAGTGCATATACAAGCCTATAATTTTAAGAAAAATGGACCAATCAATGCCCAAATATTTTTCCCTCTACTACTCAAAGTCTGCAACAAAATAAATCATGATTTAATTATACCTTAACCAAACATCTGAACAATACATTCCTATTCATTCATGACTTGCAACTATAAAATGGCATGACACCTCCTACACTAATTAAACTTGCCGGAAATTATAGGCTCATCTGAGCTATTAAAATTAGCAGTGATTGTCTAGGCGATGGCATGAAGGCATTGCACGTGCACCTTATAAATCACTGGGTATTTATTTTAAGAGCGGCAAATAAAAACTCTATTAGAGTTAAAAACTAAAAACTACTATTAGAATAGTTCTTGATGATGCTTTCCACGACAATACAGTGATACGATTACACAGACAGGTGTGATTTACTTTTTTGGTTCCTTATTTTAAGAGGTCTTCACCAAAAAAGTACACTAGTTGAAGACCTCTTAATCTACATGATAAATGGGGAGCATTTCTCTGCCCTGCATGAGCTATGATCTCAGCCTAAAGTTATAGAACTCATAGAAAAAGACATACATAATCATTGAATCTAACGTTTTTTGTTTTTTTTCAAAAGAACAGTAAACAGTTAGATGATTCCTCTCATTTAGTTATTTCACGGAGGATGCCAAAAGAGGTGCTAAACTTGACTTTTGTTAGGGGAAAAAATTGTTCTTGAGAAACCCCTTAAAGCACACCTGAAACCCAAAAAAACATTCTCTGTTCTCATCTGAAGTCACCATGTTTTCTGTCTTCTGAAATTCCTAGCTGCAGTAACATGTATGGCCATCGGGGGCGCCAGATACAATGGTTTTCAATTTTAAAATGTTTACAATTGACTTTCAGGATTATCTCCTTACAGGTATCCAAAACCAATACACGGTCATGTAAATTTGTCCTTTTGATGTTTAGTAGAATGCACAAAGGACAGAAAGAGTCCAACGAAATAGAAAGTAAATGTTCCAGCATTCCCCAAAATAATCATACAAATAGTGGTACAAAGAGATTCAGGTTAAATATGCTCTTTATCAACATAAGGCACATAAGGATAATCCTTTTGAAACCATCACTATAGCAGCCAAACTAAGGCCCGGGGGCCAAACCCGGCCCTTTAGTCTTTTATTTTGGCCCTTTGTCACCTTTGTATTAAGACGCTCTAGCTCCCCTCCACTCATTCCCTGGAAAAAGTGGAGATAATTCCTAGAGAATGGTTGTAAACAATAGATTCTTTATATTTACCTCTATTGATTAATATTGTTTTATATATATTTTCTTCCTTTTTTAACTTTCCTGTCTGGGCTACAAGAACTAAGGACACCTATGCTGGGCAGCCCTTACAGGCTCTTCCTCCAGCCTTTCTGTGAAATTTAAAAAAACATTATGGCCCATGAGTCAAAAAGTTTGCCCACCCCTGCTCTATAGGCATCATTTTGTTTCATCGTACATTAAGTTACACATAGCACCCAAGTAACCCTGATTTGAAGTACTGTCCTTGGAAACAATGCCTTTAGCCACTCTTTTTTCCTCTGAGATCTTTCTGTTTAATCTAATATACTCTACAGTCCAGCACATAATGTATTATTTACGTTTCAAAAGTGTTATTGCACTAAATATTTTATACAGCCTCTAAATTACTGCAGTTGTTAGGCTATGTTTCCACTATACAACGGGACCCCCTCCGCTAAGTGCATTGCTTGGCGGGAGGTCCCGATGGAGCAGATAGACCTTACCTGCTCGGCGGATGCTGTGTTCAGACATCCACCGATGTAGAGGCCCATCGTACTACACTACATTCAGCCTTGCATCGCCGGAACGGCTTGCCGCAGTGAAGACACAGCGTCCGCCGAGCCGGTAAGTGAATGTGCTCCGTCAGGACCTCCCGCTAGGAAATACACTCATAGTATGTGGAAACATAGCCTAAGTCTACAAAGCCTGTAAAAGGAAAAGGCGAAGAAAGCACCTTTATTTATACACAAAGTATAAAAAACACACCATCGTTCAGAGGCACATTCCGCCCTGTACTGGGACACAGCACAGAAGCACTACATCAGTACAGTCCACCCACACATAAATAATTATTAAATATTATTACACTGACACCACACATACATGTTCCCCATTACGACTAAGTGACATTTCTATACGGCATACTATAACAGGTACCATAAACAAGCAATGGGTGTGATGGGGGAGGGGAAGGAGGCTGCAGGGTGGGGGTTAAATTGGGCCTGAAATTTTATTTATAAACAAATCAACACATAGGTGAGAGGGGGAGGGAGAACAAAACTCATCAGTCTTCCTCTTCCTCCTCCAAAGAGTCCATAAAGTCATAGTCTCTGAGCAGACTGTGGATCAACCTGCGACAGTCCTCAATGGACATCCTCTCCCGCCGATGAGGCGCTACCGGGCACACCAAATAGCATCCTTAAAACAGCACAGGCGAAGAAAGCACCTTTTGGTTTACACAATCTGTTTTAGTTTTTTTACTTATTTGGGGTGTTTTTTCTGTAATTAGGGGTGTCAGATGTGTGTCCATGGTCTCATTTTGGTGCCTGTCTCAGAGATTTTATGGGTAAATTGGCGCAGGATGGTAAGTTCATATTGCCCATTTATTTGCATTACTTGAGATTACCCTGCCAAGTGTAAAATTACAGATAACATGGAAGCAAGTCACAGGGAGCCAAGAATATGGAATTTTGTAGGCAGGCCATCTTCTTAAAAGCCCCACTTATTCCAACCCTCAGAGTGTAACCCCATCCTGAAATGCAGCGACTGTAAGAGATGGCGGAGAAGAAGGCGGGGGACATCACATCCAAATCCTTGACAGGTTAATAAGTAGGCAGAACGATAGGGAGACAGGACAATACTTTGTGACTCCTGATAAAACACCCTTAGAACAAGCAATTCCCAATTCTATTGCTCTTACATCACCCTATTATTCTGTATCTGTTCAAGCAGTAATTTGACCTGGTTTCATCTTTATGGCTTCCGACATCTTTGTCTGGTAAATTCAATCTTGTGGTTATACTGTATTTCTAAAGAGCCATTCATGCTATTGTTAATAAGTAGCCTTTGATTTTTTATTTCTATCTTCTCTACAATTCCCCTTAGAAAGCAGGTATAAACGAATATACTGTGTATATATATATGTAAAGTTAAAATTATATACATTTCCATATTTTCACCAATCAACGTTTTAAAAAGATGTTCGAATGAGGCCATAAAACTGATCTTTTAGATTGGTGACTATATATTATAGCAATAAAGCCTGCCATACACACGCCGATGTGTGCAGGCAGACTAGTCCCGATATCTTCCGGGATGCTAACGTGATGACGTCGTCACGTTTGCACCCCGTTGCATTATGGGGCCCCTTCAGTCGGCCGGGCACCCTTTGTGTGCCGGCCATAAGCTGCAATGAAGACGCCGTCTTCATTGCAGCTTATGGCATCGGCTTGCATCGGCCAGAGAAGTTTGGACATGTCCGTTCTCTGGCCGGCCGAGCAGTGGGGCGACAGGGATCTGTCGCCCCATGTGGGCACATGCCGATTAGCGGCCGATTTTTAACCTGACCGACGGGCGTGCGTGCTCGCACCGTCAGTCAGATTAAAAATCGGCCGCTTATCAGCATGTGTATGGCTAGCATTAGACTCTTTTTCAAACATCTCGCCACACTCACCGCTCCAAATTGTTTACAGACTTAACGTGCCCATACATGTGTCTATACCAGTGCAATCAACCCATAATTGACCACAGAGTGGCAACGTCACCATGCTGCGCTCGGACGTCAATTGAACAGGAATCAATGTATACCACTTTGCACATCTATTCCCGTTCGACGGGGACCCTGGTCTGCTGTTGCGACATATTTTCCTAGTAGAAAATATGTCACAACACTGGCTGGGAGCTGCTGACAGGCTGCAATGAGACATAGATTCGCTACAAAAGGAAGAAGGGAGGCTATGTGTACACAGCTGTGCTAGGCTATGCCCCCTTTTCCCTACCGGGAGCTGATCACAGGCTGTTTGCTGTGCACAGGGGGGGGGGCCTCATTTTTGGGCTTTAGCCCGATAGACCTTTAATGGCCTTTTTAAATGACCCCCTAGCACCTGCATAATTTTGCAGGCACTTATGACAGGTCGTTTCCCATGTTGCTGTGGGAGCGTCCGGCCATGTAAATTTAGCCTAATTCCTCCATACATCACATATCTAACTGACTCCCCCGAGAGTCCCTTCCCTCCCTTACATGTTGTACCCAATTGATGGGCTTATCTCTGGGATATGTTTAGAGATTGTAGATTTACTCACCTAATAATGAAGACTCTTTCTACATTCTTTATAACACAATAATGTAAGAATTACGTTGTTAAAGTAATTTAAGTTAAAAAAAAACAAACCCCTCACCCATCCCCTTCACATACAAAAAATATATCTCGCTATATTAATGGTAAGCAGACCTGGAAACTTAAGTTATTTTTGTTTTCAAATGACTCTGTATGATTAAATTAGAATCTAATGAGTTTGTATGAGCAACCATTTCAGGATTTCTTTCTTTCTGTAATATATTTTCTAAGAATTGCTTGTGAAACGAGAAAGCTCCATTTTAAAAGCAGTAGACCTAAACATATATACGCTCTTTTTCCTTATCACTGTCGATGCAGGGCACTCCCGCTACCTCTTTATGTTTTGATTGACTGGCTCAAAATACACTTCATTCATCAAAAAAGGATCTAAAAGTTTTGTCACAGTTTGTGTCACAATCACTGACCCGGACTTAATAAGTTTTGACCAAACAGTGCACGGTTCCTTCGGACTAGAAAACCTCAGGCAGCTCTTCAAGAGCCTTGAGGATAAGCTCATTCTTCTGTAAAAGAAAACAGAAAAACAAAAAGCCTAAGCTGGTGGTATTGTTGGCGAAACAGCTGCTTGCAGATGCCCCCTCCTGCCATACAGATCTACTGAAGGGACAAGATATTTCTGTCGTACAACCTTTCATCTTCAATCCGGCACAAGCCAAATGCCCAGGATGGCCAATGTTGTCCTCAGGCAAACAGCCAATATTTTGTATAACCATAGAAAAGAAGAGCATTATGTCAGCTTAGCAGTCCAGATGAGTATTCTGTGAATCTATAGTATGGGGTACAAACCAACAGGTTACATTTCATGCATCAATCTAGTATAATTGTATATAGTGAGACAATGGCTGGACCAGGTTATAGATGATGCAGGGCATCCACCAACCTGTCCACCACTCATTGTTTTCTCTCATCTCTCCTTTATAAAAGAATAGCCATTTTATGACTATTGTCATAAAGTGACAATAGTCTAACATCTGTACACAACTTTAGACCTATCTTGGTAGTGAAGCCAAGAATACAAGGCAAGAAGCAAAGTACAAGAGGAAACTACAAACTATTTCTTGCCTTTTAATATTAAGATAATAAGCAGCATCTTCCCCTACCCCTCTGCCTTCATAAACAGAAATGCATGGCCAAACTGAGCATTTCTATTTATAAAGCTACTGCCCAATCCAGGGACCTGGATCCATGTTTAATGATAGACCCATCTCATGATTTAATACATACTATTGCTTAGCAAACATAACCTAAACAAGATTGTGTAGAGAAGCAATGGATGAAGAAATTGATCTAGACTGAGGACACATAAACTAGATAAATAATGTTGAACCACAAGGGACACACAGAAACATTAATATTGTAAAGACAATCCAACATATTCCACAGAATGGACTGAACCATGAAACAATGGAAGTCAGCAGCTTGATACATTCCTGGCAGAAACTACAGGTATTTTTTGTACATAGCAAACAAATAAAACAAATGTGTTTAATCTGGCATTTGATTAGAATTTTCCATTGTGAAGCCTATCACCACTTTACTTAGATGAAGCACTTGACTTTTATCTTTTTTATTAGTCATAGGTTTTTAATCACTATGCAAATTTACTAACCATGCGATCAGTTTATTTTATTCTATTTATTTTTAAGGAGCAACCATGAGGCATTAGTAGCTATGTTCTCAACACTATCAATCCCTCCAATCCTCTATCAGAGTGCATGAAAGTGGACTTGCTCTCCTGCAAGCATCCCCAGTGCAAGCTGTAACTTGGTTCAACACAGTTGGTGTGTGCATTGACAGATCTTGCTTTATTACCCTTTGCCATTAAAGGAGCTTAGGGGCTCTTTAACACCATAGCTGGTCAACTTGCATCGTGTCAACATTAATGCTACATGGCACATCAGGGCCTCCATCAGAAATCTCGGGGCCCCATACTAGAACGCTAATGGCCCCCATACATGCACAGATATTAGCGGCCGATTAAAAGCGATGGTCCGATCAATTAAATTTGATCGTAATTGTGAAAAAAAATAGATCAAAACATGATCGGACATGTCGGAAAATTTTGATCGGTTGAGTACAAATTGAGTACAAATTACGATTCCAAAAAAATCGATCAAAAAAAATCGATCAAAAATGTGTTATTCCATGTGGAGTATATTCTATTTTCCATCAATCAATCTCCAATTGTACGATTGAAAAAAATTGATCGTTTTTAGTCTGTCGGATGCTAAAATCTGTGTATGTATGGGGGGCATAAGACAATATTAGTCAAGACAATACTTCTATAAAAACTGAAGTTGGGATTCTGTTATCAAAAAAAGTTTAAACGGAGGGGGGATTACTGCTGCACGTCTTGAATGGCTCAGCAGAGGCCGACACCAGGCTGGTTGCCATGTTGATACTGTGACAACAGCGGCGGGCATGCCATTGACCACTGACCGTCTGGCCCGGGATGGTGCCCTGCTGCACAGTTACTGATCCGTTTGTGCAGGGTGAAAGGACCCGGATGCAGCTAAAAAGTCCAGCAACAAAAATGCAGGTCTGAAAGGAGGCAACTGCAAGCCAAATGCACCTGCCAATAAACTATAAATGATCTTGGGATTGTTTCAAAAGGATGTCAAATGCAATCTTACAATACTACTTCTGTGCTTTTCAAGTCTAGAGAGATTCATTATGAAATATATGGTCTGTCAAGATGCATAATAATAGGAACAATCAAGCTGTGTCTGCAAACACTACATTGAGGATGGTTGCTTTACGCGGAAATCAAACCATATCTATGGCTTTGTCTTCTGTAGTCATCCAGTATTTATAAGCAAGAGGAGGCCTATAGTAGGAGGATTTAAACAAAAATGCTCTAACACAGTCATGCTGTCTCATCGACAGAAATAATTATAATTAAAATATATATGTTTTTTCAAAAGTATAAAGTACAATAAATAACAGCAATCCCTGTGAACAAAAAGATAACAGTAAATGACCACACCAAACCAGCCAGCTGTCAGGTGTCCAGCTAAAAAAACATAGATTAAAGGTGAACACCTTCATTGAGCTGCTGTAGAGCCTGGAGGGTTGGCGGTGGTTATAGATGGTATATTGTCCTATACGCTGTCTTCTGTTTTGGAAGACGGGTTCTGATACATTGGCACATCCGCCCAGAGGGGAGAAATATGGCAACCTGGACAGTTAAAAAGGACTAGGAACCAACATGTTGCATTCAGAAAAGGCCCACAAAAAACAAAACACAGCTTTAAAAACCTCTGCCAACAATGTATCTTATAGAGTTCAACAATTTTGCAAACAATACATTTTTCTAGAGGACTAATGATAGTGCGAACCTTGCCTTCATCAATGGGCATTCTAACTCTATAAATGTCTGTAATGTCTTTTTCCCCCAAGTGCCAAATATCTAAAAAATAAAATATATTGTGTTTTTGTGTATATTTTTATATAATTTTCCAGGTTAAATAAATAGAAAAAATATAGACTTTATAAAAATAAGTTACATTAGGGCCACATGTAGGAGCGCCAAAGTTTATTAGTTAAGCCGGGTCATCCTGTGACCACTACACATGGTGATATATGGAATGCCCCACATACATCAACAAAGGTTATGTGCCTCATAGATATTATCAAAGTAGTCTAGTGGAAGCATAGGCACTCGGGCACCGTCTGGGTCAGCTTTCACATATGCCAATTAGCGTGCTAAGCTGGAGGCTCAGCGAGTCCCTCTCCTCCTCATACCGCTCTAAGAAGTTTCCAGATGAGGACGTGTCGGATCAGTGAACAGGTGAGTTCCTATGCCATATGCATTAACAGGTTTTGGGAGGCGCAAGTGAAGGACCAAGTGGGGCCACCAAACAACACCCAAAGGGCTGCAGGTTGGGCATCTGGGGTTTAAATAATAAAATTAAAAGACATCACCATGTCTATTTGCAGTACTCTTGAGTTCTATTCTACAAAATGTCATCTCCTTTGCCTACTAAAATAGCAATGTTTGTGTTTGACGGTCACCAGAACTCTAATGGGGTTTGTACTCTTATTTCCAGGGAAAAGAAAACGTGCAGATCAGTCTGAGACGACCTCAGCTTTATTGAAAGTCAAACTAATTTGTTTAGTTAGCTGAAGAGACAATAACTGTAGGCAGTGCGGGCCTCTTTTTCACTCCCTTTACTCCCTCTTCCATGAAATAAAAAACATCCCACAAGCCAAGCGTGCATTATCTAATGATCAGAAATGGGTAATTACTTTTTGAAACGCTGATTTTTCATCTCAATATCAGTCAAATTCAAGCTGTAAACGAAAGCCAAGACTATAACATTTATATTATAATTCCAAATCAGAGTCTAAAGATATGACTGCAGGCAAAAACCCAACATACCGGTCAACCCTCCCATTTGGGGGGGGGGGGGGGGGGAAGTTATGTTTTTTATGTGGCTTTGCAGGCCAAATCCCAATTGATATTGAAGGATATTGAAATTGGGTTAATTTAGGAGGTAGGGGACATTACTCTCCCTCCTAAGTTCCCACCCCACTTGTGCAGATGATGTGCAGGTTGGGACATTGCTAGGGATAGTAACTCATTCCTAAGTTAGGCAGTATATTAATTTAATATCTTCCGATAGTGGAAGAGACATCAGTGAGGCTACGAACTGAAAACCGTTAAGTCGCATCCCTTATTCCAGGCCGGCGAAATTGACAGCTATCATCATCGTGGTGGTTACTCTTCATCCAGGTCATGTTATATCTATTCGTACCTAGACAAGCTGAACAAGTCTGTTTAAAGTGACTAATTCATATCAGTGTCATGCCAAACAAATAAAAAGACTATGCAGTCAATGTTAATTGTCAAATTAATGGCCAGTTGCCAAGTATCAGTACCGTATATGCCGGCGTATAAGACGACTGGGCGTATAAGACGACCCCAACTTTTTACAGTTTAATTTAAAATATAGAGTTTGTATATAATCGCCGTATATTAGATACCCGCGGGTTGTAAGTAGTAGTAGGTGAGAAATTACTGACCATGTGAAAGTTTCATATGATACTACAAATGGTTTGTTCGTGTATGAATGGTACAAATAGGTTTTTGTAAAAAATAGCTACAGCCTGTTGTTCGTAATCATTGCATAGCATCATGTATCCATGGCACACTGCCCGTTTTCCCTTGCTATGCTCTGATACAATGTATCATAGTCAGCGTGGCAGATTAGGCAGCACGGAATCGTACAGACGCAGTAACGGCTTCCAAGAGATGGTCCCACTGGCACCACCCCAGCCTGCAGCAACCGGGTTAAGAAGGACTCTGGGGAGGATTTTAAAGTACTGAAAAGTCGTCTTATACGCCGGCATATACGGTACTTACAAAATAAGAAGAATTAGAGCGAGTCACATCCACAAAACTACTTAGACATGCAAAGTATTACCACCTGTGGCCTATGAATAAGCAGAGGTAAGGAAAGGTAGGTACTGTGTTGTAGAGGCATTAAGGTGGGAAAAGCATCGGTACCAATAAAATCTTATAGGTGACCGTCCCCAAGACCCGTTGTGGTCTACAAGCCTCAATAAGTAATGCTGGCCCTACACAGGTTGATGCCAGTTCAGTCGATGAACCCTCATGCGCAGCATGATGACATTACCATGCTATGGTTGAGCTTCATCGATTGAACTGAGAATCGATGCTCAGCACTTCTGAGCAGTCGATCCCACTTGGCACTTTGGATGGAGACCTTCGATCCCCATCAAAACTAATGGCAATCATTGGCAATCGAACAGGGTTTTAACAATGTTGGTTACGGCTTTCAAAGCATGGCCTTAATCAGGGGTGACCACACGGTTTTGGCTTGCAATATACCTTACAATAAAAACTGTAAAAATGTAGATATATAAATATATACAGTATCCAGTATTGTTTATATTTAAAATATATATAGTTTACCTTAACAGCATAAACATATATGACACAATACAATGTAATCTGTGTCTAATTTTGTTGTGTGTGACAATAAAGATGTAAAAAAAAAAAGGGCTTTGCGATTGACTGTAGATTTCAATCCAAACGTTGGGTACCCCTGTCCTATATAATTGTAATTTTGATCAAGGCGAACATGTCCTTAACATGGAGACAAAGTGTGACCCCTCACCCTATAGTCAGATGGGACAGTAGCCAATAGCCAATAACACATTTTTCCCTCCTGGAAGCAGTCCGGTGGCCATTTTACATTTATCCTGTGTCCAGTACTAGATAGATAGGGAGAGCTGCTGCTGATTGAGGGATGGCTTAGCTACTTTGCTATTATACTCCATCCAGTGATCTGTAGCTATAAGCTCAGGTGTTCTGTTACACATAGTTCATCATTACTGAGGGGATGGGGTATGCTGTAGTATGCATTGCAGAGAGATCTGACTAAATATGATGCGTTGCAGAAGGTAGTCAGGTAACTTTTGGCAAAGATGTGATTTCTGGCTATTAGACCTGAAGAAAACAGTTTAGCCATTGATCCCCATTTGGTATGACACTGTCCAGATGACCCCATTTGGTATGATACTGTTGACTTTTTTAAATTGGTATTTTGGCTACAAACATGACCTGAAGGTTTGAGAAGTTCGCCCTCCATTAGAGTCAATAGAGGTTCGCCGTGAACATGCGAAAGGCGGGTATTTGCAGAAGTTTAATTCACCTGTTCGCAAACAGCCACAGCTGATGATCGTCCATCACTATTTATGAATGATGCAGCATCATTGCCCCATCATCACAGTATCTGCTCTTAGTAGAACAGCACAACAGGTATTTGTTGACTTTTGTAGAGAAAACCACATATTAAGAAAATGCCAAATTATTGCAATTATTATATTATGCCAAGTTATTACAAAAACCCATTGTCACTTTTTTTCATATGTCTTTATAAGATCTACAAACACTAATATAATTATATTTTACACATCCTTTGTTGTATATCTGTATCATAGTAATTGTCATGTACAACAGGCGTATTTCTGAAATCGTAGTAGGGCTTTATAGTACAATCCTCGTACAAGACTTCACAAGGGCTGTTTACTATAAATTCTCCTGTAGCAAAAAAACAGCATTAGGGCAGCTACAAATTTAGCATGAAATGTGACAATGTGACACTGTATATATTTAAACAGAAAAGACATTCCCTCCAGGCTCTAAGCTGGATCCTCATCCTTTGATAAGAGCAGAGAGACAGCTCTAATCATTATATATGATGAACCATGCAAGGGAAGGTCATAGCAGAAGAGTCTATGTATCATCACGCCATCTAATCACCATCCTGTGGGACTGAATTTTAACACTTTTGTGCAGACTAGTCCAGCACAGGCAGAAATGTACATATCGACCTTGGAAGGGATACGTGCAAATCAATAGCAAGGGAGCCACTTCCAGCCTTTTAACAATTGGAGTATCTTGTGGTTTTATCCGGTTTTCAGATCTGAAGCTGATCTGAGATATTCACAAAAGAATGATTCCTCAAACTCAATGTATTTCAGGAAATAAATTACTTCTAATTACTTTTCAAGACTTCATCTTCATGCTATTACAAAAAAATGTATATATTGCCATAGACATTAGAGATGTTAAACCATTTTGTGCAGTAGTTAAGCACTGTACCCTGTTGGTCAACACCTAGGCTGTATACTGAAGCATATGTTAGGTTACCAGGAAAAAGAAATTGACCAAATACAAATTTGGGGGGGGGGGCATAGCACATATTTTAAGGACTATAAGAAACACTTTTTCCCCCAAGAAATCGGGAATGTCTTATGGTCCAAAGGCATG
>CM070037.1:103616216-103628962 GCA_036250615.1 Ptychadena robeensis | reverse complement strand
CCCAGCCTCTTCACTTTTCTGGCAAAAAGAGTAGCCAGGGAGGAGCGGTCAGATGGGAGATTCGGCTGTGGTCTGTATATACTTTATTGTTTATATCAGCAGAGCCCTGAAGAGCAGAGAGATAGGTGAAAGAGCATGCAATCTCTCCCATGTATCGCTGCAACTTTCCCACATGTAGGAGGTGGGACATATTAACATATTTTCCCTGCGAACGCCCCCGCCCCCCCCCCTCTTCCCAATGTGCCTTAATATGATAGCAAGTGACATCTAGTGACTCTCTAGTGACATCTAGTGGCTGAAATTTGGTATTGCAGGGGGATTTCAACACTTTTTCTTTTTTCCTGCATTAAAAACTGGGTGTGTCTTAAGCTGGGTTTACACATGTAGATTTTTTGTTCGTTCAGCTGCCGATTAAATTTTTTTATAGATTTTTTTTGTCAAACATCGTTCGTCCATTTATCAAATATAACATTAGATGTTTTTGTTCGTTCATCCCGATATCGAATGAAAATACATTCGGAATTACTACGACCGATCGAAAGATCGAACAAAATGTATCCATCGAACAAATTTGCCAGTCTAGATTTTTGTTCCACCTTTATTGTAAGGTGTGTCTTATGTTGCGAAAAATACAATATTTTTTTTACGATTCATCTGCTGTGCCTTTGTCACTGCATCACTAGTTATCACTAGAATAAAGAAGAGAATCTCTCCTGGCAGGTGGTGTGTTGAAACGCTGGCACTTAACTGCTCTTTGGCCAATAAATGACACTTTGGGTTGCTCAATGCATGATCTGGTTCTCCTCCAAAGCTCATAACGATGCATAAGCAAGCAGGAAGACACCGCAACATACCGTGGGAGAACAGGTATTCCCAAAACTGAGGCAAAATCCATTATATTTGGATGTTTTTATCATAAAATACAGAGAGAAGAAACTCTAATGGCTGGCATACACATGCCGATCGGCGGCCGATTTTGCCGATGGTCGATGCACGCCCATCGGTCGGCGGCAAAATCGGCCGCCGATCGGTGTGTGTATGGCAGGCTTAATGAATTTCAATACAACCAATTAAATTTTCCAGCATGTCCAATCATTTTTCAATCAATTGTTTTCCCAATTTTAATTGTTCTAGGTTGATCTATCCATGTGGGCTGCCATAGATTTTCAATCAACCAAAACATTGATTGAATTAAGTTGATTGGATGAAAAATCAAGACATGTATGGGGGCCTTTAGCCTTTCCCTTTGACAATTAATTTTAGAAAAAGATTGCGGAGATGAGATATTGGCTGCTAATCCTTATTTTTAAACTACTGAACCAAAGTTTTAATTAAACCAATTGTATTTTGTATTGAAAAAAAGTTCATATCTTTCATAAAACAAGGATAACAAATGATAACCCACAGATAAAGTGGCATTTAGATTTTCACACCAACCAGCTAAATTTGTAACTGTTTGGAAAACAAAATTATTACAATCTTATAGCATAGAAAAGTCAGGTTTTCTTGTTTATACAGAAAAGTCTCAAAGACTAGAATCTAAAAAAGGGATCCGAGACATCCTGAAAGCTTGTATTTTCAATGATTTCAGAATTTCACACTATATGCGTTCCATTTTTTAAAATACGAGCATTTTTTACCATGCACGTTTTTACAGTACTGCGTTTTTTCATAGAAAACCAATGTTACCATTCACACTACATGTGTTGCCTTTTAAAAAGCAGCGTTTATGCATTTGTTTTTGTTTTTTATAACGACTTGCTGCATGCATTTTTTATTCATTTTGCATTGATTTGTTCAAAAACACAAATGTACCTGTGAAGACCTCAATAAAGTACTAGTTCTTACACCATCTGGTGAAAGGTACTTTGGGAACTTCTGTACCTTGCGTTAATGCAAGCCCCACTGTGTTGCAGTACTGTACCGTGCTGCAGATGCAGCGAAGCTCGTATCAAATAATCATAATACAAGAATTGTAGTTCCTAATTCATGTAAATGTTGGTTTTCAAAGTTTCCCTCTGAAAATGCGGTACTTCAAACTGAACCATTAGTTAAGTTAAATGAACTTTCCACATGTTACATAAAATAACAAAACCTAAGATGACTGCATTATCCTACTTCTGTAATTTTCAGCTTCAGTTTGTTTACATAATGGAGATATCTGGAGAATGTAATCTAGTCTATGCTGAAGCAAGGCTGCTGCAGTAAATCCATCACAGATCTTTTAAACATTCCACTGACCTAATTCTTAACCCGAGACTTTATTCCCAGCTATTTGCGATTTTAAATGTGTCACATTACGTTTTTACATGTCAACAGCAAACAAAGGGACTTTGGAGAAAAACTCTCTTCTTTAATGTGCTAAACTTGCCATGATATGACCATAGCCAACATGGAACCTAACACAGGACCTTAATAATAATGGAACGATGTTCAGTACGCATAGGTAGGGAGGCCATGTTTAGCCATCAAGAGACTTTTCTAATAGCTTTTTTCTGAGTTAATGCCTACCATACACACCCCGACGGGTGCAGACAGACCAGCTCCGATATGCACCGGAATGCAAATGTGATGACGTCATCACGTTTGCACCCTGGTGCATTATGGGGCCCCTTCTGTCGGCCGGCACCCTTTGTGTGCCGGCCATAAGCTTCAATGAAGACGCCGGTCTTCATTGAAGCTAATGCCATCAGCTTACATTAGCCAGGGATTATCGGACATGTTCGTTCTCTGGCCAGCCGAGCTGTGGGGCGACAGGGATCTGTCGCCCCTTGTGGGCACATGCCGATAAGCGGACGATTTTTCCGCTGACCGACGGCGCAAGCGCACGCCCGTCAGTCAGGTGAAAAATCGGCCGCTTATCGGCATGTGTATGCCAGGCATAAGAAATGTATTTTGATCTCCTCACCTCTGGTGTATGGTAACATTGTCATTTCTCCAGATATTTTCCAGTGTGAATTAGTCTGATCTATTACCTTGACTGTGGGAAAACTGAGTAATCGCTATCATACTTAACTTATGCTAAAAGAAAGACACTAACCACAGTGTAACTTTGAAAAATTGAAATTGTTTATATATATATATTAAAGAATATATATCATACACAGCTTTCAAAATATATAAAAACTTTGTACAATTTCCCAAACCGATCTGGATCCCCCCGACAGTGCAGCCAACTAGAACAGATTACTCACTTCAACTGTACTGGCCACCTGCCCTGCTGGATGGGTACCTTATCCAACTTTAAAACACATAACCATTTGGTTGGGGGTTGTCCCATCCATACCATATAACCAGAAGCTGGTGACTGCCCTAACCAGCTAGCACGTCACCAGGATCTTAAAAAATTATGCTTTCTCCACACACTGTTGAGGTTCACTAAGGATGTGACAAGAGAACCTTGAAGAAACAGTAAGACAAATGCAACATACAAATGCAAATAAAAGGGGAGGGTGGGTGACCAACGAGCCCAAAGAGGACTTCCCATCCTGCCTAGCCCCCTTAAATCAACTCCTTACCTGCCACTCCTCTTCCTCCCGGAAGCCTGCCTATTTCCACATCCATCAGGACCCCCTTTGCTAAGCGTATTGCTTAATGGGAGGCCCCTACAGAGCACACTAACTAACCTGCTCGGCGGATGCTGTGTTCTTACAGTGCTGAGCTGTTCCACCGATGCAGGGCTGAACGTAGTGGAGTACATTGAGCCTCTGCATTGGCGGATGTCTGAACACAGCATTCGCCAAGCAGGTAAAGTCTATGTAATCCGTCGGGATCCCCGCCAAGCAATGTGCTTAACAGAGGGGGTCCTGACGGATAGGCAAACCCCCCGTTACACTACTAACCCTGTCATACCCATTGCCATTAGCCAGTTCCCCCACCTAGGCTTTTTTGCCCCAGTTCCTGGACTTACATTCTATGTAGTACTAGACATTGATGAGGGACAAGGAATTTTCCATTTATGCTAAGAGGACAGATTGCTCCACCATCTCATTTTAAAAAGGGACATATTTTTGACTTCCATTGTAATCTAAAAATGGGAGGGTGGGAAACGTATGAGAATTCATACCACTACCCCAGCTGTGTGTGTGTGTGTGAAACTACAGTAGGTAGATACTTATGTTAACAAAATACAGAATAAGCAATATAGATTCTGCACCTCCATTCTCTGATGTCTATTTGGACATCAGAGAATGGAAATGTGCAGCAAAATTTCACATATCTATAAAAATCACTATATTTACCTCACCAGCATACAGTGTCCATAACTGTCGAGTAACAGAAAAGCATTGAGAGGTAAGAAGTCAAACGAGTAATGGGGACTTTTGACTTTTCTTGGAAATCATTTCATATAACCCTGGCACAGACATAAATCCCCATCTGAGCAAGGTTGCAAGGTAGAGCCAACTAAAGGCCTACAGGGTTCGATATTTTGAATCGCGCAAAATAATCGACCTGTGTATGGCTACCTTAACAATCAATGCAGGGGTGTAGTTAGAAATAACCCATGCCCCCCTCCCATTTGGAATCGCCAAGGAACTTCCCCATTCCAAATACCAGAAGTAACACACTGTGACGTCACTCCCTACCTTATTAGATAAGGGAAAACTTGACAACTATGCTCCAATTCTTCCTCCCACCCCCTTCTTTTCAGCTCGCCCTCCCCCTAGCCCCTCCTGGACCACACTGCTCTGTTTCCGAACCACTGGATCTAAGAGTCAATTGTTGTGAACAGAGAGGTGGGCGCCCTTGTGGCTACAGGCTCCATAGTGGCTGCTACTCCACGGACTCAATTATTCGTTTTTCTGGTTTGCATTTTTGAAGACCTGGAGTTTCCTTGTGTTTTCAGGCTGCCTTTACAATAAAATAAAATGTTTCAACCTACTTTGTAACAAAAAGGTTACTGGCAGACCTGATTTACTCCTTTGATGCTCAGACAGAAATGTAAACAAACAGCAACTATACATGACTCTTAAGTTAGCAACATCTTTATCAATGACGGTATGTTTAAAAAATTATTTCTAGTTTTCATATGGATGTGTGTGTATATATATTCAATGCTATATCCTGTTTTACTGGTTACAGATCTTATTCCCAGATAATGACACATGACCTACCTCCAGGCTGTCACAGCTAGATTGAAAGAAGAAAAAAAACAAGATGCAATGATTTCAACAAAAGAATGACTGACAACATCTGGAAATAAACCTGGCTGAGCTAGTTTGGGTTAAGCTGGACAGAAGTTCAACAACAACAAGGGCAACGCATTTGTGTTGGAGAGACCTGTAGGAATTATTTGGGATTTCCATTGTAGAAAGGATTGCATAGGTAAATTTGGGTTCTAGATCTACACAGGTGGCTGTGATGAGGATTTATTGTTTCTTGTTATTTAAGAGCTTACATGTAAATTGTCTGTTTATAATGATATTAAGATAAAAATTAAAGCTGGTTCAATTTACTTTAGGGATCTGTTATTAGATGTTTAATTCCTAGAACTTGAAAATTAATTAAAAAAAAAAGAAAAATACAATTTCTTAAGAATATTGTAAGGTTCAGGAATCAACCAATGACAAGAGGCAGCTTCTGCTCAAAGTATAAACTTTATTTCTATGTTGAAGCCCAACAGGGTCTCAAAAACTGCATGAACCATACAGCAACTTCAAGTCCAAAATGATATTCCAAACTTAAGGAGACCCACTTTTTAAAAAGGAACTGAAAGGTTCAAATGTCCTCTCAACCCACGTATGGCAAGGGGTAACAAGGCCAGGAGTGTCCCAGGAATGGTTGGGGGTATCAGTCATGACCTCTGCACAGGCAATAACCCCACATGCACTCTGGCATGGTCCAGATGGTCCAGGGCTGGCATCCAACCCTACTGGACACGTGCATGTGGTGGGAATCCTATCTGGCATGGTCTAGATGGTCCAGGGCTGGCATCCAACCCTACTGGACACGTGCATGGGGTGGAAATCCTTTCAAATGATCAAGGAACTGTAAATTTAACTTGTTTGCACAGCTTTAAGATATTTTAAGCTTTAAGCCCATATAGAAGACAAGTGTAATCATTTTGAATTCTTAAAAGACTGAGTGTATGATCATAAATAGTTGGCTGAATCCAGGAAAACTACTACACATGACTTATACCCAGCAAGTGTTATCTGACTTTAATGATGAATAAAAACGTCTTGGAAGCTGTAAGTTGCATGTGGACAAGAATCCTTGAAAGCTCTCCATATCATGCTGATGATATTGTATACATAGAATTATATTAATATATGAGTAGACCCTGAAGAGACCAACATAATCTCTACACAAGCCAAGGGATTTCCTTGCAGGTTTGTTCTTCTAACCTGCATCCACTGTCTTCATTACGTGACACTTACCACTTTGTATACCAATGACAGATGTGGGGGATTTTATTATATAGTCTGGGAACTGACGGGTTTTATGCAAGTAAAATGTGTTCTCAATAAAACTAAACATTAGACAGGATTAAGAGCTACAGGTGCTATCCATCAACACAGAGAATGACTATTAGTCTAAAACCTGGCAAAATCGCAGCGGTCGCATCTTTGACATGATCCCCATTCATTTTCAATGGGCATATTGTGCGTGCTGCCCTGTTGCATCACGGTTTTTAGAACGCAGAGCCCCATGTTATGAAAACCATGACACAACAGCTCTGAGTTTTGGCTTTAGCTTTCATAAAGATACATTTTGAGCAATAAATAAAAACAGAAAGAGCGCTAAGAGTCTGTACAAAGAGAAAAAAAAATAAGTTGGTCTATTGCAGGGGTGGGTAAACTAAAGCCCACCACACACGTACTGAGGGGGGGGGCTCGACAGATAAGCGATGGAGTGAAGCGTGATGACGTCATCACACTGCACTGTCGCTCACAGCATCGACGGGCACCCTTTGTGTGCCGGCTGTTAGTTTCAATGGGGACGCCGGTCCCTGTTGAAACTAACGCCATTGGCCAGAGATTTACGGACATGTCCAGTCTCTGGCCGACTGAGCTTTGGGGCGACAGGGATCTGTTGCCCCGTGTGGGCACCCCCAAGTGGTGGCCAATTTTGCAGACGGTCGCACATGCACATCAAAATTGGCCGCCGCTCGTTGCGTGTGTGGGGGGCTTAAGGCTCGATTAGACTTGTTAAAAAGATGCTCTCCTCCGCTTGTTCTCTGCCATGAGTGCCCATAGCGCCTAAAGGTGTGGTGCCTTGGGGACGATGCAGTGGTGATCATGACACTGTGGGCGCATCCTCATGGTGACAACAAAAAGTCTCTGAAATTGCAATGAATGAGTAAAGATAATAGCGTCCCTGTCACACGCCGCCTACTACACATCACCGCCAGCGATGCATGGAATTCTCGCCCCTATGGTAGATCAGCCATTACAAGCTCTTGGTCCGGACCCTTTCTCAAATTTAAAAAGGCAATGTGGCCCACAAGTCAAAAAGTTTTCCCACCCCTGGCCTATTGGCATACTTGATCTCTCGAATCCACTAAAAGTACTTAATACAAGTCTGCGCTAGTGTCAAACTCTTTCTTGAAGTTTTAGCATTGTGCTAATTTTTCATTGATAAACAATGGTACAATGTACACTGGTACAATGTACACTGGCGCTGTGTGGTTTGCTGCATTGCTCTAGATAAGTACATCCTAATGCGTCCATCGAGAATATATTACACATATCTTTAAGGCAGTAAATGCATTTTAAAGCATTTTTTTTTGTTTGTTTACTTTTGGATATGAAAGTTCTTTTCCACTGCATTAATGCAAAAAATATTAATTCAATCACAGCTTGACTGAAACTAGTGGCCTTAGTTAGCTCCTCATTGGGTCAATGGAAGTTCCTGCAGCAAATGCTTTGTAACTTTCCATATTAACAATCACATCCCAAGGCATGTTGTAATTGGATAAGTGGATGTAAGAAACTAGCGTCAGTTCTGAAATGCTTTGCAGGAAGAAGGACTCATACATAATAAAATCCCCCTCCCCTTAGCTGTCATACGTATACATGTAGTAACTGCCATGTAATGAAGACTGCTGATGTATATTTAGGTTAGCAGCCCCAGGGAGACCTACCTCACTTCCTGTCTTGGTGACATATGTCAAGGTACAGAAAGAGAGGCCATTTTCCTAAATAATGCCAAAGCTCTTACATCCAGGACTGTTCTATTTCCAGATTCATGAAGGTTTTAATTTAATCCTTTAATTTTAAAGATTTAATGAAGGCCAGTAGGAATCAGTTATGGAATGATATGCATGGTGCTGATACAATTACAAAGAAAGGTTTCAGGCTACAAGTACAAAACAAAATTTTAACCTTACACCTTAGTACATTCAATCTGCATGTGTTCAACAGAACAACTTACAGCTGGTCATGAATGAGACTGGTGGAAGCCAAATAAGTCCTCAAGTGAACCACATTGATATTTAATCTGTTTGGGTCCCCATACACCTTTAAGGTCACAAGTAATGAGCGGGGACCAACAGATGAGCTGTGGAGAGCAGCATGATGATGTCATCATGCTGCTCTCCATCGCTCACAGTATCGGCTGCACCCTTTGTGAGACGCCGGTCCCCATTCAAACTAATGGCATTGGCCAGAAATTTACGGACATGTCCAAGGATCCGTCGCCCCATGTGGGTGGTCTCTTGTCGAGGGTCCCCATCCAAAGTATAGAACAGGAATCTATTACACAATGTGGTGTGCATGGATTCCCGTTCAATCGATGAACGCTTAAGCGCAACTTGGTGATGTCACCATGCTGCGCTTGAGTGGGTCATTGATTGAACGGGTATTGAACCATGTATGGGGTCCTTTATTCTCTATGTACAGTGAGTTTATTTGCCTTCAGTATGTAACAAGGGTGCTTGGGATGTTTTTCAAAATCCAAGTGAAGTCAGTGAAAGGGGACAGAGTAGCATCTGCGGTGCCCTGCATGTAGCAAAGTCACTGGAACTGCTTAATAAAGTAAGAAAGAAAATTGATCAGGATCAGTATTCTATGGATGTAGGCAGGGACATCACAAAGGCTTTGTGGAGGGTGTCCCTCAATGGCTGACACCCCAGCTGCATCAGGAAAGATCTGCCACTCCTTTTTCAACCCAAATAATTGCTTCAAGCCCACCCTATTAGAAATGTAGCTGTATTTAGCTGTAGGTGCTGTAGGTGCTTTTTGATGAAGGTCTGGTTTAGGGTAGCAATGCTTCTCATATCTCCAAGATATATCTAGGGTAGTCCTGCCCCAGGCCACCCAAATACTTTCCAGTACACTTTTTACCCAGACACTTTTCCTCACTCTTGGTCATGTGTCTTTTCTGCCTGTTTCTGCAGCACCTCCCCTGGATCCCTGGCTACACATATGCGTGTATCCTTGGCATTATGTCCCACAATTTGACATATTACTTGCAACGTGTCATTTTTGACATTAAGAGGGTGACACCATGGGTTTCCAGCACCGGGTGACACTAAACCTAGTAACTCTGATGGAAGTAGGAGATGTGGAGGAGGTAATATGTGCCTACAAAGGTGCATTTTAGGGAAACAAATTACATAAAAGAAACTTACGTAACACCACATCAGGTTATGTGCACATGGCACTTCCTTTTATTAAACTCACTATAGATGTTCTGGAGCGAAAATCACAAATCGCATCCCAGCAGGAGAATGCATATTTGTATATTTGCAGTCGTGTCACCTGCTGGTATTGATGTAGATGGAATAATGTGGATATTGACAGAACAACCCACACAGCACAACTCCATCAATAAACTGAAAGACGACAAGTACAACCAGTAAATGATGGCACTCCAGGTGCTGCAGAAACGTATGCAACGTATTAATGCGGCGTTATTAAGTAGCACCCTAGAAGCCTATGAAATTAAAAGTGTGCGTCTTCATATTTTCTGTTTTTTGTGGTTTTTCTATTAGTCCCTTTAACGGACTTTACCTAACCCACCCTCTTTTTTTTTTTACTTCATTGGTGGTCTCTGGCTCCCAGCATCGGATTGTTGGTATGCCAATGGCCTACCGCCTATTTCCTGCCCAGGCCATGCCAACAGATAGCCATGGTGTTTTCTTTATCTCTATGAGTTGATTTTTTGTCACTGCCTACAGTACGAAACAAGGGTGCATGCTATGTTTATCAAAATCCAAGTCCACCATTGGGCACCATTTACTATTGTGCATTTCACTCCCCATTAAAGCATTGCAATTGTGTTTCACCATTAAATATTTTCTTGTGCAATGGCAAGATTCTTTTTTTGCTACAGAACCAAAACTTTGTGGAGTTGTACACCTCTCCCAAATATTACATTTAAAATAAAAATGCTGACTACGCCAAACAGCACCTGTGGTTGCACAACGCAAGAGACAAACCCCCCACACGTAACAGCAGCAAGTGTGTTGTGTTATTATAAGCAGAATAATGAATATTTAAGGCCCGACTTGTCAAACCTCAGCAGAGCGGAATCCCTTCCAGACAATTAAGCGTCTCTGAATGGCCTAGTTTACACTGAACTCAGCAATAATGGCCGTACAAGCAGCATTAGTACAGCTGGCTGAATGAAATCTGCAATTCACCTCCCGAGAGGATGAGCTGCCCCTGGATGCTCTAAAAACCACAACCAACATCTGAAGACCCCCTGATTCATCAGCGTTATCTGGCGCGCCATCACATAGGACCACCGGTCGCTAAGGCAACACCGCTGACAGCGTTCTTGTCAAAATGAATTTATGAAGGGGAGTGAATGAGATTCTCATATCCCACCAATCAACAGGAATGTAGAGATCACCCAAACATAAATCTGCTGGATACGTAGTGTCGGTGGTTCTGGAACCCCCTTCTTTCCTGCTGCAGGAAATATGGGATCCGGCTGAATAATTACCTTCAATCATTTAACTTTTCACATCAGTAACAGAGTAAAAGGAAACATTAGTGAGCTAGAGAAATAAATGGACATCATCTGTGCAACTCCAATATTCCACTACAACCTTTTACAGCATACATTGAACCTCAAGAACAAGCCCACGTGCTGTCTACACTCATCTAGCTACATGTATGGAAAATACATACAACACCCCTGTGTGTTCACAAGCCATTCATCATGGACTACAAGGTCTGTACAGGTACAGGGAACCAGGATAGTGCTACCCATTTTTTTTTCTCCATTAGAGAAAAGCAGTCATTGAGAAATGGATGACGTGATGATTTTTAAATTGCCAAATTTCTATTTATTAAAAATGGCTACATGATCGTGTTGCCAGAAATAAAACGAGGCAAAAGGCTATGCATGGTAACACATAATAAAAAAAACTGATCTTGAAGCATGATGGGTTGCTACGGGTTACTACGCTTTTGCACATCCTCCGTGGTCCTTGCACTGCGGAATGAGCCCAGTCAACCGTTCAGAATAACGTGACGCTGGGTCATAAGTGCCGAGACATCCTCAAGGACATATGTAACCAAAGCTCCCAGATCAATTCATAATTAAGGATGCTGGAGAGACATGACCAGACTTCTCTGCAAGAGCCACCAGAAATAGGAAGAGAATGGTGCTTACCAGAAACGCGGCACCATTCGCCCAATCCTGAAACGTTACATCCAAATCTTCTATTCGCAGATTAATCATAAATGGGAACTTTGGACCGGTGAGAGAGGACAAGGTCATTTGAAGGTTGTTGGCCCTGTCCTGGTCCTTGAGCCCCTCCGGTTACTGGCCATCTCTTGCCCCCTTAATTCATTTGCGAGCCGTGCGGATGCACTGAGCCCTGACAATGCCAGCTTGCGTGGAGAAAGTAGTTTGCAGCCTGCAGAATGCCTTGGAATTGTTGCTATGGAAATAAATGTGCAGAGGGGAGGGAAAGGAGGAGGGGGTAGGGGATGACAAAAGCACCCAGTGAGCACAGGATCAGTAAGAGGACTGCTTGGGATTCTGCAGCCGGGATAACTTTACTTAATGTCCTGATTGTCTCTTCCCCTCGCCTCAGCCCTGGACTGTTTTACAGGAAGCTCCTTGCTTATTTATAAACACATGTTCATCGGGGCTTTGTCATCTAAAGCTTTGTTTAAAGGACAGTGCTTTGGGATGCTTATTGGTCCTCATTACAAAAGGACCAGCGTCCCTCCCATCTGTCCCAAGTGAGATCCCCACCGCTGCTGGAGACAAGAGCTTTCAATGGAGCCGTCAATCATTGTTCTTGCCAAGGGAATCTCCATCCTCTAGGTGTTGGCTTTCATTGGCGTAACAGGTGCAGCAAGTGACGTGTTTGCAACCCAAAAGGACTTTGCTGACGTTAAACAATGGTGGTAAAAAAAACAAAAAAAACATGAACCTTCAGACCGTCCGTATACATTTTGCTTGGCAGAAAAGATCGACATAAATAGTTAAAATCTATTAAACCTGATTAGAAATCCAGAGCAGTCAGGTGGGGGACATGGTGCATGACCCCCACAAATTTTCAAGCGGTTCTGGATACATATATATAATTTCATTTACAGTCCATCACCAGTGATGAGGAGCATAGGCAATATTTGTTTTCGCAAAATATTGCACATTGTTCGCATAATATTCACAATAAATTTGAGAATTTCTGACCTCCAGTCATTATTACCTTCATTGTGCAAATCGGCACTTGTACATGTGCATTTTAGGAATAGAGATGCCCCGAACTGTTCGCTGCCGAACTGTTCGCGGCGAATATCGCATGTTCGCGCGAATACTCGAACACATGGCAAAAA
>CM070037.1:103606114-103616116 GCA_036250615.1 Ptychadena robeensis | reverse complement strand
GTGTTCGCGAACTTTTACGGAAGTTCGCGAACCCGAAAATTTGGGTTCGCGACATCACTATTTAGGAACACAATGCGCAGTATTTACAGGTACTGATGTAAAAAATCTGAAAATTTTGTGATTACAAGGTATAGCACTATATTTAAGATCTTTAAATTCTCAAAGTGCTGACATTCACAAAAAAATGTGATATATATATATATAAATATAGAATATTCGTGATCAACACTATCACAGATGAATGTAAAAAAAGTGTCCTGAGGAGGATCTTGTGGGGTGACGTTATTTGTTCTCCCTATTTACAAGGATAGATTTGTTGCGTCTGTGTTCCTGGCAGCCCATATAGCCATGGCCAGATCTCAGAACGCCTTATAGCTATCCTTAATGAAAAGGTATTTGGAAAAAATGTGACACCTGTTCGCAAAAGTGAACCTTACTGTTGGGACATAATTTGACTGCTTGAAGACTAAATAATGTTGGTAATGCATTATGCCACATCTCCAGCACCCAGACGCCAAAAAAGCACTGAAATAAGGAGGACCCAATGTCAGACATCCCGTCGTTTTTCAGGAGTCTGTCCCGATATGGTTGTGACATGCACCTGCAGAATTAGGGCAGTGTCCCCTTTAAATTTCTTGACTATGACGCCCCTCAAGCTCCAAGCAGATATAAGGGAGGGTTCTGCCCCCAGGAAGTGGCTCAGTGGGGAAGAGTGTAGTCAGGGTAACTGGGCAGCTTGTCCACTCCGAGTCCCATTACCCACCACAGTCTAGGCAAGTGTGCAGTCAGTCCTGGAGCACAATAGCACACAATATCTTTTCAAGCCCCAGTTACAAAGAGTTTGCTATTTCCTCACCACCCATCAGTGCCAGGTTTCCAGTGTGGTGGCATGCCAACCCAACCATGTGGAACAGATCGAATTGACAGTGGGGATACTGCATGTGTCACGCACCAGCTGAACCAATGTTTCCATTGCCTGGACATGCAAGAACCAATTGCTGTTGGCCTTACTTCCCCTGGCCCTATGTGGGTGTGGTGGTGTGAACTGCGTGGGTACCCCAGGTAGAGCAGGTTACCCTTATGTTGAACTCTTCATAAGGACAGTAATTCATTCAATTTACATCGTCACAGCTGAGACCCCGTTAGGCCTCGATTTAAAATAAAAATAGTTTAAGCCGCCTCATGTCATCGGTTGATTCCTGTACCTTTGTGCAGGCGCCTGAACACATGGACACAAATTGGCCCTGTAAATGCTTCCTAAACCTTTAGCAGACTGATTACAGCGTGGTGACGTCACCACACTGTGAGCAGTCTGCTACATGTCGTACAGGAATCCTGTGTCTTCCACTGACACACAGGATTCCTGGCAGACTGAAGCAATTACCTCGGAGGGGGAGGAGACTCCCCCTCTGACTTAACAGCGGTAACAGCCTGCAGCTGTCAGTCGCACGGAAAAAGAACCGGCATGTGGGATCCGTGTGCGATTCGACTTTCCGGCTTTTTTTCTACATAATTCAAGGTGGGCGCCCTCATAGTTGCAGCCGACCAACCTTTATGTGCTCGACGGGAGCGAGCACGCAGGTTGGTCTGCTACAACTATGGCCGGGAGTCTGCCCGTCTATGGGGGGCTTAAGGCTAAGTTTACACTGGTGGTTTTTTACAGCCAGGTAAACAACCGTTTAGCGTGACATTAGCGCTTTTCGGGCGGCTGTGCCATAGGACCTCTATGGGGTCCTAAATTAGACGCCCTGTAATCGCCTGCACTGTTTTGCAGCCTACTACAGGGAGTCGTTTATCCCGCGGCTGCGGGAGCACACTGGCGGTGTCCTAGCTGAAAACAGCTCGAAAACCACCAGTGTAAACTCAGCCTAACTGTTGCACTGAAATGTGCCAATTGAAACACAGAACATGAATAATTAGATGTTCTCATGATTCTTTTAATGGGTTGTAATTTAGATTGTGAAGTCAAGAGATATTTTTGTTGCTCAATTACAATCAGAAGGAAGGGAAAAGGTAATGTTGTGTGACCCGGGAGTAAACAGGTGAAACCCACTTGTTTTGCAGACTGGTGAACTCCTCACCCCAAAACTTTTGTGGACTTCATACTCCTGAAGCGAAAGCTCGCCCCTGATCACACAGATTCTTTAAGTATTGCTTTACACAGGCCTCTGTTAGTATAATAAAATGATGTCCACACTTGAACTGGTATATTGCAAAGGAATAACTTTTTTTAAAGCAGGAGTATAAACAGACTTATGCTATCCCTGGCCCCAGAGATACAGTACAGAGTACAGTAAATAAAGTTAAACAGCTGTCTGAGGCTCAGAGGGGGAGGTACGAATGTTGGTATTTGTAAGTGGAGAATAGTCTGTATAATTGCTATATTTTGATGGCACTTTCTGCCTCTCTAGTGTAAAAGGGTTAAGGTGGGCATACACGGCTCGATATTCGGAGCTGGAGGCGCAGCACTTTTGCGTCATCCAGCATAGCCGATGCTATAGATGGGGGCCCGTGACCCCTATCCAAAGCAATGGGCATGGACCGTGATTTACGGTCATGTCCGAAAACCTTGTTTTCAAACGGTATTGATTGATCTCACGAGAAGGTGTATAAGGGTACATTTCTTAATGGAGTTGAGCACAATCGAGCTCTGTATGCAGGCACGTCGCTCTATTGTAGCATTGAGCTTGAATATTTGAATTAAATATGGCGGCAGATATTCGCAATTTCGAATATTCGCCATTGGGATGCTTATGGGCATGAATTGCGAATATATATTCGCAATGGGAAATAGCACATGTGACCATGAATTTTTTAAGGTAAGTGCGAGGCGATTATAATTGCAAATCAAATCTTAGTAGAATTATTAGAAAATATTGTGAATTCGAATATTGCCCATGGCTGCTCATCAGTACTTGATTGTACTCAAATCTATTTAGTAGTCCACCCGTGTATGCCCAGCTTTAGAGAAAGACAATTTGCAGTTTCCAGGTAATAAGGAACATTCTTTAGTTCAAAATACACGTCAGCATTTTGTAATGACAATGATCTGTTCGAATTACACAATGAGGGTCATTGTTATTCTGTACGGCCAATCAGCTTATTGACTGCAGTCCTCCTGGTCAAAGAACAGTTCATTAAAGTCCATGCTTCTACTCACAAATCACATGTTTGAATCCTAGAAGTATTATTACCTGGCCTTCAGTATTCATTAGTTCAAGTCTAGTCAGATACCTTGTGACAGATGTATCATATTACCAAGGATCCTTCAATACCCACAAATTACAAATAATCCTAAAATTGTTCTTGGTTGTTATTTATCCTGCACATCTGCTGAAATTTTATCAAGTGTCCATGTAACCTTAGGGCCCTCATACAGCTTTAGATTTCTCTGTCAGATTTCCTTTAGATCTCCTTTTGTTTTACCAAAACCATGTAATATGAGGGACTTTCTAAACAATCAAGTCTACCTGGGTTCAATCGCAGAGGACCCGGCACTACATAGTTGTTGGTAGATCTAAAGGATATCTGACAGAGAGATCTAAAGGTGTATGGGGACCCTTAAGGCCCCCACACACGTATCGAGTGGGGGCTGACATAGAAGGTCCGATCAGTTCTGCAGAGCAGCGTAATAACTAGTGATGCTCCGATTGATCGGCCGCCGATCATTATCGGCCGATATTGGCTTAAATAGCATGATCGGCGCAAAAAAGCCGATCACGGGAGGCGTGGCCTGACGCCGAGCTGCATGGAAGCCTGCTCTGGAGCTCCTCCACTTACCCCTGTTTTCCTGCCTGTTTCCTCGGCCATCCTTCACTCCCTGCGTCCCCAAACCTCACCATCAACCGGCTGGTAGTCACCCTCCACTCCGGTGACAGTTTGGCGGCGGCGCGCTGCACTTCCGGACGCGGACGAAAATTTAGGCCCCAGCTTCGGCCTACTCGCGCCGGATCGCGGTCGGTTGCGCCCAGCCTGGAACACCTCTCAGCTACACCATCGCCTGCTACCTCTGCTGGACCACTCTGTGCTCCCTTCGTGCTCCCTTCCACGGTCCACAGTTCTCCAGCCCTCATCTTTGTATCCTTCCTATCCTATGTGAGTGACAGTGTATGGGCAGACACTAGTGGGGGCAGTTGAAAGTGGCCGAAAATAATGAGGCTGTGTAATAAGGGACAATGAGCGTGACTATTGCATGTACTTTCTAAGTGTATATACAGTGGACCTCTGCCTCCCACATCCCCCCCATATATACAGCACACCTCGTCCCCCATATATACAGCGCACCTCTGCCCCCCATATATGCAGCGCACCTCTGCGCCCCATATATACAGTGCACCTCTGCCCCCCATATATACAGTGCATTCCCCTGCCATTTTGTGATCGGCAGTGATCGGCAATCGGCAGATCATGATCGGTAATCGGTGATCGGCCCCAAAAATGCTAATCGGAGCATCTCTAGTAATAACGTCATCACGCTGCTCTCCAGAGCTGACAGCATCGGCCGGTCTTCATTAAAACTAATTGCATCGGCCAGAGCATATCGGACATGTCTGTTCTCTGGCCAGCCGAGCTGTGGGGGACAGGGATCTGACGCCCCATGTGGGCACCCCCGATCGGCGGGCGATTTTGCCGCCAACCGACGGGTGCGAGCACGCACGGCCATCGGCCAGTGGCAAAATTGGCCGCTGCTCGGTGTGTGTATGGCTAGCATTAATCTTCAATCACAATTAATTTCTTGAAAACATTTTACAGTTAAGTGGACCATGGACTTGTGATGCAAGTCTTCAGATTCAAATCTCTATGCCCAGACCAGGCAGGAGTCTGTGTACATGGGGAAGCCAGATATCCATGTAACGTTTTTTTTTTCCAAACACAAATGGCATGTACCTTCCTATGTCCTGAGATCTTTTATATAAAAAATAATATTATAATATTATAATTATAATATAATATTTAATACTTAACTTTCTATTGCATTGCCCTCTTTAATTGCATCACTACAACCATGCCCATAGTATTGCACCCCTTAACCTATATTTATTTTAATCTATTATCAAGGACCCTGGAGGTCGGAGAACTTGGGGCACCTATGCCGGGTGGCCATTACATTCAAACATTGCAGGCAGCTCCGTGACCGACGCTGTCATTATTGACGCCAGAGAAATGCATCCAAGAAGAGTAAATCATTGGAACAGGTAAGCAAATCCCGAGTGCTTCAAGGTGCCAGCTTTTGGTCCTTGGGGGAAAACTTGGCAAATTTTCCCCCCAGCCACATACGGCAATACAGTCAGGAATGTTAAAGCTGAACACTGTATTAAAGACATAATCACCTCTGAATTTGACTTTGTATTGTCTTTTCTGGCCTTAGGTAGAAATACAACCCTAAAAACCAGAGACCAGCATCCCCATCCAAAGTACTGTCTGTCACACAAAGGGTGCCCATGATCCTCTGGTTACATCATCAGGCAGCAATCAGCAGCTAGAGAATTGGATGGGAATCGTACCGTCTATGGCTACATATAGATATAAAAATCAACGCATGTTATGCTAGCTTAATGGGACATTTTTATATTAGTTACTCATGTAAAGGGGGATCATTTTTGCTCTGGCCACCAATGTAAGGGGATATTTTCCTGCTAAACCCCAATCAATAGATTTTTTTTACAAGGGTTCTATGAGACTTGGTATAGAGCATCCCTTAACAGTTTCAAGATACCTGGAGATGCCAATATTACATTCAAGATGGTGGCAGTCTAAGGCCATGTCTCCACTTGCGCGGCCGGCGGGGCAGTGCAGTTCTTAGCCACGCCGCAGAAACCACGTGCCACCGCCACATCCATTCATTACAATGGAGGTGTCCCCACGCCCCACGCCGCAGCCAATCACACCCATAGACATGAATGGCTGTAGACGCGTAGATGCAATTTTTTACTGCGTCCATAGAGAATGAATTATCCAGGGACGACTGCATTGGACTGAATGGTAAAAAAATAACCGCAGAGGTGGCTGCGATCCCTTGTGCGATCCCTATGTTGTGTCAGCCATAAGCAGCTGTCCACCTTATTGGAATGTAGCTAAGGAGACATTTCTGAAAATTACACAATAAATACACAATCGTTTCAATTAAATGCTCTGCAACAGGGTCTCTTTAAACATTCCAAGGCTAGGACCAATGAGGATATTCGATCTAATTCTTGGGATGCAGATTTGAGTTTCCTCTAGTCAAGGAAAGCCCAGGCTAGATGTGATGGTTAAGTAAGCCAGATAGAGGACACCGTCCAAGCGTATATATTCTTCCAGTCTGAATCAGCAAACTTCACACAGTTTAGAAGATGTATTGCTATTCCATTATCCACGCCGTTTCCTCTCCTGTTGACTCACAATCGTCATCAGAAGATGATTTGGGCGCTTGTACCTCGTCTCTTAGCAACAGAAGACGTACACCGCACCTCCACCTCAAAGGACGGCAACATGAAGGGCCCC
Organism: Ptychadena robeensis; assembly: GCA_036250615.1. Classification (NCBI taxonomy): domain Eukaryota; kingdom Metazoa; phylum Chordata; class Amphibia; order Anura; family Ptychadenidae; genus Ptychadena; species Ptychadena robeensis. The sequence goes on along the minus strand of CM070037.1, from coordinate 103,609,633 downwards.
TTCCCCCAGCTCAAGGAGAACTGACTCAGATTTTGTTTTCCATTCATCCATCTAAAGCCTACAGAACCCCCCCTGGGAGACTTATCCCTTCAACCTAATCCACATGGTTTTCCCTGTTTAAATCTCATAAATAAATAAAGTATGCTGCACCCGAAGGATCAACCTGAGCCACTTCGACTTAACCAGCCATACATGCATCAACGCTTGCTTGACAATTTTTTATTTGATCAACTTATGTGATTTAAATATAAACTATAAATCCAATATCGATCAATTCGTCTACCACAGAGTGGAATCCATGCAAAACCAAATTCTTAAATTCAGATACTATCTAGCTATGAAGGTAAAGTTGCAGACAATGCACCTGCTCCAAAATATAAGGTGCGAGTTGACCAAAATGCCTAAAAATCCCATCAGATACGTGTAACTGAATTTTCCAATCCCAGATCTTTCCATTTTATGCTCCATTTCTACGACTTCTGTTCGATGGAGTTTAGAAAGGGAATTATTTTCCTAAATTGTTGCTTTAGCCAATCAAACTGTGTATCATGAAACTGATGCATAGACAGAGAATGTTCAATGGATTTCAGTATCACATTCAGGTTTCTTCACACCATCATCCACCACATAACAGCGTCATCATAAGTGTGATAGTAGAACAGGAAAGTCAGTGTGAATTGTTCTATGAATAGTGTCACCCCGATGTGTTGAGCTGGAAGCAGAATTCTCAGCTAGGAAGGTGGTAGAGTCTTTTTATACTATTGTATACCACAATAAGTGTTATAAACCCTCATATAGAAAGTATATAAAAGTACTATTCCAACCTACAAACCGTAATACCTTTGCCAGTGCTCCCCCAAAACTCCTGTCTTTACAAGAGTTCCTTCCCTTGACTACATGTTCCAAGAGCACTTGTCTAAAAACAATGATGGGGGGGGGGGGGGGGGGGGACGACACACAGAGATGGCTACCTTTGGGTCAGCATAGAATACTAAGGTAAGTTAGTCAAGGAAGTGTCTGGAGTACATAGGGCTGCTTTATAAACAAGAATATGGCATCCCTAGGCACCATGGGCCTAGGGATGCCTGACTGGGAGGTGTTGCGGAGGAAGAACGACGTCACCAGAAGTGACACAATCGGAATGGGCCGGACCAGTAGGGGGGAAACACTAGGCAGAAGTGACTATGTAAGGTGCCATTTTGGTGAAGATCGTGAACGTTGGCCCAGTGTAGGTGAGGCTGGTGGCTGGTTCAGACGATTGATGTTATGTAGTGTAGTGTCATTTAGTAGGGGCCAGGGTCAGGGATCAGGTGTTTTGTATCTCATTTTGTAAGCTGTGGCCAAAATATATTTATCCATTTTTGACAGACATACTATGTTGTGTCAATATTTAGGTAAAAGTTATATACATTTTGGTGTATTGCATTTATGGGACTGATGTCAACACTCCCCCAGCCATAAATGCAGAAAGAAACACATGAAAGTGATACAATTGTAAGTGTATGGACAGGTTTTATATATCTTACATAAAGTGGTTACCACCTATTAAGGTTTATTTATAACCATGAAAAATGACAAGAAAGGCGATGACATAGGTGACCATGGTGACCGGATATGTATGTTTGTAGGAAGAAGAACAGATCAAAAAGACAAGTGTAGGGTATATAAGATGGTACACCTGTGTGTTTCTAGTAATGACATCACTGAGACACAATGGTAGCATCCCCCTGAGGACATCTACTAACATGGAAGAGATTACATCATGAACCAGCTATGCGAGGAAACCCCAGAGGACCTTTATGCTAAACACAGCAAAAATAAATGTCTGCCACTACGGTACATGAGGGAAATATGTATGTAAAGGATAAACTAAAGGCAAGCCCAACGTTCATCAGCATCAGTATCCATAATTCATCAATATAAAAAGTACTCTGCCTCTTCTTGACATTCTGCTTCTGATGGAATTGATGCAATTAGATAGCATGAGTTGCGTATTTACATTAAAGTGGACCTACCACCTCACTTGGTACTTTACACTACTGATAATTAGGCAATCACTGCTTAAAATGGAAAAAAAAATGTCCTTACAGCAAAAGAGGCAATTTTCAGGATCTTTCCTCCAAATGTATGACGTACCCGCCGTGGTAAGCTTCTAAACAATCATGGCAGGGACAGCTGGGACAAAGTCTGTAGTCTTGTGTGACTTGGAATGCAGCTTAATATCTGCAGAATCTAAAGTGATGTAATCGAAGCTCCATCTGGCCGTTTTATAGAATTACAGCCCCATAGTGAGAATTAAGTATTTCTGAAGTGTGGACAGAACTGCTTCTCTCTGCCCTTAATAAATACGATTTCCCTGGGAATGAGGAAGGTGGTTTTTTTTTTATTCTGTAGCAGTTTTCACAGATGTAGACTGCGGACAGGTGAGTATTATGTCAATGTAATGTAGGTGTTTATTTTTATTTTGAGTAAAGAACCACTTTAACATCTAAAAAATTTATGTGACACAAAACATGTGACTGTGGTCCCCCTTTTCTTGAGCATACCAGACCCTATGCCAACAAACTCGTTGCCCCCCCCCCCCCCCCCCCCCCCCGAGCAAACTGGACCCCTTGCTGATATAGGTTCTGGTATGCTCTTTAAAAGGGAGAAACCTTAAACAGCATGGGATCCCCCCAAAGCAAGCCAGACCCCTAGAAAAAAGACCAGACCACAAAAAAAGAATTCTATTAAAATTTCTACCCTTCCACATAGTTCCCTAAAAAGTGCCTATCCGGACGATGCCATTAACTTCAATGAAGACCGGCGTCTTCATTGAAGATAATGGCCGGCACACAAACGGTGCTCGGCCGGTTAAAGCAGCCCCAGAATGCACCGTGATGACATCATCACAGTGCATTCCAGAGCCCATCGAAGCTCGTCTGTCTGCACCAGTCTGTGGGTGTATGGCAGGCATAAGAGTAACACTACTGCGGAAGCCTGTTACTTGCGGAAACCCTGGTTGTTTCCCATACAAGTGTATGGGGCTGATGTGAAAGGTACACAGGTTTCCTATGTTGGTTGATGGGGGCTTATATTGGTATGTACTTCTGTGATCAAGTGCCCCTCTAGGATTTTATATACTTTTAATGTGAAAGATTCGTTTAAAAAAAAAATACAACTGTTATTATCTATAAATTTTTTTAAATTAAAAACATAATTGAGGTTTTTTTTCACCCAACAAGATAAAAGTATATGAACAAAGCTCAAAGAAAACCACCAATTCATTTATTTTACCATTACAATTGACTTTTGCCATCAAGTAATGATCTGCTTGTGTCCTACTGATATGAACTGTTTATCATCTACTGCCACCTGCTGGTCTAACTGAGAAATACACCTAACACAGACTCATCAGTTGTCAAATTGTATTTAAGGATTTTATCATTATTTGTTTCCAGAACTTTCTATTTCTAAAAAATAAACATACAGTGCTGCTTGAAAGTATGTGAACCCTCCAGACATGGTCACTGTTTGTGC
>CM070037.1:103579375-103589951 GCA_036250615.1 Ptychadena robeensis | reverse complement strand
TCTACAGGTAATGTGGATCAGCCCTGTCAGGTCCCCGCCAAGGAATGTGCTTAGTGCAGGGGGACTCCACAGAGCTGATAACACCCTGATAGAGTATACTTATTTCACCCAAACCTCAGTAGGTGCCAGTTAATCAATAACTCAATAAATTATCATAATTGCGCCTACACTAAATACCTGGGCATCTACATATTTAGAGTTTCGGATTTCCAATCCTGAGAGAACCAGTAGTATTCCCAGTAGGTGGTGTCACGCACCCCCCTAGTGTCCGGACCACGCAGAGGCCTCCCAATCGATTTCAACACACAGAGTCCAACTAGGTCGGTACAATCAGTGCGCCGGAATCGCCGGAATTGGGCCGCAGTCAGACCACAAAGGGGAGCGTGCAAATTATAGGACCAGAAATAACACAATTTTTGGTATCACTGCCACCATCCCATTTAATTCGGGAAAAGGGAAACCCGTTCTGATTACTATAAACGTCTAGGTAGTCTATATACTAGTCTAGTCTATAAACGTCTAGGTAGCGACTCTTCAGAAAGCTAGGGAAGCGTTCTGCGGTATTCAAAGCAGGTATGAGAGTCATATATTTTATGCAATACAAATTATTAAAAAATACAATAATTATTAAAATCAACAATTAAAGAGAGTGTATTCCAGGGTAAAATAAAAAGGGAAAACAGAAGAAATTAAACTTAAGGTTGCTGAAGAAGAGTGTCCGTTCGTAGGGGAAAGTCCAAGAATTATAAGTCCAAAATGAAATGGCCACCAGCACTGTGGTCCTCTGCTGGTGCTTTTCAGGTGATGGTAAAATGGAGAACTTCTTAGAGCATGCTCTCTTTGGGTTATAAGGATGAAAATCCTGGGCGGGTTTTGAGATCCGGCCCCCATGGGCGTTATTATATATTATAAACGACGTCCCAAAATATGACACGATCCATATTTTGGCCCATGGCCGTGGTACACAGATGATAATGGCATATCCAAACTCCCCAGAAAATATCGGTCAGATTAATACCAAACATTAATGAAATGGCATATCCAGTCATGAAGAAAGGTTATAACTTGGAGCCAGTCCCTGCCAGAAGTACATATTCTATATATCAGGGTATCCGGCTGGGTCAGACGAATACGCTGATATAGGTTTCATAACTGTATCAGGTATGATGTGCACTGGACAGGCCAAAATTATAACAGACATTAAATAGTGTGGTCGGTGCGGGCTTATTGTACTTTTCTTTGTACGATCAAATGTAGGGATACACTTTAGAACCTTATCTCATCTTATCCAACAGACAATACGGCAGCACCACAGCGGGGTGCTGGAGTTAGGCCTTTGAAGCCCATGACACTTCTAAGAAACTTAATTGCAGCCATTCCTTTTGAAGCGTACGATCCTCCTAGATGAAAGACCACACTCTATTTACAGATAAGAGGCCTTTAGTGTCAATACAGGGAGCTATATCATATTCCTACAGATTCAATACAAATATGATGTATTAACACCTGGAGGCTGGATGACCTCACGGTTAATCCGTGACAGGTGGCAATAAATTCTATATTTTTCATTGGGACAAGGGATGGAAAATAAATATACGTTCAGGTTGGACCATGCTATCCTTTTTATTTCATCCTCGTCTTCAAGTATGTTCAAATTCATCTAAAGTCAACTTATTTCCTCAACCATGAAATCACACACCACTAGTATATATACACACAACATAGCTACACAATTTGACACTCATATTACTCACACCACACCATATACACCACTGTGGGTTTCTGGCAGCGGCTTTCACCAACCCCAGCAATGAAACTGTAATATATATATATATATATATATATAAGCCCCTTATGTTGATCTCCCTTTCATTCCACCCTCAACGTTCCAAAAAAAGTTTGTTAGCTGTACAAGTACATCAATGTCATCAATCCCACGATAGCACAGTATAGCGCCTAGGTGCCCAACCTAACTGTTAATGCAAAGGGCAAAGGAAATCACCTGTCCACTGACCCTCCCTTTGTCTTTGCTCGGAATCTTGTTAGAGAAGACGAGGGGAGGCGAGGGACTTGCTTCCACTCTTTAACCAACAAACGGGGTATGATTGTATAGTATATATTGTGGCACACAACCTCAGAATAGGGCCAAAGGCTTTGATGATATCTATGAAGCACATAACCTTTGATTATATATGCTAATGCTTAATATCATATATTATAAATATTATAAATGCTTATACAAGTCAGTATAGATTCAACATGTTATGTGCGGCCCTTTAGTGATGCTAAGGGCCGCACTTGTGGCCCTCTATATCAACTCAGTTGCCCATCACTGGTATAGCGGATAAGTAGCGTCCATCTTTTGTGGTAAGCATGAGATTGACTAAAGGGACGGCTTTGTAGTATTCTTGTGACATGACAGATATTGAGATGGCAATGTGTGAGCACTCACAATCTGAATAAAATAAATGGCCTTTAACTGTGAATAAGTCATTATTAAAGTCATTGTATGTTCTGTACTCCGTCCACCATTTATAGGACAATTTTCCCCACCTTCCTGAAAGCTGTAATAGAAGTCAGGTTTTTCCAGAAGTTGAAATTCTCCACACATACATTAAAAGTGACTAAATTAAATATTCTAATTAGCCCGTCTTCCTTCAACTGGAATTATCTACTTAAGCCCTAATCTGTTTAAATATGACCTTCCCTTGAAGTGCGCCTCCAATGAATACGCTTCAGTCGGAGTCTTACCGGCGAGTGATATTCTTAAACTGCACACACGAGATTTGATGCCAGAAATGTAAAAATTCAATCTGTTCGAACCCGATTATCCCTCTGCCCCACCATCTTGCTAAATCAGCATTCTGGAGTGGCAGTGCCAACCCCAGTGGTCTCTTTTAAACTTCAGATAAGGATTTGTCAAGCTGTCAGCGTGTTTAAGAGGAAAGAAACTTGTAAAAGAACTTTTTTCCCCACTTTCATTTGCTTCAAGCTAAAAGTAATAGCTGCATTACTAGAACATTTCACATACTTACCGTTATTTGCATAACATGCCACTGGCATCAAGAGCAGATATGCGTCAGCAAATACAAAATATGAAGTCAGAGGATTAGCATGACCTATAGACAGAACGTAAAAGGCTTTTATTAGTACTTTCTTTCTGAAAAATACAAGCTTCTATTTATTGGCTTAGGGTATGTTTCCACCACATCCGTCAGGACCCCCTACGGGAGGTCCAGATGGAGCACATACACTTTACCTGCTCGGCGAATGCTGTGTTCTCACGAAACTGAGCAGTTCCGTGGATGCAGGGGTTAACGTAGTCGAGTACGTTTACCCCTGCACGGATCACATACACTTCAGCTGGCCAGTGGATGCTGTGTTCGGACATCCGCCGGCCAGCTAAAGTGTATGTGATCCGTCGGGATCCCCGCCAAGCACTGCGGATAACACAATGCTGTGGAAACCCCCTGAAGTTTCATTTAAGCAGCGGACCTCAAAGAGACAAAGGTCGTCGCTGGAGCTTCAGGGAAGAAACCACCCCCCCCCCCCATGGTGAGACAATTGATCCTAATTGGGTATAGACTGTACAGGTAGGTATGTGGAATGGTAGAACTTTTAATAAAAAAAATTTTTCTTGTAGCTAACTTCTACGAACCATCTTTAAACCCCCTGTGAATGGGTAAGAGGACCTTGGGACCTCTGTACTTATTCAATAGGGTGGTAAGTGGGATCCAGGGGTTTTCTTGTTAAAGGGGACCCCAGACACTGAATGAGCCCTCACAACACTGGCACAAGATTTTGGGGAACAACCCCCCTTACCTAAAGCTGGGCATAGACGTCTCATTTTTCTGTTCAATTTTAGTGTGATCATTTAACAAAATCGATCGTGCGATCGATCGGATACAAATTGATGCATGTCAAAAGTGTCCGATTGATTTTGCCCTAAATCGCATGTAAAATCGATCGTGCACGGATCCGTTCTGTTTTAAAAATTTAGTCAAAAGCACATGAAGCGCTGTTTGTTGTCTCATGCGATCGTTTTAAGCGATCCATCTATGATCCTTGTGGAAATGACCTTTGTTTGTGTGCTGTTGGTCACTGGCCAGTTCTTCAGCTAACACCACTCCCCATAAATGTGTGCGTGCAAGACAATATTGACACTTTCAGGATAGAATCGTCCAGGAATTGAGGACATCATATGTTGCAGTCTGCGATCGATTTTGCAAATGAAATTGATTCCAGAATGCATGCACCTCGTTGAGGTATTCCACTCTTTCCTGTCCTTCCAGGCTTGCCAAAAGGAGCCTGGTTTGCTTTGCAGGAGAGGACCTCATGCTTGGCCTCCCTCCCCAGGCATGACAGACCCTATACAGGGTGTCTGGTATGCTCAGGAGGTAGGGACCCCATACTGTTTGTGGCCCCCCTTTTCCAGAGAATAATAGACCCCTGGGCCCTTTAGGGGGCCTAATGCAAAATGATAAAACACCACTCCGTCATCACCAGGTCCCCCCTGTCCCTTAATGTGTGTGAACTGGAAATAAAGGATTACGAAAACAAATGAACCTGCTTGAGCATACATATGCATTTAGCGGTTTGCCTAAGTTTTTATGGACAACAAAAACACATAAAAGAAATGAAGGTATTTATGTTATTTGTTTTTAGAATTTAACCTCTTACATAGCAATGTATTGAATCCAGTCGAACAAGTCAAAAAAATTACAAAGGATAAAAAAACCTTTTCTAGAATAAATGTTAAACCTCTTTGCCTGCAGTAACAAAGAATGGCTTTGTGTCTTTTGTGATGGACTGAATGTGAACCTATACACAGGAGTTGTTTTTTTACAGACAATATATAGGAAGGTTATTTATTTTTAATTGTTACCTTCACATTAAGGTTCCATTTACATGGTTAGTGATTAAACACATTGTGCAGGGAGTTGGATGGCGTGAAAACCACCCCCTAATGTTTTCTACATGAACGAGTAGAACCCCAACACCTCATGAAAATTTGTGTGAACATGCTGACTTGAGCTAGCCACACATGGTTCAATTTAGCGTTCAATCAAGGTTCGATTAGATTTTGTTGTCAATTTTAATTTAATTGATGTACACCACATGGGGAGTACTATTATTGTTCAATTTCGACTGAAAAGTAATCAAAGTAATCCAAAATTGTATTGAATTCCTCTAGCTTCAATCGGAAGTTAAAGGGAAGTAGCCACACAAATCAAGCCCAAAAAATCGAGCCAAAAAAATTGACTGTACAATCAAGCAAAATTTTTCAACATTGACAAAAATTGATCAATGATTGTTGATTGTACTATGTGGGCAGCACATCGATGTTTTTACAATCGATCGCTTTTTTCATCGAAAAACGTAGATTGAACACTAAAATCGAACCATGTGTGGCTAGCTTAACTGTTTATCTGCGGTGCGAGATTGGTATTCATACTGTTCTGCTCATTGCTAGAGTGAAAGATGTACATGAAGACTTGAAGTGCAAGAAACTCCCTGCTTCTGCTCCATTCGTTTGTAGATTCTAAAGTTTCCAACATGATAAAGTAAACCCAAACCAATATGGCAGCCTCTAAACCACAGCACAGATTGGAACAAATTATAGTAAGTCAGTAAACACATGCATGAGAGAGAACAGTGCCAATTAGGGCTAATGAGACTAAAGCCCCTCATGCACCTTACACCCTTTTACAATTTCTGTACAATCAACTTTCCTTCTACCAAAACCATGTAATATGAGAACCTTCCTAAACCTTCCAATCACTATGTATTCTACAGTTGTTGGTAGATCTAAAGGGAATTGTATGGAGTGATCTAAAGGTGTATGGGGGGCTTTTGGGCCAAGAAAGGCTTTTCTATTGATTATTGAGAAGGGTATAAATAATTTTGGACATGACACTTTTTGCTCAAATGTAATTATTATAAATGTAATTATAATAAATACTGTAGGTAAAACTTAAAAAATATTACAAGGCCTGCTCTTACATTGTTCTTACATTGTTGCATTATTTGCCTGGGCAGTCTTCACAGACTAGTGCACACCTCCACATCTTTACTAGCCTAGGATGTGGTTTATACCTTGGTTTATGGTTTATACTCTATTTTATAATTGGTATATATATATACACACGCACACACACACACACACACACACACAGAGGTGCACATAAGTGCCACTCGGGTACTTAAAAGGGGCCAAAAACGAGCTATGCGAACCTGCATTATGGTTAGAAAGCTCATATGCGTACTAACAACTATCTGAATATGAGCTTTGTAACAATAATTCAGGTATGCAGAGCTAGTTTTTGGCCCCTTTTGAGTACCCGAGTACCACTTATGTGCACCCCTGTATGTAATATATATATATATATATATATATATATATATATATATATATATATATTAAACATGTTCCTGGTATCAAAAAATTCAAAAGCAGCACATGTTTTTCCATACAGTTTAAATGCGTTTGACATAGCCAGGAAACATGGTTGTAGCTCTGTATAGAGTAGGAAAATTTTACTTTGTCACAGTTACTACTACACTGGCTCTATTAAGGATTAACCTCACTTCCTGACCTGATGACAACTCAAACAGAATGTTCTGAAAATGTTAATAGGGACACAGAAGTAGCTGTTCTTGTTCCTGGCTTCTGATTTGTCAAAGCTCAGCAGATATCCATGGAAAAGAAACAACAATTCTAGTTAGACATACTCTTTTTTTTCCCCATAATGATGTGCCCCCACCACTCCTTTCCCCATTTAAACATGACCAGCTACCTAGAAGAGATGGTCGAAAAACATTTTTTTTATTTACTAAATATTGTATTTACTACTATTTACTTTATATTTATTGAGCTAATTGCAAAAGCCCAGAGAAGAGTTGTAGGAACATTACCCAAAAAGTTCTAGCACATGTCTGTTTTTGTAAGGTCAAAGTTAAGTTTAAATTTCTATAACAAAAGTACATTCTTTGAACTTCGATTAGTCAAAAATGACATGTGCTGGAGCAATAATTCTTTTTTGTAATCCTTTCCTACATATCCAGAAATTTGGGTGATGATACCATTTTCAGGGGGTTTGCAACTAACTCAGAAATGTAGCTACTCCATATTAAAAAATGTGCCACAATGTGACATAGGGGCCAGACCAAGAGTCTACAAGGGCCGTCCGGCATAGGGGTCCCAAGTCCTCGTAACTAGGACAGGAAAAAAAATACCAATAAAAAAAAACAAATAAATAGAAGCTTTTGATAGAGAAGCTTAAACATTCTATTGCAATCCAAACAATGATCCTCTTGGTGTTATCTTCACTTATTGCAGGGAATGAGGGGAGAGCATCTTGACACCAAGGTGACAAAGGGCCAAATTAAAAGTGCCTTAGTTTGCCCACGTCTGGCCTAGATACATCTGTGCGCATCTCTGAAGCCATTCCTAATGCCCCCCAACTGGTTAGACTGAATCTGGTGGACGCCCTAAGATAAACACAGTACCTGAATAGAGTTCTGATTTCACTTGCTGCCTGCTTATACAGCGTCAGAGACTAGAAATGTATCTACATCAGAGAATCAGCTCTACAGCCAGGCAACCAGCATTTCTGGAGCAGCCATGACTCTGCATGATAACAGGATTGTTTAGGCCCCTTTATGTTTGAATACTTCATGACCCAAACATGCTACAATGTTTTCACTATATAACTGACGCATTGTTCTCCCTCGCTGCTACTTCTTAAAGGCTCTACTATACCTTATGTGTGTCCAAACATTTGGCTGCTGGCAGTTGCTGGCCGCCAGGCCTTAGCAAAGATCACATGACATGTCAGGCGCACAGCTGCCCAGTTCCTGACGGTCTTTCAGATGCCAACCACGCCAGTAGTGGGCCTAAGGGGATGTTCCATCCAAGTCTCACCCACCCTGGCTGGTTCTATCCGACTTCACTATCCACAGCTGTCGGGGTGAATATTTTACAAGCCGGCACTGCACACGCCAGCTCAGGGGCACAAGCTGCTTTACACGCGTGACATATCTAGCCAGCTGTTTGAAAAAGCAAATGTTGAGAACTAAACTTATAGCACAACGCACTCCAAGCATGGCGGAACTAACCGAATTACACATTCAGAATGTACAGTGTGTCAGTGAAGCACAATGTCAAACTTTAGAGATTAAAGACCCCCATACACGTCTAGATTTTTCATTCAATCAACTTAATCCAATATTTTTTTTGTTGATTGATTGAAAATCTATGGCAGCCCACATGGTAAGATCAACCTAAAACAATTAAAATTGAGAAAAAGATTGATTGAAAAATGATTGGACATGCTGGTAAATTTTTATTTGGTGTATTGAAATTGAATACACTTTCAGTCGATCCCAAAAAAGTTGATAAAATATTTGTTACTACAGTTGGCAAACATACAATCAATCACCAATTTCTCTGACCCCCAAAAAATTATCTTTTTAAGTTGAACAGAAAATCTATGATGTGTATGGGGGGAGGGGGGGGGGGCTTTAGGCTAATTTTTATAATATTACATTGTTCAAAGAAATATTCCCGTTACCCGTGACTGAAAATTGCTTTTTGAAGCTTTTTCTTACTATTATTAGTAAAATCTGTTATATTTGGTTTGGTTTCTTATCTCTCTGCCAACACATAATAAAACAACATTATAGGAGTGAAGCTTTGTGGATACCCCATGAAGAGATGGAGTTCAGTTATGTCTATTGAAGGGTTATTGCTTCAGCATACAAACACATCTTTGACAATTGTGAGATCCCAGTCTTGGCATAAAAGTTTGGCGATGGCACCTTTTTGAGGGCTAGTGCCAAAAAGGAAACACATAACCCACTGGTTTTATCTTACAGTGCCAATACACCAATTTAACCTGAATACTGAGGTTTTAGTTTAAACAATGGAAGATGCAGAATTTTTGCCAGTAACGGATGTGGTTACCGCTAGCACATCTCTTACTGGCCAAAAACCCCAACGCAGCCGCGCGCCAGTGTGAAATTCAGCTAACATTGGTAAAATTATGAATACAATTTTTGCCCTGATACAGGAATAAGGAGAAAGCAAGGAGCTCGGAAACCCCAAAGGACTTGAGAGGAACTTGCGGTGTCCTCACTTCCATGGCAGCATCATTGCTGTATCTTCATTAATGGCCACTTTTTATGATGCTATCGTGGTCAAGTCGACTAGTCGGGATGACGTCATCACAGACGCAGTTAAGGAACACAAGTGTCCATGAATAAACAATTTTTATTTAAGTTCTCTGTAACATTAACAGTCAACAAGAGAATAACACAAAAGTAGGCTAATACCTCCAATTTCCTGGTAAATTAGCAGTATGGCCACAAGATGGCACTGCTGTCTAAATACATTTCACCAGCCGAAGTCTGGCTCCATAATACGATGTTATCGGAGCTGAAAAAAATATTTCTCTTCTCCCATCCCCACCAATCAGAGACTGCAGACATGCTGATACACAGTCTGTCTACGCATGTGAACAGAGATGGCCCTGTGTGCCGTCTTGGGTACTTGTGCCATAGGTTCGCTATTGCGGTTCTAGAATGTCTGTCCCTGAGCACAAGGCTACTTGCTGTACGATGAACATGTTTGCAGTGAATTGCAAAGTTAACTGCAAGGCGGGTCTCCTCCACCACCAGCTACTGCCCTAATAAATTAGTGCACAGAACCAACTCTGCAATGGGTCTTCAGGCTGAGGTTTAGGGTCAAAGAGCTGGTCCTTAAGACACAAGCATTATCCCAATTGATATATTTTTGTTATTTATTAATAACATGGAGTCCAGTTTGTTAGGTCACCCATTAACGCGAGCCCTGATGAAGTGGGGAGCTGATCCCTGAAACTTGTTTAAACAATGTCAAATATAAAGGAATTACATTTCCCATCAGGCTCCCTTGATGCCTATTTGGGTACCAGCGATCCTGAATCTGTCATTTGGATAAGCAACGCATCATTTCCTCCAACAAAAATGCTGCGGAATAGAAAAAGTAGGAATTGGGAGTTATGTTATTGCACAGCAAGAATAGCTCGTCAGATTCTCAGAGAACATTCAGCATTTCTGCATTCTCATTTTTACCAGCCGCAATTAATATTTCACATCTGCATATTTCCCTTCTCCATGTTTTAATTACTGCCGACATGTTTTGCCTGTAATTAGCTGTCTGGCGAGCAGACTTGTAATCTCCCATCATTACACCAGAATAGCTGGTTGTGTACAAAATATAATCACACCCTGTACTACGGCATTAAATTGATGATGCCGCATAGCCTGTCTGCGGCATTGAACCCAAACAAATCCACAGTCACAGCCGGCTAAGCTCCACTTATGTACAGACTTCCGGCAAATATGAAAAATAGGGCAATTTATGCTGCGAAAGGGGAAAAATGTTGACCAAGAAGTAGCTTGTTTATTTCTAAAGCTGGGCATACACGTTCCAATTCCTGCACGATCCGATCCCCGATGCCGTGCACGCTCCTGCATCCCTTAACCTCCCTAGCGATATGCCCGAACCCAGTTCGGGCAAAGGCACACTGCACCT
>CM070037.1:103563079-103576723 GCA_036250615.1 Ptychadena robeensis | reverse complement strand
TTATTCGAGATGTTTTCCCTTAGTATCCGGAACTACTGTGCATTGCGTTAGCAATATGCGCATGTACAAATGCCGATTTACGTAATGAAGGTAATAATGACTAGAGATATAATGAATTTTTAAATGTACAAATTTATTGCGAATATTAGACAAACAATTCACAATATTTTGTGAATATGAATATTGCCTGTGCAGCTCATCACTACTGATCACATGGCAGGCTATAGCTCAGCAGTTACTTCTGAACTTCGACTTGGGTTGACGTCAAGCTGATCAGGAGGTTTCGAATTAGAAACACGAGAGTTGTACTGACAGCTTCCACATTACATCACCCTATTCATAAAATCCTGGCTATGGTGTTTACGGTTTACGGGGCCATCTTTGCTCATGTTGGAAAGAGAAAGTCAGTCATGTGACTGACCTGCGTAATGGGTCATGTGGCCATCCTTGCTTATAAATACACCCCTCGTGTGTAAGGTAGATAGGGGGTAGCAATGTTAACAGATTGCTTGGGAAGTATAATTCATATATTGTCATATTCTGTAGATCAGGTATGTCAAACCAAAACCAAAATGAATAAAAACTTGGACAAAGTCAGGGGCCAACTTTGATATTTATCGAAAAAATTTCAACAATTGAAGAAGTTTGTCCTTCTCATCAGATACAACATTTTTTTTTTCTTTACATATGGAAACAAGTTTTTCTTATATTAAATGTGGCACAAGCAAAACGTTATGCTAGAACACGCAACATCAAATGTCAGATAAAAGATACATATGTGCCATTCATTTCTTACATAAATAAAAAATAAAACCAAAAAAATAACCAAAATGATCTAACAGGTTGAATATAATAAACCCATGGGCCCCTGGGTTGGCGTTTGACACCCCTGATGTAGAGGAATGCATTATTGGGTAGAATACTGGTGAAAACATTTCCAATGATCCAATGTTAACCAGTTGTGGCCAGCTTCCATCTCCTCAACACTTTCTTAATGTGCCCATTACGACCCCCCTCCTCAATGGGTGATGCCATTGGATATGGTGAATTGATCACCTACAAGGATAAGGAATATCACTCAAATCTGACCCCACAAGTCCTGACCATTCCCCTATCTATGGGAAATCAGAATCAGTGAGAAGATTCAAAGCACTGTTCACCTTAATGCTGCATCCTAATAGTAGGCATAATCTGCATGGTGAAGCAGCCATAGACAGACACAGCACTGTCTTAACCCCTAACCACCCCGTACCATTTACGGTGGGGGGGGGGGGGGTTTAAGCCCAAGCACCTGCATTACACCTGTGGTTCTTGGGGGGAGAAAGGGAGACCTTTTTGACTTACTTAAGCTTCTTTTCTATATAAATCCACCCCCCCCCCCTTCATACACACATAGATCTGTGTAGCCGATCGATCACAGTGCAAGTTCGATCGGCTACAAAATTGCCAGCGTATCAAAGCTGCCCAAGAGGAGCGACCTATCCATACCCAAAATCAGAGAACCGACGTACATTTTTCTTTGGTCAATCACATTACTTTGGGTGAGGACCAGGTCCCCACAAATGGTGCCCTTTCCTTCTCTGAACAAACGGAGCGTGAAAACGTCATCGCGATGCAATCAGCCGTTCGAGGATTACACTGGGCCTGTATTGGGGGCTTTAGTTTTGGGTGATGTAGTGACCAATTATCTATATTTTATTCCAGCAATGGGATGTCTGTACGTGATCATTGATTTAAAAACAGTATAGTCAATAGATACAGGACCTGTCATGTTCCAGCCATTAGGGGGTTAATGTAGACCTCCTCATACAGATTTAATTTGAACACTGAGCCATCCTCAGCTTTATATATATATCTAATAAGAGCTGCACAAGCCTCGCTGGCAGAGAGAAAAAGAAAAAACGTCCATCCTAGCGGCCGCAGTCTGGACTATGGAGAGCAGACACTAAGTACAGACAATATAGTCTTTATATTACTAGACAGGAATTTGTCCGTTAGATCCCTATACAAAGTCATGTGTCCCGGACATTGCTCTTAGCACTTCTGCATGGTGATAGAACACAAACACACCAAGGGGGGGGGGGGGGGGGAGTTAAATATCAAATCTTAAAGGGTCGCTCCACCCAACACTGATGGTGTCTACACTGATCTGCACAGTATATGAAAAGTAGAAGCAGTAACAAATTTATGAAACAGAACAAGTGAGACTACAAGCAGGGGGTAGCTTATATATCCATTAAAGCTACTGCTATGGTATGCAAACCATTCGCTGTTTAAATGCTGTCGCTGTCAGCTCATAGATAAGCGTCCAGGATGGTCATCTTGAGAATAGTAGAGATATCAAATGCTGACATGCAGGCTGAAGTTGAGCCAGCTGGAGAGTTTGATTGGCTCAGGCTCAACCTGCACGTAATTTGCATACTAATGATGGAATTCAGCATCTTTGATCCGAAGCAAGCATGCACCTATGAACACCTGCCTCCATGCCAGGTTAGTAGCTTACATGGAAAAGACAATATAAGGGAAACACCGAGCCTTTAGCTGACCACACACCTTTAGATTTGTCTGTCAGATTTCCTTTAGATCTCCCAAAACCATGTATCATGAAGGACTTTCTAAACCATCAAGTCTACCTGTGTTCAATCGCAAAGGACCCGGCACTACATAGTTGTGGGTAGATCTAAAGGATATCTGACAGAGAGATCTAAAGGTATATGGTCAACTTCAATCTTTAACTCAGCAATGGCAACTTCTACATTTCTAACTAGAGACATTAATACGTTGGTCTGTGGCTGTTCACTATCACAAATCTAAGATCAGGCTTGCGCCTGATCTCCGATTTGTGATGGTGATCGGCCACAGACCGACGCATTCATTATTACAATGATTTCAGGCAATGGCAGGTGAATTAGGGGGTCATTTATTTCTATACGGCTCAGGTGGGTTCTGGGGTGGGGATTGTGATCCCAGATGTCATAGACGCTAGTCACTGCTTGATGGTATCTATACAGATTTGCACTTTGACAATAGTTGAATGGGGTCCCCCAAAAACCATTCTTGAACAAGGACCCTTTGATGACCATCTCATCCACGAGACGTCCCAAAAGTTCACAACTGATCCTATACAACATCCACAACCTAAAATCTCACAACGTTCCCACATTTGGTATCTCCGGCCACTCGGAAACAGAAGACTTTACTTGTAAATGAGAGGATTAAGCATCAGCGCTTGTCAGTGATAATCCAGCACCGCTGCCATTGTCTTCTACCAGTTCTGGGACTTCCCCGGCGCAGACATCAAATTACCAAATAACAAAGCTGTTATTTCCAGGGAATAAGCCCCTATCGCTGCTTTCCAGAAACAGGATCGGGGAGGGAAGAGCACAGGTTAAGTCACACAGCGTAAATCTGCCTTCCCCAAAGCAGCTTATGGTCACAGAGGATTTATGAAGGAAGAGGAAAAAGTTTTCCAACTTACCATCTGCCCCTGGCTGAGTGTTGGATCTCTTCCCAGTCATCCTGCTCATAGTCCCCGGCCTTCCAGTCTGGCTCACGGTGACCCCCTTCTCTGCAAACAACAAAACACAACCTTTACATACAGGGTTCTTGTGTGCCAAGGACCATAGTCCCTGCTGGGAGGATGAGGCTGGAACAGCAGTGTCTTGTGCTCTGTATCACTCAGGAGCTTGCATGTCTCCCAGCCAGACTCCAACCCACAGCCTGCATGGCCAATCACAAGGAGAGGGGAGGATTCTGGGAAACACTTGGGGCTGTCATTGTACAGCAGAGTCTACAGCTAAGCTGCACACACATAGGGAGATGTGTTGTATTATCTGGAAAACTCAGATCTCATTGTTTAATACAAACCTGGAGTGTAATAGACTACGCCGGACTTCTGACATATAGAGTAGCAGTGTAATATGTGAGCAAGGACACTAAAGATGGTCGAATTGGACTAGCTGATTTTGTGAGCAGATTGCAAAGCTTCTGAAAATGGTATCATCACCACTATTGCTGGAAATGTAGAGAAGGGTTGTGGGAACATTTAAAAAAAATATGTTTTGTTCTAGCACATGTAGTTTTTGCATAAATTGAGTTCAAAAACAAAGTCCAAATTCCGATTTTCTTAATTTTGACTTGAGTTTGAACTTAATTTGTGCAAAAACTATTTGTGTTAAGCTAGCCATACACCTTTAGATCTCTCTGTCAGATATCCATTAGATCTACCAACAACTCTGTAGTATAGGGTCCTCTGCGATTGCACACAGGTAGACTTGATGGTTTAGAAAGTCCCTTATATTACATGGTTTTGGTAAAACAAAAAGGAGATCTAAAGGAAATCTGACAGAAATCTAAAGGTGTATGGTCAGCTTTAGAGACATACTTTCTTTTTTGAAGTATACCCCCAACCCTTCTCTACATCTCCAGCAAGTTTGGTGATGATACCATGCTCAGGGCTCTGCAACTATTCCGAAATCTTCGAAATGGTCGAATTTTGGAATAAAAATTAGACTATCTCTACTCATAGGCTATGTTTTTATTAAAAACGCTACCATTATAAAAAAAAAATCTCCTCCATAGAGAATGAATGGCCGCATTTTTTGATTGCCTCCACGCGCAATTTCGAATTGCCTTCATTCATGTCTATGGATGCCCATGCGCAATCCTATCAATGGGGACAATCCCATTGAAACTAGTGTAGGCGATTGGCGGGCGATTCTGCCAGCGATTAAAAAAGACGCAAGAGCAAGCGATTAATCGCCTTAGTGGGAACATAGCCATAGACGGCCAATTTTGTCACAGATCGTCTGACGCGTAATCGCCCCCAAATCGAACATGCCCAATTTAAATTCCCCAGAAATCAGTCTCATGACTTTGGATGTGGACCACCGTTGCCATTCAAAGTCAATACCGACACACAAAGGGTGCATGGCCTATTATCGGCACGACCGGCCGTGCGTGGTCGCACACGGTCGATATGCCGAGAAATCAAAGAAGAAACGAAACGCCTATGGCCAGCTTTGCAAGCGCATACAAAAACACATACTGCAAGTGAAAACCTAGTGTGAAAGGTACACAGGTTTCCTGCATTCATTCTAGCTGCATTGCGTTGCGGTACTGTACGAGCCCCAAAAAAGGCACAAAAGTGTTAATATGTTAAGATCTCTTTTTCTTTTGAGGTGGCCATGCATGGTTCGATCCCCCGGCAATCTTTGCGCGATCGATCAACGCAGTGACGCAAGAATCGCCAAACAATCGCATAACGATCGTTCAGAGAATAGATGCGCACCACCTTGGGAAATGCATGGTTCGATCCTCCGGCAATCTTTGCGCGATCGATCAACGCAGTGACGCAAGAATCGCCAAACAATCGCACAACGATCGTTCAGAGAATAGATTCGCACCACCTTGGGAAATACTGTAGATCCCAATAGATGATAATGCAGATCGAACAGGTAAATACCGACATTATGGTTCCCTGTTCGAAAAGTATTTTGTTGGAGTGGGATTGATCGCTCAACACAGGCAGGATTCAAATGCAAAATCGACCCATGTATGACCACCTTTACACTAAAAAAATCGATCATGCAGTGATCAGACATGTTGGGAATTTGTAGTCGATTGTAAAAGTATCTGATGGTTTTTCTGTATATTTCCATGTATGTGTATCCAATCGTACTATGGAGCATGCACACAGGGTTCACTCTGCATGCTGGTATAATTGATGTTAGACTGACAGACGATATTTCAATAACACGAGCTGATCAAATACAATCGATCGAGCAAAAGTTGATGTGAGAACACTGTATATGTACATCACAGTGGGCGGGTCCATGACAGTGCCCACCAGGTTAACAATGGGTCAATCTTTATGGGGTGACGTGCTGGTTGGTACAGCAGGCACCAGGTATTAAGTTACGTTGGGCTCTTGTGGGGTCAATGACCCACTGGTTATCTGTTTAAAGTTCAGTTTAAAAAACTTTTGGGGAAGGGGCCAATGCTTTGGTAATACCCACTGAGGTGGTAGGTAGAGGGCTCGTGGCCGGTACTGGTGGTTGTGGTGTGTGTGGATGTGGGACACCATCGTGTACTTTGGGTAGTTCTAAGTTATAATTTTTTATGCTCAATTTTTATTAAAGCTGTGGCCATACTTGTGTATCCACATTTAAGGGCTTGTTTCCACTAGAGCGATAGCCAAAGATGGACGTGTTTTTGATCACTTCGCTGCGTCGATCGCTCCCATTGAAACTAATTTGTCAATTTCCTTTTTAACAATCACACGCAGGCCCAGTGAATAGGGATGCGATTTTTGACCGTGTCCATTCATTTTCTATGGGCACGATCAGGAGCAATTAGGAAAACGGGTCCGATCGCATGGGAAATGGTGTTTCCACTCCACGGACGCGGATTTGGGGGCGTTTTTGAATGCCACCCTACCATGTTTTTAACCATGTACCGCGGCTGATGACAGTTCATCACTGCCCAAGTCATTGATGGTGAATATGGACTATCGAATTTTTGACGGGGGTGATCAGAAAGTAAAATTTAAACACACCCCCCTACTTCCTGTGCGTCCCAAAAATTGCATCCGATCATGTGAAGGACCACATGCAAACCAAATGGGTAGCAGTCTGCCGCGGACGTGGCGAAGTGGTTAAAACCGCATCCATCCATTGCCGCTCGCTCTAGTGGAAACAAACCCTAAATCCACATCTTGAGTCAAGCGTTTCTTTGGGTAGGGGAAGGAGAAGGGATTAGGGGTAAATATAGGGGGGTAGGTCAGGGTGTGGAAGGGAGCATGGTAGGTTCATGTGGTGTTTTGGTATGTTCTCTTGGTTTTGTCTTCTCAGCTCATCCCTGCCCAAGTCATTGATTGGTTTTTAAATCGGTAACACTGCTGTGCTGTTACCATCGATGGATCAATGTTAGAATGACATCAGCTCGAACCGAATATCGTTCCCGCAAAAGTTGACATGTGTATTGCTAGCTTTAGGGTTCTTTCACACTACATGGAAGCACCTTATACTCTATGTATTATTGGAAGAGGTGGTGTTTGCAGTTCCAATACAAATGAAATGGAATACAAGTGTATTGAAACTGTAGATGCCAGTTTGTCCAAAATGCATAAAGACTCTTTCACACTATCTGTGTTGCAGCTGCGGTGCGCTATAGTACTGCAGCACAGGATAGTTGGGGTCAATGCAAGGTTCATAGAAAATAGTGTGTAATGACCCTCATACTGCTCAGGGAACACATTGCAGGTCCTGCAGTGCGGCTGGTAGTGTTATCTCAAAATGCATTACTCTGTGTGTGTGTACAGAATGACCCCCTGTCCTTACCAGTGCAGCTCTCTGTGCAGCCTCTTTGTATCTGATCCCAGTCTACACGCACTCAATAATGGTTTCACACTACTTCATACCATTCATGAGTATTGAATCCCCTTCTCTGACACTATAGAATGAGATATTATTTGTTGGGTTTACATTTGTTTTTGTTAAATAAGCCACAAACTGTAACAAGTGACAGAATCACAGAGTTGTATTACAGTAGTTTCCCTGCACACAGTCATCTTCTCACAGTGTGCGTTTGATGCTGCTGCAAAACAGACAGAGACTGATGGACAAACAGCATCACTGAGCCTTTCCTGCACCTCAGGGCTGTTTCTAGCATATGGGGGGCTCTGTGTAAAAAGAAAAGTTGTTGACGAGGGAGGAGGGTGTGCTAGTAGAAACGTTCTTCAATGGGGGGGGGGGGTTGTGCTTGTGGGGCTTCTTCTTCTCCACATCACATCCACCCCAACTCCCCCCATCACCCTGCCGCCAGTCCGAATTTGGGAGCTTGGGAGAGGGGTACTAGGATTGGTCTGAGAGAAGGCAAACTACACGAACAGTACACACAGAGATGGGGGCACACATGTACTACACACATGTATATGTAGTCCATGTGTGCCCACATCTCTGTGTGTACAGTGTGTGTGTGTGTTGTCTAGGGGTGTCAAACTCTGACTTATGGACCAAAAATGCCCTGCAGTGTAATTCTATTTAGGATGGTCTGAGACTTTGTCCAAATGTTTGAATTTGGCCCTCTGTGTATTTGAGTTTAACTCCCCTGATATAAGAGATTTTGCTTTCTTTCCATCATAGATGTCCAGCAACACATGAGGATTTGTATATAGACCCCTATTACTTTATAAAGCGTCTTTCAGTGATCTCACTAGATTGGGTGTCATAGTGACGTACGCGGCGTGCTGCGAGTGATGTGGGTGTCAAACTGTGACAATTATGTGTGTATATATATTTATAGTGCGTGATAAAAGCAGGCCCGTTTCTCCTGCTATGCTGAATATGCGTGCGCATAGGGCACTGAGGATCTCCCTTGCAAGTATATGAGGTGCACTACCCCTTGTGCTGGTCCGAATATCGCAAGCTGCGATGGGGTTCTGTGTATGCTGGAGGGGGGAGGAGAAGAAGACGAGGTAAGGCTATGTTCCCACAGGCGTATTATCACCTGAGGTGGCGATTTTCAATCATATCAATGGGAACAAGCCCACTGAAAGTGATGTAGGCGATTGGCAGCCGATTCTGCAGGCGTTTGAAAAATGCCAGCACAGGCGATTAATCGCCTAAGTGGGAACATAGCCTAAGAGAAGCAGCGTGTACGGGTGTTCCATTTGTTTTTCTCCAATAGCAGCCCCAACCCCCCGTTGACAGCTCTACCAATGGCACCTGTCCAACACCCCCTCCCGGTCCACAGGGGGCCCTTAGCAAGAACTTGCATAGGAACCCTGAAACTGGATAAAACTATAGTACATGTACAGAGGTGAATGCTCCAGCATCTTACAACATTGTGGGAGCTGTTTGCGTCTCATCAACTAACCAAAATGGTGACCGCAGGCCATTCCTGTCTTATATCAGTGTCTGACCTCACCAACACTCCTCTTGGTGAGACATACGGAGACATGAGAAACCCTTCCCAGAGTGGAAGCCCTTATGGGGGATAACAACTTCCTATTGATGACTATGTATTAACCTGGATGCCATAAAATGTTCTGTAGGTGTCATGGGCAGGTGTACCAATACTTGTGTCCTTATTATATACTTAAAATGTCAGTAAATAGTTTAGTAATAATGACAGGGAAAACAACTATTTCTATTTCTCTTACATTGCTGAAATTTCACACATTGTTGCACATTTTTCAGTCGGTTACTTCCGTGTTTTTGGTTGAAGTTGTGTAAATATCATTGTATCGGGCCCTGAGGACTCATGGGGCCCCAGCGTACCTTCTGCCTATTACTGGTTGTGCGCTCACAATCACTGCTGTATTCATTCTTCTTCTTCATATGTTTATGTACACACCATATGGAGTAAACTATGTAAACATAAATTCAATACACCTAAACTCATCTGATGTACTTTGTGGCCCTCGCTGGCCAACTGGTTATTGAGACGATCTGTAATCACCACTGTAAAGGCTCAGGACTCAACCAATGACAAGAGGCGGCTGTTTTGCTCTATTAAACTTTATTTAACTCCAAGGCCCAACAGGGTCTCCCTAACGCATGGACCTCAAACTATAAGTTCACAATAAAGTTCAGAGTTCTGGAGACTTGCACGGTACAAGGGACCGGAAGGTAACTACTGTCCACTCGCGTACGCCATGGGGTAACCGGGGCAAAGGTGGCCGGCACTTGCGTGTCCTTGGAATGGATGCGGGTAACTGGCGAGTCCTCTGCATAAACAACAATTCCACTGAGGCTGCGGCTGGCATCCACTGTAGCTGGGGCTTAAAACAGTGGTGTGTGCTATTTTGCTCACCGGCTGCCCACACGCTGGCCAAATGAGGTGGGAGTCCAGCGATTACCCAGCTACAGTGTCTCTTTCAGGGCCTCTCTTACTGAGCACCACCCCTGGGGCTGACCCTTCCCTTTGTCCCCTTCAGACCACTGGGGCACAGGGCTGCTGTCAGGGGGGGGGATAATGGAGGCACTCCCATCCCGGGCCCGAGCAGCTAGGGGGACCCGGCTTTAGTCCAGGCTGCCTGATCAGCATGGCAGCTGGGCTCCCTGGACTGCTGGCAGCCTCTGCTCACTGTGTCACAGCGTGCTCACTGTCAAAGCAGGAAGGGAGGTGGTGTTGCCAGCATAACCAGCCCCCCCCCCCCACTCCACAACTTGTCGCAGGGCATAATGATCAGGATCCTTAAAGGAAACCACCTCTGTTCTGTAGTCCCCCATCACTATAATCACCTTTAAGGATATAAAACAGTTTGGACATCTTTAGCTACAGATCTTCACATGTCTATCTTACTATGGTTTACGTTTGCAAAAAAAAAAAAAAACATATTGAAACATATTATCGTCACATTCTCAAGTCTCATCCATGGGGAGACCCATCACCCCAGCCTGGCTAAGATGTGGAAGACAGATGTTGATGGCGTACAGCTCGATGACATTGTATGGCTGAAGTGGAGGAAAGTTTAATTCTGCTTTAAGATATTGTATACGGAAATTAGTTAATTCCTATTGTTGTTCATCGCTCTTCCCCTTTATTTGTCTGTGATGACACAGTAGGGAGGAAATAAGACATCTCAGTGCAGAGACAGTTAGGAAAACACATCTTCACTCTCTTAGTAGAAAAGTATACTTAGGCGTCTTCCCCATTGAAAACCTTTATATGCCCCCCCCCCCCAGTGGCCACTTGTGATATTGCACTTAACCCCCAGTAACCTTGCAGCTGTATCACCATCATTTTGGTGTACTGGTGATTTGTCCTACCCATTGATGTGTCCTGCCCTGGCAACTTTGCATGCACAGGATGGACAAGATCTCCCACCTTTGACAGCTAGGGGTTCTGAGGGTTAAGTTTAGGGACTAGAATATTTTAACCCCCCCAAGCTCCTTATCCTAACCCCTAAACTCCTGAGCTTAGCTGAGCCGAGGCTCATAAGTGGAACCCTGTAATTGCCTCCTGCTCATTTATCATGTGCGGTAATCACTGTTGATCGCGTCCCCTCTCAACTCACAGCCGTGATCGCGTGTGGTTGGATCGCAGAATCGCAGGCGGTCGCAATTTTTTTTCTGATCGCGACCATAGACATGACATGGATGCGATTTTTGCTTGTGTATGCATGTGATCAAAAAATCCATTCGTTCTCTATGGACGCAATGTTTATTTTTATAATGGGGATGATGTAAAAAAAAGATTGCGGTTGAAGATCGCCTGGTCAATCGCATCCGACCGCATGAGCAATTGTGCATGATCGGCCGTCTGCGATTAAGCACCCGCTTAAAATCGCGAGCACGAGGCGATTAATCGCCTATGTGGGAACATACCCTTAGTGGTTGCTGCACATTGTTGTGCCGACTGCACCACCTCACCCAATGATCTTATTTGTGACATGACCCAAACGCCATTATTAGTGATTACAGATGGTTGGAGTCATTGTGAAGATCATCAGATCATTAAACGTGTCATCTCCAGTCTGTGGGGTGGGATAATGACCTGCAGTTACAGGTGATATACGAGCACCTAGTGACAATGAAATCGTTTACCCTTACCAGGGAGAGCGCTCAGATTTCTGAACAAACAAGGACCGGTCTTCACGACAGCTGCTGTCACATCTATAGAATGTGCGGGAAGTGTACAGCTGTGCCTCCAGCGGGTCATGTATGTCCTCATTGAATGTAGTGCTGAAGCTGACATGTAACATAACTAGTTCCATAGTATTATTACTGTTATTCCAGTGGTTCCCCAACTTTCCTTGCAGGGCCTACCTTTTCTATTTAGGAACATTATCGAGCCCCTACCCATTCAAACACAGGTTCACGGAATAACTTTGCATCCCCTCAGTTTGGGAACCACTGTGTTATTCTGTGTTCCTTTCTCTGTCTCCCTGTGCCAGTGCTCCTCAAACCTCCTGTATGGGGGGGGGGGGCACCCTCCTGTCTATACAAGGCCTCCTTCCATGCACTACATGTCCCAGGAGCACTGTGTGAGTAAGGCTATGTTCCCACATAGGCGAGTAATCGCCTCACGCTCGCAATTTGATTCGCTTGTTCCACTCAACTGATGGCCGCGATCGTGCAGGGGCGGTCGCCATTTCTTTTTGCGCCCATTAACATGAATTAATTTTAGATCGCGAATTGTGAATGCAATAGAAGAATCGCATCCATTCGTTCTCTGTGCACAAGTTTTTTTTTATAATGGAGGGCGTGATTGCAGGAGCGGTCACATATTTAAAATTGCCTCCGCCCCACGGCTGATCGCCTATGTGGGAACATAGCCTTAGGGCTTGTTTCCACTAGTGCGTTCGGGTGTGGATGGCCACGTTTTTAAACCGTGCTGCCGTGTGCGCAGGTTATCGCTCCACCCCCCCTCCCTCCCCCGGCGATTGTCCCCGCAATCAGACGCGATTTTACACTTGATTTTTCCGACGTTGTTTTCTGAATGTGTGTGATCGCTCCCAGAGTAGCGACCTCTCCTTCCTAAAGCAGCCGACAACTAAATGTAAAGGAGGCCTCCCGATACCGGAAGTAAAGCCAATGACATAATTTCCTGTATTTCGAACGCAGAAGAACCATGATCTGAAAACCCTTATTCTCCCACAGTGATGTTGACAGGTATGATAATATGGAGATCAATGGCGCCGACCCCTCATCAATAACATCCAAAAGGTGGGCCTGAAAGTGGTCGGTGAGTCTGCCAATACTCCATTTTACCACAGGCTTGCTGCGGATAGGTGAGTGTTCCCTGACGTAGCTTGGGGTGAGTATAAGCACGAGGTAAGCACACTTTACCCGAGCTAGGTTTCTAGTGAAAAAGCTCAGGAGGTTAAGGAGGATCCCCTAACAGCATACCAACATACCAGCCTATACCGCCAAACTATTGGCTGCTGGAGAGTCACAGACTTTAGGACTATCACTCCTCCAGATTATCTTCTCTCTCCCCAGATGCCCCCCCCCCCCCTGGCATGATGCTGCCCTGGTCAACTGGTCATGTCTAAAACCACCACTGGCCACAGATAGGAAAAGTTCGAGGAATAGCCCTTGCAATGTAGTCTTACCTTATTGCAGCACAGCTTTTCTCTGAATCCAAGAGCACTGTAGCATTGTTGCCCCCCTCTCACATAAAGCTGCATCAGTGGACTCTACTGCCAGGAATTACATGTAAATATGGTAGTTTGCAGTACAACTAGGAGAAAAGTGTGAGTGTACACAGATCAGCCTATACTAAGCATCATGTCTCTCACAACCAAACCACCCAGTATAGGAATAATCTGTGAAAAAGAAAAAAAAAGTAATGAGCAAATTCTAAATGCCCCGGCAGTCCCGGCATTTGTCAATTCGGTCAGACGAGCAATTGATTGGGAGGAGGAACCGTCATCCCCTCCATCCAAGCGGAAGTATTTCCCTGGGCTGAAGAAATCATTGCCATGTTTTGCTTTAATGTTGGAGATCCGGGAGATCATGGAGGATGAGTGGGCGCGCCTAGATCGGCGCCAAGGCCTACAAAATAGTATGGCAAAGTTATATCCTTTAAAGAAGGAGCATGTCGAGAATTGGGACTCCCCGCCTAAGGTGGACTCCTCCTTGCAAAGGTTGGCGAAGCATATGGTGTTACCACAGGAAGACTCGTGGCCTTCAA
>CM070037.1:103530353-103560209 GCA_036250615.1 Ptychadena robeensis | reverse complement strand
TATCTATCTATCTATCTATCTATCTATCTATCTATCTATCTATCTATCTATCTATTTTCCATGTCTATCTATTTATCTATCTATCTATCTATAGAATACTCTCACCACTGGCCTCTGTCAAGATCAATCCGCTGGAGTTGGTGGTTCACAGTGGACGTTGGACTTTTACTAAAGTTGGATCCGGTGTTCGGCCATCACTAGTAATGAGATAATGCTGAATTTCCCTCATTTTCTCTCCTCCCCGCTCTTTAGAAAACTTCTCACATATACTGTCGGGGAGAAAAAAATCAATGTCACGTTATCACATCCCCTTTACAAGCCTATGGAGACGTGTTTTCACCATTGAACGGCATTATCCAGTGCCATCTAGTGGTGATTCACGTCACTGCAGTTCCAGCTGGAAGACTGGCATCTACAGAGTATTTAGCTTGGGCACAGCAGCTAATTAGCACAACAAATTACATGAAAAAGCAACCCTTGGTTTCTACTTGAGTGAGAGTCCCACACACCTGTCCAGGTGTTCTCTGGCCTCCCTGTGGGTGCCGGCATCCTCTATGGGTGGTCTTATGACCTTTCTTCTGTATTCACTATTCCATCTGCAGCATTCCCGAGCTGGATGTGGCTGGTGAAATCTTAACTTGGATGGCATCATTTTGTTAACTTTTACTGGACATGGTGGAATTTCATGTTGAAAACTCCACTATCTGGATTTGCTGCTGCATTTTTCACCCTAAGCTTATACTCAAGTCAATATGTTTTCCCAGTAGAACAAATTAGATACCTAGACTTATATTCGGGTCGGCTTATACTTGAGTATAAACTGTATACATTCTTTTGTTAGGATTTTCCAGGCTCCTCCTCCATTGTGACGGTTTACAAGATTCTTTTTTTTACCATAGGTACACTAAGAGCAAATCATGTTCATCATGACTCTGGATCACACAACTCCTAGTTTATTTTTATCACTCGCACTATAGGCCGGAGCACATTATCCCATCACTATGTCTGGTGTCCCGAGGAATGACAAAATTTCCTGCAAGTCATCAATTCTGCTCAGCAGTTCAAAGCGTCTGGGGGTAATCGCTGCACTCTGCCATCATTATCCTCATTATTGTCCCCATTACTCTGATGTGTCCACGCTGAGAGATTCTCCTTCTGCTATGAGAAAAGGATATTGTGATAAATCTCTGCTGTGAAAGATATTTAAAGCGGATGTATTCTCAAAATCAAAAAAATACAAATGTAATATTAATGTTCGACTTAGCTCTAAGCTGGTACGATTGGGCGGTAGCGCTCCACAATCCTAAAAAAAATACACTTACCTGCCGTTGTCAGGAATTGTATGAAAGATTCCATCTTTATTGGCCAGTCTTCCAGGGGGTTAACGCCAGGTGCAATATCAAGAGTGGCCACTGGGGGCTTTTATAATGTTTTCTATGGGGGAATACGTTCCATTCAGTTTAATACAGAGCCGATATTAGAGATTTACACGTCTATCTCTGCGTTGAATAGTGTTGAGTTTGAATATTTAAATATATTTCATGAATATCGGCTTTTGGAGATTTCGCAAATATGGCGGCGGATATTCCCAATGTCCAATATTCAAGATATTGTGCATGGCAGGGGTGCACATAACACATTTTTTTAGTGAGCTCCTCAAATGAGTACCAGGAGATGGTGTTTGGTACTCATCCCATATGTAGGGTGGTCTTCCTCACTGTCTCCCTCACTGTCCTCTGTGTCAGCCTCCTGCATGGTAGATTCTGCTGCAGATGAACCTCCCTTTTCCTGATTGATCCTCCGATTAGCTGTCTACATCCGCAGGTCACCAGCTGGCTTTAGGTCAAATGTTACTCTCACAGCCTTGACATTTTCTGGCTTAGTAACTAACCCCTGAGACTACCTGCAGTCCAAATGTGAACCTTTCATAGTCATATTCCAGCTGCCACACAGTGCTTTTCTCTTGTCAGATTTTACCCTTACATATGCCTACTCTGACTTTCACCCCCCAGATCTCCAACACCCTTAGAAGTCCAGATTTTTTTTTTGGATTAGTAATCTACATTCCCAATTTGACACCCCTAACTGCAATGTCATAGTTATTTATATTTCCCTGCGGTTATCCAAGTGACATTCATTTAACTCCAACTTATTAGTATGCAGATAAGCTGTGTAACAATAATGCTGGTACACATAGCTAGGTTTTGGCCCCTTTTGAGTACCAGAGTATCACTTATGTGCACCCCTGAGCATGTGGGATGCTTATGGCCATGCACTGTGATTTTATATTAATAAATAAATACCACATGTGACCATTGATTATGAATATATATTTTCGCAATTCATGACCATACACTCGAATTGCGAATATTGGATCGAATACAAGTAGACTTATTTGTGAAATATCGCGATTTCGAATATTGCCTATGCCACTCAGCACTAGTGCAGTACATTAACCCCTGCACTGGCGGATGTGTGAACAGAGGATCCCCCGGGCAGGTAATGTGTATGTGCCCTGTGGGGACCCCACCAACCACTGCACTTAACGTAGGGGGTCCCAACGGATCACACAACGCAGTGGAGATATAGCCTAAGGGTCGATATTTCTATGTGATTGATCCATTATATTCGCTCAACCACAAAATTGATATTTTGAAGTTGATCGGATGGGAATGGATTCCTACCCACCTGGTGGGATCGACCACAGTTGGTTGAAAGTGAACATTAAATCAATGGTGATGGTAACATGCCAGTAACTTTCATTCGATGGTGCCCTCTTGTGACAGAAAGCGGTAAGGACTTTTAATATATAACACAATCGATGTTGTACTAGCAATTGATTTTTTTTATTGCGCAATATGATCATATGGATCCCAAAATAATCTATGGCTGCCTTAACTCATCTCTCACTCTACTCCTATCAGTATGTTCGGTGAAGCACAGCTGACTTTCTTCTTCCTTTCAGTTCTGCTGCACATTGGATGTAAGTGGTTGTATTTCGAGAAATGGATTTAAGGATTTTTTTTATTAGTTACAGGGGTGCCTATGTCTGCAATACATCTTTAAGTTCTTTTGCACACCTACCGATCCAGTTGCATGCATTCCTTGCAGATCTTTGAAAACTATATTGTCATAAGTATTGGGACACCTGTCCTGACACACACACACATGAACTTTAATGGTATTCCATTCTTAATCCACAGGCTTTATGGAGCCCACCGTTTGCAGCTATGACAGCTTCATCCTTTCAACAAGGTGTTTATGGACTTTTTTACAGAAGAGTATTTGGGGGGTCAGCCACAGATATTGCACAGACAGGTTCTAGTTTAAAGGTACCCATACACGTTGCGATTTTTCGGGGACTGATGCGATATTCGATTTCGATATTTTTAAAAGTCGGTCGGATGCCCGATTTTTCGCCCGATTATTCAACCGATCGGCTGGTTGGATTGGAAATCTTTTAAGAGTGGCCGACCGTCCAAAAATTACAGGCATCCTCATTCGGGACCCGACCGACTTTTCGGACGATTTTTCTAAAAACAGCATCGGTCGGACTACATTTGCATGTTAGGAATCCCGAACGATCGACCTACCCGACCGACCAGATCGGTCGGAAGGGCTAAAATCGCACGAAAAATCGCAACGTGTATGGGTACCTTTAAACAGGAAACACACGCATAGTTTTGGGCCAGATCCATGGCCTCTTCGAGCCTTGTGCGCGCTCACGGCCATCTATCTGGCTTATATCTAATGCAGCCATCCCTGTTTTCGAGAGGGATCAATCCCGCTCGAAAAAAGTGATATCGGACATGACTGTCTTCATGCAAAGCATTGTCGGAGCTGAAGACACAGCATATAATGTAGCCAAATATTGACGCATCAGTCCACAAAACATAAAGAAACAGGAAAGGAAAACACCCCCCCCCCATTTCCAATTTGTGAGAGCTCCTGAGCTCCTCTTTAACCCCCCTATTGGTAATTTTAAACAACTTTCACAAATGTTTGTAGATGCAGTCTACATGCAATGGTATGGGAACCCAAACCATTATAAATGCCCCCAGTGGCCACTTGTGACATTGCACCCTGAGTTAATACATTTGCTTTAAGCATAGAGCTCAGGAATCATATCAAGACCAGACTTTATCTGAAGTGTGATAAACTGGCCATCATCTTGAGGAGTTTGGTGGACAGTTGTGCTGTTTGGGAACCTATGTCCAGATCCAGATCCATCCAGATCTTAAGGCCATCAGAAGGGGTTATGGTTAGGGGACTGAGGAGGTGAATTTAATTTTAACTCCCAAAATCCCTAACCTTAATCCCCCAAAACTTAAAGCTCACCCCTACAGTTAAGCACTGCTGCCCTAACCTTAACCCCCCTTCAAACCCCTAACCTTATAACCCGTAAGCTTAACCCAGTAAGGGTATGTTTCGACATCCGGGACCCTCTACGCTAAGTGCATTGATGGAGCACATACACTTACCTGCTCAGCAGATGCTGTGTTCTCACAGTGCTGAGCCGTTTCGCCAATGCAGGGGTTAATGTAGCCGAGTACTTTAACCCTTGCATCAGCGGATGTCTGAACAGAGCATCCGCCGGCTAGAGATGGTCAAATTTTTCGACTTGCTAACTTTGTGAGCTGATTGCAAAGCCCCTGAAAACGGTATCCTCACCAAAATTGCTGGAAATGTAGTGAAGGGTTGGGGGAACATTTGAAAGAAAAAAGTATGGCTCTAGCACATGTCGTTTTTGCATAACTTAAGTTCAAATTTAAAGTCGAAATTCAGATTTTTGAAAATTTTACTTGACTTTGAACTTAATTTGGGAAAAGACTATTTGTGTTAGAGACACTTTCTTTTTTGGAGTATACCCCCAACCCCTCTGTACATCTCCAGCAAGTTTGGTGATGATACTGCTCAGGGGCTTTGCAATTAAGTCGAAACCGTCGAAATCGAAAAGACCATCTCTACTGCCGGCAAGATACAGTGTATGTGATCCATCGGGATCCCCGCCAAGCACTGCGCTTAACCTAAAGAGTCCTGATGGATCACTCAGCGTTGTGAAACCCAGCCCCCCCCCCCTAACTCCTAAAAATAGGGCTATCTACACATGTGCAGTTGTAAGGTAGGACAGTCTCACAAGGTAGGAAAATATCACAGAACAACGGCCCACAAAGAGACTTGGAAAGGGAGATAAAATCATATGCCTGCCATACACATGCCGATTAGCGGCCGATCCCTGTCGCCCCACAGCTTGGCCAGCCAGAGAACGGACATGTCGGATGTTCTCTGGCCGATGCCATTAACTTCAATGAAGACCGGCGTCTTCATTGAAGTTAATGGCCAGCACACAAAGGGTGCCTGGCCGATTAAAGCAGCCCCAGAATGCAACATGATGACGTCATCAAGCTGCATATCGGAGCTCATTGGAGCTCGTCTGTCTGCACCCGTCTGTGGGTGTATGGCAGGCTATAGGCTCTTTACAATCCTCCAGAGATTCATCTTCCACATTGAAAACACATTTCTGGTGACATCTAATGGCCACTCACCATTATGGAAGCAAGATTAATCTACGGAAGAAATTTACCGTATATACGCGAGTATAAGCCGACTCGAATATAAGCTGAGGTACCCAATTGGATCTACAAAAACTGGGAACGTATTGACTCAAGTGTAAGCCGAGGGTGAAAAATGCAAAGTTAGATAGGGGAGTTTTCTAAATGAGGAAACACAATTGCCCCTAGGAATGAATCAAACAGGTGAATCTTAGTGCCACACTCTCAATAATGTTAGAACACAGGTTTATTGTTATTACAGGATGGAAGGCACTCATTATGACTCAAACAAAAAAAATATAGGTTTCCATATAAAAAGTCTTTTTATGATTATTATTGGGATCATTGGGAATGGAAACTTACAGTATTTTCATGTTTGAGTCATAAGTAGTGGAGTTTTCTAATTGAAATTTCACCTTCTCCATTAAAAATGAGCAAATAGTCCACTAGATGGTGCTGCCATGCCATTTGTTTATGATCTTGCGAGGCATCGGACCATTCACAGAGGTGCCTGCGAACAAACGACCAGCGGACACTGGGGACAGGTAAGTGACACCTTGACTCGAGTATAAGGGGGCTGTGAGGGGGGGCTTTTTCAGCTCATTTTATGGTAATTTAGGATTGTGGAGCACTTCTCCATCAGAGGTTTATTGAACATGTGTTTTTTCCCCCAGTAGATGCACTTTAAGTTAAGCAACTGACAAATATAGATCTTTTGCTTAAGACCATACACAGACAAACTGCAGAGACAAAGGTAGGTAGGAGCAGAGTAAGGACACCCTATTAAAAAAACATCTGGTCCTAAATAGACAGACTTAGGGCTTGTCTCAACTAGAGCGATCAGCTGTGGATGGACGCATTTTAATTGCGCCGCCACGTCCACGGCCCATTGCTCCCATTAACCCTCTGGGCGTTACGGGCTTTTCGACCCCCGCCCCCATCGGCATCACAGATGACACCGTAGACACGGGGCTGGGAAGGCTCAGTGTGTCAGCAGCTCTGTAGAAGATCTGCAGGCACGCAGAGAACGGGCGCCTGTGCCTGATCCCGGCATGGGTGCAGTTTGATTCACAATCAAACTGTGCCCGAACTGGCTTTGGGCATATCACCCAGGAGGCTAATATAATTACTAAGTTTCCATCTAAGTGATCGCGCGTGGATGGACGAGATTTTTAACTACCTACCGCGTATTTTATCGCACTCTGCGCCAAATTGTGTCCCTTAGCGAAAAAACACGCCCGATCATTCATGTCAATGGACGTGGTAAAAAATCACGTCCCCGGTGAATTTGTGACCACCTCCATGCATTTCCTATAGGCAGGATCTGGCGCGATCAGAATATAAGGTCGGATCGCATGCAAAATCACGGCCAAACGCGTGGACAAACACGTCCGTCCGCGGCTGATCGCGGTAGTGGAAACAAGCCCTTATGAGACAGAAATATACTATTTATTTATACACGGTTGGGATACCTCAGGTCCTATGGCCCACGCTGGCCAGAAACTGACGACATCATTTTAGAATTCATTCCGAGTCTTTTCCATCCAGCAAGATTCAGTTATTACCCAGAATTCTCTGCAGCGCCGCTCTCATTAACCGGAGAGAGTTCCTGCACTGACAGGCCTGACCTCATTAATACTGGTTTACCTTTTCGGCATGCAGGCCTCCAGGGGTAATCTCGGTAAGGAGGGAGAGGAGCTTGTCAGCGCTACATTTCCACTTTCAATTCTCCGGGCGAGTCTCTGGAAAACCTCCCAGTAAACCTGCGCTGACAAGGCGGCCTATCCTAGCGTAGAAGGAGAATATGGATCAGCTAGCGAGGAGCAGGCAGACACGAATAATGAGTTTAATTAACTTCTATTCTCTGAGATATGAGCTCTGTACGAGCGGTCACTCGGCGTGACCCATATACGGAACGTGGCGTTCACCTCCGCTAAAACCATTGTGGATGCGCCAGGAGGATCCTCATTCCTCACATTCACTGTTTAATGGGAATTAACTGGTTTCGAAAAGTGTCACACGGTAGAAAAGTAAAGTTCTGCAAAGTTTTACCCTTTGGAGAAGATTCAGTTTATATATAGAAAATAGGTGCCACATAAATGGAAATACATTGCCGCCAGATATGAAGCTGCAGAGGAATGTTCAGCGCATCCATATGCTCAGGGGTGCACATAACTTTTTTAGTGAGATACTCTGGTGAGTACCAGGAGATGGTGTTTGGTACTCTCCCCATATATAGGGTGGCCTTCCTCACTCTCTCCCTCACTGTCCTCTGCATCAGCCTCCTGCATGGTAGGTTCTGATGCAGATGGACCTCAGGGTTGTACTACTGAGGTATGAGATCTGGGGGTTCAAACGTGTTGTACTGTGAGTTTCATTTAATGCAAAGCCAGCTGGTGACCTTAGGTTGCAGTCGAACCCTTATCTATGGAGGGAAAATCAAAGCCGGTATGGCTACCTTAGCAATGAACCCTTCATTACATTCGTAAGTCAAGGGTCCACTGTAATTTGAAAACCTTTTTGGGTCTAAGTACATTAAAGGTGAAAATATATATTTTCTACAAATGTTTAATATATGTCACATTGTTTAACACACAGCATTGCACACCAATATTTTGGCGCTTTATAAACAAAGGTTTATCATAATTATAATTATTCTCTGGAGCAGGAATGATCTGCCTATACTAGATCAAAAATTAATTCGAGAACAGATGAAGGGATAAACTATCATCAACATGGTTTCCCCCTGATACAACTGGGGGATGGGGACTTTAATGGCCTTGATTGGTCTTTTTCAATCCTTGGGGTTGAACCTACACGTCATTGGATACCTCATCTCCACCTTTTATGTACAAGAGATCACCCTGGTGACAGCAAATGCATATGCGATTGTGTGATGACTTTTGGAATTTTATTGTGACTATTAACTCCATGAACTTTTATGAATCCACTGTATTTCACTCATTCTGTCAATCTTGGCCTTTAAAGTCCCTATGCCCCTGTTCCCCTGTGGGGGGGGGGGGGTTAATCCCTTCATCAATTCTCTAATCAATTATTATTTTTGGGATTTTGGCCACATGGGAGCATAGTATAATATTGATTATACTAGATCAAAGAAACACATATAGAAAAATTGTTCTTCACTTTATTTGTGGACTCTAAAACTAGAAAATAATAAAATATTCAGATTCTTACTAGTCTGGGAAAAGCTGGACTGAGCAGTCTACTTCTCCTGTGCCAAACTCTGTACCTGCATGTTAGCTTGTGTTGCCTTTATTTAAGGTACAGCGCTGTGTAATATGTCGGCTCTATATAAAAGTTTGTATGCGAGTTGTTCGTCTTCTTCCAGCCGATGATGAACTCCATGTTTTGGAGACTCTTCTGCCATCTAGTGGCCACAAATCCAAGTACACAGTGTTGTATACAAAACATCCTTTATGTGTGTTCATAATTCAGCTGTAAAAGGTCAATGTTTCAAGCAAGCAGCATTTACATCACCTTTTCCGGTGTGATGTTGCACAATGGGTGTGTAAAACGCATCACTGATATTAACAGATCTTCTATTAGAGTGTAAGCCCAATCTGAATTTGCATGCCTTGGCACTCATTCTGTCTGCCTTGGCTCATGCAGTTTGAGCTGTACTTCCTTTGTATTTTGCACTGATATTTACTTGGAAGTGCGATGTATTTGCCAATTTTTGGTGTTTATTGTTTTTGTGTTCCTTAACGGGGTCTGTAATCATTGATGTCATCACAACTAGTCAACTCTACTGCACCTTTAGGCTATGTTTCCATTGCGTTGGGACCCCTCCGCTAAGCGTGAGGTCCCAACATAACAGACTTACCTGCTCGGCGGAGGGTCTGTCTTCATTGCACCGAGCCGATCCGCCGGTGTAAGGTTGAACGTAGTAGAGTATGTTCAGCCTTTACACCGGCGGATGTGTAAACAGACCATCCGCCGGCAGGCAATGTCTGTGGGATACGTCGGGACCCCTGCTAGGCGTATACGCTTAGCAGAGGGGTCCCGACGTATAATGGAAACAAGCCCTTAGTGACTGGTGAACTGGCCTTCGTAAAATCTTAATGCCCTAGTGTGCTGTGAGTAACATGGGTGTGAAATTGTGTGGTAATGTACATTATGCTCGGCCCTGGACATGGGACACCTAGGGGAGTTACTGCTGGAGCAGGCAGCAAAGTTCCTACATAGGGGATACATGCAGAAACTGTACCATTCACAAGTGTGAGGCCAAAGACACACACTGACATTCCAGCTGTGAGTCTGGAGAAAGTTTTGAATCCTCTGGATGACTTGCGTCCTTCAAGAGGATCCTTTAGCCCTTGTTTACAAAACAAACCCCCCAAAAACCAGTTGTGGTTTGATATTCACCCCATCTCTAGAAGTGAAATGGTGGCACCTGGTGTAGATCGCATTCCTCCCATTGTGCTGATGATACTGGACTTCCCTCTATACAGGTGTGGAGCCTATTTGGTGTATTAGTTGGTGTTTTCACTGTAGATGTCAAAAAAGAAATAACCATTTCTTGTGCAGTTACGTTCAGAGAAAAGAAGCTTATCTAAATTAAATTGGGTGTTAAATGGAGCTGCTGCCTTTGTGAATACTATACTGCAGCAACAGAAAGGACTCCTTCATGGACTCAATCAGCTCTGAGGGTACATTCACATGTGCATATGTACCTGCCTTTGTTTGCATGTTTAAGGCCATGCGACCACTGCTGTTTTCCTGCGGCTAATGGGGCACTCCTGCCGATGCAATAGATTTAGCATACCAAAGGTCGTTTGTTGACTTTAATGGGAAAGCTCTGCAAAGTAGTGACATTTGCAGAACTTTGCTTTTGAAGTCAATGAGGTATTTTAATGACGAACCACTTTTCAGCTGTCAGCTGAGTGTTGGGTGTGAACAGATCACCTATGTAAACCTGCCAGACCACTACTTAAATGGGGGTGGGGGGTGGAGGGTGGGTCGGCTTAACCACCCTGTTGTCACCTTGGTGAAAAGATGGGCTTCCCTCAACTTGTTCCCTTCAATAAGCATACATATTGGCACAGGTGTCCAAACATCCCATTGGGGTGACACAATGGTGTGATCATGGAAATGGCAGGTTGTCTGCAGGAGTTATCTAGGCTCATTGCGGTGAATGAGTGGAGGAGAGCCAGAGCATCTTGTCCCCAAGGTCTGAAACATGGCATGCAGGTTTATTAAAGCGTGATTGGGCAAAGTTTGCTAATTTTCTAAACTGAAAAATATATTTGATATCATTATATATATCATTATTAAAGTATATTTATATATATTTTTAAACCTCCTTGGCAGTGTGATTTTTTTGTTGTTGAATAAAACGTTTTAGGAAATGTAAAACACAAAATGTCTACACCGCATGTCTCCAATGTTATCAACAATGCCGGGGATGCAAGGACACCTAAACCAGGCAGCCATTGCAGGCTCTTGGTCTAGCCCGGACCATAAGCTTGCAAGGGGCCAAACCAATAGCCTGCAAGGGCCCCCTGGCATAGGGGTCCTAAGTCCTCATTGCCAGGACAGATTTATATAATAAATGAATAGAAGCTGATAGAGAAGATTAAACATATTGCAGCAAACTATGGCCTCTAGGAAACAATCCAAACAATTATCCTTTAGGTGTTATCTTCACTTATTGCAGGGAACGAGTGGGCTGAATTTGAAGACTAATGGGCCAGTTTTGGCCCCCTTATTTTGCCCAAGTCTGGTCTAGCCCCTCTGTCAAATTTAGGAACCACTGTGGCCCACAGGTCAAAGGCTATGTTCCCACTTAGGCGGGTAATCACCTGGCGCTCAGGATTTTCAATTGCCGTCAATCGTGCACACTATTTTGAATGGACTTGTCCCCATTTATAAGATCGTGCGCGATCTCCATAGCACAGGGTTCGTCTCAGCCGCTAGGAAGGTTAATGGTTCAACCCCATAGAGGGAATCTGGAGAGCAATACTGACTCTGTAAATGAAAAAAATTGTGAATGCAGCATCAGAGTAAAGCCTGCCATAAACGCACCGAGCGGCGGCCCATTTTTGCCGCCGACCGATGGGTGCGCACACTCGCGGCTGTTGGTCGGCAGCAAAATCGGGGGTGCCCACATGGGGCGACAGATCCACAGCTTGGCCGGCCAGAGAACGGACATGTCCGATATTCTCTGCCCGATGCCGTTAACTTCAATGAAGACCGGCATTTTCATTGAAGCTAACGGCCGGCACACAAAGGGTGCCGGCCAATGCTGTCATCTCTGGAGAGCAGCGTGATGACGTCATCACGCTGCTTTCCAGAGCTGATCGGACCTGCTCTGTCTGCCCCCATTCGGTACCTGTGTGGTGGCCTTAATCCTGCTGCGGTGTTGTTTAGTGAATTTTTGTACACTGCGCTCTTTAGGATGAGCGATAAAGTTTAAAAAGTTTACAAAAAAAAAAACCACAGACAAAAGTTTAATTTTCACCTTTATTGATACATGTGACTACCCTTACACAGGTAACTCGCTACACACAGCCCTGTATTAATATCATTAACACTTTCCATTCACTAGACAAACCATTACAAGAAGCGCCAGTCCTGCGGATGGCGCCCACTTCTGCCGTCTGATCTGTGTAAAGGTTACTTGGCAAGAGTACGTGCATATAACATGTAACCGAAGAACACTTTGCCACTAAAAATAATGCACAGAAACATAATAATAATACAGTACTTTATGAAATCAGTTCAAATAAATACCCACATACAGATGACATTTGCCGTAACAATATTTTAAAAGGATCAATACTGTAAAAGATGAGAATATAAAATCCCGACAACTAGAATTTAGACTGTTTTTCCAGCAAACAGAAATCTTTTTTTTCCCCGTCTATAATTATGCGATTAGAATTTCACGCCGCTCTATCCGTCATCTTACAACAATGACGTCCTTGTCGCGAGTACCAATTTAAAAAAAAAAAACAATTGCTCTGGCCTCGACAAACCGCCGCCCGCGTTCTGGGCGGAGCTTGTTGATGCGCGGTGAGTTTCTGTTTCCTGCAAACAACAGAGCTTACATACGACATGCAGAGAGCAAAAGAATCGACGCTGCTGTTCGTCATATTTGCCAGCAATAGAATGTCAAGGCCGCGTCCACCGCTGTGGAGAGAAGATAAGAGATCCCACCCACTGGTGGACAGCCACCACAGACGTATAAAGTAATACATCTTGTGTTAATTAAAAATCAAAGCTATTAGTTTTGGTTTGCAATCTTTATTTTCCTCAATCCCTGAATTAGCAAGGATCTGCGCTGAAGAATCGCTGACCAACGGAATTTTGTACAATTTAACGTTTATTCTATAACTATATGCTTATTAACCTCCCTAGCCGTACGCTCGTTATGCATTTTCCTTCAAATTATGGGGAAATATTAATAGGTTATAATGTAAGTTGTTCTCATTTTCCGCTTGCTCTCCGCTGGGGCAATGAGGGGACCTGGATATTACAATACAGGCATAGGACGAGGGCACACCTACCTACCTGGTGGGTCCAGTGCTGAGCATGTAGGATGCCAACACTGTAGGATGGTACAGGCTCACCTGAAGCAGTTAAGCTACCCTGAATGGAGCTCGGGGGTAACCGATATTGGTAAATGAGGGGACCTGTGTATTACAATACAGGTACAGGCATAGGACAAGGGCACCCTCACCTACCTGGTGGGTCCAGTGATGAGCATGTAGGACGCCAACACTGGAGGATGGTCTATGCTCGCCTCAAGCAGTTAAGCTACCTTGAATGGAGCTGGGGGGTTACCGATATTGGTAAATGAGGGGACCTGGGTATTACAATACAGGCATAGGACAAGGGCACCCCCACATACCTGTTGGGTCCAGTGATGAGC
Source organism: Ptychadena robeensis (assembly GCA_036250615.1). Lineage (NCBI taxonomy): Eukaryota > Metazoa > Chordata > Amphibia > Anura > Ptychadenidae > Ptychadena > Ptychadena robeensis. Next base: position 103,546,763 of record CM070037.1, on the reverse strand, counting down.
ATGTAGGACGCCTACACTGAAGGATGTCCAGGCCTGCCTGAAGCAGTTAAGTTACCCTGAATGCAGCTTGGGGGTTACCGATATTGGTAAATAATGACGAGGCATATGACGAGGGCACCACCATCTACTTGACATCAGGGAGGTGGGTCCAGGGAGGAGTGCGTAGTACAACTGGAGGATGGTCCAGGCTCACCTGAAGCAGTTAAGCTACCCGGAATGGAATTTGGGGGTTACCAACATTGGTGAATAAGAGGACCTGGGTATTACAATACAGGCATATATATGACAAGGGCAGCTCCACCTACCTGACATCAGGGAGGTGGGTCCAGTGATGAGCGAATAGGACGCCAACACTGGAGGAAGCTGAATGCAGCTTGGAGGTTACCGATATTGGTAAATAAACCCTGAGCTACACTTTCCACTAGGGAGGTTAAATTCCCTAAAAAAGAAAAAATGCAAGATGGCGTTTTTTTTTTATAGTTTTAGGTTTCCTTTTCGCTTATTGCTCCGTATGCTTTTCTTTCTTTTTCTGAATTGCTATCCTTTCCTGTCAAAGCTACTTCTGGAATATAAAAGGCACTACTGGTATCCGTAACAAAGGCTTACAAACACTTGGTAAATCGAGTCGAGAATCCAAACTTTCTAGGTGTACCATCATTTGGCACGATAATTAAGAAAGCAACAACAAAAAAAAAAAGCAATTCCAATTTGGAATCTTTAAAAATTAAAATCGGTACAGTTGTATAAAATTCTGTTCATCAGCAATTCTTGAAATGTCCTAAAAACCAGGATAAATCTGACATTTTAGGTAATACTACTTATTAAACCGTTTTTTCGTTTCTTTTCAAGTGCCTATTACCGTTTTAACCAAAGAAGTCAAGTTTTTTCCTTGTTACATTAAGCTATTCCTAAGAATAATAATATAGTATGAAAATCCCAGAATTTTCAGACCCTGGAGTTTTTTTTTACTTTTGTAATGAACATGGCAGTTAAAAACCAGTAATTATAACACAAAACAAATATAATGGTGAAAAAAAACAAAAGCTAGAATAAGTAGACGGAACATGTATAATTATATATATATATATATATATATATATATATCTATCTAACAAGGAGTGTTTAAAAAAAACAAAACCCACTAAAAAAAAAAAAAATTTCCTGCAACATGCCGATATAGAAATCAACAAGCACAAGCGATAATACTACCCAGGAAAAAACAAAAAAGCCATCGCGTTGCAGCTTATAAGAACCACAACATGTTCTATGAAAGGACTACATAAAATATGAAGAATTTAAATATAAAAAGTGCACAGGTTTAATATTCTCATGTAAAATATTAATAGAAAAAAAAAAAAAAAAAATTTAAAACAATACGCCGTTTCCCCATGTGACTGTTACGAGCACATAGTGTTTGCTCAGCATTTTCATTCTTCCCCCCAGCAGCACTTCATGGTAAAGCTTTTAATGTATTGAGAGTATAGTTAAATAACGGGAAGGACAGCCTTACGGTAAAACTTATTATAAAGGGTGCAGTAGTTTCTCGGTCTTTTCTATTTTTGTGCCATTGGCTCTAACTGTCAAGGGCAAGTTGGACTGGAATTACGCATCGGCCCGCACGTTCTTCTCCGGGGATCTAGTCTACAACTGAAAAAACATAAAATCAAAATTAGACACTTCGCATTAGAAACGGCGATGTCATTAAAAGGAGCTTTGCGGAGTGCGTTAGTCTGAAAAGAGCCGAGACCGGGTATTTGTTAGTTGTCAGGCTGAGAGGGGGAAGGCTTTGCTTTCTGCCAAGAGCTCGTAAGGTAGGTATCTGCAGGTAGCAGATAAGTTCCATGTGTAAGCGGCCATCTGTCATGGCATTGGAGCTAAACTGTAAGCACGATGAGTAAAGGAAAGCTGTCAATCTCCATGCAATGGGCATGCAGGGCGATACCGGTAAAGGCACGAGGTGCCCACGTGTGAAGGTAGCTGCGACAGGAAGCTAAGAAAGCTTTAGTCCACACAGGGGATACAAAGAAAACTTTATACAATTCTAAAATCTTTCATTAAAATTATTACTAATAAAAAAAATCCAAAACCATCAATAACAAAAAAAAGATTTTCACAGTGATGGAAGAATTAGATCTATAAATGTCAGGAGGACTATTGGTTAAGTAAGGCCGACTAAAATGAGATTCATCCTAGACCAATCCCAATTATTAACAAAGGAGAGCTCAGAATGGATTGTGTCCAGATAAGGCGGCCAGGTATTTTCTATACTATAGAGGATGTATATACCGTATATACTCAAGTATAAGCCAAATGCAATTTTTCAGACCCCAAAACTTGTGGAAAAAATTACTTTTCAGAGATTTTTAAAAATTCAGAGTTCATTGCAAAGCCCCTGAACATGGTATCATCACATGGTATCATCACTAAAAGTGCTGCAGATGCACATTTATTTTGCAACCCATCTTTCCATCTCCAGCACTTTTAGTGATGATACCATAATTATAACCTAATTTATGCCAAAACTACATGTGCCTTAAAAACCCATTTCTTCAAACTAGGCTAGGTTAATAGCGCCCCCCCCACACACACACACACGCGCACACTAGGTTTGCTGGCCAGGTATCCTACATATATGCTTATTATTTCAGGGTGTGGCACACTAGATTGTATTAAAATAACTGCGGCCACCACATATCTTTTGTTTGCTTCACCTGTACATGTGTACATGTGCTGGAGCAATACTTTACTTATTTCTCTCGCGTCATTCAGTTTTTCTAGGGTTTTTTCTTTTATGGCACTTCGCCTTTTATGGGGGGTCAGCTTATACTCGAGTATATACGGTTATTGAAAATAAAAAAGGGAACAAGTTTAACTTTCCTTAAAACAATATTTTTTTTGAAGGGCAACACAGAATTACTGGAACATGAAATCTGCATTGTACTTAACCATCACTGATATAACCAGTGCAGATCTGCTCACACCGAATATATTCCGTCCAGTTAATACTACCATATCATAGGAATAAAAAAAGAATAAACCCAACTAAAGTGTAACTATAGAAAAGAATGTGAAGAAAAAAAAAAGCTTTCAGCAATGTTTTGTATCATTGTGCAAATGGATTTTTAATGTGATAACTTTTTGTGCACTGAGGAAAAGAAGACGTATGTGTAGATTAAGTTAATAAAAAAAAGTGTACAAAGTGCTCTGTGATTGGCCCACACACTTTGCACCGCAGCTTTTCAGTAGCCGAGTGAATAGAATGACTATGCACGGTGTTAGCGGGCAATAACCGCAACCCTGGTAGCATGCAAAGACTCTTGTGTATCATCCACTCAGAAAGCAGGCAGCGAACTCACCATTACCTTCCAGTAACAATGAGGGCTTGTCCTGACTATTTGGTGGTGGAGTTCCTGGACGCAGGAAGCAGGGTGCTGATTATCTATAAAGAATGGCAGTGATAGGGAAGGGGTTGAAGGCTTTGCCAGGGTCACTGGATATAGAAAAGAGTTAGCAGGCAGACAGGCTGGGAACGTTATTAAACACAAAGAGGAGAAACGGAACCCACTCTTGCATGGCCTGCCTGAAGAAACTATACATATACAAAATTACTATGAAAATGAACAGGGCTATACAATAGCATTTAAAGCAGGCACTTTATTTTATTTCTTTAACACCCTATTGTGCCTTTTATACCTCCATCAGCCTTTAATGGCACAATTTAAATTTTTTTTTTGCTTTAACAGAACCGAAGTTTACCACTTACAGTCCAGAATGGAGCAGTTGAAGCGATGACCCCTAGGGGGCGGTATTCCTCTATTGTAGAGCCCTGTTACACTGTGTGCTTGCATATAAGTGAAGCTTGTTTGTTCAAAACAAACCCAACTGTATTCTATGACAATATAGAATAGAATATTATTAGTAAAATGCAGAAGTAACTGGCTTTAAACTGCCAAGAATTCTGAAATATCAGCGTAGAAAAGGTACGCCGCTTCGGAGTCTGTTTCTACAGTGATGTTTTGGTCTCTCCCCCGCTTAGAGGGGTAGAATCCAGCCGTTCTCTGATAATATTTGGATACTGGTAGTTAATTAATACTTATGTCAGCAAAAGTAAACCCCAAATGGATGCCCATAGGTTCATGAGGGTGTGCAGAGGTCCGAAACCTAAACAGCAGATTTGGTGAATTATGATTGGCTGCTTGTTTATCAAATAAGCCTAAAGATTGCATTCAAGGGGTTAAACGTATTGTAGTGTAGCTTGTCATTTGGCCGATCTGATTTGCTCTTGAGGCAAAAATGAACTGAAAGCCCTTGGTATATCATATGAAATATCCCATAATTCCATCACAAGGCCTTTATACGCCACAGCTATCCCGGACTTCTATATACACGAACATCGCTATCGCCTGAAGCAGAGGCCTATTTGTGCTATGCAAGATACAAAGGTCGACGCATGCGATACATAAGGATACCGGCCCGTACGGACCCGGTAAAGCCCAAGACTAGAGAACCGACCCCGCTGAAGCGTTTAATCACTGCTTGCTTTACACCGCACTCATTGGTTTACATTTTGCATGTATTGCGGGGCTTCCTGAATCCAATTGGTTGAACAAAGTCCCAGCAACTCTTAAAATGGTTGCTGTGGCAGTTCTCAGGCACATTTTACAGACCCCACGCTCCATAGATTTGTTTAGATCCTATCTGCGTCAACCGAATCTTCCATTTTTGTGGTTTGCACTGGATCAACTGTGTGATCAGCTACAACACCCTTTGGTGAGCTGCTGCAGTGATTATGGCTTCAGTTTGGGTTTCGTTCCCACAAAGCAAAACACATGCCGACAGGTTAACCTTGGAAGTGCCGCTCGGACCCCTTCCGACGCTAACTTGCTGCAAGAACCCCATACAAATGTTAGTGGTGATTAAGCGTGGCCGGTGCCATCTGCATCGACAAGGAACCAGCGCGAGTTATGTGGCTGCGGTACTGGAGTGACTTCATGCGGACTATCCAAGCAAGGGAAGGATACAAAAGTCATGCCTCCGCCTAGTCACAGCAGATCTTATACTTTTCACTGCAAAACACCTGGTTGTTGAGGACGGCCCCCTCAGACTTGTCCACGCAAGAGCGGACGTGACTTACACTGGGGTTACTGGTTCTGATTTTGGACGTGGATTTAGTGCGCACGCGCTTGGCCTCGTGGTCGAGCTCCAGGTGCTCCAAGCGCTGCGTCAGTGCCAGCTTCTGCTGGATGGCCATACGGAGCAGCGAGTTGAGGGTCCTCTTCTCGTCTTCTGCCGCTGCCAGCTGCCTCTGCATTTCATCGAGTTGTGTGACGTACTCATCGCATCTGGAATGAAAGGGAAAAAAATTCTGTCACAATAAAGATCCAACTTATATCAGATAACCAGTGTGCTTAAAACCATCTCTGGCTTAACCTCCCTAGCGGTATGCCCGGATCGGTCTGCTGCGGTGAGGCCAATCGAGCACAGTGCTCTGCGGATTTTCCTGACCTACACATCACCAGCTTCATCGATCAGCTGGGAAACTGATGCTACCTCCATAACATGGAGAGCTATGTTGCCGCCCCTCCCGCCTCTTGGCTGTCATGGATGATGCTAAAGGGTCAGTGTAGGTCTGACGTGATTCAGAATCGCTGCAGGCTCTCCGAGGATAGGCAAGTATGCCCGATTGCAGCGAATTGGGTTCAGGCACACCACCAGAGAGGTAAAGAACCTGCCATGTAGCTTTGACCAGTTGCCCGTGTCTTTCTGTACACAAAAGACACGGTTTACGGGTAAATGCTTCGATTTTAGCCATTGATTTAAAAAAAAAAAAAAACGAAAATAGCAAAACATTAATGCTAAAATCTGTTCCCTCGTAAAAAATAAACTATGAAAGTAAACCCCAATGTCCAAGTGCTTTGACCTTGACAGTAAAGAGCCTTTCAATCAATAGGGACAACCAGAAGGCAAAAAAAGGCTTCCAATTCCGTTTATATAGATGTTCAGTTAGGCCTACGGCTATGTGTCTCCATTGCATGCCATGGACGCGTTAAGGTCTCCATACACGCAAAGATTTACGCTAGATCGATGGCCGCTTGGAGCACAGTGCGCATTTACAACCATCTGTATCTAATGCGGTAACCCCTGTCTTCCAGCGGGATCAATCGATCCCAATCGAGGACAGGTCTGTCGAACAGGTAACGGACATGTCTGTTAATCCTGATCGAATGTCACCCTGGTCCCCATCCAAGGTTAAAGTGGTGCTTCTTCATTCACGTCCAATCCTTGGGTGCCCGAGCATGGCGTAGCGACATCATCATGCTGCCGTCGAACAGGCCATCTGTCGAGCGCCCCTCGCCCCGTGTATGGTCACCCTCAATGTTATGCCTCCATTACGCAAGGGCCAGCTCAGGCAAGTATTGTCAGTGTTATGGGAGCACCTTATTTAAGCTTGAGATAGGATTTAAAAATTTGAGGTTGCTGCAGTCCACTCTAATTTTATTTTTTTTTACTTGGAAGCCCACTTCGTCTTGCAGTCATCCCACATTCAACATCACTATTCGATGATCGGTAAGCGTCACATGCCTAACACACAACAGCTTTTTTTCAATTTGAGCTGTGGAAATTTTTTTTTCTATATTTTCAGTAGAGCTGGGCGACCTAAATCTGACACTCAGTCACCGCTTTCTATTCATAACCAATCAGCCTTTCCCAAAGTGTAATTATACAATGCGCCCTCCCCGGAGCCAGCTTTATGGATTCATCGTTCCCGCTGTGCCCACATTGCCTCAGGTACCCTGTGCTCTCTGTGGCACAGAATGTGCACAGACTAATGGATGGGTTTATATGGAGATACAGAATTGGGGAATTATTTATGCTCTGCGGGTGAAAGACAAGTAACATGTCTCTCTCTCGCTTTGTGTGTGTGTTATAAAGATGGTCGAATTGTCTTTTTTTTATTCGACTAGACTTGAATAAACACGGCCCCTGAGCATGGTATCACCAAACTTACAGAAGTGTTGAGAGTATACAGCAAAAAGAAACAGTATTGCTCTAACACAAATAACTTTAAACTTAATTTATGCAAAAACTAAGTAGAAATTTCAACTTCTACTTTGAACTTAATTTATGCGGAGACCTTAAATACAGAAAATGTTTTTGTACTAACACTATACACCAAACCTGCAAATAACTTGTGTCACTATGGGCAACTACAGACACTTAAGTCTTATCTACATCAGGCTGTGGCTTGACATTAGGTCAAGTAAAGAATGAAACATCTATATAGGAAACATTATCCCGGTAAAAATGCGGGGAACTACCCTTCTGCCGGTCAGAGCTCAAACCAGCAGAGCAGGAGTTAAAGGAGGTGGGTAGCTGTCAGAGGCTTCCCGTCTTCTTGTCCCCCAGATCTGTGTGTGAGCGGCAGCCAACAAGTATTGCAGACTTAAATTCAGAACAAGTTTTTGCTAGCCATACATGGTTCGACTTTTGCACGGTCGATCTTAAAAATTGATTGGCAGTCTAACATCAATCGATTATAACACCACAAAGTGTGATCGATTTAAACACGATCGATTCCTTTACCTGGATTGGTGTGCATGCTCCATAGTACCATTGCATACAAATTGTTTGAAATACCTAGAAAATCTGTCAGATACTTGTACGATCGACAAAAATTTACAAACATGTCCGATCACTGCGTGATAAATTATATGTTTAATTCTAATCACTTTTGGGTGATTGTACAAAGCGTGTGGGAATTGATTTCCATTTGATTGACTTTTTGGGTGTTTGGGCACCCTGACATTGCTTCTCATCCAATTATTTTTTTAAGAATTATGTGAGTATACCTTCTCTACAGTTGTAGATTTGCATAAAGAGCACTGCTGCCTCTGACTGCTAGTCTCATGAGAATATGCTGTGACATTTGCTGATGTCAGTACAGTGATGATTACTAGACCCCGTATCCTGAGAAGGAAGCTGTACCTGAACACCTGCAAGGCAAAGACCTCCCTGCCTGTGCTTTATTAGTTCTGTGGATCAGTTGTAACAACAGAAATCTTTTGCTTAAGCTGGCCATACACCTTTAGATCTCTCTGTCAGATATCCTTTAGATCTACCAACAATGTAGTATAAGGTCCTCTGCGATAGAACACAGGTAGACTTGATGGTTTAGAAAGTCCCTCATATTACATGGTTTTGGTAAAACAAAAGGAGATCTATAGGAAATATGACAGAGAAATCTAAAGGTGTATATATTTCCATGCGATCAACCAGAAAAATCGATCTTTTGAAGTCAATCAAACGTGAATCAATTCAAGCCCAACTGGTTCGAAAGGGAACAAACAAACAAACGACAGACAAGTGATGGGACTAACTTTCATTCGATAGTTTACATGTGGTGGTGGTACATTACATCGGTGTTCGTCTGGTGATTTTTTTCTATTGCGCAATATGATTGAATTGACAAAGGAATCACAAATTAATCAAGCCATCTATGACTACCTTTAGTTTGCAAGGAAAATAAATGATCCAATGGAATACTTTTAAGGCTGGTGTCTTTATATTTGTATTGTGATCACCACTCCCCTTTTTGCAGTTACAAACATCATTCATTAAATGTTATAAACCGACCAGGAGGAATGAATAACCTATTTTTAATATTTGGCAGGTTGTGCAATTCATACCAAAATTCTTTAGTCGTCATCAGTTCCCTGTGCAGCTGGTCTGTATATAACCAGCTATAGTGGATTCATGTCCTGCACTAGTTTGATCAGCACAGATGGGCACCACGCTTCAAATCACTTTAATGAAGCTTTTGATTTAATTAATTGTGTTAATCAGGAAAGCATGTAGCTGGCAGGAACAGAATTCCCCACATTGCATTCTTCAGCCATGGCACACAACACCATCTGAGTATCTATTGTACATCAGCAATACCATGGTGCACTGTGGCGTCAAACAGCCAATGGCAATGCAGTAATTAATGCAATACCAGCCACTGAATATACAGAATCACACGCTGTATGTATGTAGGTGTGTATGTATGTAGGTGTGTATGTATGTATGAGGTGTGTTGGGTTCTCTACAAGATATGTAATTCAGTTCATAACATGTTACAGCCTGACCCATAATGTCAGTCTTCTCTGAGAGCAAAAAATCCACCCCTACAACTGTTATTACAACTAGCTCAGTACATTTTTTTTTTCTTGGACAGATTGGGTGATACAACATGAAAACGGAAACCTAGAGAGAGCTGCCTGCTTCCTGGAAATCTGATCTTCTTGAAATACATTTATTTAAAATATATTGTGACAACAGTTGTCACATATTCTATTTATTGCGCACAATCCTCGAGCTGGGTAAAGTAATAAATATTCCATCTCACTGAATATTCTCTCATTGTGCATTCCACCTGAAGGTTTTAACATCAAAGGGAAATGAAAACAATGCTCGCTGTAACATGTTATTTAAGAATAACCCGGCATGCCAGCAGAGGAAAGAAATCCTCGTGTTCCAGCCTTTTATTCCATATAGAGGAAGTCGGGGTATGACCTATAACACAAACTGTGAATTGTTCTCCAGGGCTTTGCAACCTTGTTGACAGGTTCAGGCTGTGGGAAACTCGAAGTACATAAAAGCTGCCGACTCCACATCAAAGCACTCAATGGGCCTGTCAAACCTGCCGAAGCTGTATACCGGACACGATTTATAGGGTACATTATACCCTATTTACCTACATTCTGAACCCGCAACATATTTAAAGGACAGGACAACAAAATAATGCTGAAGTACCAGGAGAAATGACATATACCACTAGGCACCATTCCATAGCTATATAATCAGTGGCGGTTTTACATAGGGGCATTATTAGCAATTGCCTTGGGTGGCAAAAATTTAGATGCTCAGATGCCTCCTCCCCAGTGCAGTGTGCTTGCCTATAAATAGTGCAGAGAGAAGATTGTCTCTAGAGGAGTGCGGGTGCGGAGAGCTCTCAGGCATTGACAAGAGATGCTCATCAGATGGGGGTGCCAGAGTATATGTTCGCCCAGATCTCCCTATGTTCACCCCTGCCTATAATGCAACCTGCCAGGGGAACTGACACTTTAAATGTAGACTGATGGACAACAGTATAAGAATTACGAATAACGTTTAAAGTGCTTTGCTAATGTTGGTAATTAGGTTTTAGGTCTCTTTGCTCCCTTGGGATCTTTTTCCACTCTCCATTGGATTAACTTTCCGGCTTTTCCCTCTTTCCATTCCTATTACTCATGCCGTCTCCTCCCTCTTCTTGTACTTTTGGCAGTGATGTTATAATAGGGCTATTTGAGTGATTTTTTATTTTCTCTCGCACTATTATGGTTCCTAAACTAGAATATCATAATATATATATTACATCTATAATATATAATTGAATTGATATAATTGAAAACAAAAACAGTTGTGGTTACTTTACGGTGCATACCTTGTGGCAAACATGGCTCGGAGAGAGGAGAATGTAGCAGCGTCCTCTTTGAGGGCCTTTAACTCGTTGCGGAGTTTCATCATGGTTTCTGTCACCATGGCTTTTTCGTTCTCATACTTGCTCTTCAAGTTGGCAAGAGCGACTTCTGCAGTCTGAGGAAATGAAAGAAAGTGAAAATTGAGTAGATACCTCAGAATGGGTTGTTTGGAAGCGAGTCAGAGTAAAGACCCCCATACATGTAACAAGCCGATTGCCCAGAAAACGGACATGTCTGTAAATCTCTGGCCGATGCTATTAGTTTGAATGGTTTGAACGTGATGTCATCGCGCTGCACTCCACCACTCACCTGTCAGCCCCCACTCGCTATGTGTGTGGACGCCTTATCATAGCTCAGACATATTAAATGGAGAGGCGAAGTAAGGGAGGCCAGGATGGTAGTATATGACGTATATGACCGTCCCTTACCAATGTTTGGAATACACATATTATCGTAATGCCTGTTTAGAATAAGCCACTTGTTCTTGCGTTGTCAACAGGTGACAATCGTGTTAATGGTGTCCAAGGTGTATAAATGTGTTCTCACACAGATCAGGCACAAACAAATCCTATTCCTGCCTTAAACAACCTGATAGCAACATGCTATTATGCCATTGTCAACATCTTGAAAATCTGAGGAAGCTAAGCTGCGGGGGGCGGGGGGAGGAATTTGAAGGCGTGACCCACAGACATATTTTAGGTGGTAGTGCATTCGCAATTTAAGACCCACTAATTTCCCCCGCCAAAATTTTTGGGCTGAAAAGTGCATCTTATACTGCAAAAAATATGGTATACAGCTACTTATTGCAGACAAACAGAAGAATTTAGAGAGTCAGAAACTGTATTTAAAATGTTTGAAATCTCGCCGGGATAAGTTTCATAGATATCACTTTTTCTTATTCTCGTTAAACCTAATCACTAGAACATGAGACATTAAGATTCAGTCAAATCCTAAAGAAAAGATGAATGAATTTCAAAAAGAAAAAAAGGATATTTTAGTTTGATTTGATTGAGCAATGGAAAAAGATTCAGCCGCTTCAGAGATTAATTGCAAGTACACTTTCTCATTTTCAATAATGAAACCTAACCTACTTTCTATGGAGCATATCGGCCAATGAATAAATTATCATTTACATAATAATTGCTTAAGCCCCATAGAAAATAGCTACTCACTTGTTTGTTGGCTTTCAATACAGTTCGCAGGGTAGCGATTTGCTCCCTCTTTGTGCTGAGCAAAGATTTCAGCTTCAAGATGTCCTGCATGAGGGTTTCCTTGTCTTTGTCCACTGCTGGTCCAAGCTCCTGGCTGGCCACCTGCTGTCGAGACAGCTCCGTGCTCCTGTCTACCGCCGCTTGCAAATGTTTTATCTGGTCACGGATTATGGCTATGAGGTTGTAAATGTTCATGGGTTCTTTTCTGTGGTCAGACACAGGTGATGAAATTGGAGATACTGGAGATCCAGCCTCGCTTTGGCCATTTTCTGGAGTTAATAGACCTTTGGAAAGCAATATTGGGGACCTGCGCCCTTTCCCCTCAGGACTGTTCCTGCCACCTTTCCCCTCCTTGTAGTAATCCAGCATGACTCTGTTGGGTGTCACATTGTTGCACATGCAGACATGGTGGTACAAGTTGGCCAATTCTTCGCTAAACGTGACCAGCTCATCCTGGGCCACTGTAAGGCTTCCTTGTGTTTCTCCTGCCACATCGCTGACTTTCTTCAGTTCCTTCTCCAGCCTGACAACTTGATCTCTGTCTTGTCTTGTGGTCTTCTCAAGATGAGAAATTTTTTCAGCCATGGACCGAGTCTCACTTTCAAATCTGTTCTTATCTTCATCATACTTGATCTCGCATTCTTCGTACTTAGACTTTATGGTCTTCAGCTCCTCTTTAAGGTCATGGATTTCCGCCACTGCAAGTTTGTATTTGCATTCCAGGATCTCAGGGCCATTAATGTCAACTTCATAGTAGTCTCCGTCTTCATGGCTGTCCCTTTCTTTCTCGTTGTCTAGAGCAGACTGACGCTCCTTGGTGGCATGCAGTTTTTTCATGGCGTTCAGATTCTCGGTAAGCCGGCTGACTTTGTCATTCTGCTCAGAGAGAGCTCCTTTGGTGTTCTCCAACAGTTTCTGAGACTCCTGAAGAGTAGATAAAAGACCAACCTTCTCTCTTTCGACCTAGAACATAGATTAAAAAACATGAGATGAGAAAGAAAAATAAAATACATTTTTAGAATGACAATTAAATATTAATAGAAATTAATACAGCTGTGAACATCCTCATAAAAGGCCTGAAATCCCATCTACACCAAAACCAAACCATCCTGGATTCCTGCGTGTAAAAATCTGTTATATACAGTGTGGCAGAGTGAGCTTCTGTCACTACAGGTAGGTAGGGTTTAAAGCAATCCGGTGTTTTGTTTTGCAGCCTCTGGTTGGAGTTTTATAGAGTAGAAGTGCTCAGAATGAGTTGGAAGGATAGGAGGGCCTCCCATTATAAACCCAGTACCTACCTGGTTTTGGTGTTGGCTGAGACCAAGCAGGGATATGGACCCTCAGAGATGACAGAGAGAGAGAAGCTGGGAGGATATAGAGCTCCGCACTGCCACTGCATACAAAACATTTAGGTTTTTTCCTGAGCTGCAGTAAGCAACTTTACTTCCCATTTAGGCTGTGAGACCTAGCTGTGTGCTTTGAGACTGTATTGCAAATAAAATGTACTGTATGCTGGAACCTTTTAAGTGCCGGATCCTACTTCATTCCCCTGATCCCTGACAACAGTTACAAACAACAGAAACATATGCAATAGAATATTGAGATCCATATAAACTCCATCATTTTAACTTAGGGGTGGGCAAACTAAGGCCTGGTGGGCAAATCCGATCCTTCAGCTTAATTTTCTGGCCCTTTATCAACTGGTTGAAAAGATGCTCCCCTCCCCTGTAATGAGTGCACATAATGCCTAGAGGTGCCCAAACAGCATTGGAGACAATGCAATGGTGTGATCATGACACTGTGGGTGCATCTTGATGGCAACAGACCGTCTCTAGAAATTCTAGAGACACCTATGGTGGGTCAGCCATTACGGGCTCTTGGTCCAGCCCCTTTATCAAATTTAGGAATGTGGCCCGCAAGTCAAAATGTTTGCCCACCCTAACTAACTACTGCTTGCCTATTGAAGTAACACACTGTGTGTTTGAATTTGTCTTTAAATGGGCAACTGATTGCATCAACTTTGTATGTTTCACTCAATTGGCTCCACCAGGATGATTAGGTATCTTATTTTTAATTACCATACGGTGGGGTGCAGTGCTGGACGTCTCACTACTTGGAAAGACACCAAGAAATTTTGTCCGGGCAAGTAAGTTGTTTGTATAATTAGCTAGCTTCTAAAATCCATGTAATAATTACCTTCATATCAACAAGTGATGGAGAAACAACAAAGAAACTTAACTTATAACTTTCATAGGTTGTCCGGGACTAAACCTAGAACTGATTATCAAAACCAGAAGTGTCATAGTAGTGTTCCTGAAACAGCTGTATGCAGACCTTTGGGAGGTTTTAAGCAGCCCTCCTTGGCCCCCCACTTGTGGCCCCCAAAACATTACTGCTAATGCATAGGGCATAAGTCCATCAATCCCATGCTGACACGTCCTGGCCCAGAATCTTCTCAGAGGAGGAGAGGCAAGTGACTCGCTTTAGGGTCAGTGACCCAGAGGGCGCCTAAGCAAGATCCTTGCCTCTCCTCCTCTTTCTGCTCTAAAAAGATCCCGGGCAATGGTTATGTGCCCCATAGATAAAATCAAAGGGTTTGTTGATATATATGACACAAAATGTGCATCACCACACTCTGGTGTTCCCTAATGCTCGAAGAATAATTTAGAACAAGTTTTGTTATTTAAAACAATGTCTTCTAGCTCGGCCTACTGTCCTCTTTTCATTATAGAACGCTTCTACAGGTCAGTATTGATTGAAAATGTTATGTGTGGCCCTTTAGTGATGCCGAGTTGCCCACCACTGCTCTATACTATAACAGTGTTCTCCCCAAAGCAGATTGGCAGGGCGGCCCGCCCGGGAGATTTTGGTCCCCGCCCGGCACACAAGTCCTCCGCGGCGAGCAGCCTGACAGACGGCGCCTCCCATTCTTCAGGAGCGCGCCACAGCCACTGAAAGACTCCGGCCCGCGGCACACTACCGCAGCCGCGGGCCGGAGTCTTTCAGTGGCTGCGGCGCGCTCCTGAAGAATGGGGAGGCGCCGCCTGTCAGAGAACTTGTGTGCTGCCGGCCAGGACCAGTGCAGGCGGCGCGATGACGTCATCGCGCCGCCCGGCTGAAAAAAAAATCTGGGGAGAACACTGCTATAAGGCTATATTTGCACTGTACACCAGCCGTTCTGGGTGTGCATTTGGGTGATGGGGCATAAAGAAATAATTTGCATGGCTCCACCCACTGTCTTGAAGTGAGCATTTGCCCTTAACTTTTGGGACCTGTAATGGATTCGGCCATGTAAATACCCTCTGTTTTTAGAAGCATGCCTGTGCTAGATATAAAATGTTCTCAGTTCTCACAATTCCTCAAAAATGACAATACTATACTATACTATTACCTGGTCACCAGAAATATTCTGCCATACCTGCATTAGCTGCTGTTTTAATTTCTGTATTTCAGAAATATTCAGCTCACTTAGAAGGTCTGAAACCAGACTTGGAGAAGGATCGTTCTTCTTGGGGGTGGACATCTTGTTGTCAACATTCATTTTGATGACCCCATTATGCTCGAAACCATTCATGGAATCGTCATTGTTGGGCTCAGTGATCTCATCGCTGAACTTCAGTCCATCAAGGGAGAAGTTAAGATGGTTGCTGTACATGGAGTCATTGATGCTCATGTAATGAGACAACTCTTTCCGCAGGTTGTTCTTCTGCTCCCGCTCGGTCTTCAATGTCTCCAGAGCTTCTTCCAACTGCCTTTCAGATATCTCTTTCAGTCGGATGGCGTCCTCAAGTTGGCTGTTCAGGAACTCGGTTTCCTCCTCCAATCTTTTGATCTCATGTTTAAGACCCTCAAATTCCACCTGGAGAAAATATTGTACAAGGAATTAGAATTATGCAGCTCAGTATAAATAATATTATCATCCTACATTGCAGCTCACTATTATATATTTGGCATTTGTTTATTTCTACACATGTTTTAGTGGGGTACCTTCCCTAAACATTATCCATTGATAAATAATGCAACCACCACTGGATAGTATTGTAACCTGATCTCCTGATTTAAACGGATTGAAACATCTTCCCACCAATAAGCAAATAATTTAAGTAGAAACACATGAATTATTTACAAAAAAAGTATTTAGCCTCAGAAATGTAAATATTAATAGCCAACCAATGTGGGAGCTGATGACTTATCTTAAATATATTATATTTTTTGGACCATAAGACACACTTTTTCACCCCCAAAATTGAGTGGGGGGGGGGTGCCTGCGTCTAATGGTCCGAATGCGCGAGCCCCACGGCGGAGTGGTTGTGTCTTGGCTTCCCGCCAGCTCTCCTGGCAAGGAGATTAACCGGGGAACTGTCAAGATGAGAGATGCCGGTCGGTGTCCGGCTCTCCCATGTGTACTGTATAAGTCCTGCTGGCATAGGCAATGAAGAGAGAGATACATTAACTGGCATCTATACCTCTCACCTGTCGGTGGGAACTGCAATCACTCTGCAGCTCCCACAGACACAGTAACAGCCAGCTGGAGAACAGAGGACTGGGCAGCATCCTGCCCCCCTCCTCCAGATCAGTGTGGAGAATGACGTGTGCTGTGAGTGTACTGCTACTAGTGACATCTACTGCCTGAATTATTGCATTCATTGAATTCATTGCATGCTGTCATTTCTCTTTTCCCCTTTGCAGATTCTGAA
>CM070037.1:103492056-103504302 GCA_036250615.1 Ptychadena robeensis | reverse complement strand
CACACAAAGGGTGCCCAGCCGATTGAAGGGGCCCCATAATGCAACGGGAGGCTAACGTGACGTGTGTGATTTACAACAAGCTTGGGAGAAGCAGCCTGTCTCATACAGCTGCCTCACTTACACAGCTTCCGAGTGAGGAGTGCTGGCTCCGCCCCCTTCACACTGACAGCCGACGGCTGTGGAGGAGGCAAGAGCCGCAGCTGTTTTAATACTTTCCATGAAGACTCATGTCTCCATGCAAAGTATTGGAGATTGAACGGGGTCTTTTCAACATGTTCAATCAAGTTCCTTTTAGCCGGCTCTATTGATCCCGCCCGAAGGAAGGCACACACAGGTAGGTTTGTAAACAGATTATAGTACAATCCGTACTAAAGGGGCGAAGGGGCATTTCAAACATGATTCATGATTTCCCTTGAATCCCAGAGTCATGTATAAAGTTGAAGCTAATAATCTAAGTATTTGTCGCCTCAGCTGAAGGACAGCGGTTTTCCAAATGTTTTAGAGCTTCAGTCTTGAACTATTGGCGATCCGTTCCCTTCCCTTATACAAGCGTCTCTAGTCCGGCAACAAACATTTACTTCATTATCAGCGAGAGTTAAGGCCGCCATAAACGCACCAAGCGGCGGCCAATTTTGCCGCCGACCGATGGGCATGCACACTCGCCAATCGGGGGGTGCCCACATGGGGTGACAGATCACTGACGCCCCACAGCTCGGCCAGCCAGAGAACGGACATGTCTGATAATCTCTGGCCGATGCCGTTAGTGTCAGTGGAGACCGGCGTCTTCATTGAAGCTAACCGATGCTGTCAGCTCTGGAGAGCAGAGTGATGATGTCATCACGCTGCAGTGTCATCTGAGCTGGCCTGTCGCCCCCACTCTGAATGTGTGTGAGGGCCTTTAGTCACCGTGGGTGCTGTAATGTTATGCACGGCATGCATTTATTCTTATAGCAGACTGTTTGTTAATATTCTGGTTTATGACTGTTTGTTAATTGCGACATTTGAAGTAAATTTTTTTCTATTCCCATTTAAATTTATAAGGAGTCGGAGTCGGTCCATTTTTTGCCGACTCCGACTACAGGGACCCAAAAATGTCTCCGACTCCTCGACTCCGACTCCACAGCCCTGTTAAATACTACGAATAGAGAACAATCACCGTTTCCTTATGCATCCGGTTAGGTCAGGCAGAGCAATTCCTGGCGACGCCAGCATGGAAGATGATGACCAATGGAGATAGACATTATCGTTTTGAAGGTGGTGCATAACCACCTTTAGTGTTAAGGTACCTGTACATGGGTCCATTTGTTGTTTGATTCCCTAAGGTTTGGTCTAACGTGGTACTTCATCCAAAGTATCAGCCAGGAATCGATTCACCAATCATTCGTTGATTGCACGGGAATCAACAACCCATGTATGAGTACCAACATACAGGTTTTTCAGAGAAAATGGACATTGGGGCTTTTTCCTGCACTAACAAATGTCATCACCCTCAATAAAGAATCTGATGTCTTTTATTTTTCTGCAGCTATACTTTCAGGATATAAGTGGGCTCGGTGGGTATACATTGCTATGGCTTTTGCAACAAGGTCTTGAACTAGAATCAGCACGATCAATTTCAGCCGTCATTAAAAGAAAATCTATTGATGAATAATTCCAGTGTAGATGGTAAGCAATTAGAGCCGTCTGTTACCTCACAGACAAGGCAAGCTAGAGGATGTCATCGATGATTAACCATTTTTGAGCGCACTGTATGGAAATATAAGTTTGGAAAAGAAGTGTAGGAACAAAATGTGTGTCCAGGAATTGGAAGTCAATATACTGTCGCATTAGAAAGATTTGTTCATAGTAAGTGGGCCAACCTACACAGCGTCTTTGTCAAAGCACGCTAAAACCGTCTCGTCTTCATTCATTCTCAGTGGGCACGTCCCTGCGTTATACTCCTTGCTGGTCACAGTGCGTCTTATGTAAAATGTGGCCCCCCACAGAGAAATAGTGGAATCTTCGCCTTAGGCTGAGTGTGGACGCCTCCCAACGGTGCCCTATGGAAATGACAAACCAATCTATACTGGCGCACCACTACTCGCATCAGGGGACTTTTTGCCATATGCGATGCACTCACATCACCCCGCCAGGCATTGTGGGCACATCGGCGTTATGCTGATGCAAGGCAGTCATGTAAACAATGGGCACATCATGAACAAAACGCACTGCAAAGGGGAAAGTCAGGGACATGCCCATAGAGAGCGTACGAAGACGACACCGGCGCGGTTTTAATGCATTCTGGGCAGGACATGGTGTAGTTAGCCCTTACATCCTTAGGGCCATTTTACACTATATGCGTTGCGGTGCGTTTTAAAAACATGCAGGTTTTTTTACATAGACAACCAATGCTACCATTCACTGACGTATGCATTTTTGATAAATTTTTCCTGCATTTTTCATTCATTTGTTCAAAAACGCAAACGCAGATGTAATGTGAAAAACGCACATAGTGTGAATGGGCCCTAAAAGTCCGTGCCCCAGTGTTATACTAGGAACTGGTCACAGTGCGTCTTTAAGAATGCGGCGCCCCACAAAAAAATGCAGTCTTAAGGCTGGAATACCGCAGGTCCCCATTCAAAGAATAGGATATCTAACAAGGTTTACCAACATGTTGGTAACCTGTTTAGCCGTGCGAGATCTATTGATACAGCATACACGGGTAGATTTTTTCCCAGATTTCTGCACAGCTCAGTGCCACGAATGCGCATGGTGCTCAGCTGTGCAGAAATCTGGGGAAAAGAATCCCCCGCGTATTCACAGCTTTAAGGTCCCCACACTGGAGGACCCAGACTTTACTATGGAAAATTACATGCTCCCCTTAATGACCCACATCAGGGCATGTCGTGTCACACGCAATGCACTCACAACACACCGCCAGACAAGGCAGTCATGTAAACAATAGTCACGTTATGTGAACAAGACATACATTTAAATTGATAGGAAGAGAAGTGGTGCGTGTGTGTCCTTGCAGGAGGCAATCAAAGCATATTCAGATATTCGCTATGAGATGTGAGATTAGGAGAGGCAATATCCATTCCAGCCAACTGTCTCTCCATCAACTGTCCCTCCATCAACTGTCCCTCGAAAGCCCAAATCCAGACAGCTTTGCATAGTCAGAGGGAAAGAGTAGACGCTCTACCATGACTTATTTGTAAGATGTGACCTGGTTTCTAGTTCTATGTGATGAAAATCCAACAGGAAGTGAGGTAAAATGTCTCCAAAAGGAATAAAACATCACAAAACATGTAACTTGTATATAAATACATACACTTGCCTTGCTGCGATGGAATAAATAGCATTCCGGCCTATAGTCATTTATAAGTGTGATATATAAAGAGACACAAACCAGCTGTGATGAGGCTGGTACATGCCAGCGGTTCCCAGACATTTATGATTAGACACCGGGCACAAATCTCTGCCCGCCGTTGCGTGACCTGCCTAGACCAAGGACGGATTTGTTGAATATGGGTCAGCTATTTATACATAATTCATATCTGCTGCTGGATGACAGGTCACCCATGGCCAGGGTGTCTGCTCGTGCGGAGATCTTCATTCCACCAGTAACAGCTACACACAAGGAATATATATAGTAAGCCAATAACAGTATCGCATAGGACCCCAAAATATCACTGATTTATTTCAGGGGTGAGATAATGGAGACCAGACCCTCAATGTTACTATAAGGGTTCACATGTAAAGTTTTAGAATACTTTGCAAAAGTTTACAGCTTAATGTGATATAATTAACAATGAACAGCTGCAGATACAGTCTTTACTGAAAAAATAATTCATGGCCAAGATAGAACATTTAATAACATGTAATAACAAAGTGGTTGCTAAAAAGAAAGGTGGAATTAAAACTATTAATATAGTGAATAACTTCTAATGTCTGTGCCTCTCAACGCTCCAGGGATAGCGGAGGTTGCTCTCCTGGTTCCATGCAGCACTTTGTTGTTCCTACCCCGTGTAGATTTTTTGTTCGTTCAACTGCCGATTCGATTTTTTGATAGATTTTTTTGTCGAACATCGTTCGTCCATTTATCGAATGTAACATTAGATTTTTTTTGTTCGTTCATCCCGATATCGAATGAAAATACTACGACAGATTAAAATTTACCAACATGTTTGATAACCTTTTGAATGATTTTTGGTTCGAGGTCGAACAAAAATTATCCATCGAACCAAATTGCCATTCTACATTTTTGTACAATCAACCAAAAAATCGTTCGTTTTTCATCTGACGAAAATATCTAGACCAATGTTTTTAAATCAATTCAAACCTTTTTGGGTAGGCACCCTTGGTTCATGAAAAAAAAAAATCGGAGGGCTACCGACGATACGCATAATCTCGGCGCACTTCCGGTCCCGACTGGAACGCAGATGCGTACCAGCAGAGCAAAAACACCCGCCCCTGGTCTGTGGGGACCGTTTGCTACGGCATCCGCATCCTCACAGAGCCTTTCCCATGTAAACATGGATCTGCCTCTGTGAGGATGCGGTGCTTAGCTCTCCTATCTAGCTGGGCCCTCTTTATAGTATAAAACTCATAGTATAAGCAGCAGCTAGATAGAGGGCCGAGGGTGGGGTCAAAAACCCACGGCACACCAGGCAACATCTGCGGTTGAAAAACACTGATCTAGACGTGTAAACCCACCTTTAGACCCAGCGCACTCCACTATCCGAGTCTAGAATTCAACATCCATTGAGGATATGGGTATGGCTGTCAAGCCTCCTATACACTAGATTTCCATCATCAGACAAGAACAAAGGACCAGGAGACCAAAATCCAGCTTCTGTACAGCAATCCCATCAGTTACTAGTGATTTGTTCAGCTATATGACATTACCATTTAGCTTACACACGGACTATCACTATAGACAATAAGGACCGTTCAAACAAAAAAGGACAGCCTCCAACATTTAACGTTTAATGCCTACCTCTTGTAGGCACAGGGAGATCAAACATAGGTGATCCATTTCACCTGGTATATAACCCGCTATATAGAAGCCTGGATGCTGCATGGCTATTTAAATCAAACAAATCGTAAGCTAGGCATACACAGGTCAATACCCATGCAATCAACCCGCACACCATTTTGCACATCAATTCCCGTTCGATGGGGACCCTGTTGTGAGCTATTTGCCTACCAGAAAATAGTTCACGACACTGGCTGTGAGCTGCTGGCAGGCAGCATGGAGAGCTGGACACAGGATGACTGCAGAGGAGGGGGGCTCCCCCCAACACTTGCCTATGTAGCGTACACAGCCGTGCTAGGCTCTGCGGGATTAACAGACATGCCCGTTCCCAGTTCAACCGACCTTTAAAGCAGAATCGATTGATCGGCGCGATTTTGTAATAGATTCCAGCACAATCGAGTGCTGTGAACACACACGTTGCTCAATGTGCTCGAATCTATAAAAATATTGAGCTGTGTATGCCTAGCTAAAGATTGACTGGGCAAGTCGAACCACGTATGGCTAGCTTTAGAGTTGGGATAGTGCAACTAGCCTAAACAGGGGCTTGTAAAGTGAGGAGATGGGGGGAATTGACGTCTCGATCACATTGACGCAGGGACTCGCTGTATGCGCACACAAAAGGTCTACCACTCAATAAACATGGCAGACCACTGAAATGGTATAATATATCCATTCCATTTTGTTTTCCTCCTAATAACCTGACACGTTTCAGTTTGAAACAGACGCGAGAGTGTCTCGAGAGAGCGCCTGCCTAATTAATACTCAGCCCATCAGATATATCTGACAGATGTTTCAGCGTTACTTTGGAAGAATGTGCTGGGGTGGCACCACAATATACAGCTGTTCTGCCATCTTCCATGCAACCATAGAATGGATCACACTTCATTAATCCAAAATTAAAACCCAGACAGATCGCTAAATAACAGAACATGTTTAATGAAGCATATAGAAAAGTTTTGCCTCGCGGTCATCTGCCGCATGTGCTGTCACAGCGAAATCTGGGTAAATATTTTGAAATTAAATCCGGTGGGATTGTTAAAACCCTTCTTAAATGTTTAAAGAAGAAAAAAAAGTCAGCGACAGTTTAATTAATTCAGACACATCAAAATACATCTCCGAATCGTCCAAAAAGCAGCAATTATATAAAATGAATATTCAAAGAATTTCCGGGCTTCAAACTGAAACCACAGGCAAAGAGCCAGATAATCAAGCAAGGCTGCAGATTCTGCAATTAACTTCTTCCTTGCCGTCACACAAGCCATTCTGTGGAAATTATTTTTTGTAATAAGATCCTTAATAATATAAAAATGTTACACAGCACCCATCTCGCTATTAATGTATTACGTAGTGGAATACTGGCTGGCAGAGGATATACCATCCGAGACACCAGGAAGTGTTAAGCAGGGAACACACACATACTGTAGATATGGGCCAGATCTATGGCTGCTTCGAGTGCTGTGCAGAGCCACGGCCATTTATCTGGCCCATATCTAATGTGACCAATATCTAAATGCGATCAATCAATCCTGCACAAAAGCAAGGATATCGGACATGACCGTAAACCGTGGTCGATGTCCATGGCATTGCATGGGGGCCGCAGGTTGCCATGAATCTCAAACGGCTCATATATCGAGCCATGTGTTCCCTTCCTCTGTCTTCCTGTGCTAGAGCCCAAACCTGCTGTATTGGGTGCGCACCCTCCAGTCTATACAAGAGCTCCTTCCCTGGACTACATGTCCCAGGACCACTTGTGAGTGGGGAAGGTTTTACACTATGCACAAAGCGAACGCCTCCAGCATTCCCCTTTGAAAATGACATGTCAGTCAATACTGGCGCGTCATGATCCGCATTGTAGATCTGTCACCATCACGGAGACATGGTTGGAGTTTAGGGTGCGTTATGTCACATGATCAAACACACCTGATGTGTTTTCTGGCGCGGTTTGCTCTTGTAAGGCTAGGCCTACACTGTGCAGCCCCAGAAACTGCAGGTGGCATTATGGATATGTTGGTGTGACAAGTCCATGGAGCCTGCCAGTGGTTTGCCCACTGTTCAGGGACTGTTACCTTCAGTTTAGGGCACGGTATCAGTCATGTCAACAAAACCATGCCATATACCATCCAGCTTGGCATGCTGGATCCGTTGTGTTTGCGGTAAATGCCCTGAAATGGATCATGACATGCCTGTATAGACTGGCAAGCCATTTCCCGTAGAGGAATGCAGAGGGGTGTCAGCACTGAGCGGTTTTATCCACAGACACCATGCAGCAAACACAGAGGGAAAAACATAAAGTAGACAAAGCCTTAATGAATAGAATGCGGTATTGCCAACATAGAGTACACCGTACCCTGAAGGCTACAAAATCAGCACCCGAAAAGCGTGCAAACTGTGGGCATACCCACCAGCTGGGTAGTGTAGAAACACCCTTATTAAACTGTTGGGATTCTCAACCAACAGTGGCTACATATGGGGTACCATTGAGTCTCAATAGGTAAGGTAGTCAACACAACACAGTAAATGGCGAGTGTACATAGGCTGCAGCAAGTGCAAAGACACACATGAAAGCAATACAAGTTGAAGTGTAGGTACATTGTTGTTTCAGATTGTTTATACACCTATCCCACGAGCAGCTCCAAACCTCATTTAACTAACTAATTATTCCAGATGCCATTAAACAGTCGCACTTCCTCCATTGTCTCTTTTCTTTTGTTCCCAGACAGGCATGTCAGTGGACCAGAATGGTCATTTGCCTGGCCAAAGTACAACACAACAAGGATCTCTTAAAATTTAAATCCAGTTAATTGAATCCAGCCTGCAATATAGATCGCCCAGGGCGGGTGATGCCTTTCAGTCAGGTGCAAACAATATGCAGACAGGGGAGAATGTCAGGGGAGGTTTAATGAAGGGCACGCTGCCCTTTTCTCTGGTCCTCGGTAACAGAAATCTGACGCCGATTGTCCTCTCTTGATAAAGCCACCAGAGGCTCGGGCTGCATCCAGCAGTCACTTGTGAGGCTTTTGTCAATGTAGGACTCCGATTACAGGCAGCATCCCGCTGAGACAACCAGGCCTGCCCGCCACTATATACAAACCAGTGCTACTCTACTAATCCAGCATAGCAGCTCTACAGGGCTCTCTGCTATATATCCTCCATACCAGCGGACAGTTATACAGCAAGAAAACTATTCTGAAGTCATAACTACTATAGATTTTGTTTGCCTAATTGGCATATGAAAAGGCAAAAAAAACTGTGCAAAATCATAGGGAAAAAAACAAAAAGGGAAAAAGAAAAATGGTCAATTGATGATGAGACCAAAACTAAATAGAGAGAAACAAATAGTGGAAAAGTCCAAAGTTGAAGAGGCAAGATGGTGGCATGCAGTCATGGAGGAAACAAACACTAGTAATCCAGAAAAAAATAAAAACAATTGTTGGCCTTTACAGCTACATTTACAGAAACCTTACCCTGCAAACTCGCCTCGAGCTAAACACCTATCCCTGGCTAGTAGTGAGAACTTTTTCCGGGAGGGGTGTCCACTATATACAGGCAATGTTTTTTCACCCCACATTCCTGGCACCATCAATGAGAAGGGGGGAAGATGGCGAAGAAAGGCAGCCGATTACATTGGGCAATGGCACATGTTTTTACATAGACAACCAATGTTACCATTCACACTGCATGCGTTGCATTTTTAAAAATGCAGCGTTTCCGCATGAGTTTTTAAAAAAAATCACTGCTGTATGCATTTTTGATACATTTTTCATTGATTTGTTCAAAAACGCAAACGCAAGATGTTATGTGAAAAGAGCATGCAAAAAAAAACCCTGCAACGTATATATGCAAAAAGGCATTCCTATAATAAATGCAGTCCTTTAAAACGCATATAGTGTGAAAGGGGCCCAAGGCTATGCCTCCACTGTGTCAAAATCGCAATGGAGACGCTGCCCATTACAAGCAAAAAAAAAAAACAGCCACCCTAAATCTGTTGGGTTTTTTCTATAAGGTCTTTATCGGTTGTTGTTTTTTTTGCATAGATGTTTGTAAATTTTAACCCTAGGTTGAAAGTTATATGAATTTTATTTTACATTTTTATTTAGATAACATTTTTTGCATTAAACTGCAAAGAAACTAAATCTATACATATTTTTTTTACATCTTTTGGGGTTTTTTTCCAGCAATATGCCAGTCTGCATTACTAATAAACCCCTGAACTGTAGATGCAGAGCAAAAGGCAATTCACCACAGATCAATCACAGAATCACTTACGTGGCAAAGCCCTTACTTTGCAGACAGTTATTTTAGGATGTGAGCGGTTTGTATATTCAGAAGATGAAGCACCGCATGAAGACGGTGCAGCAGCAAAAGGCCGCTCATACGAGAAATCATTCAAAATCTTTTCTTATTGCACGAAGGCTCCGGCCTGTCTACAGCCACGACACATTACAACAACTTCATCATGAACACAGAACTATAATGTACAAAATGTCTGTGCGTACAACAGGTTACTGCCAAACCATGACAGCAGCAACCTATTTGTTTACCCTCCCTGGCGTAACAGGCTTTTCGTGACATTACAGTTTGCCCTCCCTCCACCCCACCTCTCTACACCACGCCGGCGTGGGCTGGGAAAAGCAGCGCCTCCATTAACATGGAGGTCTATGGTGCCACCCCCTCGGTGTCACTGATGAAGCCATAGACACGAGCCATTAGAAATACGTAAGCCTGCAATGATGCAGAATCGCTGCAGGTTCACAGAGCAGCAGCGATTAGGCCCAATTTGTTCGAAGAACAAACTGTGACTGTACTGAGTTCGGGCATGACACCAGGGAGGTTAAACATGACAAGCTGGCTCTGGACTGTTAAGCTACTACTGAATAGCAGCACAGGCAATATTCGTATTAGAAATATATTGCATGTTTCACCTAATATTGACAACAATTTTGTATTTTCGAGAATTTGTCATCTCCAGTCATTACCTTAATTGTGCAAAGAAAGGTTTTCAAAATAAAAAAAGGTCCGATATTCACAATATTTTTGCGATAAACTCATGTAACTCATGATAAACACATGAAAACTAATAATTTATTACCTTCATTGCGCAAATCTGCACTTGTAGATGCACATATTGTGAACGCAATGCACGGTAGTTCCGGGTACTGTTCTCAAATATTCACGATGATGAAGATATAGCATTATATTCGAAATCTTCGTAAATTCTCGAAGTGCCAAGATTCACAATAAAATATGCGATTTGTATATTCGCAATCAACACTACTCCAGAATAAATTCCTCCATTGTCTGTATGGTTCCTGAAATCCACCCCCTTTTGCTATTGTACTATGTACTGCATCCTTGGCAATCAGCCTAGCTATGTATCAATGCAAATAATGTTTGGTTTTGCAAATAAAATTAAAAAGTTATATAAAAATAAAAACTTATTTAATCCAATTAAAAAATACATGTTCAATAGATTTATTAAAGAATAACAGCTTTGTCACAATTAAGACACACACCCCTATCATGGGGGTAACATCCGACAGTTGGTTCTAATAAAGCTGCAATTAATCCATTTGTTCCACATTGATGCCTTCGCAGCAGTATGACAGTTAGAAGAATAATCGTGTACAATGCTGGTGGGTCCCCCATTTATATTAATACATCACTCTTCTCCGCATGAGTTCACTATAAGGAAGATGTTCATTTTCACATATGACAATAGTAATCCTTATATATGAATGATGATGCCTTACACAAATTACATTTAAAATACTCAATATAGATCAACAACAAATATGATGGTATACATACACAAAAGTGTAGAAAACTATATATACACAATGGTAAAAGAACTGCATTGCTACGGTTGCTCATAAATATTTAAGATTCTTTACCCGGAGTGATATTAAATGGCCTAAAACTCCAAGTACTTAGGAAATCGATATGGCAAGTCAAAGGGGAAAAAAAAGTAGCAAAACCTTGTGAAATTCCCCGATCCGGAGGAATATTACCATGGAAACTCCTGAGGAGACATCAACGAAGATGAAGCCTATCAATTTACACACCCTGGGATGTCTCGTCAATTCCCTTCGCATCTCTACACAACATTACAATCTGCTTCAGTCACTCAGGATTCATCTGGATAATTGCCCCAGTTCCTGTATGGTAAATGGATCGCGAAAAAACTTGTGCCAATTTCTGGTGGAGTATCTGCCATGGGGTATGTCAACGGTCCCCAAAAGCCTACTAGGTAATGAGGCTGATAGAACCTCTGCACAAATCTGTGCATTTACTTATACCAGTGGTTCCCAAACTGTGGGGTGGGACCCCCTGGGGGGACGCGAAGGTATGCCAGGGGGGTGCGGGCCCTCATTCTTAACCTGTGTTTGAATAGGGAGGGGGGCTAGATAATGTTACTAAATAGAAAAGGAGGCCCTGCCAGGAAAGTTTAAGAACCACTGGCTTATACTATTAGAGTAGAGTGTTGTACCGTGTAAGCCATCGATGGATACAGAGAGTTTGGAGTTTAAGTTATCCCCTTTGTTGGGTAACTGAAGCAATTAAAGAAGCAAGCTTTCGGCATGTCTCAGATCCCTTCTTCAGGCGTAATACAATTCTGTTTTTTGAGAAAGTGTAATACTGTTTATTTGCTAACTGAAGAATATTACCTCTGACCTCTTTTATCTATTAGATTGTGCACTACTTCTTCATTTTCATAAACAGGACAGTGTTCACTTTTTATTCAGCAGGGCTGCACCACCTTCTTTGAATTGCAGAATGCATTTTCATTGCATGGTGTCGGCGGAGACACGTCCATTGAAGATCAAACACTGAAAACTCATGCCTGAATAGGTGCAGCTTTTCCACATCTTTGGTTGTGTTCCCACTTATGTGGTGGGCATGTGCCCTTAACCATGGGCAAAACTCCTGCTGCAGTAGACACATGGCCTATAAATCTTCCTAATTCTGATAACTATCTCCAATGACTAAAGGTCCCAATACACAGGTCGATACGCTGTGCATGGTCACGGCCAATGTCATCGATTGCGGCCACCCTATGATCCGAGCGGGATCAAACAGCAGCTCAATCGAACAAGGAACCAACATGTTGGTATACTCTGTTCAATCTCCATTGATCCCCGTACGAAGCATTGACCGGGAATCAATTAAAGCTCCAGCATGTCATTGACTGCACTGGTATCAACCCACGTATGGGGATTTTAACCTTTTCC
>CM070037.1:103446675-103470053 GCA_036250615.1 Ptychadena robeensis | reverse complement strand
AAACATTTTAAATAAGACCCCCCCCCCCCCACCCCCAGAACCAGGACACCCCCGATACCTGGCCGTGGCCAAAAACTCCCCCATTCGGATGGTACAACTGTGTGCCTCAAGTGCTGATCCGGCCTTAACCCTTCCAATTAAGATAAAAAATACAAGAAACATAATCAAAAAAAACAAGAAAACATACCAATAAAACAAAAAAAAACAAAAAACACAAATAAACACTAAACAAAAGTGGCCTACCACCACAAGCCCACCCTACAAACAACAAAATAAAAAAACCAAAACCACACAAAAACCTTCACCCACCAACCACCACCCAAAATAACCAACAAAAAAGAATTAACCCAGTCTACGCCACAACCCCCAAAAAAAAACTAACGAAAAAACAAATACAAACATAAACTCAATACCAAAAACACAAACAACACAAAACAAAAAAAAAAAAAACAACAACAAAAAAAAAAAACACCAAAAAACAAAAAAAAAAAAACAAAAAAAAAAACCAAAAAAAAAAAAACCCAAAAAGAAAAACAATAACAATACATCGGCCGATGGAAAATGTTAAACAAGTAGGTAAAAATAGGGACAATATTGGTTGCCTTTATTTGGGGGTATATGAAATACAGTCCGATCGATCAAAGATCCTCGTTCGGAAAAACATCGATTGTTGTTTAATCGATCGGAAAGAGAATCGGGCGTGTATGGGGGCCTTACTCTGCAGACCTCTGTATGGTTCCATACCAAATTGAGTGGAAAATTTCAATGCAAGATAACCGCCCTAGCGGGTCGGGAAGGCAGCCACCTGCCAGCCACTCCAACTGCTTCTATCGCCACTGGACGAGGTGCTTGCCGTCAAGTACAAAAAACGGGGCTCTGGGAGGCGCATACTCACGCTGTCCCGTGTCCCCATGCGACATGGCCTTAGGCTGCTCGTGTCTTTCCTCCCCCCCCCCCCCGCTCCGAGTAATTGACGTCACTCGGGGCTGCGGGGGAGATTTGAACTCGTTAAATAGCATAAAGCATGTTTATATGTAAAAAAGCTTTCAAACTGACCCTATGTAATAAACATCGCCATTAATAAAGTCCCTTGCGCCCAGAGGTGCCATTTGCAGTAACACTCTATCCCTGGTGTGATTTTATCAACAGCCATCACACCAGGTTAGAGAGGGTTAACTGCAAATGGGCACATTTGGGCACCAGAGAACTTTATGTTGGGCGAGTTTAGTACATAGCAGCATAGCTTGATCCCTGATTTTGTGTTTTTTCATTAATTTATTTTTAAAAAAATTATTTTATTTTACCTAATTGGTTGTTTCAAAACATTTATAGTAGGATGTCTATAGGACCCGGTACCAAACATATTTGGGATAATTACAGGCCCTACAGAATAAAGAAAAATTTACCATTGAAGTCTAGGTGCACTTTTGGTACAAGAAATCTGGACTCAGAGGCGCTTAGGAGGTTAATGCTAATTTATTCAAATTCTAAATATGCTAGAAAAATTTATGTTTGTAATCTTCTCACAACCCTCTCTAAATCTCCAACCGTGATAATGATAACAACACTTCAGGGGCTTTTTCAATTACACGTCGACCACCCACATTCTATTGGTTAGTACGAGTAATCCGAGTGCCACGTTGCGGCCGTTGTGTCAGCTCGGCACGCACCCGGCGAATTGATGGTTTACTGCAATTTGCTTTGCTCCAAACTGCCCCTCTGAGCCAATTTAATCTACTCTAACAGCTCACAGTGTCTATGTCCTTTCCCTCCTACCGCTCTGCTCTTCGACGTCCTCACACACTACTCCCCCCCCCCCCCCCGTGTGTGTCTATACATTCAACCAGATTTGAGGTCTTTTTCCCCCAAGTCTGTCCAGCACACACACACAATTATTCTGCGGGCACTGCCCCACAGGGAGACCCAGTACAGGCAAGGACCGAAGCATTTTTAAGGTTAAATGGGGGCAATATCATACTAGAGAAACGCTTCCCAAGTTGCCCGTCAGCTTTAAGCTGACAATCAAGAGCCCCCCCCCCCCCAGAGCGGCTGTATGATTCGCCTCACTGGAATAATTTCTGAGCCCATCTCCATGCTCAGCAACCACTGGACTAAGGTGATGCTTCAAACAGGAAACAATCACATTTTCCATTGTGAAAAAAACCTTACTGCTGCAATCTGATCAGGAGGGAAATGTACAAGACGGTGCAGGACCAGACGGATGGCATCATCTCACATCTACTTCAACGACATCAAAGTGCCAACTTTGACTGTGGGGTCCGTCCAGCAACAGAACTACAGATGTATAAAATACAGGAGTGTTATTCTTGTCTGTTGCCATCATAAGCGCTTATTATGTGGAGGACGTGTACCAAGGTCATGCCACCCAGATTATGAACGTCCTCGTCAGCCCACCAAAACTAGTCTCTAAGAACTAAATGCAAGGACAAGTACCCATGTCAGCCAATGAAGCTGCATCCGGCTATAGGATAATCTGCATGTTGAGTAAGCCAGCATAGACAGGAAACAACACAGTATTTGCATTGGCTTTGCAGCTGTGATTAAAGCTTGCACTTAAAGCAAATTTTGAGCCAGAACACAAGAAAAAAACTTTATTTCATGACAGAGGCTGCTGGTAGTGAAACTTAAACACATGTTGCATTGGCCAAGGGGTCAGACTTTTGATCATGCCTGATTTAATAGAACCTCTGCAAGGCATGAATACAGTCTTGACTGTACAAAGGACACATAATATACTGATAACACTTGACTGTTTATCAATGTAAAACGCACCCAAAACCAATTTGATACCATCCAGCATTACCCCAGACCTTTAGAATAAATTTTAAAATATAACATTAGGCCAAAAGACCATTGCCGTCAATGGACAGGACTCGTGCACTCTATGGGAATATGGCTATGTTCACACTAGGCGACAGCCGTGGGGCGGACGCAACTTAAAGCAGGGGCAAGGCAACTCATGCGCCAATTGTGGACACGATTGACCGGGTATGCCAGTACACACGGCACCTGTGTGAACAGTCCCATTGAAAAAAAAATGGGCAGGGTTCAGGCTATCCACTGGAAGGTCCATACACCGGTCGCAATTTGGTTGTTCAATTCCCGAACATCGATGCGTGAATGGGACACTCAAAAGCCAGATTTAACCCAGGGAACCAAATTTTGTAAATCCCTGTTTGGATGCCATTGCTGGTTCCTGTTCGATCAAGTAATGTATCAATTGCAATGTGGTGCAATATATACCCTTATCTAATCAGCCGAGCGCAGTGATATCATACGCCCACGACTTGAGCATTCTTGATCGAAGCAGCGGACCCCTGTATGGGGACCCTAAAGGCTGCAATACACACCTGACGGGTGCAAGAAGACCGTCCCGATATGCACCGGGATGCAAACGTGATGATGACGTGTCCATGGGGTATATATGTGCACCACATTGCATGGATACATTACTTGATCGAACAGGGAAACCAGCATGGCAATCAAACAAGGATTTACTAACATTGGGTTCAATGTTAAATCTGGCTTTGAGTGTCCAAGCACCGCATCAATAGTCGGGAATTGAAACAAACAAATTGACCGTGTATGGGAACCTTCATGATTGCCTGAAACCCTGCCCTTTTTTTTCAATGGGACGTTCACACAGGTGCCGTGTGGTTACTGGTCATACACAGTCAATTGTGGTTCCACAATTGCGCATGATCGGCTGACCATGATCGCCTTGCCGGCATTGATGCCTGCCCGGCATGATTCGCCTTAAGTTGGGTCCGCCCCACAGCATGATAGGCTAGGGGGGAAACATAGCAAGAGAACCATAGAGGGGCACGAGTCGGCCAAGGGACACGCAATGGGGCGTGGGAGCCTGAAAGGGTTGTGTGGTGGGAGGATTTATGGCTAAAATAGGTATGGGGTACAGGCGATTACACGGGCTACAGGGATTGTCGCCCCATGTGGGACATGCCGATAAGCGGCGATTTTTAACTGACCGCCGGCGCGAGCGCGCACGACCGCGTCGGAGGGGGTTAGAACAAAATCGGCACGCTTAACGGAAAATAGTGTTGTTTGCCAGAACTTAGGACGAGCGCGCATTGAGCCTGTCCATATTCCAAGCTTTCATGTACTACTAGTATGAAAAAAGCCAACAAAGCATCTGAAAATGTTTATCTGATCACAGAACGGAGTGATTCTACAAGGCGAGGAGACTACACCATATTACCCCCCGGCCGACCCACCTATCTCTGCCTATTGTCTCGGGGGGAAAGACGTGGGTTATCCTTGAAAGAATCTGTTATTTCCCTCGCGTCCCGGTTACAAAGGCGGCCACAAACACAAGCGACACAACATCCGTCGATCCATATAGATAGTGCCTCCGGCCGAGCCAGCGAAGCAGAGGCGAACGACCAGCCGCAACGACCCCTGCCCCGAGCTCAGACGACGTACGACAGCTTCTCCTTCACCGCTAGCGTACACGGGCACTTAAGCAGCTCACTTGTATGTGACCCGAAAGTTTCGCATTGTGGGGGCTTCCCAGCTGCATCCCGCGACGGACCCTCGTTGCTCAGTCGCCGCCACGCATTCCCCCACAAACATGTATAGATCCGGATTAGCCTCGCGGAGCTAGGCGCCAACCACACGAGTACCCTCCTTAGAGATACACTAGGCTCACACCCCCTCCCCCACCGCACAAAAGACGGAGGTGCTCATCACCACCAGGCAACCCCACCGGCATTTCCCCATTGGGCGTCAGGACATTGGAAATCCCGCAGCCAGGTGTCACGTGTCCCCCAAAGCTGCGCTGTGTCTACAGGGATT
Organism: Ptychadena robeensis; assembly: GCA_036250615.1. Classification (NCBI taxonomy): domain Eukaryota; kingdom Metazoa; phylum Chordata; class Amphibia; order Anura; family Ptychadenidae; genus Ptychadena; species Ptychadena robeensis. The sequence goes on along the minus strand of CM070037.1, from coordinate 103,465,220 downwards.
ATTGAGATGCAGCGTTGGCATCCCACGACGTTCCACATAAATGTAAGATATCAAAAACACACGAGTATAACGGGAGAAAAGCAGAAGGAGCCAAAAGCATATATCAAACTGAGCAGTAGATATATATATCTATACATAATAGTATTTAACCCATACGATAATACAATAATACATATGACACACAACGACACACAACACCACGAACACAAGGGGGCTGCGACATTTTTTTTAGGGCACGAAGCGCCGATAGATGTGTACGTACCGGTTGAGGCACGTCAAGCTTCCACATGAGTAGATTCTGCGTGCAAGATAGAGGAACGTCCCTGTTCTCATGCCATCAATGTAGTGACAGTTGGCGCAATGAAAGGAAATTTTATCTGGCTTATTAACGTAACCCCGAGAACTCACGCTGCAGATTCCTATATCGGTGCCCAAAACCTTTCCGTAGTAGCGAACATACATTCACCAAAGCAGTAACCAACACGAAATTTCCTACTTGTTAGCTTTTATCTCTACCATAGGCCTACTCTGACGATGCATCCCCACGTTAATGCTTCAAACAGCCCTAAGAGAGTCCAAATGTTGTTTTTTATTTAACGATTCCGCCCTAAAAGTGCATGCCAACGCTTGCATATTTATTCCAGTTCCCTGACAGGGTTGCGACCACATGCACATTAAATTGCGAAAAACATATAGCTGCGGCGCAGCGAGGAAAACACACAGAAAAGAGAGCAATGACGTATGTTAGTACAACATATGAGCAGAGTAACAATAACATGCAAGGTAACACGGAGAGATGGTTTTGGGGCCCCCCTTGTTTTGAGTAGCCAGGGAGCCACAACGGTTGAGACACCCTGAGTATAATATAGATATAGTTATGATTATGATATGTTCTGTTTTTTTTCTTACGTGTCGAGCGCCAAGTCCAATAGATCAAAGTATTTCGGAACGCGTAGACAAATGATGGTAGGTCATTGCAAGAGCAGACTGTCCGTTCAATGCGATGTAATTTCGTAGTGATGAGAGATAAAGATGTGGGGCGTGGTCTCCGAACATTGACATATCGGATACGAAACCCAGAAGAAAAAGTCTTAGATGCTTGTACCAACTGAGATGAGTCGTCACTCCCTTGTGGAATTTTCTATTCATAGTTAAATGGGGGGAAAGTGTACACGGAGGAGCGCAGCTAACGAAAACAAATCTGTCAGGTGGCTAAGAAACTAGAACCGTGTATACAGGTTTACAGAAAAAACTGGTCGCTGAGGAAAGCAAAATTCATTCCCACCAACAAAAAGAAGGTTGTGGGTGTATGGCCACAAGTTGGCGTGGGTAGTGCTGTCAATTCAACCAAGCTATTAACATGTGGGAGGGATGGGTGTGTAGATTTTACATTTACATTCGTAGGAAGTGGAAACATTTTTAGATAAAAGAATGCGTAACAGCAGAGCTGATCTGATTCTATTCATATGTAGACTAGGCTGCTCATGTGTAAAGGGACCCCGATAAAACATACAGGATCTGTTTACCATACAGCAATTTGTATGTATAATCAACTTGTGTTTGAAACACAAAACGCATGTAAAGAGGGAGGCTTCTAAGAGCTCGCAGCACTTATGTGTGTCGATCCGCAGAGGGAGCCCACAGGCACTACATAGGGGCTTAATGTGATATAGTACTTGCCAAGGCATTGATTGTATGTCTATAAGGGAGGACCGTCGGCACATCTGTAGGTGCAGTGATATTATACCTTCCAATTGTCATTATGTATTGTTGTCGGGGTAGGACCCGGCACTACATTAGCGAGTGATACATACTTCCATGAATCACTATTGTATTGCTATCAGGGGGACCCGAGGCAGACTACATATGACAGTGAGTATATTACTCCAATGACTCTGTTATCTATCGGGGAGGATGCCCGGGAGCATACGAGTAGCAGTGGATAGTATTAGCCTTCCAATCACTAGGATTCTATCCGGGGTGGCTGGAGGGACCGTCAGCCCTACATGCAGTGATCTCTACCTTCGGCACGAACATCACTTAAGTGATTCACTATACAGGCGAGGTAGCGCTGGGCATTACATGCAGGTGATTGTATGATCTTCCAATCAACATGTAAATTTAACAAGGAGAGGAACCACTAAGGATACTACATAGCCAAAGATGAAAATATACTTCCACAATATCAAACTATGTAATTAGGACTCGGCACTAGGCATGATGTTGTTGGTAGATTCTAATGAAATTGTTATGGAGTATGATCTAAAGGTGTATAGGGTAGGTTCCCTGCTAAGGTTGTTGGGAAGGTGCCAGATTGTAGAACAGTAAAGATCTAGCCACACAATGGTAAACAATTTTTGCATTTCAATACGAGGTTACGATTAAGTGACTAGTTACTTAATAAAATCGTAATCCATCATTGTCCATGTTGCATCGAGGAGTTCTCCAGCATGCGGGAGCACGATAATTGAACAAATTTCGGCCTGAATGAAATGCTAAGTTAAGTCGTAAAAATCGCGAGAGTGGATTAGATTCTTTTGTACCTACAGAGAACCTGTGTTTATTTTCCCCAGGAAAGTAGTCATATTGTACTAAGCGCACATCCTCAAGATGGTATGATTGGGAAAAACAAACGAAAACACTTTAGAAATGTAGTTTGACATGTCGTGGAATAACCAAAGTCTGCCAACTTGGTCGCAACACTTTTCAATGCGACGATTTTACTAAGGCGTACAATGAACGTAGATTGTATCTGATTAACGTCGAGCGACTTTTTGTCATGGAAATAGGGCGTCGATTGACGCTCAAAATTGTACCATGTGTGGCGTGGGCTAGATGTAACTCTCTTTAGTTGGTCATAATAAATATGAAGCACACTAAAAGGATCAGCCCCTGGTACACCAGTGTGAGCGTGGAGGAGGAAGTGCTCAGAACAAATCCGCAGCCGTCCTGGGATGGCCGATTCTAGGGCTTGTCCCCACTTTAGCGGATCTCCAGCGGATTATAAATCGCAGGGTGGAGATTGCACTCATCTACTTGAATGCAGCGAGCATCGCGAGTAGCGACATAGCTGAAGCTAATAAGTAGAGTGTCAGTAATGTGATGGTGTGTGAATTGGTCTCCTGTGTGCATGATTGATGTAGGAGAATATTGCTTGGCGGGGGTCCACCAGAGAACATCGATTACCTGCCTGCCGATTAGACATCCGCGATGCAGAGGCAACATACTCCACTACGTTCAGCCCTGCATCAGAGGCTCAGCCAGGTAGTGAATGCGCTCCATCGGGATCCCCACCCAAGCAATATGCTTAGCGGAAAGGGTCCCGACGTATGTGGAAACCACCCACAACCCCCCCAAGGGCCAGTTTTGGAGTCTGCCATAGGGAACAAGGCCGCCAAAGTAGGGTACCCGACTGAAAATCCTATGCCCTGGTCGCCTCTGTGACCTGACTTTACAGGTTATTTTCATTCCCCTGTGTAAACTACAGATGACCACCCACCATATAATGGAAGTGTAAAGGATGTTTTTGTAGTGCACATCAGGGCAGCGCTAATTGCATCCATAACATTCTAAACTAGTCTGGGCAGGGTCCTTCGTCGCACTTAGTTTCTGCATCCCTTTATTTATTGATTTATTTATTTATATTTATTTATTGTAACAGGAGCAGGGTATATGTTGGTGCCTCACAAATTAAAACAAGATGAATGTTCTTATGGAATTTAGTGGAATCAGAAATGAATGAGGCGCGGGAAGTATCCAAGTGCGCAGTGAAGTTATTCCGAACAAATTACCGGCTCTCCTGTTAGAAGTGAAGTGGATTGTATGGAGCTTCCATGGCGAACAAACTGAGGACTGTGTGCCAGCTTCCATTCATCCACGGGACGATGTCACCATGCAGATGAGCGGCACAGGACTTGTACCCAGCGTGGGTGTAGGAATCGTTACATCCGCCATCTAAGTGCTAGCCATACACATGCCGATAAACGGCAGGTTTTAATCGGACCGATGGGCGTGCGCGCACTCTCGCCGTCGGTCAGGTTAAAAATCAGGCCGCTAATCGGCAGTGTGCACATGGGGCGACAGATCCCTGTCCGGCCACACTTCGCGGCCGGCAGAGATCCGACATGCGGAAAATCTCTGGCAGCCGTGCGCCGATGGGAGACCGAGCCATAAGTACAATGAAGTGGCGGCTTGCATTGCAGCTTATGGCCGGCCACACAAGGGTGCCCAGCCGATTGAAGGCCCCCGAAGCAATGGGAGGCTAAAACGTGATGACGTCATACGTTCGCCTCCCGGAAAAGATATCGCGCGGCGATGTCGGGGAAGTCGCCACGTGTATGGCTAGCATAAGGAAAAAAATAATTATTACGACTAGAGGATGTAAAAATTTCCGGAAATTTTGAAGCCGGAAAAAAAACGTGTTTTTTTCGGAAAAACAAGCGGAAATTTTCAGAAAAATTAAAAAAAATTGCTCCATTCAGCATTCTTTTTTTTTCCAGACTGAAAGTCATTCTGTTACTTTAGAATAAGAGTATAACATATGGACAATTTTACTGGGCATAGAAATGATCACACTTGTATAATAGGGAAATATAGATGAATCGCCAGATCACACCACAGAATCGGACTTGGTAGTTTTTTTTTTAAAACGTTATATTTTCTTTGTATTGTAACAAATGGCGCAACAATCCTCCTGAATGTTTTACTAGTTTCTGTGGAACAAAAAAACTCCAGAAAACAATATTTATAAAAAAAAAACCAGAAGTAACAATCGCATATTCCTGCTGCAGCTGGCCGGGCAGAATGGGATATGGTGTAATCAGAATCTTTGTGTGCTGTAATCATCAGGATCGTTTCATTCTCTGCTTCTGCATCTACTCTGCTGTGTCTGTCACTCATCGACAGTATATTATGGACGGCTGAAAAGTTATTATTGGACGTCATTCATCATGCATAATATATTTCTTAAATTTTTCAGGAAAAAATAAAAGTCTTCCGGGGAGAAAAAAACGGGGAAACACGGAAAGAAAAAACGTTTTTTTCCCAAATTTTCCCGTATTTTTCGAGCTTCCCATCCCTACTACGACTGGAATTTATCAATGCATAGCTAGGAGAATAATACTGAGCAAGAGATACAAAAAACAAACATGACAATGTGTATGCAATCATCAAGTCACTTATGCGAGCAGGTCGATGTGCCGCCGTCTGTCCAGGGTCATTGATTTTTTTTTTTTTGAGCCTCGGTTGTTGCAAGCACACATACAAAAACGTGTGCATCCAGTGCAAAGTGAAGTGCAACACAACGTGAAACACACACTCCAAGCCAGGCCACGGGTGGCTTGTTGGAGGGGGCCGAAGCCCCCCAAAGCCTCAGGTGTTCTGTAATCTACGGGCTGAGTAGGACCCTCGAAGAGGGCCCCAACCATGAGAGACTGCCATAGCCAGAGCCGTAAGCAGCCTCTCCCCACCACGTTCCAGGGGCAATCAAAAAAGAACTAGTCAACCTGTACTCCGTGAACCAGTATGTCAGAGGTCATTAATAAACCTGGAAACGATCCGAGAGTCTGCTGGATGATCCCGAATCGATGCGGGCTCGCCGACCATAGGCAGTAGCCCAGAGTGTGCGTGGGGAACGTTTGAAAAAACAGACCCTGAAGAGTATCACTATGGGGGGTACCGCCAAGGAGATAAACGCAAAGTATATTTGGGGCCCCCCTCCTTCAACGGTCAAGATTGTGAACATGTTTGGTGCTCTACAGCAGGGTTGTAAAAATCTCCTGCGGCTGGGTCAAAGATATGGTTATAACTTTTATTAATAATAACGCAAAGCCGATAGGTGGGTTGGAAAGGGACAAAAAAAAAAACTAACATACACATGTACAAGTTCAACATATCACAAACATAACTGCCCGGCCGTCCGTCACACACATGAGCTGAATGTGGTAGTTAACTGACAAAAACGTCTTGAGGGCTTGTTTCCATTGATGCGAGTGCCGGCGTTAACACCGCCCGCGAGCGGGACAAATGCATCATTGGAAACTTCAATATAGTTTCCATTGGTTGCGTTTGGCGCGGATGCGTTGTGAACGCTCGCGCAGCGTTTTGGAAAACGCGATACGTGTCCCAACCACATCCGCTTCCATTATAAAAACAAATATGCATCGCCACAAAACATGCCTTGCTTTTTGGTCCGCGGTTAAAAACGCACGCTCCACAGCACAAAAACGCCATCCAGAATGAGAAACACAAGGCGCTGGGCGCATACACCTGCAATGCGCGTCGCATCCCACATCAGATCACGGCCACAATTTTTAGAAGCAGAAAACAACCACAAGTTGCGTTCCCAGATCTAAAAGTGATTTAGGGGGGGTCTCCACATACGTCCACTAAGCGTATTGCGTGGCGGGAGAAGGTCCCAACGGACACCACAGTATTCAATTCCTGCTCGGCGGATGCGACAGGGTAGGTTTTTTACGATCTGATACATTGGAATAATACCCAAGGAGTTATCAAAATGGCAGATTTAATGATATTCAGTACTAAAGTGATTTGTAGCCATTTTACTAGGCTAGGATGTTTCAGCAATCGTGCGGGACACAGCCGCGCACTTCCGCTAAGAGTATTGCTTGGCGGGGGGGCATGGAAACGGCGAATACCGGAAGAAAAGAGAGTAACCGAGCTTGCATGGGAGGGAATGCTCCACCATATGATACGAGGCTCAAGAACTCCTAATAACTATTCGAATTGCCATTGCTATAGAGCGGCACGGACATGCGCCAGGAGATTGCCTGGATGAAAACATGCCTGCCAGCCCGAAGAGCAAGTAAAAAAAAGGGTTGAATGCAAGTGTGCTCGTTGAGGAGATCACGAAAACACGGTAAGCACGCAAGCAATACGCTTAGTGGAGGGACGTTATGTGGAGACCCCCCCTAATCACCTTTTGATTGGGAACCAATTGTTGGTTTTCTGCGTTCTAAAATTGTGCGTGATCGATTTTGTGATGCACGCCATGCAGGTATGAAGCCAATTCAGCCGTTTGTTTGCCATTGATGCGTTTGTTGTGGAAGCTGTGCTTTTAACCGCGCGACCACCAAAACGCAGAGATGTTTTTTGCGCATGCAATTTTTTTTATAATGGGAAGACGGATGGGTTGGGACACGGATTGTCGTTCAAAACGCGTGACAAGGCGAGCGTTCACAAACGCCATGCTAGACGCGCAAAGCAAACGAATGGAGAGACTCTATTGAGTTTCCAATGGAGAGCATTTGTCACCAGGCTGCGCGGCTTGGTTGGTTAACGCGCTCGCTTGGGTCGAAACGCGTTGTGCATCTGCGCCTCCCTTGCACGCCCAGAGCGAACGGAGCCGATCGCCGGAGTCCATGCCGTTTTTGTTCCGTTCCCCCCCCCTTAGCTCCTTCCTGAGATGGTGGTCGGCAGGCGGGAACCCACCACCGCGGGACGGCCACGGAGTGCGGGGGTGCCTACTGACCGGCGCGGATATCGCGAGGGGGGTGAAGCAGAGCAAGGAGTGGATGTAGACAGACGTGAAAGAGAGATAGGTGAGCGGAAGAGGGGATGGGAGATAAGGGGAGTGTAAGGATATGAGACGAAGGGGAGTGTACTTATGAAAACAGAGCAAAGAGCGCACACCCCACGACGGAGAAGCAGCCGGAGGGTACTGCTGTGTTGCGTTGGATTTAACAAAAAGTTATTACTAAAATGAATCTGGATTTGTTGACCTCAGCAGAGGAGATTTTAAACGGGGCAGTTTAGGTTAGAGCACACCAAGACAGGCTTGACACATCTTGACCGTTGGAAGAGGGGGGGGCAGCCGGACCCCGAAATAGACTTGCGTTATCTCCTGGCGGTTGTGTTTGGATGGGGTACCCACAAGTGTAGCTCAGGGTATGTTTTTTAAAAACTTGCCCCACGCTACACTTGGGCTAGTGCCTTAAATGGTCGGCGAGAGTGGCCCGCAGGATTTCTGGATTATCAGCAGAGACTCTCATGATCGTTATTCCAGTTTAGTTAATGACGCTGGGACATTCGTTCAGGAGTACAGGGTTGACTAGTTCTTTTTGATTGATCCCTGGAAAGTTTTGGAGTGGGGAAAAGAAGAGGCCTTGTGCTAAGGCTATTGGGTATGCCGAAAGTTATTCTACATGTTTTGGAGGCCCCTCTTTGAGGAGGGGTCCTACTCAGCCCTTAGATGTACTAGAGCAAACCAGAGGGGTTGGGGGGGGGCTTTATAGGATATCTTTCTTTTATGCTGCTATTTTCTGCCCTACAACAGGACACCCGTTGATTGGCTTGGAATACAATGTTGTGGGCATGTGGGTGATTGTTTCATCTTGTGTGGCACTTAATTTGTGGCACTGGTTAGAAATTTGCAACGTTTGTTTTTGTTCGTTTTTGTATGTGTGCTTGCTAACACACCTGAGGCTCAAAAAAATAAAACATAACAATGAAGACGCTGTGACAGACGGGGCTCCCGGCACCCATTGACCTTCCTGCTAGCATAAGTGACTTGATGATTGCGATACACACTTGTCATAGTGTGTTTGTGTTTTTTGTATCTCTGCTTCATTAATTATATCTCCTAGCTATTCCATTGAAGAAATCCATGTCGTAAGTGGGATGGGATAAGCTCGGAAAAAAAACAAAACGGTGGAAAATTTGGAAAAAAACCGTTTTTTTTTTTGTTCCGTTTTTCCCCGTTTTGACCCCTGTGAAGATTTTAGTTTTTTCACTGAAAATATTTGACAAACATAAATATTTTTATGGATATGACAGGCATGAGTCCCATAACACTTTTCGACGTCCATAATAAACACTGTTGATGATGACCGAAAGATGACAAGAGTAGATGCAGACAGGCATTTTAGCACAGATCGATGCCTGTGAAGAGCAGATAGAGCCTGGAAACTGCTTCCTGCTGATTACAAAAAGTCACAGCAAAATGGTCTGATAAACCTCATCCCATTCATGACCAGGCGAGCTGCCAGCAGGAAAATATGAAATTGTTATTTCTGGTGTTTAAATATTGATTTTCTGGAGTTTTTTTCCGTTCCACAGTAAAAATACTAGGTAAACAGTTTCGAGAGATTGTTGCTCACCATTTGTTACCATTACAAATAAAATCATTATACAAGTGCAGTTCTGTGTGATCTTGCGGGATAGTCACTTATATTTCATAGATACAAGTTAGTGATCATTAGGATGTCCGAGGAACCTGTGTCCTAGTTCTATCTTTAGTTCTAAAGTAGGAGAAAACAGAATGACTCCAGTCTGGAAAAGAAAAAGAAGTGTTGCTAGGAGCCATAGTTGTTTAAATATATTTTCTGAAAATTGTCCGTTTTTTTTCCCGGAAATAAAAAACACGTTTTTTCCGAAGCTTGTCAAATTTTCCGGACAATTTTACATCTCTAGTCTGTAAGTAATTATTTGTTTCATTTATGCTAGCCATAAAGTGGGGTGACGAACTTTACACCGGACATCTGCCGGCGGCGATATCTTTCAGGGATGGCTACGTGATGACTTCATCACTTGTTTAGCCTCCCATTGCCTTTTCTGGGGCATCTTCAACATGATCGGCCCCTAAGACTCTGTGGCGTTCTGCCGGCGGTCACGCCCTTTGTGGCACTGGCGTATAAGCGTGGCCAATTTGTGAGAGCATCGCCACACTTCATGGCTAGACTTATTCGGCATCGGGCTCCTATCGGGCTGGCTCCCATCGGCTACGGCGGCCCGAGATTTTCGACATATGGACGTGATCTTGGCCGGCCGAGAAGTTATTGGAGAAGAGAAAGGTGGCGCACAAGTGGGATCTGTCGCCCCGGTGGTGAGGCAGGGCACATTGCCGATTAGCGAGGGAGAATTTTAACAACTGACGACAGGCGCTTCGGTGGATAGCATGGGAGGGGCACGACGCAACAAACCAGCCCCCATCGGTCACAGATGTAAACTATCCGGCCAGTTTATCGGCGATATATGTTGTATGGCTAGATCTAGAGGGGTGTGGGGCCGCTGTGGGTGATGTGTACGATTCTTACACCGCGCTGTATACAAGTCCAGTGTGCCGCTCTGCATGGTGGACCCATGGTCGCTGTGGCATGAAGGGAAAGCTGAGGCACACAGTCCATCAGGTTGTCGACCATGGGAAACGCATAATACACAAAATCCCAAATCACTTCTAACAGGAGCGCAGGGAGGTATTGTCGGACTAGCTTCAGCATGCGCCCGTTGGATACCTCCGGCCGCTCCTACATATATTTGTTCCCAGCTAATTCCATTAAGAAACATTATGCTTATTTTTAATTTGTGAAGGACACACAGTATACCATGGTCTGATAACACTAGACACTAACATCCCAAATAAATAAAATAAATAAATAAAGATGGGAGAATACTATGTAGAAGAAGGACCCTGCCAGAGTACGCATTTAGAATGTTATGGAATGAACAATTAGCTCGGGCACAGTGATTTGCACTACAAAAACATTCCTTTAACATTCCATTAATGTGGGTCTGGTGAATCGTAGTTACAGAAAGGGAATGAAAATAACTTGTAAAGTTGTCAGGCACAGAAGGCGACCACAGGGCATAGGATTGTGTCATGCGTCTAATAGAGCTCAAACGAAATCTACGCAGGAGATCATGGTTGTAAACCGAAAACCAAGTAATGACTAAATATAAAGAAAGAAAGATAGGGAGAACTAATATGAGAGGGCAAATGGAAATGTGTTCCACATAAATGCTCGTGGCAGATCGCCATAAATCCTGCCTTAGGGGGGGCGCAGGACAGTAGAGGGTGCCTGTCCGGTCCGGGTTCGATGGGGCTTTTTAAAAAAGGATATAACCAAAAGAAGAAAGGGGGTGGGGGTCGGATACGAAATAAATAACGGTTTGCTGATTTGGTGATAACCTCGTTCTCTTCGGATTTAAGCATATTGCTGTGCAGGGATCACTTAGAATTAGTCACAGCGGTGCCCGTACGAGTGGCAGTTCGACGTGTACCTGGTCCTTGAGCGCGGTGGTATTGCAAGGGCATGAACGTAGTGGGTTGTGAGCCCGGCATTCGGCGTACGCTGATTGCTAATCGCCAAGCCGCATGGTAAGGTAAGAGTCTATTGTGCCTCTGGGTGGACCCCCGCCCAAGCCAATATGCTCTTACATCATCATTCACATAGAGTACAATTAGATTCACAAACACACACATCACATTCCATGCACTACTACGAATAGCTGCCAGGCTAAGTGCCATTAAGGCAATGTGCTGCGAATTCAAAAGTAAGGATGAAGTGCAATCATACAACACTGCGAGTAATAAATCGTGGAGATACGCTACGTGGGGACAAGCCTAAATCGAATCCCAGAGAGGCTGGGTATTTGATTAACATTCCCATCCAGTCAGAACACTGAGTACAGGAGCTGACGCAACTTTAGTGAGTGCTAATATAGGATCTGACAACATATAGAGAGTTAAGCTAGCCACACATAGGACAATATCTTAGCGAACTAGACACTAGACGATTCCATGAAAAAAAAAAAGATCGATTGGTTTGAACGTTTTAAGCATTAGTAAATTGACGTTCATTGTTACGATTTTAGTTAAAATCGTCGATTGAAAAAGAGGATTGGACAGATTGGGAAAATTTTGGTTTGATTGATGTCAATGATCCAAATCTACATTTACTGAAAAGTGTTTTGTTGTTTCCCTTCCCCTCCTCCTTGCTGTGCGCCCCCTTCCCCTTCCAGCACCTCCTCCTGGGGCGAGCTCCCCACCACCGTTCCTGTTGATCTCACCCCACACTTCCTCCCCCCGCCGCTTTTCCGCTTCCTTCGCTTTCCTTCAGTCGTCTTCTACTACCCAAATATATCTGGGAACTCCCCATGTGGCGGTGCAGTGAATATTACTATCGAAATCTCACAGACGAGTCTCGCTGTTGTACAGTTAATCCGATTCCCACAGTTAACATCACAACCCTCGAAAGGAAATTGAAAAAAATAAAAAAGTACCCAAGTGATTGAGATAGCTTTACCATGTATTATACAAAATAACTGCAAACTTAACAACTATAAGGCCATCCATACTAGTACACACTTAGATCAACTCCATTACATGTAAATTTCCATTAAAAGATCAACCAACAATATGATAAGTGACGCGTCCAATCCCTAGTGATTGGAGGGAAAAAAAGGTAATATATCACTGATAGTAAGTAAGAGGAGGGGGTCTCCCTGATAGAATAATGTGATTGGAAGGATAAGCTATCACTGCCTGTAGTGCCGGGGTCCTCCCTGATAAGAATACATGTGATTGGACGGTATAATCACTGCTATTAGTGCGGGGTCCTCCCTTGATTTAGAAAGTACATAAGTGAATTGGGCCGGTATCTCTCATGCTAGTAGTTCGACAGGGTCTCCATGATAGCCTACCCAGAGTGATTGGAGGATATATCACTGCTAATGTAGTACCGGGTACCTCCCTGAATAGAATTACATAGTGAGGGGAAGGTATGTACCCTAGCTAGTAAGTGCGGGTACTCACCTGATCGAAGCCCCTTTGATTGGACGGGTTCTATCTCCCTTGCGCTCCAGTGCGGGTCCCCCTCCCCTGCTCGAATCCCCTCCTGTTGGTCCACGGCGCTCCTCTCTCCCACATGCTCTGTTCGTGCCCGGGTCCTCTCGTGCTCGCCTCCCTCGGGTCTGGCCGGTTTCGCCCCCTTTCGCCCGCCTCCCTCCCTAGTTCACACCACTGGTTTGTGATGATCTTCCCCCCCCCGTTGCTTTCACGCCCCCTTGATATAGTAAGATGGATGAATGTAATGAGGGGCCTAATAAACATGAACAGCTATTTACATATGAAAGATAGATCAGTACTGTGATATGACAACGTGTATTTTTATTTAAAATGTTAACTTCAAAATACAGAATGTAAAAAGGTAAATACACAACCAGATCTCCCCACCGACTGAAAGATGTGGGTGAAATTGAACGCACGCACCTTGTGCATACAAACACTAAGGTTCGGTGGGAATGATTGGTGTCCAGCGGACAGTTTATAGTAAATGTATACAGGATTTAGTTTCTAGCCACCTGACAGTGTTGGTGTGACGCTCCTAGTGTTACAGTTCCCCTATTTATATGAATAGAAAATTCCAACAGAATGGATGAGACTTTCCGTTGGTACAAGCATCTTAAGACTTTTTTTCTGGGTTTGTAATCAAGATGTACCTGTTGGAGTACCAACGCCACAACATCTATCTTCATAATAGAAATGACTCGCAGTGAAAGGAATCTGTTAATTGAACTACACTGGTGAAAAAATACTTGATAATTAGCGGATGGCGCAAGCTCGACATTAAGAAAAAAAAAAGAAAAGAAAATATATGAAGATATATATATATCATATACCAGGGGTGCCACAAAAAGTGGTAGACTCTGGATACGCAAAGAAAGGGCCAAAAAAACTAGCTGCTGTGTATCCTGCATATTGTTAACACAGCTCATATGGTGTACTAACAAACTTAAACGCGATCTGTGATCTAGGGCATAAGCGGCGCGAGCTAAATGTTTAAATTATGCAACATGGATAACTGCAGGGAAACATGAAATCAATATGAAAGGTTTTTTGCAGTAGGGGGAATGTACATATAAAAAAAATTGGCCTTCTACGGGTTTGATTGAAGATTCAGGGGGATGAAGTCAGAGGTGGCATATGTAGAGAGTAAAACGTAACAAAGAGGATAAGCGTGTTTTGTGACAGTTGGAAGATGTCTATGAAAGTGTTGACATTTGGATGCAGTAGTCTCGGGGTTAGTAATAGCCAGCAAATTTAGGATGTCATTAGTGAGGCGTATAGAACAGGGGATAGTCACCATCTGACAGCAGATCTTACATGTAGGAAGCTGACGCAGCAGAGGGGTACGTACACATCTGAGGAGGCTCCCCTAAAAAAATCGTGCACCCCTTTGTTCGTGTGGTGTGTGTGTGTGTGGATGTATGTAGTTATGTATGTAATGTAGTGTATATATATGTTATATATATAATCTATGCCAGTTTACTTTTCCAGCATCTGCCGTATACTATTTATATTAGATGGAACCCTGAAGATGACTGCACAACTGATCCTGATACAAGCTCAGTTGGTGAATGAGGACACACTGCTGTCTTTTTTTTTTTTTTACGGGATTTAATGTCTGACTAATGGGGAAGCGGGGGGTGGGGGGATGAGACCCCCTGAAGTGTGATTTCATTCCCTCTAAGTATTTTATTTCGGGCTTAGCTCCAGCTAACCAACAACAATTTGGTGGAAAGCTGGTTTAATAAGGCAAACGAGGCCACTGGAAGCCTGGAAGCCCCCACAGATGCGATAATGTTGTCATCATAAAGTATCCGCACCATAGATTGTAATGAATAGTCGTGTGATCTCAGACGTTTTTCGGGCTGCTTCTCTGGCCGGCGGGTCTCTACCATTATTATATGAGTAGTTGTTATTGTGACGCTTTGTACTGTACGGGGGGATAACCGATTCTAATAAAAAAGGATAAAACCGACGTCTGTCCCCGGAAGATGAATAGGCAGAGAGGTGGGGGAGAGGGGGGAGGGGAGGGGAATATGTGAGTCTGTTTTGTAGAATCAATCTTGTTCTGGATGGATCAGAGGGAAACATTCAGATGTCTTTGGTTTGGTCTTTTACATAATAGTAGCAGGATAGGAGTTGGGAATATGGACAGGACCAAGGCTCTCGTAAGTCTGGCTACACATTGGCCGATAAGCGGATCCGATTTGTAACTCTGCCCGACGGGGCTTTGTATGCGCGCTCGCGCGAGCGTGGTCATGGTTAAAAATCGGTCACCGCTATCGGCATGCCCACATGGGCGGAAAGATCCATGTGCCCCGGTATCCCCTGTTACCCATACTTTTAGATATAAATAAAATTAAGAAAAAAAAACAATTAGGCCTAAAAAGCCCCATTGCTGACAATTGGCGACTCGTGCACTCCTCTCCCTAATGGTTCTATGGCTATGTTCCCACCTAGCACGGATAGCTGTGGGGCGAGGACTCACAACTTAAGGCGCATTATGCCGGGCAGGCGGATCATGCCCGGGCAGGCGATCATGGTCATGCCGATCATGCGCCAAATGTGGGACACTAAGTGACGTGTTATGGACCAGTACACACGGCACCTGTGTGCAACAGTACCATTATGAAAAAATAATGGGCAGGGTGTTTCAGGCATCCACTGAAGGTTCGCCATACACCGGTCAATTTGTTTTGTTCAAATTCTACCGATACGATTGATTGGCGGGATGTTCATGGGACACTCTCAAAAAGCCAGATTTAAACAGGAAACCCAAATGTTAGGAACTCCTTGTTTGATTTTTTGTGCTAATGATGGTTCCCTTGTTCGATCAAGTAATGTTATCCATGCAATGTTGGTGTTGCACTGTATACCCCATGACGACATTCATCACGTTTTGCATCCCGGTGTGCAATATCGGGATGGTTATGTCTGCACCTGTCACAGGAGTTTGTGTATGGCAGCCTTTAGGTTCCCCATACAGGCTTGGTCCCGAACGTTATTTTTTTCCTTTCCTCCGATTCCATAGGATCATCCGCTCAATCCGCAGGTCGGCTGTAATGATCACTGCACGCCCCTTTATCGCGACTTGTATTTTTAGCCTAGGGTATATATGTGCACCACATTGCATGATACATTAATGATCGCACAGGAACGCCAGCCATTGGCAATCAAACAGGGATTGTACTAACATTGGGTTCCCTGTTAAATCGGCTTTTGAGTGTCCAATGCCGCCATCGCTAGTTCGGGAATTGAAACAAACACATATTGAACGGTGTATGGAACCTTCAGTGAATGCCTGAAACCCTGCCCATTTTTTGTTTCTCACCCATACATCTGTCGTATTCCTGTTTCCAAGGTTGCAGCTGTTGTTGATGGTTTACACCTTCCGGTGTCAATACACGTCAATCGTTGGTTGTTCGAACATCACTCCTATTTCCTTTCTCTTGCACCGCTCATGATTGCCTTGCCCGGGTTTAAGTTGCGTCCGCCCACGTGCTGTTGATCGCCTAAGGTGGAACATGCCATTATCCCATAGAAGTTGCAAGAGGCGTCCATGACGGTAGGTCAATGGCGATGTTTTGGGTCCTAATGTTATTTAAAAATTATTTAAAGGTAGTCGTTGGTAGAGACTGGCATGCATACCAAGCCGGGGTACCACAGAGACTGGCAATATGTATACTAAGCTATGGGTACCACACAGCCTGGCATTATGCATACCAAGCTGTGGGTACCACCAAGCCTGGCAATTTGTATAACAAGCTGCGGGTACCACAGAGACTGGCATGCATACCAAGCCAGGGCTACAGAGGCTGGCATTATGTATACTTAGCTAGGGCCACTTTGCACACCAGCATCATACCTACAGAGCCGGGGGCACACACTGGCATCATATTTACCAAGCCAGGGGGACTGGAGAGGATGACCTCATGCATTCTGCGCAAGGGGTGCCACTGTCATCATATCTACTGAACCAGGGTCGCTCCACATACTAACCTCATACCTAACGGGCCAAGGGTGTCACTGGCATTATATTTACTGAGCAAGGGGCACCGTACACCTGGGCATAATCTACCTAGCCAGGGGCACCACACACATTGGCATCATATTTTCTGAGCCAGGTGCTGCACCGCACACTCTGACATCATATTGACTGAGCCACGGTACTGTAGCGACTACTATTATACGTACTAAGCCAGGGATACTAGAGATGCTGGCATCATATTGAGCCTGGGGTGCCACTGGCATCATAGCTACTGAGCCAGGGGCACCCCACCAAGTGGCAGCCTGGGGTACTGCAGTCACTGGCATCATACATACTGAGCCATGGGCCACAGGCTTCATACATACTGAGCCAGACAACATATATCTGCCAATTGCCTCTGACATATCTACAAAGCCAGTGGCACTACACACACTGGCATTATATATACTGTACCAGTGCAGATACTGGAATCATATTTGCCCCATCAGGGGTGCCAGAGTCCATGCCATTCTATATGTAGCATGGGTACTAAAAAACCCCCATTATATTGATCATACCAGGGACACCGCAGTCACTGCCTTCATTTACAACCCAAGTGGCATTGTAGACATTGGCATCATCTCTTATACACAGCCTCAGGAAATACCGTACCATGGCCAAATAAATTTTACTCTCATGCAATATACAGAATGAATGTTGATCTGTGACGTCGCACACGGTGCCTGGCATCATGGCAGAGACTCTGCCAATAGCTCAGCGAGCATTAATATCTCTATAGAAAGGGTATATGGGAACTTGGCACACTGCGTACATAGGCTGCCAAGGGGCACTGGCATGATTCATCTCTTCTAGGCTCTGGCCTGGGCACATATATCTATTCTATCATTATCTGCAGTATACATGTCCATGGCACAGTTGGCAGACTCTACCCTCGCCCTTCACAGCAGCATTGCTAGCATTCATGTATTGTAAAGGCTTCCTAGACTGTCTGTCTGAGATCATAGCACAGGCATGTCGAAGCGGCGCTTGTAGGGTTAACGGTTTCCTGATGTTGACGCAGCGTCTTTAGTCATGGAAAAACATGGATGTGCTAGATTTCCCGCGTGCCGATTGCATCGGTAACACCATTTGTGCGCCGTAGATCAGCGGCCTGATTCCTTGGTAGGTCATACGTGACACGTCTCGCCAAGTCATCCGCCAGCTCAGATCTGCAGTACCCATCGCTGTGTGTTTGGGAGATGTGGCATCATTGTGTGCGCGCAGCGCGAGCCTGCCCTTCCCAAGACATCTGCTCCCCCTCCTCCATCCTGCCACTGCTTCATAAACTGATACAAGTCATCTGTGTCCTCGCATTCTGCACAATCTCTGTGCAAGCTAAATATAGTCACCCCCCCCCCCCCCCCACCCCACTGTGTATCACCGAAGGGAGGAATTTCATGTCCTGTTTATTTCCTGACTGTCTTTCCAGTGTTTGTGGCGGAGGTTATCATTAGATTTGAGTTCAAATAAAATATACTTTTTGCTAGAAAACCAGGAACATACTTTTGCCTGCTTTGTGGTTTAAACTCATCTTCTTGTGGTAAGGGGACAACAGAGCTGCACTGCTACGAAACCTAAAGCAGTATTGTACCTCGGGTGGGTTGTAGCTAGTTGTGATGAGATGTGATCAGCCAGTGGGTTGTTGGTCAGCAGGTTACTACACCTATCCCTGTTTTCTGGATTTGGAAAAGCCCTGGACACTGCTAGGAGGCTTTAGATCAGTGGTTCTCATCCTTTTTAGATCTGCGAACCCGGAAGCGACGGCACAAAGTGTCACATCCTGTATTTGGTATGTGGAAGTGCTGGTGCAGAGTGTCACAGGAAGTCCCACTGTAGCGTCCCATCCGCCACAATGCAGTAAGTGTAATGTCCCTCCATATATAGTTAGGAGGGAGCGTAACACCCCAGATGACCCCTTTCACAGGTAGATCGATG
>CM070037.1:103434481-103446575 GCA_036250615.1 Ptychadena robeensis | reverse complement strand
GGTACCCCCGGCTTGGTATACATGATGCTAGTCTCTGTGATCCCCCGGCTTGGTATGCATGCCAGTCTCTGTGGTACCCCAGCTTGGTATACATAATGCCAATCTCTGTGGTACCCCTGGCGTGGTATACATAATGTCAGTCTCTGGTACCCCAGCTTGGTATACATGATGCCATTCTCTGGTACCCTCGGCTTGGCATGCATGCCAGTCTCTGTGGTACCCCAGCTTGGTATACATGATGCCAGTCTCTGTTACCCCCGGCTCGGTACATGGTCCTATGCCAGGTCTGTGCCCGAGCTGCCCCCTCACCTCCTTGAGCTGCTCCAGCTCCTGCCGGACGGTCTCGTACTCCAGCTCCAGCTCGTCATATTGCTGTTTCAGCTGCTGCTTCTCATCCAGCACCACCAAGCCGTACTCTGCCGCCTGGATCTTCTCCCGGGTGGTCTCCCCCAGCTCATGGAAGAGCCGCTTAATCTCAGTCCGCAGCCAGTCCGAGCTGGACTGCTTGACAAGCCTGTCAAAGTCTTCTTCCTCCATGCCATGTGCCATGTTCTGGGAGGGGTGCAGGGCCGCTTCCTTGTGTTACCGAGATACCCGGGGTTCCCTCCCTGCACCCCGAGCCTTAGCGGCGACTCCCCTGCATCCTGCGCTCCGGGCTCCCCGCAGTCACTGGCAGGAATGCGAGCCTAACCCTTATTACAGGGATATGAACTAGGGAGCGTCTGACATGTGCCTGGCGAAAACAGCGCATCAAGAAGCGACAGGAGCCTTGAGAAGACACAGACCAGGACGCACTAAGGAGAGAGACAATTTGAAAACGTTCCCTAGACTGAGTAAGGGCACGGAGCATGCTCAGTAGCGACTTGGCTCTGACAGGAAGACATTTTTATGGGCAAAACACATGGCCCTGGAGATCAAAGCTGTGGGCAGCTGTGGTGTTTGCTGGACCCTGCTGAGATATGGGGGACAAGAAGGAAATGGATTTCTGCCAGGCTGCCATTGTTGACATGTTCCTGAAAATAACAGTTGGCTGCCTCTTCTATTAACCCTATAGCTTCAGTACCTACTGGCCTAAAACCACATAACAAAGATTAAAATAAAAGTAAGAACTACTAATCTGCATACTTGTTCTGGGTAAGAAATTCAAAGGGTCAACATTACAGCCAGGCAACAAGCATTTGTCAGGTTCAGCGCTAGCAGCCTTAAGGCTAGTTAAGAGAAGATTTATTTAAAGCGGACCTATGAACAAAGATAAAAATACATAATTTCATGTAGAATAAAAAAAAAACATAACACTTAACTGTCTTCTGTGTTCTTTATTTTTGCAGGACATACCGCCATAGCGTTGACACAGATTTGGGAAGCCAATGACATGAAATGGAATGACGTGACCCTTCTGAAATCTTTAGCGGGAGTATGACATTTGGATGGGGAACCAATGTATGCATGGGATTCCTGCCAATGCGTCACAAAACACTGGGAAAGAGAAGATCATGTACTCTAGAACTTTTTCTTAGGTCCTTTGAGTTTCTCCGAGATCAAGCCAGCTTATAGTAAGAATTTATTAAAGTTTTTGTCTAGCTTTATTTTTCAAAAACAGACCCAAGGTGACTCATATGTATAATTTGAATAGACAGGAAGAGTTTGTTTCTGTGTTCTTTTGTGCCTTAATGCAGTTTTTCTTTCATTACCTGTCCTATATTTCCTATTCGACACCAGACCATAAGACCATGGTTTTGGGGAGGGAAATCAAGGACAGAAAGGCTAATTTCAGGCACTCAGCTCTGCCAGCTCCTCCTAAATAAATACTACATGCATGCAGTATACAGCATGTTTTGTCCAGAGGAATGTCCTATCTCTGTTGCAACATGCTGTATACCAGTATATCCTCTCTATAGGGCGCATGTTTCCCACACATGAGAAAAGCAATTCTTATAATGTGAGAAATACTACCATATTTTTGCACTATAAGACATACCTGGGTCAGAGACACAGCTGTTCACAAATAGTGAATATACAGTATGTTCCAGCAAAGGCTCCATCCAAAGTCAAAATGCCAGTGCCAGAGTTTAGTTCCAGGACAATGTGCACGGATGAAAATTTAGCATGTGTGTATACAATAGCAGTACCCATTCTCTGAACCCACTGACCAACTTATGGACAGACACATTTTACAATTTGACACTAACAACTTACCCATGAGCAGCAATTTACATATAGAGTATTCCCGTTGATCGTCCGGCAGTCGCTCGGCCACAAAATCGGGTGTGCCCACCTGGACAGATTGACCAGGATCCCCCTGCATGTCAGATCACACAGTGATCCAAAGTAATGTCCGGCAGAAAAAAAGGGTGCCTGCCGATCCTCTGAGCAACCGACTGCGGCGTGATGATGTCATCACGCTTCAGTCGGTCCCTCATCTATCGAGGGAGAATCGGCCCATGTATGGCTACCTTAAGATCGATCATGATGTTAAAAGTTGACACGTTTAGGGCTAGCTTTACCAATACAATTTCAGATTTGCTTTAAGAGTTTGTTTCCTGGATAGTTGCAGTTGTTGAATTGTTGAATATTAGTGTTTAGCACAATAGAGACATTTAGGGATGCAGGGTGTCAGTGACATTGTCACCTTTGATGTGTTAGGAGCTGTTTGATCTGGCTGTGGAACACACAACAATGGGCAGGAGATTAGAATGAGAACTGAGAATTAGCCCTTGGCCTCCTTTCCCCACAAATGACACACTTTTGCTTCATGTTTACATTGTGCCACTGTGTAATGTGTGAACATGGCTAGCCTTTGTTACCAGGCCTGGCGGAACATGTCAGAGCGATCAAGTGTTCATTGATAATCAAACCTGAGGCCATGACTTTTCAGATTGAAGCAGAAGAGAGATGACCACCCTAAGGGCACAAAAAGCTAGAATTACTAAACCAAAGGCACAAATCAAGCCTTCTTAAAACAGAAGGTATTTACACGGCCCAATCCAGCACAAATCCCAAAACTTTAGGTGGAAGCCTTCGTTTTGGGACAGTGGGCGGAGCCATGCAAATTATTCCTTTTCGCCCCATCAGCCAGATGCACATCCAGAAACCGCTGGTGTACAGTGCATATATAGCCTTTTTGGTACAGAGCCATTTATTCCAAACTGCATACAGCTGTTTCAGGCTACTTGGCCATCATCAGTGCAGTGCATGGAAACAATGGCTCTATGGTGTGGGGCTTGGAAGCCGAACAAAGAGAAGTACCCGTGAAGGTTATGGTGAGAAGGGAGGAAAGGAATCAAAAAGCCCTCAACTCAAGCAGTGCATAGCACAAATCAAGCCTTCTTAAAACAGAAGGTATTTACACGGCCCAATCCAGCACAAATCCCAAAACTTTAGGTGGAAGCCTTCGTTTCTCACCATAACCTACTGCCCCCCCCCCCCCCCCCCCCCCCCCCCCCCCCCCTCACCAAGTCTAGTCATTCAAGGAAGTCTAATAAAAGGTACTTCCCCCACCTATTGTATACCTTGTTCCTCAACCTATTCGATTGTAAGCCCGATCGGGCAGGGTCCTCTACTCATCCCATGTCATAACCTGTACCTGTGTGTACTTTATTGTGTTGTATCTGTTGTGCGAAAGATGTTGGCGCTATATAAATACATGATAATAATAATAATAATAATCATCTCTAAAGATCGAGCAATAAAATCGACCATTTAATTTGATCAACTGAAAATCGGTTTCTTTCTGCTATTCGATTGATATTTTATTAAAAATAGAAAGAGCTGTGATGAGTCATTTTGGAAAATATCAGACAATCATACATCAGGTATTGCATCATTGACACAATATGGTAGCACCATTGATCGATATTAGACTGACAGTTGACATTTTGGTTACACAAGATGAATTGAAAATCAATAGTGGGAAAGTTGAAGCATGTATGAATAGTTTAGGGCTTCTCTACTTCTACTACAGGATAAGAGAGAAGCACTCCCCATTCAAAGTGATGGAGCCACGACACAAGCACATCATAGCCTGAACTACGGCGTTGTGCAAAACAAACGTGGTTTACTGTGTTTTTTATTTCCGAACTGTTGCACATCTGATGCAGGACACATCCACTAAAAAATCAATGGGAGCGCTCCGTTGATGTGCACATCTTGGCTGTGTATTTGCGCATTGGTTTTCAATGGGCCTGTAACACCCACCCACACATGGAGGCCAATGCCCCCCCCCCCATGTGTCCACGCTGATTGTAATGGGCAGAGGCCTTAGGACTTATGTAGGTCTAGATATGGTGGTCGCTCATTGTGCTGGTTGATAGATGCACATGGCAGTGAAGCAGATACCAGATCAATATCATAAAGAAACATGTTGTAAAGAACCACTAAAGGTGCCCATACACATATAGATTGGCGCATGATCGATAACTCATTGGAGCACAGCGGCGTGGTGATGACATGATGACATCACCACACAGTGCCCATAGATTGGACAGGGATCGAGGCGTAACACTTTAGGTGCTCGATTCCTGTCCTTTGGATTGGGACCCGGGTCCCCAAAAGAATGAGTTTCGACCAGGATTTACTGACATGCCCATTACCTGTTTGACCCTGTTTGTTCCCAGTCGAAGACAGGGGTGGCCATGTTTGATGGCCCTGCCAGTGATGTCCGTGAGTGCACGCAGCGTAACGTCTGCACAGCACTCAAACGAGTCATCGATCGTGCGCCCATCTATAAGTGTATGGACACATTAAGACTAGAAGGATTTGGGACACATTTTGCAACCAACTGGGCTCAACCCCGGAAGTAATAAGCAAATTTAATAGTAAATTGCTTTTAAGAAAACAGTTTCCCGCACTCACGGTATATGCATATTATTGATTCCTGTTTATCAGTACCTCTAGGCTTCGTGAAAGTATAGCACTGGTGATGTCGGGTGCTGGAAACCAAACCGAGCCAGTACCACTCTGACCAGTACAGCACAACTTTAGAAATGATGGATCTGCACTCGGGGATTAAAGCAATCCGCATCACATACTTTATTCAGCTTCAATAAAATCCATACAGCGAGTTTCGTGTCACCCCCGACATGGGTTTACCCCTCTTATGTGTATTACTCACGTATGAGTGTAATCATAGAGAAATGCTTTTACTCCATTGTCTTTAAAGAAGGCTCCCATTGGGGCCTTGGTTCTTCTGTGATGCCGTTGTATTGGAGATCCCACATGTGACTGAAATGATTGGAATACAAGACTTGCTGCAAAAAAAGGAATCTTGTGACAGTTCCCACACATGTATTTCATGAGTTTTCATCTCTTTGCCTGGAGTTCAGCTTTTACAACAAGTACTTCAAGTATTTTCTGATTTTATAAACAGGCACTACTTTGATGAGAGCAATTAGGATTTAAACCTGTCATCTCCATTGTCAGTGATAGTTGATGAGCTCAGACAGGTAGTAAAATAGGCTTTGTGCAGACAATAACCTTGAAGCTCGGCACATAATAACAGATCAGAAACATATGTAATATATAATACAATAGTATGTCATAATCTGAAAAAATTGGTGTGGTTAGAGAAAATGTGCATAATGGGCCACATCTACTGGTATACCCAGGGGTGCACATAAGTGGTACTCTGGTACTCAAAAGGGGCCAAAAACTAGCTATGCGTACCTGTATTGTTGTTACACAGCTCATATGCGTACTAACAACTTGGAGGCACTCCAAATGTATACAAGTTCTGTCACTTGGATAACTGCAGGGAAATATGGATAAACATGAAAGGTTGTAGTTAGGGGTGTGAAATTGGGAATGTTAATTAATAATAAAAAAAAAAAGATCGGACTTCTGAGGGTGTCGGAGATCTGGGGGATGAAAGTCAGAGTAGGTATATGTAAGGGTTAAATCTGAGAAGAAGAAAAAAGCACTGTGTGACAGCTGGAATATGACTATGAAAGGATGACATTTGGACTGCAGGTAGTCTCAGGGGTTAGTTACTAAGCTAGAAAATGTCAGGTTTGTGCTACTGAGGTATGAGATTTGGAGGTTCAAACGTGTTGTACTGTGAGAGTTACATTTGACCCAAAGCCAGCTGGTGACCTGTGGATGGAGACAGCTAATCGGAGGATCAATCAGGAACAGGGAGGTCCATCTGCAGCAGAACCTACCATGCAGGGGGCTGACACAGAGGACAGTGAGGGAGACAGTGAGGAAGACCATCCTACATATGGAGTGAGTACCAAACACCATCTCCTGGTACTCATCTGAGGAGCTCACTAAAAAAAGTTATGTGCACCCCTGGCTATACTTTTCTTCTTGCTAATTCCTACTATAGCTAAATTCTGAGTCATGGACCTGAAATGAGTATACAGAACAGGAGTTCTTTACACACTTCTATAACGCTCCTTTATCACCATGGCCAAAGGAACAGTCCTATGGCAAAAAAATGTGCATCTTCATGGGACGCATTAGGACATACTAATGCAGGGCAATGTGGTAAATCACGTAAAAAATTAAGACAGTGACATTACTGTGTATTATATCCATTGATTATTAATGTAAGCATTGATGTGTGTGAAATGCAGGACTTTGTAGCTGGTAGAGACTAGGCCAGGCATGAGCAAACTAAGGCCTGGGGGCCACATCACATATAGATAGGTGCACGATCAATGACCCATTCAAGTGCAGCATGGTGACGTCACAATGATATCAACACACAGCACCCAAGTGCCCGCCGTTTGGACGGGAATTGAGGCGCACCACTTTAGGAACCCTGGTCCACATACAAAGGAATGAGATTCGACCAGGAATTATAGACATGTCTGTTATGTGTTCGACCAGCCTGTCTTCGAGTGTTCGATTGACAGGGGTGTCTGTATTCGATGGCGGCTGTGATGTGACATCAGCACTCGAACTCATGCGTCTATCTATACGTGCATGGGCACCTTTAAGCTAGCCATCCATGTATAGATTTTTGCACAATCAATGATAGATTAGATCAGGATGTTCAATATTTTGATCGAATATCGATTGTGGCTATGTCGAATGTACAAACTCTATTTTCGATCGACTGAATTAAATTTAGTTCCGATGTACTCAAATGAAAAAACGTTCGATTTTTTTAACACGAAAAAGCTTCATTAAATTTTTTTAGATCAAACGAAAAAGATCGAATTAAATAATTTTACATGTTCGATTTACATTTTATGGTTACCCTTTTGATCAAAATTTACCAACATGTCCCATAACTTTAGATCGATTTTTGTATTCTAGATTGATAACTTTTTTTCCATCCTACAGTTGTTTGGTACTCAATTGTTCATTCAATCAACTAAGGGCTTGTTTCCACTGATGCGGATGGCTGCCGTGCTGCAGCCGCTCCCGCCCTCACCCCAAGCTGTTTAGCATGCGGATGCATGCGGACGTCCGTGTGGTAGGATGTGGACTTCAGGCATGCCCCATGTTAAGGGATGCGGTCGGTTGCGGAATTCGCACGAAAACGCTGTAGCAAGTGTTCAGAACCGCACCGCATCCAGATCCGCACCGCATCCGCGCACATCCGCACTCGGCCGCACCAGTGGAGCCTGGCTGATGCTTTGCCTATGGATGTGGTCGGAGGGGCGACAGCCGCGCGGATACAACCGCAGCAATCCGCACGATTCCGCATCAGTGGAAACAAGCCCTCAAATTGATTGGTTTCAGGGGATCGAATAAAAATATAGAACCATGTATGGCCTCTTAAGTTCCCACACAAAAGGAGATACATTGAGTTGGCTTGTTTATACATTTAGGATCCAGTGCAAGAGCAAGCAGCATGCCAATACTTACCACTGGTGATTGCTTTCCCCTTCCCATACCCAACACCCACAATCATATTATAGAATCCAATCTGATGCTAAGCTGAGTTTTGGCCGCGGTGCATTTATCACAACAGTTATGAAGAACAAAGAAAAGGCGCTTTATGTTCTATGTAATTCCTCCAGCAGGGCCGGGTTTGAAGCCAGTCTGTGCAATCTGCTCTCTATAACCTCCAGCAACACTCCAAGCACAAAGAAAGGAACATTCTGAAATGACAATACACCCTGTCTAGGCGTTCTGTATGTCACCATCAGACAACACCCACAATTAACATTCTTCTTCAGACACAACAACAGCTTCCTATTTGACTCCAGTTTTGTTTACTTCTTTTTAAAGAGTGTGATAAAGAGACCAACGTGCCTTATGCATTAAGCTGGGCATAGACGGGCCGATTTCTGCCCGATTCGACAGCCTATCGGATGCCGTGCGCGTTCCTGCATCCGATAGGGATCGGGTGGGCAGGGAATCGGGTGCGTCAACTGGTCATATTGACCAAGAATCTGCTGCATGTTGGATCGCACACGGTAAATTCAGATCTGATCCCATTCGGAGCACTAGCGGCCGTGCGTGATGACGTCATTACGCCCGTTAAGCTAGCCATACATGGTTCAATTGACATCAAATCGATCATCATTTCGATCGAAGTTTTCGATCAATAAATCGTATGTCGATTGTAATTGAATCGAAGTACACACCACATTGAGTATGCTATCAAAGCCCGACTTCGATTGAATTTAATCGTTTTAAACGTAGAGTAATCAAAAAGCGATTGTCACAGAGTGATCAAAAAGGGACCATTGATGGTCACAGAGTGATCAAAAACCCTTAGGTCATATCTTTGCATTTTAATCTAGTACATTATAATCGTGGCAAAAGGACACAGGGGGACACACATTACATTAGATGTATTCACAGAGATCGCCATTTGCATGCTTGTGTGTCAGTGAACAGACACACAAGCCATTACAATGCATGCTTGCATGGTTTAAATGACTGTATTGCATTTCCCTCCTCCCAGAAGTTACAGTATGCTAATTGATTGAATCGAATCTCAATTGGACAGGTCAAACAACAGTACAAAAAATGAGACACAATGTGGGGACAATCAATCAAAATTTTCCAACTGGTCCGATCAAATTTCAATCGAGCAAAATGACAATTAAAATCGAATTTCTACGATCGTACCATGTGGACATGCTTCAATTTTCAATCGACCGACTAAAATAATTGATCGAATTACATTGATTGTACAGTCAATTGAACCATGTGTGGCTAGCTTTAGGTCGGCTCACCAGTCGAGATCAGATGAGATCAGAATATCTTTGAATACATTTTGTATGCAAAGTTGTTTTTTACTTTGATTTTAATATATTCCTTAGGCTGCGTCTACACTGCGGAATACTGTCGGGTTTTCCCTACGTGCGGGGAAAATTGGCAGTGCAGCCGTGCAGCGGGAGCAGATTCACAACACCCACCCGGGCATTGGGGATAAGGGGGTGACCAGAGACCTATTTGTTAACATTGCTAATGCTAATAAATTGCTAATAGAAATGTATAGGACACGGTTTTGCCAGCCCTAAACAGCGGGCGGGCACTATGGACAAGCACATGTGCCCATAACGCCCCCCGCGGTTACTGAGGCGATATAGTGTAGACTCAGCATTCAAATTCTGCATGTAGGTGATTAGCAGGTTGTAACAAAGGATTAATTTCAATAAAACCTGCCTGTCGTGGAAGAAATATAGGTCATATGAGAACGTAAATCAACACGGATGTAAACAAACACAGATATATTCACACTATGGCACTGTATAGTTTGTTTCTTTTGTTCTGTTTTTCTTTGTTGATGTCATCTGTTCATGATTAGTGATGGTGGAATATTTTTTTGGACTAGCTGACTTTGTAAGTTATTGCAACAAGGTATAATCATGTAGAGAGCGGAACTCACTTTTCTAGATAGGAATATTATCGAGCCCCCTCCCCATTCAAACTACACAAGTTCAGCTTAGGCCATTTATACAAGCATCTCCCATACACTTGGTAAAGGGCGCAGGGAGCAGTCGTGGTAGCAGTCCGTTATTGGCTTAAACCACGGCTGCAAGCACAGTGCGACTAGTGTGAAAGGGCCCGAAGACAACAGAGATGTTTCCAGCGGTCTAAGCGCGGGAAAACCATGCAGTCTTTCGTAGTGTAGATGCAGCCTTAGCAAAAATTTGACATTAATAATGGTCCTAACTAGCAAACAAGATCAACTTTTGATTTAGACACTAAAAACTCATTTACAAATCAACATTTACACATTGTCTACACTGCATTTCCTCAAGCTATATGTAACATTTGATGTGACAGCCGATGACAGGTGCATTTACAGATTAGAATATGAAATATTTAAACACCGTAGGTGTGATGTCTTCACTCTTTCAGGAAGTATTTGGTTCGTTTATAAACTTGTTTTGTGTCAAAATCCAGAAAACTAGGTTATAGTTTACTTTATTTCCAATGGAGATAATGGGATAAAGGTTGGGAACAAAACTTGGTATTTGTCCTGACCCTGTAACAGAAAGTGCTGAAGGTACTTTTCTGTTCTTTGCCTTCTAGAAGAACTAACAACTTCCCTATTATTCAGTGTTCATTCATGGACAGCATGTCCCTCCCTCTGGGTGCCATATTGCTTTCCATACATCAGCCAGGAGATACACAACACAGAACATAGACATAGACTGGTGACTAAACAAGGCATGATAAGTCATTAATGGTAAAGGTTGATTTTTCATTCGATTCCTTGGCGATCTCGGTGATCATTCACTGCGATCCTGCTCGAAGAAATGTCGATCGAACAGGGAACCAACATGTTTGTAAATCCCTGTTCAATGTCCATGGTAGGGCCCATACTGGGGACTAGGGTGCCCATCTAAAGAATTGACCAGGAATCGATCACGCAAAATAGTGTGCATTGATTCGGTGAACGATTCCTTCAGCTATCCCTTGTGTCATCACGCTGCAATCAATCATTCTTCAGTCGAATGGGTATCAACCCATGTATAAGCACCTTAAGGGCTTGTCCCCACTTAAGCGATCTCTAGCGGTGATCGCTAGCGATTTACATGGCAATCGGGCCTTGTCCCTACATCGCAGCTCCACATGTTTTTGAACGCCGGTGGATGCGATTTTCCAGCCCTGAGAATGAATGGGGATGCTTTTAAAAATGTTCTAAATGCGTCCATTCATGTCTATGAGTGCGATCAGGGCTGAAAAATCGTAGGGAGCCGCGATGTAGGGACAGGCCCATTCAACAAAATGGAAGCAATCACCCACGATCGTCATGCACGATTAAAATTGCTTCCGCGCTGTGGCTGATTGCTTAAGTGTGGGCAAGCCCTAAGATCAGCTGTTTGGAGATCCCAGTTGATAAGCCCACCGCCCTCTGAAGTTCTTTTGTAGTGTTTTGGGCATGGATTCAATGATAGATGGTGTGTTCTGCTAAGTTAATGGTGATCATACATTACTTATTTATGTAGATCATCTTAAGGTAGCCTTACATGTTTCGACTGACCAAAAAATCTATCCATTTACGTCAGTCAAACGGGATTCCATTACTGCCCATCTGGTATAAATATAAAAGTAAATTTTCATTGATCGTACAAGTACCTGACGGGTTTTCTAGGTATTTCAATCGATTCGTATATGACTGTACTGTGGGGCAGGAGTATCAAACTCAGGAAAGGAATTGATTGGTTGAGAATCGATAACACATGACAATAGATATTAAATTGCGCAAGAAGATCGAATTGACAATCAAATCAGAAAATAATCGTGTATGACAACCTTTATTTACAAGACTTTTTGCTCTCAGTTTTAGCATTTTATAACTGACAATGTACATGAGAGTTATGTATGACAATCATTATATGTTGCTCACTTAATATTCAGAGATGTGACTGCTCTTCAACAATGGTATATTTATTCCGGGAAGAATGTCATTGTCACAAAAAGGTCATTTCAGCAAGTTCATGCAAGGCTGCTTGGATACAGAGCATTACGTAAAGAGTTGCCCAGCAATATACATTATCGCTGGAATTGTCATATATTTATAGGTCAAAAATATAGATATAAAGTGAAATTGTGAAGCAGTGGGAATGAAATACATATTTATTGTTTAAGAAGCACAGCTTGATAAAAACACATACGGTACTTTAAGTGCACTTGTTTTTAAAGTAAAAATTCAGGAATATTAAACATATTTTCTTAC
>CM070037.1:103420992-103434471 GCA_036250615.1 Ptychadena robeensis | reverse complement strand
CCCAATGTAGCTGTCCTTCTATTAATTTTGGCTGAGAACCTCTCCACCCTGGCCATCTTTTCAGACCTGAATGGCAACCCTGCCCTAGCTGCTACCCTCTCCATCCTGGCAGACATTTTCTCCATTTTAGCTGCCCTCCCTAAATTGGTTATCTTCCTCTGACCATCTTGACCTTATTTCCATTAGTGATGGTTCCTCTAAAGGTGCCCATACATAGACAGATTCTCCCTTGATAGATGAGGGACCAACTGCAGCGTGATGACTTCATCACACTGGTGCTGGCCCCTCAGAGGATCAGTGGGCACCCTGTGTGTGCTGTCCGCATCCAAAGTAATGGGATCGGCCTGAAATCTACCAACATGTCGGATCTACATGTGATCTGACATGCGGGTGGAAACTGGTTGATCTGATCAGGTGGGCCCATCCATTTTCAGCTGAGCAACCGTCAGGCGATGGGCGGGAACATGTATAGTGGTGGATCGACCGAAAAATCGGGCGGGAATCGGACCATGTATGCCTACCTTATGCCAGGTCTGGTCCCATCTGCCTTGTATATACATGGACCTGTTAAACGTGTTTACTCTTTGATCAGTTAAGTATTACCTCCAATGTG
This sequence comes from Ptychadena robeensis, assembly GCA_036250615.1. NCBI lineage: Eukaryota > Metazoa > Chordata > Amphibia > Anura > Ptychadenidae > Ptychadena > Ptychadena robeensis. Next base: position 103,433,858 of record CM070037.1, on the reverse strand, counting down.
GTGGAGGTGACCCCATATGGTTGGCGTGCGGACCTGGCTGGTTGGGGCCTTATACGGCACCAATGCAGACCCCCTGATGAAGGGACATGAAACGTGTTGGGGTTTGGATTACGTATGTTATGTGGACACATCCATCTTACACGTACAGCCCAACCACAAGAGGTAAAAAGGACAGCCTCAAACTTTAATGATTAAAAAAAAAAAAAGGACAGCCTCTGTTTTGTTTTGGAGTCAATTTATTTGGACTTTATAGACATTTATTATTGTAGAAAATCTTTTAACCCTTTTGTTTGCTCTACAAGTATTTATTCTATTGATCATCAACACCACTATTACCTAGGTTGGCCATTAAAGTCCCCAAGCCCTTACCTGCTGTAGGGGAGAACTTTTCATATAGGGAGGAGAGGTGAAATTTCTCTCACCCTCTTACTCATATTCAGTCCATACGAACCTCAGTCTTAGTCCAGAGCTCACCCCACTTTATTCTGGCAGAAGACCCCATCCAACCTGCAGACTGCATTGCAGAGTTTTATGAAGCATTTATGATGTTTTATCTTAACTAGGTATTTGTTTGGTGTGTTAAATGGATCCTTTACATTTCAGCTCTTCCATGTGTACAATGCCATGCAGAAGTATTCACCTCCTTGACCTTTTTCTTTATATTTTGGGGCCTCGCAACTTGGAATTAACTTGGATTGTTTGAGAAATTGCATAATATAATTTACAGAACATGCCCACAACTTTGAAGATGTTTTGTATTTATTGTGAAGCAAACAACAAATAGGCCAAAATAACAGAAAAAGTATATGTGCATAACTCACCCCCTTAAAGTCAATACTTTGTAGAGCCACCTTTTGCAGCAATCACAGCTTCAAGTTGATTTGGATAGGTCTCTATGAGCTGCCACATCTTACCACTGGGATTTTTGAAAAACATCAGCATGATGCTGCCACCACCATGTTTCACTGTGGGGATGGTGTTCAGATACTCCAGTCTCTGCTGTGGAACTCTGCAGCTCCTCCAGGGTTATCTAAGTTTACTGTGATGCCTCTCTGGTTAAAACCCTCCTTGCCCCGTCTGTTAGGTGAGCGGCTGGCTCTTGGCAGGTTGGCTATTGTGCCATGTTCTTTCCATTTGGCAATGATAGATTTGATGGTGCTCCTGGGGATTATTAACCTCCCTAGCGGTTGAGACGAACCCTGTTCGTTTGCCGTTCAGGGTTGTCTCAGCCGCAGAGGAAGCTGGCATCGGGGAGACCTGATGCCTCCCTGGAAAGCTGCAGCGATTGTCTTCATCGCTGCAGCATTTCCGGGGTTTCGGCACCGCCCCGATCGCATCACGGCGATGCGGAAGGGGGCTGGGGGGGGCGGCGCCATATATCTCCATGTTAATGGAGGAGCGCCGGCTTTCCCACTCACGCAGCCAGTGTCAATAATGACACCGGCTGCGTGAAGAGCCCCGGAGGGAGGGAGAGAGTGACAGGCAATGTACTTTGTACACTGCCTCGATTGCCCATATCGCGCCATTTATAACGGGCAGTGCGCTAGGGAGGTTAAAGATTTGGATATTTTTTTATAACCTGACCCTGACTTGTACTTGTAAACCCTGACTCAATAACATTGTGCTTTACTTGTTTGGAGTTTTCTTTGGTCTTCAGGGCAGTGTTTGGTTAGTAATGCCTCTTGCTTAGGTGTTGCAGCCTCTGGGGCCTTTCAAAAAAGGTGTTTATATTTAATGACAGATCATGTGACCATGTTGGCCAGGAAAGTCCCGTTTTTTATGCAACTTTCTTGGCCAAATCCCATTTCCAATAAATCTCTGATTATTCCCGAGATTTACAAATCCGGGGGTTTAGGAGTTAAAGCGGACCTACCACCAGGAATCTATGTGTTCATGAATGGCACTAGAAGTGCCAATAATAGGGAGGAATGCAGTGAAAAAACCCAAAAACGTACCTGTAATGAGCAATTTAGGAATATAATCCGGCAGTTCTCCTCACTTCCTGGTTCATGGTCAGCAGAAATCGGCAGCACGCCACAGGAAGCTCTGATTTTTCAGTGAACTGCTTTGAAAATTCCCATAGAAGATCACTGAACGCCGGGGGCCACCCGCGATATTGCACCCCCATGTGTTTCATGTGTTGGCTCCACGAACCAGGAAGTGATGGGAGCTGTGTGGTAATCTTGTTAAATTGCTCATTACAGGAAAGTTTTTGAGTTTTTTTACTGCATTCCTCCCTATTATTGGCACTTCTAGTGCCATTCATGAAAACATAGATTTCTGGTGGTAGGTCCACTTTAAGGGGCGTTACTTTCCCTCACTGTGCAGATGTTGTGCGGGGTGGAAAGTAAGCAGGGAGAGTAATGCCCCCTCCTTCCTAGGGTAGCTGGCTGCTAAATATGAGGGAGGAGAGGTAAACCTCCCCATAAACCTCCCCATAACCTCCCCATAAGTGAAGTGCAACATCACCTCCTGTATTTTGAACACAGGAGTCCAGCACTTTCTCATTCCGAATACCAGAAGCAACATCAGTGACGTTACTTTCTGTCAGTTTCCCAACATTTAAAAAGGGAAAAGTTGACAGGTATGAGCTGACCATCATTTCACAAATTATGTGACTTCTGAAGGTAATTGGTTGCATCAGATCTTTTTATGGGCTGCCTTACAAAGGGTGTGAATACCTACGCATGTGTCAATTTCACAATCATTTTATTTATATATTTATCACATTTCACTTCACCAACATAGACTATTGTCCTCCCGGAGATGGCCGCAGGATAGGCGGAGGAGAGCCTGACCGGGTGGGCTGGAGTAGAAGATGACGTCAGTGAAGGGGGCGGGGCTTGCGGAGGAAGTCCCGAGGAGAGAAAAAGGGGAGTGACAGGAAGGAGGCAGCCATATGGAGCTATAGGTAGCTTCCGCATGCTGTGGCGGGTCCTCTTCAGTGCCTTGGCAGTATAAAGCAACATAGTGGTGATGAGCTGGTATGGATGGCTGTCACCAAAGTCGTTTATAGTGGGCAAAAGCCCTATGGGTTACAAAAATTCCTGTCTGAACAGGTTTGGTTTTAAGGATGTACCCACTGAGCTAGAGGATATAAAGGGCTAGTGGCTGCTACGGACAGTATAGTTCATTTTTAAGTTATTATAAGTAATTATGGTTATATGTACCAATGTGTACAGTTTTTTATATATGCAAATTGAGGAAGGACCTAATTTTCTGATAAGCTGTGGCCTTTTTTATGTATGTTTTCACACTTTAATACATAAAAAATTTCCAACGAGAATATGTGGTTGTGTCGTTTTATTTGGGTGAAGGAGGTAAAATTGTGGGTAGGAATATCTGTACACAGGTCAGCCCTACCTTGGTCATGTGTTCTGATCCATCACACAAAAATTCAGATTATCGAAGCATTGAACTTTAGGCTGTAATGTACCAAAGCACAAAAAAAGTCAAAGTGAGTGAGTACTTCTGCAAGGCACTGTAGGTGTTATAGGTTGGAAACAATTTTCCAGTTAGAGTGTGCATTGGCTGGGTTAACCTTGCCAAATATGGTTTCTTAACTTACACTCTTGTCTATCCACCCTAAATCACCTCTGAGTTGCAGTCTGTGCAGCCTGTTTTGTGTTGACACCCTCCGCATCTTATACTCCCCCAGGGCTGCCAGCTCTGTGATGTAAATATTTAAAATACTGTATAAGCATAATGAAAGCTAGATTTGCCTATAGGCTACCACGTATTGCAGCTAATGTGGCTGTTTTGTACATTATTGACGATTACTGTGCATCCACACCCTAAAATAGCGCTACATCAGCAATTTGAAAATATGTCATATACATGTGATACAGTCATAGGTAGATGGGCGTGTGAAGACAATTCTATGCTGGTAATTCAACCAAATATACCTAGTCATAACCTTTTGATGTCTAATCTGTACAGGTGCAAAAATGGGGTTGTGCTTTGCTTTTATTTATATTTTAATTAAGGCACAGCATGGGCCCAGCAGTACTGTGAGGGTGGTGATTGACCCAGGGTAACTCAAGGCACACCTGACATAGTGAGGTAGAAAAAAGACACAACTCCACCTAGTTGCAAAAAGTACAAGACTAAGGCCCCCCATACACATATCCATCTGCAGGCGATTTTGCGGACGATCGACCACCATGTGCTCGCTTGATGGTAGATTGTCCGCAAAATGGAGAACCTGAAGTGATCAACCAGAAAAGCACCACAAATAGGTTACACAGCTATATGACTTGAACCAGGGTACCCATTCAAAGTATCGTACGGGAATCGATGTGTGAGTGGCGCATCATGCAGGGAATGACCGAAAGCAGCATGGTGATGCCGATACGCTGTGATCACTCCCTGGCTGAATGCACAGGAAACTATACGTGTATGGGTAGCTGAAAGCCTCCCATACAAGGGTTAATGCCCGTTCGATCGACCCGTGATCAATCACAGCGTTGTGACATCACACACTGTGCTCGATCGTGGGTTGGTCGAACGTCAAATCTATTTGCACCACTTTTCACATCGATTCCCGTTCGATAGAGACTCTGGTCCTGTGTATACCCAGTGTTGTAAGATATATTCCTATTCATGATACTAAGGAAATATCTCAGAACACGGGTTGGGAGCTGCTGACAGGCAGAGCTGAGAGAGAGTGAAGGCTGCAAGGAGGGAGGGGTCCCCCGCACTCTGCCTGTGTAGTGTTGACAGCAGCCTGTGCTCGGCTCAGCCCCCTGTCCTGGCTTGGAGCTGTCTGTCAGGCACTAACTGTGTGGTCCCTATCCACGATCAACCAGGATTTATCAACCTTCCTGTTGTTCGAATGATCCTGTTCGAAGAAAGGGTGTTTTATTCAATTTTTCGTTCTATCAACCCGCAATTGATCGCCTCGAGCGTGTACGGCAATCAATCAATATACTATCGAACAAAAAATCGACCCATGTATGGCCAGATTTTGTGGGTACAATGGCTTTCATTTTATTGCACATATACATGTATTCAGAACATCCCAATAAATCTTTATAAATGTAGCATTTCCCAAAAGCAATATTTTGGGACTCAATACTAAAGCGGAAAATACAAAAACATATTAAATAAGCCAATACTTTCCTTATAGCTGGGACAATGCTGGAGAAATGCTCCACAATCCTAAAAAATAGTCCAGGCAGTTACCATTGGTACTACTGGAAATGAAGTCTTCCTGCATCAGTTTTCCTGCAGTACCAAAATGCAGTCAGTAGATGGTGCTAGATGGGTGTTGTCTTTCAAGACACAGGAATGGAGCACATTAAGGCAGTGATGTCTCCCTTCCCAAGTCTCTATGCATCCGGCAGAAGGGGGGATTAGAGTGGCACTGCAATACGTCATGAGAGGAGAAGAGCAAGGTGGGACAATATAGAATTACCGAGTACAGGTAAGGTTGCTTTGTCAGTTTTTTTTTTTAACTGATTGTATATACACTGCCTGGCCAAAAACAAAAAGTCGTCACCAGGATTTAACCAAGGAAATAGGTATGAGCCTCCTATTGGATAATTACTGTCCAGCAACAGTATGTGCTCCAAGAATGAGGTCAGCTGACTACCTGAATATACTGAATAACCAAGTTATTCCATCAATGGATTTTTTCTTCCCTGATGGCACGGACATATTCCAAGATGACAATGCCAGGATTCATCGGGCTCAAATTCTGAAAGAGAGGTTCAGGGAGCATGAGACATCGTTGTCACACATGGATTGGCCACCAGAGTCGAGACTTTAACCCCATTGAGAATCTGTGAGATGTGCTGCAGAAGGCTAAGTAAAGGTCCAATTTAATTTTAGATGAGGTTCGTTGTATATTTCATTGCAAAGGGTGGATGTGTTTTCTTACATTGACCTTCACGGCTGATGAATACTTATTATGGTAAGAAAATCCACTTGTCCAACATGAAAGTAACAGAATTCAGTAGACTACTATTGGCTGAAGACTTGACTATGACTATGACTAAAGCCCCCCATACACGTTCCGATTTTTCGTACGAATTTTGCCTGACCGACCGATCGGGTCGGGAGATTAATCGATCGGGAGATTAATCGGATTCGGAATTATGTACCCGACCGATCCCGATTTCTCAAAATCGGCCGAAAAATCGGTCGGGACCACTTGGGACCTGTCTGTAAATTTTTGGTCGATCTGCTGTTAATAAATAGGGTCGGGCTGATGGATCGGTGATAATTCGAATTCCGATTTTTCGTGCCAGCCGACCGACCGACCATAACATTTTAGGTGAAAATCGGGTGACAGGATCGGACGAAAAATCGGTCGGGAGAATAATCGGAACTTGTATGGGGGGCTTAAAGGTGGGTTTACACGTCTAGATTTTTTCGTTCGACAGATTGAAAACGAACGATTTTTTGGTTGATTGTACAAAAATCTAGAATGACAATTTTGTTCGATGGATAATTTTGGTTCGACCTCAAAACAAAAATCGTTCAAAAGGTCATGGAACATGTTGGTAAATTTTAATCTGTCGTAGTAATTCTGAATGTATTTTCATTCGATATTGGGATGAACGAACAAAAAAAAGCTAATGTTACATTCGATAAATGGACGAACGATGTTCGACAAAAAAATCTATCAAATAAACGAATCGGCAGTTGAACAAACAAAAAATGTACATGTGTAAACCCACCTTAAGGGCCCCCATACACCTTTAGATCTCTCTGTCAGATTTCCTTTAGATCTCCTTTTGTTTTACCAAAACTATGTAATATGAGGGACTTTCTAAACAATCAAGTCTACCTGTGTTTAATCGCAGAGGACCCGGCACTACATAGTTGTTGGTAGATCTAAAGGATATCTGGCAGAGAGATCTAAAGGTGTATGGTTAGCTTAACTCCAGATCTGGAGTATGACAAGTCATCTGTTAAACATGGGGGTGTAATGGTTTGGGCAGGTACACCTGCCACAGGACATGGCACACTAATCTTTATTGATAATGTAACTGCTGATGGCAAGTGTGTGGAAAAATGTAATCTGCTCAAAAAAAAGTAATTCTGGGATAGCCAATCCAGTATAAGGGAGAAATATGAAAGCTGAGTTTATAGTGGACCTATCACCTTGAAGGGAACTTTATATTATCAGCAGCAACACTGCCAATAATTGGGGCAATCACTGCTCAAAAATCAAATATAAAAGTTCTGACAGCAGGAGGAGCAATCTACCAGGGATCGCCCTTTCCACTGTGTGAAGGCCGGACACAGATAGTATTTTGTAAATACTACTCACTGCAGTCCTGTGGGATTTTGATGGCAGTGTCTCATGTGTGGGATGTAATGAAAGCAGCTCCATCTAGTGGCCGTTTTCTTAAATTATAGCTCCATCGCAAAAATTAAGTATTCCAGAAAATGGGCGGAACCACCTTCTCTTTGCCAGTACTAAACATGCTGGCGCCAGGACAGAGGAAGTGAAGAAGGTAAGTATGTGGTTTTTTTTGCTGACAAATGAGTATTACGTCAATGTAATGTTTGTGTGTTTTTTTTTTTTTAGTATAGAACCGCTTTAAGGAAAGATTCTCTTAGTGAAATACATCATGATAAAGGCAACAATTATTGCAAGTATATTTAATTTAGACACCTTAATAAATTCTTCATATACAGGTGTTATAAAGAAAGCACACATAGTTGTAAAAACTCATCCTTCTGCTTGATCTCATTAAACAAATGGGGCGCCCATGAACTGAAAATAGTCTGTACCCCGAGGTACAATTAATCCTCCACCGAGACCTCGGATTAGTCTGCACAATAAGAAAGGTGACCGGCCACAGAGCTCAGAGACTGACGGAAAGTCTTATGGCTTGGAATGCCATGATGTCTAATAAAAATCCAGGGCAAATCCAGGACACAGAAAGAATCCTGTCCAACCATCTGCCGCCTGAATCAGGAAAGCAAGTGTCTGATACATGATGCAGAAGTCACATATCAACTCCATCAGCAGATGGAACCTCCTTATTAGGCTTTTATAGAAGGTGAACCATTTAACTCCTGACACGCTGTACATATGATGGTTTGCCAATCATTTCATTGGATTATTATACTTAGGAATAGGAGACGCGAATATTCTAATCTCAAAAAAAAAAGATCTAGAATATAGTGTATAGGGTAAGGGTTTACCCTAGCCCTAGAGGAGATGACACCCAGAAAATACAAATATGAATATTGCCTATGCTGCTCATTACTGAAGGAAGATTAACTTCATATGTGTTCTTTTAAAATGTATCTCCAGCTCAGTTTGTTTTAGTTCTGCATATAATAGATGAAAACTTTAACTCCTGAAATGTGTATTGATTGACGTGCATAGGGCGCTGAAGATACAGTTTTAAGGTAGCCATACACGGGTCGATTTCCCACACGATTCCTGGCCAATCGATCACCGGGCGCGTGCACGCCGATCGATCGACGAGGAATCGAGTGCAGCCCACCTTGACCGATCGACCCCGCCCGATCGACTTGGCCACCAAATCGGATCGGCCAGAGAACCAACCTGTTGGTCTTTTCTGATCGATTGAGCACACATCAAGGGGCGTTGACATTTATGAAGCGATCGATCGGGAACAGAATCGTCCAGGAATTGGTGGCCTAAGGTGGTAGGCACAGACTTGATTGGGCGATCGATCGACGCCTGTGGCTTCACCGGAATCAATCGGATGGGCGATCGCTCACGAGTCGGCTAGCTTTACTGTTGTGATGCCATTATGAGTTAGGCTAGCCATACACAGGGTGAACACAGGACCAGGGTCCAAATTGAATGGGAATCAATGTGCAAAGTGATGCAAAACAATACCCGTTTGATCAACACGTGTTCAATGGCAGCATGGTGACGCTGTGCTCAATCTCAGGCCTACCGAACGTGAATCGATGTGCACCATCCTGTTCAATGGGGATCCTGGTCCTGTGTTTATCCGGTGTTGACAACAACACCGTCTGAAAGCTGCTGACAGGCAGAGCAGAGAGAGGGACACAGGATGGCTGCAAAGGAGGGGGCTCGGCTCCACCCCCTTTCCTTTGTCTCAGCTCTCAACTGACAGGCAGAGCTGAGACCTGCGAGCCGAGCACGGACTGCTGTGTACAGTGCCCCCTCCCTTGCAGCCATTCTGTGTCCCGCTCTCAGCTCTGCCTGTCAGCAGCTCAATCCGTTGTTGTAAAATATTTTCCGCAGCCTATTTATTTAAACAGGTGTCTGGGTTGGTATTTAGAATACATAGAATCTCAACCCACTGGCCTGCAATGGCCTACATTGATGTACTTATGAATAAATGTGAATAAGCCCTAGGTCCAATTCACAAGGTCAGAAATGCATGATTCTGCCCCTAGGCATAACATGGGGGCACATGAAAGGGACTAACAGCTGTCCGCCCACACAATAGGGGAAGCCTTATGCCATGTCTTCATTGGATGTTAAGCAGAAACACACCAAGCATTTGATGCTTTCAAAAGTGATTAGGGTTGTTGGCAGTAGACATGCCAATATGGTTACTTTATATACATTGACTTTGATGCAATGTCTAGTGACCTAGTGATAAACCTGTGTGTACAGGTCCTTTGACTATCAATTGACCTGTTGCCAATACATTAAAATTTCTGCGTTTTATGCATTTTAACACAGTGGAGACTGTAGACTTACAGAGATGGGAATGGAGAATGGGATAGGGGAATGCCAGAACCTCTGTCAGTGTATTATTGTCTGTTTGCCTATTGAAAAATTTCTTTCATTTCCTGTCTGATAAAAAATCTCTAAAGGTATGTTTCCATAGGTTGGTATGGACGCATTGGCATGACACTTCCACATTGGTTCATGGTGGATATCACTTCATTTTACTGATAAGGTTCTCCATGTGATCGATTGTTCGGGAATGGGTACCATAACTGGGTTCTTGGTAACACTCTGTATGGGCATTACATTTTAGCTACTGGGAACAAATGAACAAACTAGAGCTATGAAAACAATGCTCATTCTATGGAGAGGGGTGGGAGGAGGACAAACAAGCAGCACCCAAATGCATCCTCCCCTATAGGAATGCAGAGGGCAGCAGGCATGTTGATTGCTAACATCTGTACGGACATTATTCACCCATAACCAGGGGTGCATGTATGTGGTACGCCAGTAAGCAAATGGGGTCAAAACCTAATTATGCGGACCAATATTGTTGTTTCTTTTTTTTAAACAATAAGATTTTATTGAGAAAGTAAGACAACAAAGCAATAGTACAAACAGTATGAGTGCAGTTCTCAAATTTTCCGTTCAAGGAGTAATGCATGTACAATTGACTAACAATGGTGAAAGGAATTATATATATGAATGTAATTTGTACCAAAACACATACAAACAATTAAATCTAAATGAATTCAATACAGTATTGCAAAAATAATATAGAACATATGGAAAGGGAATAAAAAGGGGAGAAGCCTAACAGCTTCAGAGGGAGTGGAAAAGGGAGCAGAAGGAGCGAGAGAGAAAGGGGAGGAAGGTACAAAAGAGAAGAAGATAAAGAAAGGAAGGAAAGAAAAGAGAGGAAAGAAAGACAAGATTGGAGCTGGGCAAAAGTCAAGGTAGCTATAGCTGATTCAATATTGTTGTTTCTGATTGCATTTGCATACGGAGTCTGACTGTCACAGAGAAATCATCAGCTTCCCCCCTCCCTCTCTCTTTTCTCCATGTGTGAGCAGAAGCCAAGTGACAACAACAACAAGTGCTCACTAGCGACACTCTGCTTGAAATTGGTATTGCAGCTTCACTCTATCATGTATACACTACTTTGAAAGAATTTTGCCAATTTAAACATTTAAATTTTTATTGTTAAATGTATACAATTTATGTCAGTTGGATAACCATAGGGAAACATTAATATAACTGGAAGGTTGCAGTTAGGGTGTCAAATTTGGAATGTAAATTACTAAAAAAAGATTGGACTTTTAAGCTAGCCATACACGTGTCGGATTCCATGGCCAATTGATCACTCACCCAATTGATTCCGGCGATCTCAGCGGGAATGGGAGCTGCAATCAATCAGCCACTTAAGAGGATCCGATCGCTGCATACCACCTTGTCCGAGTGATCGCGTCCAATTGATCGGGGGCTCAGAATTGGATCCGACAGAGAACCAACATGTTGGTTCAATGGGGATTGAAAGTAAGAGTAGACATATGAAAGGCCATGTGCCCACTGCTGTTTCCCTGTGCTGGGCATTTGCTGGAGGATTTCCCGCGACTTGCAGGCAGTTTGCCCATGGCTTAGCGCCCTAATAATTTAGCATACCAAAGACGCGAAAAAACAGCACCTGAACAGCATCAGGCGCTGCTTTTTCACGTCTTGGAGACACGCCAGCTGCTGACCTGTGGATGGAGACAGTTAATTAAAGGCTCAACAGGAACAGGGAGGTCCATTTGCAGCAGAAATTTCCATGCCGTAAGCTTACACAGAAGAGAGTGAGGGAGACAGTGAGGGAGACCACGCTACATATGGGGTGAGTAGCAAACACTATCTCCTGGTACTCATCTGAGGAGCTCACTAAAAAAGTTATGTGCACCCCTGCCCATAACTATCCCGATAGATTGTATCAGGTGACATTTATCTTGTGTCTGTAAAAGCCTCAATTCTGAACAGATCATGGTGGTTAAGGTGACAGTTATGGGATGCCACCTCTGCAACGATATAAGCCAGCCATACAAGGGTCGATAAGCTGGCCATACATGGCATGGTTGACCACCTTACTGAGAAATCACTCAAACAGGGATCTGACATGTCGCTATTTTCTGTTTGGTCGAAAGTAATAAATTCCCCACCTTCTGTGCACTGCAATCATTGTATGATCAATCAGTGATTTTTGCATTCAGGTGTTGCAATTGATCGCAGGGGCATCAAGCTATGTTTTCCTAGCTTTAGTTGGTAAACTTCTGTCAGCTGTTAGGAAGTGATTCCAGAAAGTAGCGGACCACATAAAGTCACTGAGCAGGAGCACCAAGTGTTGAGGCAAAGAAAAGTCACAAGGCTCTGTTGACTCAACAGACTACCACTATAAACTTTACAAGCTTCATGGAATGGGTTTCCATGGCCAAGCAACATCACCCAGAGCAATGCCACATGTCAAACAGAGTAGTATAAAGCCCTAGAGCAATTAAGTGGTATATGTCACTGTATTGAGGGCAATGGAAACATCTTCTACAAATTGTGCTTTTCAGTCTGGCAGTATGATGTATGCATATAGAGGATCTATATTGGAAAAAGAGACCCCATATAAAATTTGAGAGATTGAAGAGAGGTGTAGAAATTACCACAATCCTCAGCAAATAATTTGCTTCTTACTGTCTTCTGGGTTTGCAGGTGATTCCAGGATAAGAATGGTCATTAAAATGCTTACGCTAGATACCGTATTTTTCGCACCACGACAAACACTTCCCTCCCAAAACTCAGAAATTGATTGAATGCCCACGGGTGGTCTCGTCTTTGCTCTTCCGACAATAAGTTTTGCTAGGAAGGTAGAGGAGCTGTCAGGGAATCTTCCATCTGTAGTGCATTGTTTATGTTACCTGCTGGTAGTACTATGCCTTCCCTTCCCTGGGTTGTTTCAGCAGCCACCAGCATGTGGCTCCCTGCAAGGGTGGGCTGGGTTGAGTCATCTGTCTCGTGAGCCTGAAGACTATATAGGTGTGCCTCACCCCTCCATGCTAGCTGAAGGGGGTGACCAGACAGGCAGCACACATGGACAACCAGACAGGGATATGTGAACCAAAAGGTTTATTGTGTACTTACGAAACAGGAACAAACCAAACAGGTGCAACAAATAGTCCAGATTCAGATGTACAGATGTCCAGGGTTC
>CM070037.1:103401120-103414108 GCA_036250615.1 Ptychadena robeensis | reverse complement strand
TTGAGTTTAAGGAATCTGTCAGCCATCCATGAAGAGATGGCCGATAGGCACTGAGAGATTGGGCAATGATTAGCTGAACACATTAACTTTAGCATTCTGGGTCTGTCATTCCAAAATGAATAAAGGAGAATATTTTCTCTGTCAGATTTCCTTTAGATCTCCTTTTGTTTTACCAAAACCATGTAATATGAGGGACTTTCTAAACCATCAAGTCTTCCTGTGTTCAATCGCAGAGGACCCGGCACTACATAGTTGTTGGTAGATCTAAAGGATATCTGACAGAGAGATCTAAAGGTGTATGGCCAGCTGAAAACCTACTACACACTGGTGATGAGCAGCATAGGCAATATTGTAATTTGCGATATTTTGTGAATAATTCTACTAATATTCAATGTAGTATTTGCAAATATTCACAATGCGAGTGTATGGCCATGTATTGAGAAAATATATTCCTTACTTATACATACCTTCAAAATGAATGTATTTATTATCATATTGCTTACATAAATTTGCAATCCATGGCCATAAGCTTCCCACTGTACAATATCTTCAAAATTGCGAATATCAGCCGCCATATTCGTAAAGATTTGTGCATTCTCAAATAGTCGATATTCTTTGAATATATTCGCAATTCGGATACTCAAGCTCAACACTGCTACACACATGGAGCCCGTTGCTAAATTTCCATCTGAACAAATGCTAATTGTTGATCTGAATTCAAAAACACAATACCATATTGTGCCCTTTCCATTGCTTTTCTCATTATCAGTAATTGGAACTAGTGTTGAGCAAGAGTATTCGAATTTCGAATATAATCAACGAATATCTGACATTCGAGAATCTGGATATTGGCAATGGCGGATATTTGTCATATTATGGTTCAACGTAAAGGTCCCCAATTGATTCAGTCGTAATTTATGGTCGAAGAATCGATGATTGATCGAACTGTGATCGAAGTACCCCCCACATGAAGAAACCGATATTTGATCAATGTTCGTTAGATTGATCGAAAGCATAATCTGAGGAAGTAAATGATAAACACAGCATGTCTGCCACTGGATGTAGAAGTATGCTTATTATTTTTACAGAACCAAAATCAGTCAGGCACAATAAAATAATATTTGATATACATTCAAATTCGATCAATCAAAATTTTATGACTGCTCACTTTTACGATAATTTTTTGGGTCGATTGCGATCAATGGAGGTCGATTGAACCATGTGGACAAACAGCGATTTCCAGCTAAAGTAGGTCAAATGGTAAAATGGAAAGGTGTATGGGGGCTTTAACACAGAGATTTGTTAAACATAGTGTCATAGCTGATATAACATTCTTTACACCTGCAAAGTTACCAACCACCACCAGATGGAGAAGGATCTACCTGACAAACTGATTCTCACTCTCTACCATGAGAACCTTAACCAAAAGGACAGAACGTGTTTTGCTGCAGATCTACAAAAAAAAAGCGATATTTCTAATCTTCTATAACTCAGAGGCAGCCATACGCATTAGACCTTGTATTTCCCATCCCCAGCCAGGGCACCGTAGGCGCAGGGGTCCCTGACTGGGGCGCAATGGCGAGGAGCAGCAAGTAAGGGCAGAAATCGGCACAGCGGAAGTGATGTCAGCTAGGCAGGACGTTTCGATTTAAAAGCTGCAGCGGAGGTGACGTCGGTCTCTAAAGAAGACGAACCCCCTCCCTCCCTCTCTGATTTTCAGTTTCTGTTTTTGGTGATCGACTCATCACAGCAGGCAGGTCCATGACGTTGCCCACAAGGTTAACAATGGGTCAATCTTTATGGGGTGACCTTCTGGTTAGTATAGCCCCAGGTATTAAGTTACATTGGGCCTTTGCGGGGTCAATGACCAACTGGTTATCTGGTTAAAGTCCAGTTTAAAAGTTAAATGCTTTGGAAAAACCCACTGAGCTGGTAGGTAGAGGGCTAGTGGCTGGTACTGGTGGTTGTGGTGTGTGTGGATGTGGAACACCATCTTGGGCCTTGGGTAGTTCTATGTTTTGTATGCTCAATTTTTAATAAAGCTGTGGCCATACTTGTGTATCCACATTTAAATTTACATTTTGAGTCAAGCCTTTTCTTTGGGTTGGGTGAAGGGATTAGGGGTAAAAAAGGTCGGGTGGGTAGGTGTATGGTATGAGAACATGGTAGGTTCATGTGGTGTTTTGGTATGTTCTCTTGGTTTTGTCTCCTCAGCTCATCCCAAGTCATGAGAAGAACCTATCTAGGTATCATCCACCAATTTTGGATTTGGGAGACCAGACAAATATTTTTCCCATCAAGTTCAGTTAATTGAAAATCCCACCCACTCCCAACCACTGAACACACACACACAAGTACAATAGTTTCTCTTGTGGTTACGTTTCTTGTGTACTCTGGAGCTTTTCCACTGCATCTTTTTCCCCGCATTGGATGAAAGACGCAGACAGGACACCTCTATTTTAACTGAATGTGATCCACTTTCGTGTAAACAAAGTGGCCCTGCGTTGTCCTGGCAGTGACAATAGAGGTGCCGGTGATGTGTCCATTGAATATCAATGTGGAATATCAATCAATGGGAACGGGAAGTGCACCTTAAAGCAAGCCGCTCACAAATCTCCGACAAGCAGCAGTCAATCTGCTGTATGGGCAGCATGGACGTGCCACGCCGAAGCGTCCATGCCGCCTTGCATTTATATACCCACAGATTGTTTTTTACAAATACAGTGAATGTAAATAAACAATTGGCCCATGTGTACACAGTCAGGTAGGCACATACATATCAGCTTTTGCTTGATCAATCTTTAATTTGATTCACTGTGCAATTGAAATATCCCCAGTCAAAAAACGATAAATCGTACTACCACAAATAGATTCTGTCTTTCCATAGGCCCGTGCCTATTCTCCATAGTGCGATCAGAAACAAATCAATCAAAATATCTACTGACATTTTCCAACTTTATTGATTACTTCTCTTTTCATTGCATGCTCTATTTCCATCAAATCCCGAATGGTGATGGATCGAATCCTGAATGGTGATGGATCGAATCCCGAATGGTGATGGTATGGATTAACTATTGTTTTTATTTTGTTAAATGAAATGGAAAAATCAAACTGTGTATGCCCAGCCTTAGAATGTATGCTACAGCTAGGAGGCTGTAGGCACTAGCACTGACGTGGGCTGTAGTTTGGCCTTTTGTCCCCTTGGTGTCAAGACGCTCTGGCTCCCCTTATTCCCTGCAATACGTGAAGATAACACCTAGAGGATAATTGTTTGGATTGTTTCCTAGAGGCCATAGTTTGCTGCAATAGAATGTTTAAGCTTCTCTACTAATATATTTATTCATTTTTCTTAACATATTTCCTTTTTTTAATGTCCTGTCCTAGCTGTGAGGACTTAGAGCCCCTTGGCCAGGTGGCTCTTGCAGGCTCTTGGTCTGGCCCCATGTCACATTAAAAAACCCACTGTGGTCCACAAGTCAAAGAGTTTGCCCAACCTGTACTAGCAAATGACTGCAAGTATTACAGGAAACATTGTTATAAGAACAAGTATACTCAGCTCAAGAGGCAGCCAATATGGCTGAATTAGGCCTCACACTATAACCCCCTAGCCTTGAAGTTCTAAAGTAGACATAGAAGATGGAGGGAGTAAGCCTAGGCTCCCCACTCATAAGATTGATACTGAGGAATGACCCAAAGTGCAGGTACGCAATGCTTCCATTATAGTATGTAACAAAAGGGTCTAGTGGTGAGCTAGCAGAGATCGGGGTGGCTAGCCCCAGGGACTTTAATTGCGCCCAAAATTACCAACAATGATAAAGCTAAAACTTTTATTGTATGTTCAAAGGTAAAAGAACCCTTAAAATAAATTACAAAAAGGGTATGTTACTACATCCGTCGGAACCCCCCACGCTTAGGGCATTGCTTGGCAGGAGGTCCCGACGGAGCACATACACTTACCTGTTCAGTGGATGCTGTGTTCTCACGTCGCTGAGTCGTCCCGACAGATGTGGAACCCCCACCCACATCAACACCATATATACAGTCGCTAATGAATGTCCCTGATGCGTTTCACCCCTACCAGGGCATCATCAGGGGGGAGTAAGGTAACAAACGTGTTGCAGAGTTGGTGGTACCTCCAGGTCTTGTGATCTACAACAAGATTAAAAACATACATATAAATGAACATGATTAGCATATGTCATACTAATTTACAATAACGCTTATGAGTGACACACGCCATAAATCATGATCAAAGTATTTCATATGCAAAAATGAGTACACAATCTCATTGCAGTGCTTCACATCAGTTTCCTCCCACCTGCCCCAGCCTTCCCCGTCACTGTTAGGTTCCTGCTGGGATTCGAACCCAGAAGGTTGCTCAGCAGAGGTGGTGGCTGTGGCCACGTGCAATGTGGGTGGAACCTGAACGGGATTGCAGAGGGGGGACAGGAGCCAGCGTTGTGGGGAACCTTGTCCGCGATTTCCGTCCATCATCAGCAGTCCTGACAGGACCTCAGTTGATTGGTCGGTTTGATCAAGCTTCATTTAGCTCTGGCCGTGGAATAGGAAGTTGCTGGTACATTGGGTTTACCGCGATGGCCATTCCTGGCCTGCACACCTGCCTGACCTGATATCTGTTCCGTTCCTGTTGCGGAGCCCTGCGTTGTCCCCCGTGGATACCTGAGCCTCGCTCTGCCCTGATGTGCAGACCTGACCTCTATTCTTGTTTGATTCCTGTTCTTAACCTGGTCTCCTCCCTCCTTGATACCGACCCGACTTGCGACCTACGCTTATCCTTGTTTAGTATCCCTGTGCCTGAACTGGGTTTTGCCCTCCTGGATCCCCGACCTACCTCCACTCCTGACCTGCCTTCCTGCGACCGTTTGGGATCCGTGTACCCCCGCATCTGTCTTGTCCAGCCACCACGACACCCGTCGGGGGGATGTCTGGGGAAAGCGGGACCTGCCCTCTGTGCGGGAAAACTGTACTGGTCCCTTGCAAGGGATTGGTCCAAACCCCGTCCTGGGGGGGCTATTGGGTGAAAACTCAGAGCAAGGCTTAGACGTTCTCCCCGCTCCCAGTCAGTCGCAGCGCTATCCCTGGTTGGTGTACGGCCTGGTGACCCCTGCCTGGTGAGTCCCTGGAAGCTGGTGGCTACAGCAAACGCCCGGCTCTCAGAGCTGTCTCCCTGTGGGCAGGGTCCCTGCCTGCGAGCCACACCAGGGCTAACAGAGGTTCCCCGCCCTAGTACCCTCCGGGTCTGCCCTGTCAGTATGCAAAACCTGATTGGGCGCTAGAACCCCATCTACTCTTCCCTATCTCCGCTATGGGCTTGCCTGTCTCGTTCCCCATGGCCCAGGCGTAACGAGTCACACCGATTCCTGGATTGCGTCCAGTGAAGGGCCAAAAACCGTCCTATCAGGGGAGAAGCCTTCCTGTTGGGGTCCCTGATCTGGATAGATCACATTGGTGGGTTGGTTCCACTAGTGCAGACCACCAGTCACCTGGTTTGATATCCTTCCAGGTCGAGAGACCTGCAGCATCCTTCTACTTCTCCCTGATGTATGTGAAAGTAGCCTGTAACGTGATAAATTGATGGCAAGTGTTTACTAGTGACATCTTGTGGCTAAAGTTGATATTGCAGATTGAGTTGAGATTAAAGCTAGCACACAATAAATAGCTGTACAAGCAACTTCACTTTAATATGCATACACTAATGTAAAATGTTTTATTATTTAATGTATACAATTTTTGTCACTCAGATAACTGCAGGGAAACATTTATACTAATGAAAGGTTGCAGATAGGGGTGTCAGATTGTGAATGTAAATTACTAATCCCCCCAAAAATTGGACGACTTAGGGTGTTAAATGTCTGGGGGTTAAAGGTTAGGGTAGGCATATTAAAGGGTAACATCTGACAAGAGAAAAGCACTGTTTGAAAGATTTGGGGGTTCAAACGATGCTGTACTGTGGCTGGAGACAGATAATCGGAGGCTCAGCCAAAAACAGAGAGGTCCATCAGTAGCAGAATTTACCATGCAGGAAGCTTTCGCAGAAGACAGTGAGGAAGACCACCCTACATTTGGGGTAACACCCTCCCTTGGTACTCGCCTAACTAAGCTATGTGCAGCCCTGGGTAAGCATCCTCTGGAGCCCACAGTCCAGGGGGAAGGGGGGTAAAAGGGTAGAAATAAGCAGCCTTTGGAGCCCTCAGAACGGGGGGAGGTGCTAGTGGTATGGGGCCCCGAAATTTCTGATGGCGTCATATACATCATAAAGAATTATATCCTTAAAATATTTATTGTGTGCATTGAAGTTATAATTGATAAACTGACACTGTATGCGGTAGACACCATGTGAATATCAGGAAATAACAGCCATTAGAAACTCTAATATACATTTCATCTACACATTAAAAGCATTACATAATTTGCTATGATACTGGTTAATTACTTCCTTACTACTCATCTGTTCTTGGTCAGATACCGCCTGCGTAATTCCAGTATTTCTTGTTCTAGACACTCTGAAAATGCACACACAGCACACTTATTACTGCAATAAAATGAAACAATGACACACAATTTATTTATATTTTATGTTGTGGTATTTGTTATTTTAAGGAGATTCTCAGGCAAACAAGAAAATAACTGTGATGATACATATATGACCTGTTTAGCCTCCAATCATTTTTTTCAGTTTTGTGATGCAGACACCCCTACCATATACCCTGTTTCCCCGAAGGCATCCCCTGAAAATAAGGCACCCTTACATTTTTGCCTCACGCTGAAATATAAGGCTTCCCCCGAAAATAAGGCACCCCCGAAGGTACGGTACAGTAACTCTGGACAGGGGGGATCAGAGGGGGCAATCAAAATGACACAGGAGGATCAGAAGGGGTTACTAAAATGGTAATCTCCCCTCTGAATATCCTGTGCCATTTTGATTCCCCCTTCTGATCCCCCCTGTGTCATTTTCCCCCAGGAAAAAATCATGGAAAAATAAGACATCCCCCGAAAATAAGTGTAGGGCATCTTTGGGAGCAAAAATTAATATAAGACACTGCCTTCTTTTCGGGGAAGCACGGTAGTATGACCAGTCCTGAACCTTCCTGAAAACTGCACTATAGTTAAATATCAGAACCTGGTTTGGGGCTTGTCTATGGTTTGACAGTGAAAGACCAATAAGCCACTAAAAAAGATTGACATTGACCTCCATGTTTACTAGGCAATTTCACTGTTAGTAAATCATATTGACTTGCTCATTTTGAGTAGCTCACAAGCCAATAATGTGTAGGCACCCCTGTCTCAATACAGCAAAGATGTGAGGATTAAGAACACGGGGACATGGGCTCCAATTAGTAGGAGGAACGTTAAAAAATAACTTTAGAAATTATTTTGAGTCATTATGTAGAACAGATATCCAGTCGAGGTCATAATTCCACAACATTGAGTGCTTTTAAATATAACAAAAGGTGTGTGAACACTTCAAATTAAAGATGCCACATCTCAACTATGTATCTCTATAACTATATACACAATTTAACGTTCCACACACCCTAAGTCTAAAGCCCCCCATAGACAGGCAGACTCCTCTATACAACTTTCATGAGACCTACCAACAACTATGTAGTATAGTGACCTCCCTGATAGAATACATAGTGATTGGAAGGTGTAGAAAGGTCCTCCTATAACATGGTTTTGGTAGAAGAAAAGTTGGTTGTACAGAAGTTGCATGGAGGAGTCTGCCTGTCTATGGGGGGCTTTAAAGGCATGCAATACACATAACGATTAAAAGAGTATTGAGTGACCACTTTTCAGTATAACAAGGTATGGGACTACAGTCCATCAAAACAATTCACACATGTTGGGTGGGTGGAACATTGAATTGTGCTTTTAAATATGCATGGTACAACCATGGGGCTACCGAATACTTATACCCCCTCTTCCTCATATACCTGTCATACATTTGTAGTGTAAAGCGCCCCATAGACAGGCAGACTCCTCCATACAACTTTCATGAGACCTACCAACAACTATGTAGTGCCGGGTCCTCCCTGATAGAATACATAGTGATTGGAAGGTGTAGAAAGGTCCTCCTATTACATGGTTTTGGTAGAAGAAAAGTTGGTTGTACAGAAGTTGCATGGAGGAGTCTGCCTGTCTATGGGGGGCTTTAGGCTTTATACTTATTGCTAACAAATAAATATCAGTAGCCCCCTCTCTCACATATACTTGCTATACTACTAAAGTACAAAGCATAATTGGTAAAGGTGGGAGTTACCATTATTTATTCATTTATTAGTTCTACATGCCTTATACACCCCAACCCGCAGGGGAAAATGATGATGGCACCTATCAATCCATCACACATCCACCCACAATCAAATCCACCATTCCCACCCAATCTGACCCACAACCAATACGCATAACCTTCATATCACCCCCCACCCACAGTGCCACCCTGGCACCCATCACTTTTCCCAATGTAGACATGCACCTAGTCTCTTATGTATCATGAAAGTATCACATGCTTTTGCTCTGTGGGATCGGCACCAGAAGGGGCTGAATGCCTTCTCTGTAACAATGCAGTGTCAGGAAGAGGAGGAAATCAAACATCTTTCAGAGCAGTGACAGATAGAAACATATGTGATCAGGCTCTGAATTATAAAATAAAAATTTACCCCATTGAAAACCACTACATGGCACCTCCAGTGGCTACTTATATTATTGCACAGAATTAACCCTCAGAAGCCTGGAAAATAAGTATGTAATCTTTCATATGATTCTAAAGAACAGCAGGTAAGTATATTTTTTAGGATTGTGGTGTACTTCTCCATTGTTGTGACAGCTCAGAGGTAATTTAAGTTTAATTTTAGATATATACAGGTATGGGAGGAGATCCCTCAGAAGACCATCTGCTACCTCATCAGGAGCATGCCCAGGTGTTGTAGGGAGGTCATACTGGCATGTGGAAGCCACACATACTACTTAGCCTTATTTTTATTTGTTTTTACGATAATATATCAAAGTTGGATTTCCGCCCAATTTTTGGAGCAATCGACCGCCATGCTCAGGTGTGCCCATCTGGAGAGATGGACCAGGATCCTCCTGGCATGTCAGTAAATTCCCGGCCGATCCAATTACTTTGGATGGTAACTGGCATCCCCATTCAAAGTAATGTCCCGCACACAAAGGGTGCCCACCAATCCTCTAAGCAACCGGTCCCTCATCTTACACGTCCATTTTACGTTTGATACAAGCACCTTCACTGCTGTAAGGGAACCAGTGATATTTGCGATTTCTTATTCATCTATTTAAATAAACTGATCTGGGAAGCTTTTCATTCTTTACAACGAAAAATTTGATTTGATGAAGTCTTTACTATTTTGGATAAGCTTGCTTGCTGAAATTAAAAGATCTGTGTTGTGGTAACCTGCCTGGGCAAGACATCTCAAAAGTAGTAAAGCTTGTTCGGTTGCATTTCTGACATCAGCATTTATGAGTGCAGGATGGGATGGTATCCCCACCCAGAGAACTCTTCCACCATTAGTGCTGCTGTACAATAGTTTGTTGGCATTTTAAAGTATACAGGTGATTTGCAAATAATTTGACTATGATTTAAAAGTTCCTGTGTTTCACTTATTCATCTGTACAGGTTCAGGATCAACCACGACAAGAGACGTGCTGCTAACTCTTCTTTGTTTTATCAACAATAGAACTCACTGGCATGTATTACGGCTTCGGAACCCAACAGGGCACAAATGGCATGGCAGGATGTGTAATCTGTAAGGCCCGACTGGCACAGAGTAGGTACACCAGGCCTGCCACCAGTCTGGGCCTGGATGCCATGGAGCCCCCCACACTACTTAAAGAGGGTCCTCCATGTTACCCCAGTCGGGGACACTTGGGATGCAACTGGGACTTACAAGGTTAGCGCAGGCTATTAATTCCCCGCGGGTGCACGCCGGTATAAATGGTGGAGGGTTGTATTCCTGGAGACGGTGTGCCTGGTTGTTTTTGTCTCATCAGGTGTCACGCCTCTGGACTCACCCTCCTCTTTCTGGGCTGTGGCTATATGCCCCTTAATTCCTGGGGCCTGATGGTAAGGCAAATTTGAGAGGATAGCACCTGAATTGGGTAGGTTGGTTGGGACTACAAGCACCAGCAGCCAACATTGAAGATTGTAGTAAAGCTTAGGTCCTAGAGTAGGGTAGAGGAAAGGACCACTTCAGAGGATACAGTCAGGGAGCTAATCTAAATCCAGTCCCGTAACTTTCATCCTCTGAAGCTGTCCTTAACTCTACTCTACCCTAGGCCCAGGTAGGGGAATCCATAAATCCTCAAATGTTGGCTACTGGAGCTTGTAGTCCCAAAGATGGGTTAAGAAATTTGTGAAGCACATTAACAATTAACTATAAGCTATACTATATACACGATTTAAACAACATTGATGCTTTAACATAATATTGTTATTAGTTTATATATTTATACTTTTATAGTATAGAAATATTCATCCTCTCGGGGGGCTTAAATCTCCTACCGGGAGCCCTAGCAAAGGGTAAGCATAATGATAGGACTTCTAATCTTTAATTATTCATTGGAAGATAAAACTTCTAAACTTATCTTAACCCCAAAGAGCTATAGGAGGACTCAGGTACAGAAGGAGCCAAGTTCCAAAAATAGTCTTTGAGCGATACACTTATATGAAAGGAATTTCAACAAGTTTTATTTGCTAGGAATGACGGCTTTGTCATATTTCATAGATCAGGCGTACATAGAGCTGTGACATCATGAGCAGACGATTAGCACTGAGTAACTGACAACAGGGAGGTGGAAAATGTTGAGAGAGCAGCCCGTCTCCTCCTGACATCAGTCTTCAGGTGTAACCGCATCTATCCATAGCAGCTCTGTGCAGGTAAGTGCCAACATTCTCCTTATACATCCCCTTCTCACTTTACTCTGTCCAGATAACTTTACAATGTGGCAAATCCACCGTAGTGGGCAAGTTACGACAATCTCCGGGGAATAGTATTCTACGGAGAGTTTCATCGACTCTTGAAGACGGAGCTGTCATATCCAGGAAGTAAGTTATCATGGCGAAGCTAGAGCAGTTTCCTGGAAATTATTGATGTTCAGAGTTTTCTATAAATATTCCTTACAGATATCAGGCAACAGCAGGGCCCAAAAAACAAAGAAATATTTTGTCAAATTCTAGTAATGAATATGAGATATCTATAAGCAGATTCAATGTGGAACCCAGTTTAAGTGTTCTTAAGTGTTGTGATTACATGAACATGATTCATTCAGGGTTGTATCTGTATTTGTGTTGTTGGTCCATTAAAGTGCTTTATATACAACACACCTACACATTTCTAGGGCATTGATTGCTGGGTTTGTTTACATTCCAATTGTGGGTCCCATTTCTCAAGCTTATGCTGACACAGCAAGGATCTATAGGCTATTATTGGAGGCCATGCCCCAAAGAGACAGAGGCAGAGTTGCCAACCAGTTTACAATAATATTAATTAAAGGAGCCTGTCAGTAAATGTAAGTTGTTTTTATTGTTTGGATTGAAACACTTGGACTTCAACCCTCCCCTCTGATTGGTCACTTAAACTTGTGTGAGTAGCCAGTGGAAGAGCCCTCAGCTGGTAAGGTATTTATAAGGAGAACATATCTGCTGTGCAGGGGAAGGAAAGCAGAAAGTTAGAAAGAAGAACAGAACAGGAAGAAAGTTCATTATATAAATGGTCAGAATAATTCCCCTAGTTACATTGCTAGACAGTGTATGTGCTCCAGTTATGCTGCTGGTCAGTGTGCATGCCCTAACCAGGGCATTGGTGGTCAGTGTATCTACCCTGATTACATTGCTGGTCAGTATATGCGCCCCAGTTATAATGCTGGTGAGTATGTAGCGATGACACCCGTGGGTGCCGCTGTGTGTTGAATGGGAAACCGGGTAGCAGAAATGACCAATGAGAAGTATTGTAGTTGAACAAGGGACAAAGCTGTTCGAGAACCCTGAGGTCCTAGCACCACACTTGGCAGCTTCTTCCACATACGAGTAATTACTGTCTTGGCCACCCCAGTACCTCACTAGGCAGCTTCTTCTCCAGACACGAGTAATCACAGTCAACACTGCCCTAGTACCTCACTATGCAGCTTCTTCTACACACGAGCAAATCACCGTCTTGGCTAAACCTCTCTTGGGGACTTTAAAGTAGACCTCACTCTCACTGACCAGTCTTCTTCTAGGACGTGCAACAGAGTTCCCCTTTAGCTCCAGTAGGCCGCCCTTGACTGCTTTGCTCAGGAATCCTTTATCCTGTTCCTCAGACCAGATAACAGGCTCTCCTTCCTAGACGAGTGTCCAGACTTCACACACTCTTCTGGGCCCCTCTGTCTAGGGTGCCACCTCACTGCACCCCCAGGGCCCCAGCAGGGGAGCTCCCTGGAGACAAGAATGACTAATACCTCTTGACTCGATACTTTATAACTTTCCCTCCTCCCAGATTCTGAAAAGGCGCCAAGCTCTGAGCCTCTCAGTATCCAGGCAAAAGACAGCACGAAAAGATACATTCACAGAATTGGGCAAGGAGCCAAGCCACTCACCGACAGGCAACATGTTGGCACCTGTTGGTGACTATCGTGCTCCTTTCCCTCCTAAATATTTAACACATTAGTCCCCTGATTCTGGCAGGGGCTACAAGTATATGTGCCCGGTTACATTGCTGGTCAGTGTATGTGCCCTGGTTACATTGCTAGTCAGTGTATGCGCCCCGGTTGCATTGCTGGTCAGTGTATGTGCCCCGGTTACATTGCTGGTCAGTGTATGTGCCCGGTTACATTGCTGGTCAGTATATGCGCCTGGTTACATTGCTGGTCAGTGTATGTGTCCGGTTACATTGCTGGTCAGTGTATGTGCCCCGGTTACATTGCTGGTCAGTGTCTGTGCCCCGGTTACATTGCTGGTCAGTGTATGTGCCCC
>CM070037.1:103373757-103397274 GCA_036250615.1 Ptychadena robeensis | reverse complement strand
TTTAACTAAGAGGTACATGGAGAACATTAGTAGGGATGACCGTTAGAGGGAATATTCGCTTTGGCAAAATATCACACATTTTTCACAATAAATTAATAAATTTGTGATCTTCAGTCATTATTACCTTCTTTACGCAAATCAGCACTTGTACATGAGCATGTTGCAAATGCAATGCAGATTACCTTCATTGCACAAATTGTGAACAATGCTCTGTAGATCTGGGTACTGATGTAAAAAATCTAGCACTTTATTCTACATAATCGCAAATTCTCGAAATGTGGATATTCGCAATTACATTAAATAAAGAAGCTTTGACATTGCTTTTGGTTCCTTAATATAGACATGACTTACAAGCATACAGGCATATAATAAAAGGACATTATGAGTTTTCTGTAGAAGTTGTTTCAACCACATTTTTCTTTATATAATATAATTGTCATGTGAATTTTAATTTCTTTCAGACATCTTTCAAAATGCATTTGCTAAAGACCTCGAGAACCTAAAGACAAATGCAGCCATCAGCCCATCCTTCTGTGACATCTTTGTGACAATGTGCAAAATGCCCTCCCTCTCCTTATTAACAGATAAGGAAGCCCAAAATGTGAGTTCATTGTAAAACCAAATACATTTAAAAAAATGTAGCTAAATGATATGTCTTTCATGGTCTGTCCACGATCTGCAAGGAGTTTGCATGTTCTCCCTGTGGTTTCCTCCGGGTACTACGGTTACCTCCCACAATCCAAACTCTGGACATGCTGGTAGGTTAATAGGTTCCCCCCAAAAAAAGATTCTACTATGTTAGTTACCCATGACTTAGACTTAGACATATGATTATAGTAGTAGGGACATTAGATTGTGAGCTCCTCTGAGAGACAGTTAGTGATATGTCTATATTTGCTCTGTAAAGCAATGTGTAATATGTCGGCGCAAAATCAACAACAGTTGTCAGTTGTTACAATGTTTCAGAGTAGGTATTTTGTGAACAATGCCTGTTTGATTCTAGGATGAATCACATGCCTGTTAAAGTAACTAAAGCCCCCCATACACGTCTTGATTTTCTGTTTAATCAACTTAAAAAGATAAATTTTTGGGGACAGGGAAATTGGTTATTGATTGTATATTTGCCAACTGTAGTAACTTGGGGATCAACTGAAAGTGTTATCAATTTCAATACAACCAATTAAAATGTACCAGAATGTCCAATAATTTTTCAATAATTTTTTTCCAAATTTTAATTTTTTAGGTTGATCTAACCATGTGGGCTTCCATAGATTTTCAATCAATCAACCAAAAAATTGATTGGATGAAAAAGCTAGACGTGTATGGGGACCTTAAGAATGTTTCAATGTTCTACACCCAGATAGATGTCATAGGCCTTTCCCAACACTCTACAATATTCCAAGGACAACCTGTAATATCTAGACATAAGAATGTCCATTGTTCTCAGACTGGACATCTGGAGATGTATCTTGCATAGTTCCCCTCAATCTACAAAATGGAGAATACAAAACAAAATGCCAATTGATATTATAACTAAAACATATATAAAACATTATACCCCGTATAAAAGGCATGACAAAATACTCGATAATAATAAAAGAATAAGTGCATGTTCTCAGTCTCAAACAAAATACTTGATAATAATAAAAGAATAAGTGCACGTCCTCAGTCCTCATCCACAGACCTAACCAGATCCATCCTCCCATACACCACAACTTATAATTTGCCTTTTTTTAGACTCTTCAGCTGAGCAATCCCCAGAGAAAACAGAAAGCTGTGTTGAAGTGTGTGGAGGAGAAAGGTCCACGATCATTAGTGGTATTCTACCTGTTACTACATTTCCATGATGAAACTGCCTATGGAAAGCTTCCCAGCAGCAGAGAAAATGGTATGCGTTTGTGATTCATCTATATTTGTATCTTGTGTATATTTGCTGTGGGGCATATTGATATACTAAAACGGAGAACATTGGAACTTTGACTAGTACCCACATGAGATGAATGGAAAAGCAAATCACTTATATTCTTTACAATTAAAAAAAATATTGTCATGCATAGAGATATCAACAAAAACAACATAGAACAGGAAGACAAACAGGATGTAGTGTACATGCACATACAAATCTTTAAGCAAAATTTATTAAGTATAATTGTACAATTCTACTTTAAGATACCCATATATGGTCACCATTAGGGATCGATAATGGTGAAATCATTCACCATTAGGGCAATGGCATGTAATCAATGGTGAGTGTCATTTAGCAATTACAAATTATCTCAACTTTTCTGACTGCATTGGGCTGACAGATGCATTGGGATCGATCAATCCCGCTCAAAGAAAGGTCGATCGAACAGGAAATGGGGAATGAACAATGTCCGTAAATCCCATTTGTTTACCTATTGGATGTGGATCAGGGTCAAGTAGTGCACATGGTTTCATGTTTAATCAACGAATGATCAAATGCAGCCGGGTGACATCACCACGCTGTGATCGCTCGGCGATCGAACAGGTATTGACCTGTGTATGGGGACCTTAAGGCTGAGTCTACACTAGGCAGCCCCAGAAACCTCAGCCTGACATGTCCATATGTCCTGCCCTTGGTTTGCCCTGTTCAGGCACTGTTTCAGATAGTTTAGGGCATGGTATTCGCAATGACAGCAATACCGCACCCATTACTCTCCATAAGCAGACCACTCCTTATGTGTTTCCGATTGGGTTTGCGCAAGTCACATAACACGCCCATTGTTTACCATTTCTCTATGGGAAATTATGTGCCAGGGGGTGGTAAGGAATACCTGATGGATCAACAGCGTGGACACCCCACAAACACCTAAGATGCCCAATGGTAAACAATGGGCGCATTATGTGAAGTGTGGTTTGCTAATAGAAAGTAAAGGGTGTGGTATTGCCGATATGGTGAATATCGCACTCTAAACTCGCTGAAACAGTGTCTGAACATCCAGCAAACCGTGGGTGGCTGCTATGGACACGTCACGTCAATGTGTCCATAGCTTCACCCGGGATATCTGGTGCTGCATAGTGCAGACCCAGTATTATAACATTAAATTACACACTAAAGGCCCCCATACACGTGTCGGATTCCCACCGGATTCCGGCACAATCGATTCCGGGCGCGTGCACGCCAAACGATTGTGCCGGAATCGCATGCAGCCCACCTTGTCCAATCGATCAGGTCCGATCGTTCAGGGGCCCAGAATCGGATCCGACAGAGAACCAACATGTTTGTTCCATCAGATTGATTCTGCCCAGATCAGGGGGAATTGCCATTTGTGAGGTGGGCAATCGGACACGGAATCGTCCCGGAATCCGTTGGACAAGGTGGTATGCAGCGATGGATACTCTTAATTGGGCGATTGATCACACCTGCGATTCCCGGCAGAATCGCCGGAATCGATCGGGTGAGTGATCAATTGGCCATGGAATCCGACACGTGTATGGCTAGCTTAAGGGTTAGCAAAACATTTCTAGCATGTGACCTCAAGGATTACAGGAGACACTTGTATAAGATAATAATACTCAGCTCAGGTCGTGGTTGGTAACTGCAGGTCCTGCTGCTTCTGTGACCTCAATAGACACACATGACATGTGACCTCAACTAACCCGGTGCCAAGAGACCTTTAAACTCAAGATTGGTGTTTGAAGAAACCTTTGTAATGCAACATTGTGCACCCAGGTATATATGTTGGATGTTTTTGTTGAGCACACATAATGGAGGGATAATATGGTGGAATTAGTCCTCACAATATGGTATAGTAACATGAATTATAATTAAGTTGCTGACATTTAATAATTTCATGTAATTTTTCTTTGTAGATCAGAAGATGACATTAATATCAAAACTGAGAGACAAACATTTACCTTGGTTGAAAAATACAATAGACGAAATATCACAAACATTTGTAAAACATCGTTCTCAAGGTATGCTGAGTGACAGATTATTATTCTATACTATATATTATTCTACAGTATATGTCCCTGTGTCATGTATAAAGATGGTGGGGAAATGTCGGCTAATTTTGTAAGTTAATTGCAAAGCTCCTGAACATGGTATCACCACTAAAAGTGTAGGAAATGTAGGGAAGGGGTTGGGAAACCAATCATAAAAGTTTTTGCTTAAATTAAGATCAAAGGGAAGTCAACATTTTTTGGTGATGATATCTTGTAAGGGCTCTGTGATTACGCAGTTTTTTACACCATAAGACACACTTTTACCCCCCCCCCCCCCTTAAAATCAATGAACTGACAGAGCCAGATGAAAGAGCTGTCAGCTGTCAGCTCTCCCATCTAGCTTTGCCTGTGTGTGTGAGAGCTTGACTCTTCAGCTCTCACATACACAGAGAGCCGAGCACTAGTAATGAGCAGCATAGGCAATATTCGTAAAATATTGTGAATATTTTGCCTAATATTCAAAGCAAATTCATCAATTCAAGAATTTTTTATCTCAAGGCATTAAAACCTTAATTGAGAAAAAGATATTCACAATAAAAATTAGCAAATTTGCAATCAACACTACTGATGGATATTCACGATTATGAAGATATAGCACTATATTCCAGATCTTCACAAATTCTCGAAGTACCGATATTCGCAATGAAAATTTGATTCGAATAGTCGAGATTCGAATATTCAAGATCAACACTACCGAGCACTGTGTAATCAACCACTTAAGCTGACACAGTGCGTAGGAAAGATCTGCCCGTGGGGGAATTTTCCCTTCTGGTCTGAGCCTCCTACTGTGAGCTTGGCAGCATGGACCCAACTGCCTATGTCACATACAGCTCTGCCTTCATGGTCAGGGACAGCTTCTCTGCTTCCTTAACTCCTGATCTGGCAGTGGGAGCACAGAGCTTCAGTCAGCAGAGTGGGGATATATAGGCCCTATACAACTGAGTGTCTTATGGTCCGAAAAATGCAGTAACTCATAAATAAAGATGTCAATATTTTACGACCATCTCAATTAACAATGATGTTACTATAGAATGTCTTTCTGATACTACAGTCTATGTAAACAATTCACATATTTCCACCATATAATACATCTGTGACCAATCACAGTTCCTTCTCAGGGTTCATTTCCAAATTCCTGCTTTGCCTGTGTTGTGGACAGAAAACATACAAACACACAAGTCAGTAACATTGTCATTAGAATTCTCACTTTAATTAATAGAATCATTTTTTTTAGCTAAAGTTTTGTGTATATTACTTTTACATTGTTTGTATGTCACTTGTAAGGTGAGAGGGGATGCTATACCCTTTCTGTCTTTCGAAATTATAGATATAAATGAGTTTTGGTAACACTTCAGATTTAGGCTCGCCTTACCTTCAGATTTGTTAGTAGTTGTGATTATAATTATAACTATGCATTTTTTTTGGTTAGGAACATATACTGTATGTTTAATATACCTGTTTCCTGGTACAACTGTTGACTCCTATGTAATGATCCCACCCTGTGAACATCTTTAAATGATTGAAATACTGGTGTCTTATTTCTGAGACAATCTTCTATTTCAGGTGACGCTAAACCCATTATCCCTGTAGCAGCTATCAGACCACATGTACCTACAAATCATGAGGAAACAGATATCTCAATGCATGCTACAGGTATACATGTGTAACCAAATATTAATGCTGCATGGTTATATTATGATTCCATAGATGTTCCTGAATTGCCAAATTCCAATGATAAATATGCAAATTTAACATTATACATCTTATTTAATAATACATTAATTTAAGATTAATAATAAGATTAATGATAAACAGACTATTTCAGAGTAGCTCACACACTAAATATGGTTGCAGCATTTCAACTTTGTTAAGCAGGGTACAGACGGTACATTCGAGCCGTCCGATGTTCCCTGCAGCAACGTGATGACGTCAACACGCTGCTGTCAGATATTGGCGGAGCCGGGGAGAGAGTAGAGCTCCCGCGGTCTCTATGCAAAGCAACGGACATGGGCCCTATTTAACGGTTATGTCCGATATGGCTGTTTATGCATATAACATGTGTTGGCCGCATATTATATGGGCCAGATAGATGGCCGTGAGCGCGCATGGTGCTCGGAATGGCCATCGATCTGGCCCATATCTTCACGTCTGTACCTGAAGATGGTATAATCGCCAAGATCACTGGGGTTTTGAGGAAGGTTGAGAGAACATTACAAAAAATTCATTGTTTTAGCATTTTGCATAAATTAAGTTCATAGTCTAACTAAAACAAAATGTTAAATTGGCTTTATTTATATGAAAACGAAAGCAATACATTTTTTGCAATCTTGACACAACCCTTCTCTACATCCCCCGTGGGGCATCGGAATGAACTCACAGAGTCAGATGGTCAAATTTCCCTGATACAATTTTTGACCTACTATTTTCTGTGAATGATGATCTCTATGTTTTTGTAGAAAGGGAGAAGTGGAATGAGAATTATAACGATGAAGAAGAGAAGCCTCCTGCCTATGATACAGGTTATATTTTTTAGACTTCTATCTTACATACCTTTACATTTCACTTTCTTTTTACCCTCTTTACTTTAAAGGCTGCCATACAGGGGTTGATGCCCGTGTATAGATAGACAAGCCTTCAAGCTCAGCACGATGACATGGCAGCAAAATCGGATGCAAACCTACCTGTCTATGGCCATCATGCTTCGAGCCCGCAGCTAGCGTTGTTTATGGTCTATGCATTATTTTTTCATTTTTTCATTTCTTTATACTGTTATTGTTTTGTATTTACACAGTTTCTTTGCAACGTGCCCAGTACATGTTACCCTGGTGACACACTAGATTACCCTAATTAAATTACCCCTTGTTTTGCCTTTACCTCCCGCATACCTTTTTTCATTTTCATTATTCATCTATTCCTGAGGAGCCCTTTAAAGTCCCCTAGCCTCTGTTTGCCGCAGAGGGAATGCATTTCGCGGTGAGGGTCTAACGACACTTCTCCGCAATTTTTCTTCATATATACACTTTCCTCACTAATCCATTGTGTAATTTGTTTATTGGACTGATCTTCCATGTATAACCCCATTTCATTGCTTTCTGGGGTTCCAATCAGTCCCTCTGGTCTCAGGTAGGCACTTAAGTCCTAGGAGCAACTGAAGGCAGGCAAATGTAATGTGTCTTCTGTTCAAGCTTAAGGCTTGGCTTAAGATAAAGACCACAGGAGATATTGGGGTATCGTACCTGAATAAAGACTGGTGATCTCCCAGGGACCCTTATATTTCATTTGTATGCCAAAACATTATCATTTAGTGATAAATAAAGGTTTTCTTTATTATTTCAGTGGATAAACCCAAGATCCATCATGTAGGACCGAACAGAAGAGTATGGGGAATAAAGAAAGATGGTAATTTGTAAATGTATTGTAATATGTAAACAATCATGGGATAGAGTACATTTTATTCTAGATGGATATCTCTTTTTTTATAACTGTCTTCTTTTAAAGTGACTTTGGTTTTCATCCAGCCATGAATAAAAGACAGTAATTGGTCATCAATGGAAGCTTGTATATTAAACATCAAATCACTATGAGGATGACCTGCACTCATTGCAAACATTAGTAGTTTTCTCCCTCACACAGACTTCCTCTCTGGCCTCTTTGGTTTCTAAGTGTCCCCAAAGTTTCTCTCCAAACACATACATCTCCTCATCTCTGGTCATGTGGTTGCTAAAGGTTTTGACTGAATAATCCATCTTTTCAGAATAGATCAAGTGACTTATGACTTAAGGCCATCCACGTCCCGGCAATGACGTCATCACGCTGTGGGCACCTGTCCATTGGACGGGAATAAAGGCGCACCACTTAGGTGCACGACTTCCGTTCAATCCTATGGACTTTTGAGCAGGATTTACAGACATGTGCGTTACCTGCTTGACAGACGCCTTTGAGTGGGATCGGCTAGATTTGTTTATAGATATATTGCTTCATATTGCTTCATATATAGATATAGTGCTTCAATCTATTCAAAATTGATTCGTGGTTGGACACCTTTAGATTCTTGATAATTCAACCAGCATTAGAGAGAGCCTTGGGTAATATTTTCTACAAACTCCTGAAAACACTAGGCTCCCTTTACCGATGGGCTCATTGGTTGTACCACAAATACACCACAACTAAATGCTACTATAATAAATTTTTATGTATTATACAAACCTGACAACACATATTTGCCAATGGTTTTCAGTCCTACTGGATTCATTTTTGTTTGTGTCTAGTAATTATCTATGTTTTAGTTTTTGTATTTGTGTTACATGTTACATTTTACATTTTTTATTCTTCTAGATGTATTCTTTCATTTTATAACTCTATGTTTCGCACTGGGGACAGTTTTGGTGGTTGAACATAACTACTCAGGTAAGTTTATTACTCTAGTAAAGTGAGAAATGCTGTTCTACCATATAAAATACATATACTGTACATTTTAAGGTCTGTTGGACATAGAGAGTATATGAGTAGTGTTGAGCTTGAATATTCCAATTGCAAATATAGGCTATTCAAGAATTCGCAAATTTTGTGAATATGTTGGTGGATATTCGCATATTCACAAATATTCACAATTTGAGTGTATGACCTTGCATTGCGAATTTATATTCGCAATCCAAAAATAAATACCATGTGACAATTAATTTTGAAGATAATTGCGTACATTTTCGCAATGCATCGCCAATATTGGTTTGAATATGCAAATATTTGCCGCCATATTCACCAAATTTGCAATTTCTCGAATAGCCAGTATTTGTTGAATGTTTTCGCAACTCGAATATTCAAGCTCAACCCTACATGCAACCAGCTATAGTTATCTACAGCTTTGATTGCTAAAGCTGGCCATAGACCATAGGCCTTTCTGTGAGATCAATTGCCGCGATTGTTCGTTCACAAATCGATGCATGCACAAAGTGAGCCATTGATCGTCATGACGAGAAATCGCATGAAAAATCGATCGAGCAGGAATCAGACATGTCTGTAAATTTTATTTGAATGGTCGGGAATCGAGGGGCGTTATTAGAGACATGTGATCGTTCCTGTGGATCGACCCATGCAGGCCTTATCCCACTTCCATTATTTTCAATAAAAAATGTTTGTGTTGCTGATCCTTCCTGACATCAGCGATCGATCTGCGATTAATCAGGTTCCAAAAATGATGCACTTACGATTACGATTTATGACTTATAATCGAAGACTCAATCGCATGTCCCGATCGTATAACAAATCAATCTCAGGGGAATCTAAGCATCTGTGGCCAGCTTTGCTCTTTGTAGGAAAGGTAAATCAAAACAGACATGTATAGCACCCCACAGGGAATGATGGTCATTCCTGGATGGTGTACATCAGGGGTGCCCAAGAGGTGATCTGCGATCTACCAGTAGATCCCAAAGGCAATGGGAGTAGATATTTGAGCACTTACAAAGTAAGGTAATGGCCAAAAAGTTTCAGAATTGTTTTGTGCCATATGTTTTAAAAATATGGTATACATATAGATAACTAAAAACCCACAGTTAACAGTGAAAAAGTATGGTCAATACATTGTTATGTCTGTAACCCAAGAAGCTTAAAGCCTGGAGATAACACAGGTTACAGCCTTGGTATTGGAAATCAGGTAGGTAGA
The DNA here is from genome assembly GCA_036250615.1 of Ptychadena robeensis. NCBI lineage: Eukaryota > Metazoa > Chordata > Amphibia > Anura > Ptychadenidae > Ptychadena > Ptychadena robeensis. The sequence goes on along the minus strand of CM070037.1, from coordinate 103,387,646 downwards.
GAGATGGAGCCAGGCATGGGTGTAAATGCAAAAATGAACACCCCCTTACACACAAGAATTTTGAATTAAAAGTTCCTCATAGACCCCCGCTCCCACATCAGATTGTCAGAGGTAAAAGGTGAGTGCTGACTATTGAAGGTTATAGTAAGTAAAACTTTTACCCAATGTTCCTCCAGGTGAAAATTAGGATTTTCATTTGCAAAGGTAATTTTTCATCTTTCCTAGAGTTTAACTTTAGCAAACCCAACTGCAAGTCTAAGAATGGAAGACACTCCTCTTTGCACCCTAATTAAATGGCCCACACTGAAAGAATATCATTACAATATTCCATATAGTAGAGGATGCAGACATTTTCTTTTTCTTTCTATAGATTGGACAGTTTCTGCTGGAATCGGGCTAATGTCGTTTGCAATCCTGGAAGCCATAGGGATCTACTTCAACTTTGGTAAGAATCAGGAAGTTCCTCCTCCCCATTATGACGCTCTTCCAAGTGGGTATAGACTGGGCTGATGGATAGAGGGGCGATATCAGTTATTTGTCTGGTCATGCATTCATTGTATAGTGTGTGGCCATTATAAGAAATATTTCACCATACCACAAAAATCTAAAAATCTTATATTTATATATTTACTGATAAAGATTTCTTATTACAGTTAACAGAGTCCGTAGCATTGCGCGAGCCATTATTCGAATCCTTCTACGTTGGGGTGAGAAATTTCCATTAGGTATGTATTTCATATTCTAGAAAGCTAAACCCTTCTACCCACATTCTAAAACAATCTTTTGGCCTATAATCAAAAGCTGTGGCATTAGAAAAAACACTTGACCAATCGACATTACATATAGATTGCTTATAAAGTATAATTTGTATAATTTTTTAGTTTTTATGAATAGAAAGGGATCAGTGTAATGGTCAGGCAACCAGATTTTTAGACAAAGGTCAATAATGGTAGCTTTAGTCAGTGGTTCTCAAACTTGGGGGGTGGACACAGGGATATTACAGGGATGGTACAATTAGGGAGACAGGTGAGGTAGCAGCGCCCTTTGTGTCAGTCAGAGAGAGGAGAGGGAGAGATCTGCAGAACTCAGTTATATTCTTCCTTTGTTGACTGCCCACAGTCCACCCACCCTCCTCTACCATTTCCAGACAATTAGAAGCCTGAGGGAGGAAGAAGCAGGCAGCCGACCATGGAGGAACTAGCTGTAGACAGACAAATATACAGTAGAGTGCATGTAATGTGTGTGTCTGTGTGTCTCTATGTCAGTGGTGGCCAACTGAGTTGATATGGAGGGCCCTCGGCATCACTAAAGGGCCGCACATAACATCGATCCAGACCCCACCCCCGCTCACATATCTCAGCTGGCGGTGAACCAGCTCCTGACAGGCAGTCAAAAGCTGACAGCACCCAGTCCCCCACTCCTCCTGCCCCTGGGTGCAGTGGTCATACATTCACAATTTTACTGATATAGGAGCAGTGTGTGACCACTACACAGGTGAGTTTCTATGCCCTATGCATTAACAGTTAGGTTTTGGGGGCCGCATGTGGAGGACCAAGGGGGGGCCGCCGAACAACGGCCAAAGGGCCACAGGTTGGGCACCTATGCTCTATGTGAATGGTTTCTATTTAGAAAAGGGGGGCCCTGCAGTGAAAGTATGGGAACCACTAGCTTAAGTAAACTTAAAAAATTATTCCCCACATCTGATTAGTCGGATCGGCATTACAAAGATGAGATTTGTTTATGATTTCCTGATATGATTATATCCATACTATTATTTAGATTCATGGTGGGATAACATTTTAATAATTTTGCACCTGTAATCCCAGTCAGGAGGCTGGCGGAGTTGGCTGGTCTACCCATATCAATTGGGTGGCGACACCATGTTTGTTATCAAAGCCTGGGGCCACCAGTTACACAGTTGTACAGGATGGTACAGGTCATAACCCCTGTGCCGATTCCAGGTTCTCTAATGCCCAGTATACAGCAGCCTGGACAAAAATTATACTTATTAATTATAATTATAAACACAGATACTTTAGGAACAAATTACTTATTTTTACCATTTCCTTATTTACTAAATGTTTTTCAGCCATAAAGAACCGGTAATGGCACCACAATTCAGCTCTGCAGATTCTCATTGATTGACTTCCCAAAGAAACCTCGCCAACAAAATGTGAATGCTTGCCCATTGAAGGATAATTCAATACATAGATAACATCTCGTATCTCAAGTCATATTTTGCTGACAGTACATTGTATTTTGCAATTCATTGCTGCTCTTTGTACTATTTGAAGTACAAGACAAAATACTTACCCACCATGTTGTACTTTCAGAGTGTTTCCCCCCTCAACAATGTAGCTCACACAGCACTTAGTGCCTATGTGTAACCATGATCAGGCCTAATGTTGGCCACTTAGGTATGTTACTCTGCAATATGATGAGAAATTACAGTGTTGTGTGCCCCACCTACAAAAAACATGGTTATCTCTATATTGCTGTGGGCAAATATGGTAATAAGAAACAGCCGGAATAACCTATACTGTTGTATACTGTTTACTGCATAGTATGCATTTTTGTTTTTTATATAAAATTTGTAATATGCTAAATGCTAAAACAATAAATGGAACTTCATGCCCATTGTAATGTCTTTAATCTCATTTTGATATCCCTGTTACTGGTTGAAGCTGACAATTTCAGACTCAGTACTATGACTAAATTTTTGGAGATTGTCTCCATTATTTGCATTGTGTACAAAACACAAAATGATTCTGTGTAGATCTGAACTACAACAGAAAAAAGATTTGTTTTCTTTTCTATATACTGCAGGATGTCAAAAGTGTTAAGGTGGGTTTACACGTCAAGATTTTTTCGTCCAACAGATGAACGACGAACGATTTTTTGGTTCGTTGTGCAAAAATCTAGAACGGCCATTTGTTCCGATGGATTTTTTTTGTTCGATATCGGACCAAAAATCGTCCACAAGGTTATCGAACATGATGGTAAACTTTCATCTGTCGTTTAAAAAACGAATGCTCCTTATTTCACTCAATATTTTTTGACTCGATATTTAACCAGTAGCATGATGTATTTCCTGCACAATGAATGTTGGGATTTTTACAATGTATGATTTTGATTCGTCTATGAACTTTCCGAAGAAACAATTGCATTGTGGACGAACGTAACAACGTGCTGTCTATAGCTGTGGTATAGGGTGTTTCAAAAATATATATATTTCACTATTAAATGTTCGTTGTTAATAGCGATATGTATGTATGAGTTTGAATACACAGTGAATATACAGGTGTGTGTACAGTATGCTGCAGTGAATATACAGGTGTGTGTGTGTACAGTATGCTGCAGTGAATATACAGGTGTGTGTGTGTACAGTATGCTGCAGTATACATCACAGTAAACATCCACAGAATACATCACTTCCTAAAAAAAAAATCTGAAAGATTTTTCATTCGCTGTTCCACCGATTTTTTTTTTATTCAATATTTGCGTAGTTTGTACAAAAATCAAAAAAAAATCTAATTACCTTCAATAAATGGACGAACGAAATCCGATAAAAAAATCTAACAAAAAATCCAATCTGAAGTTGAACTAAACAAAAATCTTGACGAGTAAACCCACCTTTAGTTCAGGATTTGCCAGGTGTAATGTAAGGCAGAAGAAACTGGGTTCAATTTCTCAATTGCAATGGATTCCACACAAATATAAGATGATTAATGTGGTTTAATAGAAGTCATTGAAATATAGAAGCAAAGGTATCACAATAACACATGCAAGTAATGTTGCTCAATGATTACAGAAGATATCACAATAAACATGTAACTAACCAAGGACAATGTAATACTTTGCTAAGTGAATATGTGGTCAGGCCAGGTAGTCCCTGGTAGAATCAAGCAGTAGCCAAAAGCCCCTTTGGCATGGTGAGCCTAATGTTTGGCTGACGATACACTTTCAGTGTTTTCAAGCTGGAGACTGTGTGGGTAAGACTTTAGCACAAGGACCTTGTGGCCACATGTGAGGGGTGCCAAGACCTGGTTGGGTAAGTTCATGAAAGGAAAACCACATCTCTGAAATAGTACTATATGACTCCTTTAATTCTCTATTAAGTTGATAAACCTGAGCGTTGCGCCCGCAGTGGACCATATTAAATCCTGGTGTGAATTTCTGCTCTCTGGGAGATCCCGAGCATGACTGCGGCATCGCCGTTGGTAATATACAAAAAGCGATCAATAGCTTCCCGTTGTCATGGCTGGCCAAAATCCCAAATCATATGGAAAAGAAAACAGTATGGGTTGAAAGGTAGGAAAAATTCCATTCCTCATCCCCACACCAAAAGGTCTCCCCTACATCAAGTAGGAGCTAGGGGATTTAAGGGCCAGCTAAAGTGATACTCCTGTGTATATTCAATGTAATAGTCTTAGGTCAAAAACCATAACATGAGAAAATAAAAAGTCCATGTTATTTAATGTCCATAAAATGTCACAAATTAGTTTTGCTGCAGAGCAAATGCTGGACTGTCTTTTTTCCCGCTTGCATTAGGGCTGGAAGTGGAAGGTGGGCAGGTCCATACAGCAGATGAAATATAAACCCCAAAGTTTGTTTCAAATCCCTTCTACAGGGGGTCCACGTTGATGGCATATAGGCCTACATATAAACATATCCATATAGAGGTATCAATCAGAGTGAAGGTTTAAATTTATAATTGTAATCAAATTGCTACGGAGCTTAGGTTAGTATCCCACAACCATCCAGGTGTTGTTCAAGGTGCTATATTGTGCGCCGTTATTTTGCAAACATAAGGGAATGGAGGTCCACCATTTGGGATCACCCCTGCCACGTAAAAAGGTAGCAAGTAACAAAGGGTATATATATGTATATAATTATAATTAAAGACCAGGTAGCTGTAATAAAAAGGGTTCAAATAGACCGTGGTAAGTATCGTGAGCAATTAAAGGTGCAAGAGTTAAAGGAACCTCCATATATATGCATCACCGTTGACGCAGCAATCGTGCTGGGAAAAAGTGATGCCCCTCCCTCCATGGCGCCGCTTACCCCTGTCATATGTGACGTGATCGGGGCGGACCTGGAAGGATTGGTGAGAATCGCTGGGGAAATCTGGCAGACAGGTGAGTTTGCCCACGGTTATCTTGGGTTGAGTTTCATGATCAATGGGCAGGGCACTTAAGAGGTTAATAAGAAGTCTGACAAAAAAGGAGCGTAGTGTGAGATAACATGAAGGATTATGTGTGAAGATGGCGGCTAAAAAAAGGCCTCACACTACACCAGGTCAAGGGTTTTGGGGGTTAAAAAGGGTAATGTTATTGAGTCAAAAGTTTTGTAAGACTATTGCAATGTTTTATAGCCACATTGTTTTCCATCTGTATTGTAGTTAAAGCAGACCTACACCCACCTTTAAAGCCCCCCATACACCTTCAGATTCCTCCATACAATTTCCATCAGATCTACCAACAACTGTGTAATATAGTGACCTCCCTGATAGAATACATAGTGATTGGAAGGTGTAGAAAGGTCCTCATATTACATGGTTTTGGTAGAAGAAAAGTTGGTTGTACAGAAATTGCATGGTAATTGTATGTGGTGTATGGGGGGCTTAACCTCCTGAGCAATCGTGGCTTTCCCTCCCCCTACACATACCTAGCAACCTGATTTCGGGTATGTGCTGGAAAAAGCTGCAGCTGCCTCCATAACATGGAGGTCATTGGCTCTGCCCCCGCGGCATCGATGTCAACGAAAAGGTTGATCTGAAAGAGATCTGTGGTTCCGCTCACCAAGATAGTGTAGCTCAGGGTAAGCTAAGTGTATGCTCAGGATGTTAATTCTTTGAAGCCAAACCCCCCATTAAGCCCCCCATACACGTTCCGATTTTTCGTACGAATTTTGCCCGACCGACCAATGTGGTCGGGAGATTAATCGATCAGGAGATTAATCGGATTCGGAATTATGTACCCGACCGTTCCCGATTTCTCAAAATCGCCCGAAAAATCGGTCGGGACCTGTCCGTAAATTTTTGGTCGATCTGCTGTTAATAAATAGGGTCGGGCTGATGGATCGGTGATAATTCGAATTCCGATTTTTCTTGCCAGCTGAAAGACCATAAAATTTTAGGTGAAAATCGGGTGACAGGATCGGACGAAAAATCGGTCGGGAGAATAATCGGAACGTGTATGGGGGGCTTAACAGGGAGGATCTGTGAAAAAAAGACCTCACCTGTAAGGAGTAAATTCTAATTGTACATCAGCGATCCTCACCTCTGATTTGGTGGAGAGAAATCTGGTAGCTGAAAGCCATGTGGCAGGCACTCTATACAATCCTATAGAGATACGCTTTCCACATTGAAAACCATTATCTGGGCACAAAGAGTGCAGTTAATTAACCCCCAGAACACAGCCAGCTAAAAATATCTTCCAAGGAACAGCAGGTAAAAGCATTTTTTAGGATTGCAGAGTGCTTTTCCATCTTTGTGTCAGCTCAGTGGTAAGTAAAAGGTGTAATACATATATTTTTTCCATTAGTATACATCCGCATTAAAGCAATATAGCTGTGTAAAATACTCTCCCAATGCAATGGCAACAACACACTGAGCTCTCTTCTATTCAACAGCTCCCTGTTCCCTGTAATAATCTGATTGGTTTATAGGTCTTTCCCTTCCACTCAGCTGAAGCTAGGCTGAATTTAAATTGAATTACAGTATTTTTCGGACCATAAGACTTTTCACCCCCAAAATCGACTCGGCCTTTGCTTGTCGCCAGCTCTCCCAGTGAGGAGATTAGCCAGCAGGGAGCTGTCAGATGACAGATGCCGGTCAATTGGTGTCATGATCTTCCATCTGAACTGTATAATTGCTTATGCCAGCAGAGCTCAGAGCCCTGCTGGTATAAGCAATGAAGAGAGATATAGATGAACTGCCATCTATCCCTCTCTCCGTGTCTGTGGAAACTGTGATCACTCTGCACCTTCCACAGACACAGAGATGGAGAGAAGAGAAGTGCAGCCTCCCCCCCCCCCCTCCTCCCGATCAGTGAGTAGAATGACGTGATGTGCTAGTACTGCTGATAGTGATATCTACTGGTTGAATTTGATATTGCATTAACCCAATTGATGTGAAAGCTTATATATTAAATGTTTGTTTCTGGGTTTCCTGCTCTAAAAACTGGGTGCGTCTTAGGCTTTGTACACACTGAGGAAAACTGTGCGGTTTTCCAGCGCGTAGACCGCAGGGGGAAACCGTGCAGTGGGTTGGGGATCCGGGGCGTCCCACTGCCGCACCGAGGACACGTGCCGTGCCCATTGTTTAACGTGGGTGATGCGTGCAAACTGCGCCCCATAGCGGGTATGCCAATACATGAGTAGAGATGGTCGAATGTTTCGACTTGCTAACTTTGTGAGCTGATTGCAAAGCCCCTGAAAATGGTATCATCACCAAAATTGCTAGAGATGTAGGGAAGGGTTGGGGGACCATTAAAAAAAAAGTTTTGCTCTAACACATGTAGTTTTTGCATAAATTAAGTTCAAAGTTAAAGTCAAAATTCAGATTTTCGAAATTTTGACTTGACTTTGAACTTAATTTGTGAAAAAACTATTTGTGTTAGAGACATACTTTCTTTTTTGGAGTATACCCCCAACCCTTCCCTACATCCCCAGCAAGTTGATGATGATACCATGTTCAGGGGCTTTGCAATTAACTCGAAACCGTCGAAATAGCATGAGCATAGGATGCTACATGACAATACCGCAACCTAAACAGCGCACAAACAGCGGGCGTGCGCTATAGGCACGCACATACCGGCGTGCACATATTGCCCCTCGCGGTTACAGGGGCGCTGTAGTGTTGACTCAGCCTTATAGTCCGAAAAATACGGTAGTTCTAAAACAGTATTTAAATACTTCCATTTTTTTTTTTCACAATATTCTTCCATATAGACCACTCATTCACTCACATACACGCGTAAAAGCCCAAAGTTTTTCAGAAGCTTTATTGTACAGTACCAATATTCAGAAACTGTATTGCATATAATTCGGATCTGGAATGATGTGAAGATTTGCTCGGCTGAGTCGGATGTTCAGACCATTTTTTTGACAGCTTCCACGATGGCGTCTTTGTCGATACCAAACATCTTAAGAAGCTCTGCCGGCTTTCCACTGCGAGGAATACTGGATACTGCCAGTGACTTCACTGTAATTCCAGGTTCTCCAACCAAAGCAGCTGCCACTGCCTCTCCGATGCCACCTAATGTATGAACACATGTCACAAAACATTTTTAATATATTATCATTTTAATTTACAAATTACAATTTCCTATTTTGAAAATTCTCTTTATATATACACACATACAGACATTCATATATACACATTACAGGAATCTAAATTTAAGGTTTATGCATCCCTCTTGTCAGATCTGCCAATTCAGGACAGTGACAATCCTATACATATATACATAAACCTAACTTCAAAAGGCTGCAAACCATAGCAGATGAAACGAACAATGACAAGGTACACATTTGATAGATAGAGGGAGGTTATAGACCAAGATTATGTTTGGATATAATGCAGATGTCACACAGGGCTTGACCAGCAACTTTGAGTTGCTTGTCTCTTAAGTTGGCCATAGATGCCTCGTTTTTCCTTTGATTTTACAGCAGATTGACCGTGCGTGATGACGTCAAGACGCGCAGCCAGTCGTGCCCGAGAATCGTCCGTGCACCCTTTGTGGTCCCCATCCAAAGTAATGAGATCTATCTAAAAATTACGGACACATCTGTAATTTGTTTGATCGATTTCTGGGCCGATTTAAAGTAGATGCGTTCGATTTGTGGCCAATTTCGCCCGTCTATGGCCACCTTTACCTATAAGGTAATAAGTGGAACCAGACAGCTAACCTTGGAGTAGAACGTATGTCATCGGGACGTAATTACTTTATGTATGTATGTATGTATCACATTCTATGTATGGACTGACTGGATAGAGCCTAGGTGCCCAACCTGCGGCCCTTTTGGCATTCTTTGGCGGCCTTCCTCTGTCCTCAGCCTGCAGCCACCGAAACCTAACTGTTACTGCATAGGGCATAGGAACTCAGCTGTCTGCCGATCCCCCGCTGACAGGTTCTCGTCCGGGAACTTCTTAGAGTGGGAGGAGGAGGAGAGGCAATAAACTTACGTGATAGGCATATGTCAAATCCAATTAACGACTTATGCCTGCCATACACATGCCGATAAGCGGCCAATTTGTCACCTGACGGAAGGGCGTGCGCGCCGCCTGTCAGCGGAAAAATCGGCCCCTAATCGGCATGTGCCCACATGGGGCGACAGGTCCCTGTCGCCCCACAGCTCTGCCGGCCAGAGAACGTACATGTCCGATAATCTCTGACCGATGGAAGCCGATGCAATTAGCTTCAGTGAAGACCGGCGTCTTCATTGAAGCTAATGGACGACACACAAAGGGTGCCGGCCGACTGAAGGGGCCCCATAATGCACCAGGGTGCAAACGTGATGACGTCATCACATTTGCATCCCGGAGCATATCGGGGCTGGTTTGTCTGCACCTGTCGGGGTGTGTATGGCAGCCATTAGATGGTGCCTGAGCAAGTCCCTTGCCTCTCCTCTAGTGTTGGCGGGGGATCAGCAGACTGGTAAGTGCTCCTACTATGCCACCAATGAACGGGGTTGATTGTATAATATATATTGTGGCACATAATAACCTTTGAATAAAAGGTTATGTGCCCCATAGATATCATCAGTGGCTTTAATATAACCTTATACATATAACCTTTAACAATTTAGTTTAAAACAAGTTATGTTATTTAAAACCAACTTCTAGCTCAGCCTGCTGTCATTTATGCATTAAAAAAAATGTTAGTTAGGTTGAAAATGTTATGTGCGGCCCTCCAGATAAACTCAGTTGGCCACCACTGGGATAGAGTATCTGCTAGTCACCAATCGGCAACCACTGTTTTACATTTCTGACTGATTCAAATAAAAAACATGTGAACTCTATTATGTGCCATTGTATACGTTGATCTGCGTTGCTTTATTGAATAGAGATCTATATGAAAACTTGTCAAAGACGAGCATTATATGTCTAAATGTCCTCACCTTCATGGTAATGGTCCTCCACGGTTAGAATTTTGCCCTTAGTGGCTTTGGCGCTGTTCAGGATGGTTTCTTTATCCAGAGGTTTAATGGTGAATGGATCGATAATACGAATATTGATCTTCTCTGTGAAGCAACAAAAGAAATTGTGAAACTGCATTGGCGTACTTCAATGTTATTTTATATATTTTTACCTTTTACAATATTGTAACAAACAGCCTCAAATAGAATGTGTATTGGTCCAAGCTGTAGCATATATGTAATAATATAATGTCATTTCAGAGGTAGATGGTTTCCTGGATTTTAGGCTCTAGAGCAGACTTGGGCAAACTAAGGCCCAGGGGCCAAAACTCTTTTCAATTGGCCATTAGTCACCTTGGTGTCAAGACGCTCTGGCTCCCCTCATTCCCTGCAATAAGTGAAGATATCACTTCACTGAAGATCATTGTTTGGATTGTTTCCTAGAGACCATAGTTTGCTGCAATACAATGTTTAATCTTCTATTTATTAATTATTTTAACATATATTCTTTTTTGAAATATCATGTACTAGCTACCCCTATGCCAGGTGGCCCTTGCAGGCTCTTGGTATGGCCCCTATGTCACATTAATAAACCCATTGTGGCCCATAAGTCAAAAAGTCTGCCCACCCCTGCTCTAGAGTCTAGTCAATCATTGATGATAAACGCTCTAGATACCATTCTAGGCCAGGGGGTGTCAAACTTTGGCCTGGGAGCCAAATCTGTCCCGCAGCAGGAGCAGTGACAGCCAGGAAAGTACCTGATCGCAGCTCTGTATTGAAACCTACCCAGGTGATTTCTCTATTGAAACCCATTATGTTGCGCCCCCAGTGGCCCCTTGTGAATAAACACCCAAAAGCCTGGCAGATAAGTATGAAATCTCTCGTATGATAGCAGAGAACTGCAGGTAAGTGTATTTTTTTCTTATTGTAAAGTGCTACGCTACAATCATGTCAGGTAAGTCATTTTGAGTATACATTCGTTTTAAGTTTATTGTTATATCTGATGAGAAGGAAAAGTGTTTTTCAAGGTTTGGTTGTGACTTAAGCAGGGAATATACGGCCCGATATTGGAGCCATTCGATGTTCCCTGCTGTCAGATATCGGAGGATCTGGAGACACAGCACTCAAGTGTCTCCAGCTCAGCCAATGCTTTGAATGGAGACCCCGCTGTCCTCATGCAAAGCAGCAGACATCAACCATGGTTCACAGGCATGTCCGATATCCCTGTTTTCAAGCAGGATTGACTTGTCGCTCGAAAACCGGGATGGCTGCATATGATATGGGGGAGATAGATGGCTGTGAGCGTGCACGACGCTCGAATCGGCCATTGATCTGGCCCATATCTATGCGTGTGTTCCCTGCTTTTTGGTTGATCAAATGGGTATCAATCATTGTGTCACTTAAGGTTTACACATTGAATAAAACATTACAATTTACAGCTAAATGTGAGCTTATTCTAGCAAGGAAAACACATTATAACTTTTTTCTATAAACAAAGTGGCCAGGAAGCCTTGAACCTACTGCTGGTGAATGTACAGACTTTTATTATATTTGATACTATTAATCGTAAATGCATGCAATAAATAGGATCTGCCATTTGGAGGTTGTTCTTTATTTACCTTTGTTCAGTTGCTCTGCTGCAGCGAGGGCCTCATGCAGAGTGACCCCGGCACCAATGACTGTCACATGATCATCTTTGCCCTGGCGCACCACCTAACACAAAAAAAAAGACATACATCAATGTCATTAAGCAGCTGATGGCTGTAAAGAAAGATTATCTGAGAAATAAACACACAGAAGTTCTAGGATTACATACGGAGAAAAGTGTGCCCCTCTATGGCATCAGAGATATTTCATATTGGATTGGCTGACGTACCTGCCACACTCATCCTTTTTATGACCTATAAAGACAATCCTGACAAGCTAAAGCTAGCCATACTCAGGTCTTTTGCACAATCAATCTTAAGGCAGCCATAAGCAGGTAACACATGGCTCGATATTGGAGCCGTCCGATGTTCCCTGCAGCAGCGTGATGACATCATTGCGCTGCTGTCAGATAGCGGCCGATGCTTTGCATGGAGACCTGCGGTTTCCATGCAAAGCAACGGACATCGGCCGCACTTAATGGTCATGTCCGATATCCCTGTTGAAAATCCCGAACAATCCTGCTCGAAAACTGGGATGGCCGCATATGATATGGACCAGATAGATGGTAGTACGGAGATCTGGCCCATATCTACACGTGTGTACCCTGCTATACATGGGTCAATTTTACACCGATCGATTCCCAATTCAATCATTCCAGATCGTGGAATCGGCGATTGATCGGATTGGGAATCGATGGAACACCACCTTGGGGATCCGATTTGTGGTCGATTTGGACATGAGCCGATCTCCAAAATGGCCGATTTCACAAAATCCATCGATCGGAAAGGTTGCTGCATAGGGAGCTAAGGGTCCACCGACGTACTTTGATTGCCAAACGACCGACCAAATTGATGAAATACGATTTTTAGTCGATTCCGATTTTGTTTGTTCAGGGTGGGCAGAACTTGATTGAGCACCGATCGATCACCGTAAACGTGCGCAGTGATTGATCAGTGAAAAATCGACCCGTGTATGGGAGCCTTTAGATTCGATTGTGTTGTGCGATTTTATGATCATGCGCCAGTATAACATCCAACGATTGTACCACCACATAGTGTGATCAATTTAAACTTGATTAATAAACGATCATACTATGGAGCGCATGTGTAATATGATTGTAATCAATTGATATTTGGTCGGGCAAAATTTACATTTTATGTTAGATTTTTGATCACTTTTGGTCAATCATACCAGGTGTGTGGGAAGCAATTTACAATCAATAAAAAAAATCAATGACATGGAAATATCGAACTGTGTATGGCTAGCTTTATACTATTCATATACTCTGACCAGAGTGCTACTCAAATCTCACCTGAATAAATGATCCGGTGTCCTCATGTCCTCTACCTCCTTCTCTCTCCCAATGTGACAGACTGTTGTGGGGGCGGGGACACCCAGTGTACAGAACTGAATGTAATAACGCTGTCCTATGTAACCTGACATCTGCAGCGCCATCTAGTGGTTGCAGTGCTAATTTACTTGATACAGTAAATTATTGAAATATTCATTATCTGATATTGTGAGTTATTCACAAAGCATCTGAACATGTTATTATACTCAGGATGTCTACCAGACTCCTGTATGGACATACATTGGGAAGTTACAGGCCTACAATGTAAAAAAAATTTTTTCCATTAAAGTCTATGGTGTACTTTTAGTACAGAAATCTGTACCTCAGCAGTGCGCTAGGGAGGTTAAGGGTTTATATCATGGACATCAATGATAACATTCAGGTAATTGCTCCGATATATGGGTCCATTTAAAACACAATTTTTTGCCCATCATGGTACTGTATAGTGTGAACACGGCTTTAGAAATGTAAAATTACAAGGGTATAAAACCCCCAGAATCCACCTCTCTGAACCACATTCACTGCTTCCATTAATGCACTTTACCTTGGCTTGTCCAATCTTGAACTCTTCATTGTTGTTGTAGATAACACTGTTCTCTGGGCGACTTGTTCTAATGAAGCAAATTCCCTGTAGGAGAGATAATGTATTACTATAATTCCCCAACTTAGTGTAGGCCCATTGTATTCCAATTTCTTAGGGAGGTAAGTGATGGCAGACATCATATGGGTGTGATCAGAGCCATTTCTAGCC
>CM070037.1:103362556-103373679 GCA_036250615.1 Ptychadena robeensis | reverse complement strand
ACTGGGGAGGGGGGTTGTGCTACTGAAAAAAGTCCAGGGGGAGCTCAAGAAAAACGTGTGTGCATATTCATGAGCACCACATTTGCACACGTGATACTCCGCATAGCGGGTGAAATGGCCCTGGGTGTGATGCACCTTCCCCCATTTTCAATCTGTTACCCAGACAGCAATCATGAATCTAAAGTCACTCACTAAAAGACCTACCTTTGTGTTTGCAGCAAGCTCCACTGCTTTCTCTGTAGACACTGCATCACTTGGGTAGAAAACAGTGGAATTGGGGACAACTCTGAACATGGCCAGATCTTCCAGGCCCATCTGAGATGCACCATCTTCACCTTTAAAATCCAGAAATGTTAGTGTTACAAGGATTATTTTAAAAACATTAATGCACAGATATATGTATTGTTATTTACATTTCTTATTCAAGTGACGCTCAGACATTTCCCCTTTTATTTTAAGGGGAAAAAGGTGCATCTTAAGGTAGCCATACACGGGTAGATTTCGCACACGATTCCTGGCCGATCGATCACCGGGCGCGTGCACGCCGATCGATCGGCTAAGAATTGAGAGCAGCCCACCTTGCCCGATCGACCCCGCCGGATCGACATGGCACCCAAATCGGATCGGCCAGAGAACCAACCGGTTGGCCTTTTCTGAGCGATTGAGCACACATCAAGGGGAGTTGCCTAGCTTTACAGTCCGAAAATACAGTGCAATTGAGTAAAGCAGATTGGACTTTAAAACATCTATTAAGGTAAATGGTTAAAGCTGGGCATACACGTCACAATTTTCCTGCGATCGTTTTTTCATCTGATCGCCCATCCGATTCCGGAATCGATTTTAATTTGCAAAAACTATCTCAAACTGCAACATATCATGCATTCAATTTCTGGGCGATTCTATCCTGAAAGTCTCAAATGCACACATTTATGGGTTTGGAGTGGTGTTAGCTGAAGAACTGGCCAGTGACCAACAGCACACAAACAAAGGTAATTTCCACAAAAATCATAGATGGATCGCTTAAAACCATCACATGAGACAACTAACAGCACTCGATTCCTTTTCTTTTTATTAAAATTATCCATCAGAACGGATCCGTGAACGATCGTTTTTCTGTCCGGTTTTTGACAAAATCGATCGCTCGGACACTTTTGGCATGCTTCAATTTTTATTCAATCCGATCGCGTGATCGCTTTTGATAAACGATCGCACTAAAATTGAACAAAAAAAATGGAGCGTGTATGCCCAGCTTAAGTGATTGCAAAAGAGACAGAGAAATAACTGGTGCATCTTTATCCAGGTGGCTAACAAACACATGAAAATAGAAATGAAGGTGGGCAAGTAGCAATAGAGTTTCATGGAATGAAAACCAGGGACCTTTACTACGCTACTGTGTGTCATAAGAATATGACTTTTGGATATACTGTACTTGGTCTTTTTAGTCTTAAGGTCCCCATACACGGGTCCGATTCCCAGCGGATTCCGGGACAATCGATTCCGGGCGCGTGCACACCAAACGATCGTCCCGGAATCGCGTGAAGCCCACCTTGTCCGATCGATCACGTCCGATCGATTGGGGGCCCAGAATCGGATCCGACAGAGAACCAACATGTTGGTCTTTCTGATCCGATTCAGCACACATCAGGGGGAGTTTCCATTTGTGGAGTAAGCGATGGGACACGGAATCGTCCAGGAATCCGTGGGACAAGGTGGTATGTAGCGATCGGACACACTTCATTGGCCGATCGATCGGACCTCAGATTCCCGCTGACATCGTCGGAATCGATCGGATAGGTGATCGATCGGCCATGGAATCGGACAATGTATGGCTAGCTTTAAAAGTGGGTCAAGTTGAATATACAACTACTAGACATTATTGATCAAAACACCCACAAACTTTTATTATGGAAAAATCATGGAAGCCAAAAATGACCAAGTCAAGTCAAAATGATAGCCATTGGAGTCATTGCACAAAGTATAAGACCTTACAGAAAAGCCAGTTACAAAGACTGGATATTTTCACAGAAAGTGTTAAATACGTCTTATAGGAAGACAAGGGCGACCAAACATAGGACCTGGAGTTAATAAACTCTTAGCATGCAGGACTACCTGGAAACACCAGTCTTCTTGTGTTTGAATTCAGGAGGTAAAGAAAGAGAAGGAAACTAGAACAAAAAGAAAATAAGGATTCAAGGTGAAGTATGAAAGAAATTAAGGAGGACACATGAGGCTGGAAACCATTAGGTGATGGCACATGGACACACAGAACATCAGATCTGGAAGATAACAAACTGACTATTAAATTACCAGTAATGGGTATACATTACAGTTTTCTTTGGCGAAAACTGGCATTTGTCACAAATGTAAATAAATGAATATTTTTTATAAATAAAACAATATAAAACAATAAAAATGATTTGTTTCTCTAAAAATAATCCTGCCTGGACATGAGAGTAAGGCTTTGACTCTACTATGTGCTAAAACACTGTGTTGAGCACAGTGATTTTAAAGCAAAGCAGAAGCCGCCCATTGACGTCAATGGGGCTATGACAGAGCTGTCTCCAGCCCGTCAGAGCTCCCAGCCCATTGGTCCAAACCTCCATCACGGTAATGTCGACGCAGAGCTCCATATCGACATCAACGCAAGGCAGGCTTGACAGATGACGCATCCATTCCCAACGTAAAATGGATCCAATGTACAATGGATCCATTATCCAACGTATAATGGACGTATAACGTTAGTTATAAGTCAGCTTATTCATTTAAAGGAGCAGTGCTATGTAGTACAGCCGATAACATGGCCGATAATAGTGGAGCCCGAGCCTAACTAGCTAAGGTCCATCTCCATTACCATGACAGCCCCATCTCAAGTTATAGTGCTGGAGGTGTGGAGATCATCATAAACATTTTATTATTATTACAGGTAAAGCCTTTATGTCAGTGGTGGTTGATATGGTCCACAAGTGCATCACACATGTTAAACATAACATGCAAATGTATTTTCGTGTCAAATGTACTTACCTGTCTGCTGATCCCCCACCAACTCATCTTTGCCTGGGATCAGCATAAGCGAGTCTATCGCATATCCTCCTTTTCCCACTCTAAAAATGTCCAAGGTGAGGACATGTCAGCTGGGGATTGGTGGACTTCCTATGCCCTATGCATTAACAGTTAGGGGTGCAAGTGGAGTATGAAAGCAGATCCTAATTTTTTTTGTTTTAAAGATTAAAAATTAGATGTTATGGACCCTTATTTCCAATTGTTTAATGCTCCCATTAATCTCTCCCAAAATGTAAAACTCTATACAGCTAAATAGTAAACCTAAAGAAAAAGTAAATTGTCATAAATTAGTGGATAATCAATATTGAATGTTGAATTCATCCTCAGACATTCCTTTCAGATTAGGTGATACACAACCAGCAGGACAGTTTCCATGTCTGTGGGCACATTCACCAAACTCACCAATAGAGACTCCACAGTGAGATCCACAAAAGTTGATGTTGCTATTGGAGATGGCTGCCATTCTGATCTGATCAAAGGACCGCGTGAAGAATGTGGCAAAAGCACTGGCAAAGGCGACTGTACGGTTACGAGTGGTGGCTCCAACACCAATGCTCACCTACGACAACAAAACACAGTGTGAAAATTATGCAGACTAGACTAGTGATGTAGATTAGCCAGTGCAACATGTCTACACTTTTATTACCACAGCATGAAGATGACCATTTTAAAGATCTCCGTGATACATACATTTAAAATAATAATAAAACAGTTCAGCTATGAGTATTTCCATAATCAGCATATTAGCAATTGTATAAAATTATTGCTGGGCTGTCCAGTAAGAGAAGAAATGAATTTTTGATGGCTTATGTAGATTTAGGATCTTAATCAGGGGTGGGTAAACTTTTTGACACCTGGGCCACAATGGTCTTTTAAAGCCGACAGAGGGGCCGGGCAGAGAACCTGTAAAGGCTGCCGGACTCAAAGTCATCTCAGCCTGAGTGGGAAATAATCATACTCCCAGGAGGTTAAAAAAACATATAGAAAAACATCCTAAATATATATAAAAAATAAGGTTTGGCCAGTAAATGTAAACATTCTATTGCAGACATGGGCAAACAAAGGCCTCTAGGAGCAGACCCTAACAATCCTCTTCTAGGCATTATCTTCACTTATTGCAGGGAAAAAGAGGAGGGATGAAAGTCTTTCCAAAAAGGTTACAAAGGACTACATTAAACTCCTTGGCATTAAGCGATTTCCTGTACATTTTTTACAACATGAAAAGCCGCTGTCTGCCATGATTCCTCGCCCTCCCCCCGGCGTGCACCGTTGCAGCCAAAGACTTGGGCCGGAAGAACTCCGTGAGCCTGCAGCGATGCAAGATCCAAGATCAAACTGCACCCGAACTGGGGAAGTTTGACCAAAGTCCCATCCAGCACAGTGACCAATTTATTGTAATACTGTAGTTGAATCTAATTATCAGGACTAGACCACACACATGCCACCAGTTAACTGTAAAAACAAATCTGGCTATAAAGAATATTTCACATTTATCTAATCAAAAAGAAACATCTGATGTGTTGTAAAGTCTTTTATACCCGGCAAAAGACAGTTAAAATGATTGTGGAAGACCTACCATGTTTTGCTCAGCAATGTAGCATTCAATGAATCTGTCTGGGTGCTCTTTTTTAAACATGTCAGAGAATGTTGAGTTCTTGGTATCACCATCCAGAGCGATAACTCTGTTATTGGCATTTCCCAACTTAGCCAGGGCAATACCATAAGCCCTGCGAGTAGCAACCTGGAAAAGAAGGATTTTATTGCAGAAGAAAGGTGACAGTTTATAAAGCACACAAATAATTCTATGAAAGAAGCATCTCTAACTGACCTCCTTATGAAAATTTGGGGGAGGTTATGCTACAATACTTTCAGAGTTGATGATCCAGAGGAAGTATGCAGGTCAGAACAATTGAGGAAAACTAAGATGTGCTCATCTTCTAGGTTATTGACTGAAACTAGAGGCCTAACATGCCAAATCATTTTCATAAAGATGATTAGCAATGTCAACCTTCGTGTATTTAAGAAGCTTTCACATACCTTGTCTCCCAATTTGAAATTAGGTGCAGACATTTTGATATTATTAATAGAGACACTGGGTGCGTCATCCACCGGCAGTGCAGGAGTTAACTTCTTATTGCTTTGAATCTTGCTCTGAATCGCCTTGATTGCTTGTTCAGCCAAGTCTTTTGGAAGTGGCTTCCCGTGCCAGCTTTCCTTGTCCTCTACGCCTATCATTAAAATGACAAATGAATCAGAAAAAAAATATATTGAACGCTGTACTTCTCAGAAGTTATTATCAATTCATAAGTTACATTCATGATTTACACTGGGTTTGATTTTATTAACATCTGTATTTTTTTGAGGATAGTATCATTTTCATTGCTGTCCCCATTAACAAAAAATGTAATGGAGTGGTTTGGGGTTGAGCCTGCCAGGGGCGGGACCCTGAGCAGAACGTGACTTGGGTTATGAACATTTCTCCAATAAGGACACAGACTAAATCTGATGAATATTAATGTATGAAGGTATACCCATCCAAAGTAATGTGATCGGCAAGGAATTTATCAAGAATTTATAAAGAATTTATAAACATGTGACATCAAATGTCAACTAAAAGACATATCTGTGCCATTCATTTCTTAAATACAACCTCCCAGGTCAAATTTTGATTGCACTGTGAGTCAGATTTGGCCCCTGAGCTGGAGTTTGATGCCCCTGATCTAGGACATTGTATAGCTAGTAGTAACTGGACTTAATTAG
Source organism: Ptychadena robeensis (assembly GCA_036250615.1). Classification (NCBI taxonomy): domain Eukaryota; kingdom Metazoa; phylum Chordata; class Amphibia; order Anura; family Ptychadenidae; genus Ptychadena; species Ptychadena robeensis. The sequence goes on along the minus strand of CM070037.1, from coordinate 103,367,859 downwards.
ACCTTTAATGACAAGGTGACAAGGTGGCTATGAAACATATTTAACACTACCCATCAGGTCAAATGTCAATACTTGGGCCTAGCCTTAAAGTCCTTTTGACTGGACAACTCAATAGCCAATCACCCAGGTTGATAAACCAGAACAGCCTACCTAGTTTGCATCACTGCACAAGGTATACATGCTTACTGCTAATTGGATCTTGTTCTGTTTACCACCTTTATTTCTGGTTCACCTTGGACATTCTAAAATCGTATAAACCTTCTGTCAACTTGATCTTCATGGAGGCACCATTAATTCTACTTTTTGATTCTTAAAGCAGTATGAGAAAATAATAACTGATCCGTCCAGCTAAGCTCAGATCCCCCGGCAGCAGCACATACTCACTGTTCTGTGCTGCTGCCGGGGGATGCTCTAACCTGGCCGATGTTACCCCTCTCCCAGCCCAATTTGCATATGAATGTCCCGCGGCCCCCCTGAAATGATAGGTTATTAAATATATTTGATTAAATATGACCCAATGACATACCTGGAATGCCTTTTCCTTTGAAGGTTTTGGCAATAATTGCAGTTGGCTGGTTCTTTACAACGCTGAATGCTTTACACAGTTCTTCCACGCTATGACCATCTACGACCACAGTGTGCCACCTAGAACATTAACAGCACATCAGATACTGTTAATATATCATTAAACCTGTTTATGTGTTGAAACTGTGCCAAGGGGTGCATGCAAAATGGAACAGGGTCTGCTATTCTATGACCAGGTAACAAACCCCCCACCAGGTCTCACACCCTGGTCTACATTTTCTTGCTCAATTATTGGATATGTGAGAAATGTTGCTACCAAGAGCCAATACCCACCCAAACAAATGCACCAATAAATCAAGTTTTTTAAATGCCTACTTTCAGAATTCTATAATTGATATGTAATTCATTTTCAATGTGTATTTGAACATGCTGGAAGGCTTGACATCACCAGGAGAGGCTTTTCCCAAGCATAACCGCCTCCCTGCTTGGCGATTGCTTTTTTTTTTTAGATATGGCTATTTTTTTTCATGCCCAGCATCTCCAACCATCCTTTAACCTTCCTACATGACATTTGAAGTAGCAGCTAAAAAAAAGGGGTTGTGTCAGCAGGGCAGTCCATTACAGCTTTCCCCCCTCCTGGAACTCGGCTAAGCAGTAGTCCCAAGAGGCCAGACCAAGTAGAGTGACTGACTGAGTGAATTGCCGGACAGAATATCCAGCCTCCGTCTGGACATGGGGGCAAGATGCTCACTGCATTAGACGCACATAGATTTGACCCCCCAAATATTGAGCGAAAAACATTGTAATAGTCATTAGATACTTTATATCTATCTATATGTAGCTGGTTGTAGGCACAGGGGTGGTAATCCTACTACAAGCACAGGAAACAAATACATTAAAAGTTTTTATCCAATGAAACTGGAGCATTCCCATCCACACATCGCCTACCCGAATGCCTCGCAGCGTTTCTGATAGATCTCTACATTGTGCTGCAGAGGGGCAGGATCGCTTTGTCCAAGGCGGTTCACATCTATAATGGCGACGAGGTTGTCCAGCTTGTAGATTCCGGCAAAGTTCATGGCTTCCCAAACAGAACCTTCTGAAGTCTCTCCATCTCCAAGTAAACAGTATGTTCGGTAACTGCAATGAGTACAGAAAAATATACCTTGTAATAGAGATAGGCAACTCTACTATATGCTGAATATATGCTTGTTTTCATCAATTATTTTTTTTTTAGGGATATTAAAGGATATGTGGACTTCTAACACTTACCAGCCATGATCCCATAGTTTATTAATTTCCAGGTCCACAACACCTTGCTCCTGCATGTGCATTTAAATCCCTGTTGACTTTGAAATGCCCCCTAACTTGAATTAAAGGTTGCCTACACTCAACTGAAATGTATATTTTTGGCAAATCAGACCTATACTTACCTTTTGTACTTCATGTCCCTCGCGGACAAACTCCACGTTATAGAGATGATCTGTGCAGAAAAACTTCCATGTAGTGAGTAATTTCCCATTGTCCCTCATCGTTCCTCCCCTCTGATGACATTGCTCTGAGGCAGTTTAAAGCCCAGTGACAGTCAGGTAAATTCATAATCATGCTTTGCATACAAGACTACAGAGATAAGTTTTCCCCATTGAGTACCATTATCTGGTGGTTTATGGAGATATATCATTGAATGAGTCCAGAGAAGTGCAGAAAATCATATTTTTTTAGGATTGTGGAGCCCTTGTTCACCATTGTGTTGGTTTAGAGATAAGCAAAAGTTTTATTTTATAGATTTTCAAGATACATCTGTGTTAAGTCCCCCATACACCTTAAAGGTGGGTTTACACGTCTAGATGTTTTTGTCCGATAGACGAAAAACTTGGTTGATTGTACAAAAATCTAGAATGGCAATTTGGTTCGATGGATAAATTTTGATCGACCTCGAACAAAAAATAGTTTAAAAGGTCATCGAACATGTTGGTAAATTTTTATCGGTCGTAGTAATTCCGAATGTATTTTTATTCAATATCGGGATGGACGAACAAAAAAATCTAATGTTACATTCGATAAATGGACAAACGATGTTCGATCAAAAAATCTATCAAAAAATCGAATCGGCAGTTGATCGAACAAAAAATCTACACTCCATAAAATTTCCATTACATCTACCAACAACTATGTAGTATAGTTAAAGTAGTAGTGACCTCCATGATAGAATACATAGTGATAGGAAGGCTAAAGCTGGGCATAGACGGGTCGTTTTCTCGTCGACCGACCGGGTGTGATGATGTTATCACGCACAGCTGCTAGTGCCGAGAATCGGCCGGCACACAAAGGCCATTACTTCAGATGGGGATGGTAGTGAATTTACCGGCAAGTCGGATCACAGTGCGATCCGACATGCGGCAGATTCCATGTCTGCCTGGGAATCTGGGCACACCCGATTCTCTGCCAATCGGTTGTCGAATCGAGCAGGAATCTGCCTGTCTATGCCTGGCTTTAGAAAGGTCCTCATATTTCATGGTTTTGGTAGAAGAAAACTTGTACAGTATGTAAAGCTGGCCATACACCTTTAGATCTCTCTTTTAGATATCCTTTAGATCTACCAACAACTATGTAGTGTTGGATCCTCTGCGATTGAACACAGGTAGACTTGATGGTTTAGAAAGTCCCTCATATTACACGGTTTTGGTAAAACAAAAGGAGATCTAAAGGAAATCTGACAGAGAGATCTAAAGGTATATGGGGACCCTAAGGTGTATAGGGGGCCTTTAAGTATCTGCACATGTGTCTGGCTGTGGAACTGGCTAACTGTAGAAGTTATCAGAAATGTGCATGTCTACCTATGGGCTTGTTTCCACTACATTACTTGAATGAGACTGGATCCACTGCTGCATCAACAAAGCGGAGCACCAGTGGGGTCCTGCATTGTCATTGCAGCAATGTTGCTGTCAATGACCAGCAACGCGTCCATTGAATATCAATCAGTATGTCAGCCAGACATGGAAAAGCTGTGCCCGAAAAGCATGGGTCGTAAATGAATATAGCGAGTTACCGATGTGGCGGTAATGCGCCTGAAACCAAAGGCAATCCACCTGCAAACCACAAGCAAGTAGCGGGGAATCCAATGGCTGGGAGGCATGGAACCCTCATGCCGACGTGGAATCATGCCTTGTCTAAAGCCCCCCATACGCCTTTAGATCACTCCATAGAATTTCCAGGTCCTACCTGATAGAATACATAGTGATTGGAAGGTTTGAAAGGTCCTCATATTACATAGCTTTGGTAGAAGAAAAGTTGATTATAGAGAAATTGTATGGTAAGATTGTATGGTGTATGGGGGACTTTAGTTTGGCATTGCATCAAACAATTAGAGCTTATTAATCTACATTTGTATTACAACATAAGCACACAGGACATTATGTAAGAAGAGAATATCCTGCCAAAGCTAAGATAGGAGTTTGAATTAAAACACACCTTCTTCTTTCAATGGCTGGAAGGCTCAGGCAAAGTTCAGACGAGGTAATGAAAAGGCGGGAGTGATATAAAGTCCCGCTAATAATACTTAACTCAAACAGGCACTCCTCAACAAACATAGAAATGCCTATCCCCTGTCCTATTCCTCACAGCTCAATAACATGAGTATATACCTATTAATAGGTGGATCGGTATAATCAAAGACCTGTTCATATGATGTACTAAAGTTCTATCAAAAGTTAAATTGCACACTTAAGCCCCCCATACACCTTTAGATTCCTCCATACAATTTCCATCAGATCTACCAACAACTATGTAGTATAGTGACCTCCCTGATAGAATACATAGTGATTGGAAGGTTAGAAAGGTCCTCATATTACATGGTTTTGGTAGAAGAAAAGTTGATTGTACAGAAATTGCATGGTAATTGTATGTGGTGTATAGGGGGCTTTACATTTAGCTTTTTTGCAGTTTTTTTGCTGATGCTTGATTTGATTTATCTGCACACTGTGAACTTCTCATAATTATCTCAAGTTTATTAAAAACTGCAACAAGTAAAGCTGGTCATACACAGATCGATTCCAGTGCAATGGATGAACGAAAAAAGGCAACGTTTGGACATTGTGCACTCATTGCAGAGAACAAGCAGAGGGGAGAATCTTTTCAACAAGATGACAAAGGGGCAGAAATTAGGGCTTCACAGGCCAGATCCGGCCCCCGGGCCTTGGTTTGCCCACCCCTGGTGTAGTGCTAATTAAAGGAATGTTATGATAACAAAATGCACATTGCTTAAAATGATACAAAACTTGAAAAAAAAACTCTCTCTGTGTTAAAAAGCTAATAAAGCTTAACCTCCCTAGCGGTTACCCCCCAGTGTAGCTCAAGATAGATTTATTTACCAATAGTGGTAAACCTGATCTACAATAGGGGGAGCTTACCTACTTACCTACAGTGTTGCCAGTCAGGACCCACCTCCCTGATATCGTTCCCTCGCTGTTGCAGGTTTGAATATAAATAATTTTTAGAATAATGGAATATCGTGATATATATATATAAGGTTCTCCCAGAAAGTGGACTTCTGAAGAAGCACATTATTTATTTGGTCAGCTGGATCATTTGATCATGTCTCATTTCTGCTTCATCTGTATACAAAAACGCGATCAGCCAATACAAGCAGTACTAAGTAGTCAAAAAGAAATTTTACCTCATCACTGCCCTAAAAGGGGGGGTGCCATCATCCCAACAATCATATTGAGAAAGAGGGGGGAGGGTTAACTCCCAAAAGTTCCCACTTCCGTCACTAAGGG
>CM070037.1:103319070-103333703 GCA_036250615.1 Ptychadena robeensis | reverse complement strand
TGTCAGAAATGTATATTTGTGAATGTTGAGATGTTATATTGGTTTCACTGGTAAAAATACCACTTGCCTAATAATTCTGCACTCCCTGTACATGCCGATGCTCCCGACCAGCGTAGAAAGACTGTGATACCTCGCGCTTGGCTCTAGTTAACTGGGGCTAAGTTTCATGATGCATGAAACGCTCAGAAGGTTTAGCCTCACCACACATAGCTAGCCATACATCTATATGTACCGCCAGGGCAACACTCCATAAGGCATTACGGTAAAGAGTTGCTGCAGTATATATTGCTGTGGGAATGGGGGTGAAATTGTCTTATCAGGAGACCTGTGAGCTTTTACTAAAGGACAAGTGAACCTAGAAGTAGTGTTTTCTGCAACGCTCCTTATGGACTGTGTATACTGTTCTTTAGGACAGGCTGTGCTCACATCTGGGATCCTCAGGTACCCATGTGTTATGCTCTGGCTGTGCAAACAGTCCAAGCTGTATAAAACAATGGTCTGGTTACTTTACTATGTTCCTAGATGGTAAACACCAGGGCACCATATATCAAGTAAACACAATCCTTCATTAGTTTAAAAATGAACTACCATATATTTTGCACTATAAGTCCATAAGGCACAACCCATAGTTTTGGAGAGAACATGTAGAAAAAAAAAAGACAAAAAAGATTTCAAATCTGACAGCCTTTCACACATCAAGGGAATATACAGAATGTTGTAGCAGAGTAGGTTGAACTGGACCATGAGGGAAGTCTTAGCATGTGTCTTTACGCTAGCAGTACCAGTTCTCTGAACACACTGATCAACTTATGGAGAGACACATTTTACAATCTGGCACTAAACAACTTACCCATGAGCAGTTCTTTATGTATGGGAGGAGATATGAGTCTGTGTCACGAAATTTATTTTTTACAATGCAGAATGTTAATGTAAATACACAACTTATGCTATCTAATAGTAAAATGTCTCCATAAGTTGCTCATTGTGTTCAGAGAATGGCTACTGCTCGTGCTAATGCATATAAGATCTCTTCTTGGCAATGGCTTTTTGGCTTGGCTGGAGGGAATAGAAGGGTGCAGAGCCGTTGCTCCCAGGATGGTTTGGACTATTAACAAAAAACTTTTTTTTTTGTATATTTATTTGTACTATAAGACGCAGGGACACTTTCCCATTTAGTTTTTTTTGGTAAAGGTGTGTTTTATAGTCCGAAAAGACAATACTCTGTCATTATTAAGTTGAAGTTTGTTTGTTCTTTAAAGTAGTGATGGGAAACCATAGATCATTAAAGTAAATATCAGTGATCTTTGATGTCCTGGTAATATTTACCTAGCCAAGTCCTCTTAATTCATAGTGTATTTACATCTGCCATGACCTTTTATATCTCCCCATGTATGTAGAAATATTAAATGGAATGACCACATCCATATGGTAGTTGTGATTCTGTGTGTGTGTGTCTCAGACACGTCTATATTTAAAATATGCTTTGTGTTCCTTGCAGAACCGCACACCCCTACAATGCTGGTCATTTTGACCCATGCAATTCCGAAAGGCAATATCTGTTCGGAGTCTTTTGCTAAAGACCATGACTTTTCCCCCTCCACTTGATTGTTGTAAAAATAAATATCTCTGGACATGGTCCAGCATTGTGCGTCTTGGAGGAGTGCGTTGGTGATGAAGTGGTGTATACAAGCCGCCTCCAGTATAATGGATACATTTATGTTACATTTGTTGACACTAAACTGGTTACCATAGAGTAAACGGGTCCAACCGGTTTTGTGTGCCCTGACATGAAACTTTTACATTCATCTGATCTTTTATTAGACAAGAAATATCCAACCTTCACAGCAGGTCATTCATAGAAGTGTATTTTGTATGATTCGGCAGCAAGGTGTAGTGTGATTTTACAGATATCTTGTCAGCTTGTACTCTATGTAGGTCAGTGGTTCCCAAACTTTCCCTGCAGGGCCCCCTTTTCTAGATAGGAACATTATCAAGCCCCTACCCATTCCAAACTACACCGTTTCAGATTGAGGGCCATTTCATACTAGCTATGTTTGTGTTGCAGTATCATGTTCTAGTGTGGTATGGACCTCAAACTTTATTAGAAATACAATTTTTTTTTTTTCATTTTCACACCAATCGTTCAGAAACATTCATGATTCACATGGAGATGCACTTAGATACACATTATATGCACTCTACTTACTGTCTGCAGCTAGTTCCTCCATGGTTGGATTCCTGCTTGCCCCTTAGTTGCTCCCCAGTTTAGAAACCAACGACGTAGACCTAGAAGGTACAGACCAGTGCAGCTTTGTTTTTAATAAAGTTATACATGAAGAATCCATCATAGTCCATTTGCTTACACGGAGTATGGTGATTGGATTCAGTGAATTAATAAAACTTGGAAGTAAGCAATATTAGCAGTGCTGCATAGTACATATTCTTTGCATGATGCCGGGGACATTGTAATCTTTCATTTCCTGTATCGCTTTCAACAAAAAACAAATTCTTACTGGCAAAATCTGTAGAACTTGGAGAGAAGACACTCTGGCTCCCTTCTGCCTGCTCACTGCAATAAGCTGGCCTAAGGCAGGCGATGGGCATTATGTAGGGAATGAGCTGACGGGACCCAAAGAATCTTCTCAAAGAAGAACCCAAAGAATGCTAAATTTGCCCCCCCCCCCTTCTTGCCTGGTCTATGTGGTGGCACGCCTTTTTTTTTCTGAGTAAAATCTGCTTAGGTGATAGCGGTTCCTTCATGCAGTAACTGTGATCTGTTAGAATGTATTGGTGTCCCGAGGACCAATGTTTATACCTATTTTTCCTTTTCCTTTCAGTTGGCCTTGATGCTGCTGGAAAAACAACAATCCTGTATAAACTGAAGCTTGGCGAGATTGTCACAACCATCCCAACAATTGGTGAGTACTTGTCACTGCCGGTTCCTGGTACGCAGAGGACAGGCCATGGTGTCCTTCTTGCAACTTCTGTGTCAATATTGAGTTTCATGCCGTGTGTGAGAGAGAGAAGTACAATGAAATCATGACGCTTGTTGAGTGTTATGGATGGTGGTGTGGTTTATAACCCCCCCCCCCCCTGTTCTAACTATATAATCAAATTACCTTAGATGATATGGGTGCATTTTGTTCCACATCGCTGGCATAGTTGGCTGGGAAACAGACGCCCTTCCATTGTAATGGAGGTATATGGCGTGGCCCCGCCCCTTTGCTGTGAGCGCTGTTTTGAACGAACTGTGGATGAACTGGGTTCGTCTCAACTGCCAGGAGGTTTAACCCTCTGAGCGTTTGCCACGTGGCACGTTTTTTTTTATAACAGTGCCACGGGCAATCACATTGTGCTCCGCCGTGATTGCCTGCTCAGCTGAGGGATGTAAACAAAAGTCCGGCGTCGCTGGAGACGCCGGACTTCTGCTGACAGAAAGCGACGCCCTTCCAGTTTGACTGAGGTCTATGGTGCCGCCTACCCCCGCCCCCTTCGCGTCACCGGTGACGCGATCGGGGGCGGACCCGGAAGCATCTGCATACATGCGGATGCTCCCGACCGCCGTCTTCTGAGACCTCGGGCGTTCCTCTGGCTAACTCGGGCTGAGTTTCATGATGCATGAAACTCAGCCCGAGTTAATTCGGGGAGAACGCTCAGAAGGTTAAGCTTCGGTTTTCACCTCCCTGGCAGTTTTTATTTATATATTTTTTTTTTTTAACTCTGTTCGGGGGTGATCCAGGGTGTGGCGGCACCACTGACCTCCATCTTAAGGAAGCAGTGTCGGTTTCCCACCCCACATCGCTGATGCCATAGATTACTCTGCCGATATGTACAGGGGAGGAGGGAGGGCAGAAAAAACCAGCAGAGTACTGTGTATTTGCTTTGATTGCCCATACCGTGTAGTTGAAAATGGTGCGGTACAGACTTGCAAGTAATTAACATTGGAGTAGGCTTAAATGGAATGGCTTTGGCTCTTTAAAATGTCATTCGCACTGTAAATGTTTTTTAGACCTGACCATCCTTTGATAATGTGCACTTACATATTACCTTTTTTCTATCTAAGGTTTCAATGTGGAGACCGTAGAATACAAAAATATCTGCTTCACCGTCTGGGATGTTGGCGGCCAAGATAAAATCCGCCCCCTCTGGAGGCATTACTTCCAGAATACACAGGTATCCTTTATACAAAGCACACAAGATTCTAAAGTGTTTACCATTTTCCCAAAAGAAACTGTGGATATTTATTGGGCACAGCAAACAGAAGTGGCATAATGTCTCAAACTATCTAGACTCCAACTCCTCCCTACTTTGTATTGGTGCTTTACAATGCATGGTGGCACTGCATTATGAGGGTAATGTGTCATATTAATACATGAACAAGATAACATAATAAACTAAGCAAAGGGAGGTTAAGGTGCAAGGAAACACATAAGAGCTGCAAAATGCATGTACAGTTTATTCTTTATACTTTATGGACACATAGTCAAGTTTAGTTATACTTTTAAGACAAATTTGAACAGAACTTTCTGAGGGATACAAACGTGGGTGCAGAGTAACCAAATGCTTATAATTTAGGTTTTCGGTGTTTTTGAAAGTATTTCACTTTGATTGGTTTATAAGCATGTTGATCTCCATCATTCTAATTCATCATTACTGACTATTGGTAAAGCTGGCCATACACCTTTAGATCTCTCTGTTAGATATACCAACAACTATGTAGTGCCGGGTCCTCTCCGATTGAACAAAGGTAGACTTGATTGTTTAGAAAGTCCCTCATATTACATGGTTTTGGTAAAACAAAAGGAGATCTAAAGAAAATCTGACAGCAAAATCTAAAGGTGTATGGGGGGCTTTACTGGTACCTAATTTTTAATGTGTGCTCTTTGTTAGGAAGATCACAGTGTATGTTTTGGAGAGTTGAACAATCTAATTTATCAAGATTCTAACTTGTAAAAACTTGTTTCCTTTGCAGGGTCTTATTTTTGTTGTAGATAGTAACGACAGGGAACGTATCCAGGAGGCAGCAGAAGAACTACAGAAAATGGTAAGCTCCTGTGCGCTCAGATTTAGACAATATCGCTGTATAAGTGACCAAAAACTGGGAAAAATTGATTGCAAGTGATATGTGCTTCAGTCACAAAGCCTTTTCTTCTGGTCCTCCTGGGTTTTTATTTATTTTTATTTTTTTTTTAGGTAAAGGTTCTCCAAATTATATTAACTTATTCTGGTTAACTGTAAATTCTGGTATTCTTGGTTTTAAGTTGACTTACCACTTTTAGCAAGTCTGCGCACAGACGTACACACATTTATTGCCTAAGGTGATGTGCCCGCGATTCCAATTTTGGCACGGAGACCACGGGAGATCGTTTGCACCTAGTGAACTCTCACGATTAGAATCGCTGCATGGCTTCTTCTGGCAGGAAGTGGGGGGTGGGACAGAACGTCTAGCCCCACCCCACCTGATCACGGCCATAGTGAGTAAATTGGCGCAGTTAAAATCAGACGCAGTTTTCATCCATTAATGTCTATGGCCACGATTAGCAGGGATCGACCACCTGTGGCCCGTGATCAAATGCGCGATGAGCCACATTTTAGATCACGGGCTGTGCCGCGCCCGATCATGGCTGTGAGGATGAGCCCATTCCAATATATAGCTGCGATCTCTGCGACACAATTATAATCGCGGGAGATCGCTTTATTGGGGCCCTTAGGGTACAGTCCCTGGGCTGGGTATGTTCCTCTAAGGAAGTACTGATTGCATAAGGTGGTACCAGGGTTCTGCAAGGGAGGAGTCTTCCCACATCGCCAATCTATTTTGCTCAATATGTCGGGGGAATGTCAGCAGGGGTGAATGTTACAGGTGGTCAGCCTGTCGATTTTTAACTCCTTGACTGCCATCAGAGATTAACAAAGAGCTGCCTAACTGCACTTTCTATTGGTATGTGAAGAGAGTGGGTAATGGGGTTGGATTTGTAATGTGTTTTGGTTGCTGGGGGTTGGAGGAGAATGGATGTGCTGTGTTTATTATATAAGCATCATGGTCGTGTGTGTGTGTGCGCTGGTACATACGGCCAGTTCATTGTCCTTGTGACTGTTACGGGTCGGACTGTTTATAAAGTTTGAGGACTCCTGTCATAAAGATACCCATGGAAGATATAAATATGCTCTTTTAGGGAGATGAATGTGTTTTTACGACGTGTGACTGACTGATCAAATGCATAAATATCTTATGATCCATTTGTGTTGTGTAGCTGAAATCAAACTTCATCTTTCCCCTTTTCAGCTCCAAGAAGATGAACTGAGGGATGCTGTGTTGCTGGTGTTTGCAAACAAACAAGATTTGCCGAATGCCATTCCCATCAGTGACATGACTGACAAGCTGACACTTCAGACTCTCCGTAACAGGACTGTGAGTATTGTATCCCCCTCTCCCCACCCCTATGTAATCTGATTAAACTTGCTTGCCTTTAAATACTAAAAATTGTGAGAACATTTCCACCTGCTGAGGGTTGCCATGTATGCACTGATCAGTGAGGTGCAATTCTATTCTGGCCCCTCAGCCCAACCCCAAACAAAGCATGGCACAGACATGTTCAGTTTAAACTTTTTGACTTTAAAGCGGACCAATCGCCTTATGATCAGCGCCCCATGTGCCAATAACAGGGCAATGCAGAATGCAGCTTAAAAAATAACTTACCACGAAAGGTGCAGGGGTAGGTGGGGCCTTAGACCTCCATGTAAATGGAGTAATGCACGGGACCTCCGGGCAGGTAGGAAAACTGCACCACATGCGTAACGCCCAGTAGGTTAAGTAAGCAGACTTGATTGCGCTAATTAGAACTAAAAGCCTCCAATATAACAGAGTTGATTTTTGTCTTTCAGTGGTACGTGCAAGCAACATGTGCAACTCAGGGCACAGGTCTGTATGAAGGACTGGACTGGCTATCTAACGAGCTTTCCAAGCGTTAACGAGGACTTGCCTTCCGCAAAGGACACCGTGTATAGCAGTGGTCTAGGCTCAAAACATCCAAACTAGTTCTAAAAATGGTATAAAGACATGGAATGGGCAGCAAACACTCTAAAGTCTCCAGATCCTTTTGTTGCCATTTATTTACCAAGTTTCCACGTTGCTCTCCGAGCAGTGTGGCTAGACTTAAAGCAGAAAATAATAAATCCCCCCTTTATGTGAAAGTGGTTTCTGGTTTTATCCCCCCCCCCCATGCCTGGACATAACTATTGTGATGCTATAGAATTGAATGCTTTTTGTAATCTTACTTTTTTTTTCCCTTGAAAGAAACAAAATGTCATTTCCAGTCAGTAGCAGTTCTCCTGTCTCAAGTAGAGCTGTTACTTCTCGCACACTTTGCGGGCGCTTGCGTAACCCATTTTTTGAAGAAGAGTCCCCGAACTGCTGGTGACTCCTGTGTGTCATTCCGTAGACTTTCTGCTGAACTAAAACATGGCATTCCATAACTATTTATTTCTTATTCACCAAAAGGAGGGTTTTGTTCTTTTTAAATGAATCTAATTCTGCTCATACCAGCGGGGGAACACAAGAAACACTACCTACACTGATTCTCATTTCCTGTAACCAAATCCACAGATCCAGGCTCCTTTTTCCACTTGGAATGAGTTTTGGTGGGAGGGGAACAGCGGCCATCGCTGGTCTAGGCATGCATGCAATAACCCCTTTGCTGGCAGCATGACGTACAGCTCTTACAGCAAAGGGCCTCCGCTTGTTTTATCTCTCAGCAGATTGTCTCGCTTTAGGATACTATTTTATGTTGCTTTTTTCAGCTTTACTGTTTTTTTTGCCCATTGTACCATAGTTCTGCTGATATTTTATTGTTTATTGGTGAACATATCTTCATGATGCAAAGATTTTTTTTTTTTTTTTTTTTTAATTCCTCGATCTGAACAATTTGATGTTTTTCTTCATACCCCACCAAGAAATATTCCTAATAAAATAACAAAAAAGTGCCATTTGTCATCTGTTTATTTCTTTTAAAATGCCATTACTATGATTGGTGCAATAAGAAACCTTTGTGCTTCACATACCGGTTTGGCTGTGGTTGATTTCCATATTACATCTCATAGTGAAACATTGGTCTGCAGAAGCAGCAAAATCATACAAGGCATAGGCCTGGGGTTCCCCTACTGGGGGGCACAGAGAAAAGTTGGACCATGCAGGCAAGGCTTGGGAACCACTGGTATAGGCCATGTTTGTGTCACAAACACAAGTGGGGGGCAGGTATGGAGGTATTCCAGGGGGGTTGAAGCCCTTTGTCAGAATCTCGCTGCCTATTGGCTCATCCTGCTGCAAGTTATCTTTTCTCTGGGGATTGCACAGTTCACTCACGCTCCCCTACAAGCCCAATCGGACAAGCCTCAGAGATGGACAAACGGGAAGACAAGTATGAGGGAATGAGCTCCAGACAGTAGGTCGAGTGCATGTCTGTGTTTTTATTTGAATGATAAATGTTTCTGTATGATTGGTGTGTATATGATGCAAGGTTTGTATTTCATTTAATGCAGTTCACTGTGCTATAAACAAGGGAATGCGCGGACCTGATCTCAACGGGTTCCCTGTCTATAGCAGAATAATCTGTCAGTGCATGTCGAGATGAGCCTTCCAATGTCAGAGTTCATTGTGCTATGGTCAGGGTGACACATCTTGGCAGGTTCCCTGTCCATAGTATGATGAACTGACAATGATAGAGGTGGGGCATGTATTACACATGTAAAAAGTACATCCTGTAGCAGCAGTACTACATAATCTCCATAGCTAAATGTTCTGTCATGTAATACATACCTGTAAGATTAATCTCCCATCTGTAGTGACACTGGGAGGGGGGTTCTCAGCTCGATGGGTATGTATAACATGACCATACATACAGCGATATAGAGATTATGTAGTACTGCTGCTATGGCATCTACATTTAACATGTGTAATACATATGGAGGGAGGTCATCTCAATGGGTTTCCTGCTATGTATTACACATATTAAAAGTAGATGCAATAGCAGCATATGTAGAGGAGTCCTGCTTCCCTGGTGGATATCAAAAGTCATTGTATAAAGTAGATCTGGCGGCCACAGGAGGCTCATTTCAATGGGAGGCTAAATATGACAGGACACTGGCCCACATTTGAAATTTGGGGTGAAAAAAATTAAACCCTTATGCCAGATATGCAGAAGCCCCAGCCCATGCAACCAAAATGCTGTAACTATCATGAGATGCTGAATTCCTACATTAACATTGATTACATGTGGCAGAGTTTGGCTAAGCTTCAGCTTACATGCAGATGACAAATGTCAGTATTGCCAACACATATGTTGGGTGTGACAGTTTGACAGTGTTAGTCCAGTGTGCTATGATCTATGTGAATGGTTCCCCAACTTTTTTACTCTAAGGCCAAGACAAGCCAGGTCCACCAAACTTCGACCCGCATAAGCTGACAAAGAAATGTTCGTGGTCACAACACTCCCATCTTGGGGAAACATCCCCTCCTAATGTGCATGCGCACAACCCTTCGTTACCATCGACATTCAGTTTTTTTTTCAGCACATGACACTTGGGATGTGAAGGGAGAGGAGGCAGGGCTAAGAATTCTTAACCTCCCTGGCGGTTCACTGAGGTGCAGATTTCTGTACCAAAAGTGATACAGTGTTTTTGCCTTCCTCCACCCCATCGGTGACGCCGATGGGGGCGGAAAGCTTTGTGTGCCTGGCAGCTTTGAGAAATGCTGCAGGCACACAGAGAGCCAGCGGTGGCCTGATTCCGGCACGGGGGCGCAGTTTGATTCCGATCAGACTGCGCCATACTTGCTCAGGTGGGCGCGTTCATTTGCAATTAATCACAAAGCGATTACCCCGAATGCGCATGGTGATTCATTCGCAAAATCAGAATAAAGCGCTATGGCCGGCTTTAGAGGTACAGAAAAAAAAAAAAATTTGGGAAAAATTTTTTTTTTTTTTTTTTTTAGAAGTTACACTTGTTTTCTTTGATTTGGATTGGATAAAACATTATCCAATCCAATCAAAAAAAATAAAAATAAAAATGACAAAAAAAAAATCTAAGAAAAAAAAAAAGTTTCTGTACCTTAAATCTCCCGTCGCCGGATGACGTCACCGCAGAGAGCTGTTCACGGAGATAGCCGGAGACCTCGGCTATTTCCGGAACGGCCGTGTGCAGCCGACAGATGCTCCCACTATCAGGAACGCTCAGCGCGAGCGTTTCTGATAGCGGGATCCTTTGAGCTGGATTATAGAAAGACATTCTATATCTAGCTCAAAGTTAAAAAAAAAGATTTAAAAAAAGACCGGCGACCGGGTCCCGTCTCCGTGACGTCACACGCACTCCGGGACCCGAAGAGCCGGCGATGGACGCGCAAGATGGCGGCGGCGGAGCAGGAGCTCCCACGATGTGCCCGAACCCAGTTTCGGGCGTATCGTATAGTCTTCAGGTCCTCAGTTGCTCCCTAACTGTTTCGGGCATATCGCTAGGGAGGTTAATATGTGTTTTTTTTTTTTTTTTAAAGTGCAGAGTAAAGCATGGAAGAAAGATGCTTCAGAGCATCACATCAAGTACCTGTAAACAATCTTGCCCTAGTAGAAATACATGTGAGGGTTTAATTGTCATCAGTACCCAATATACTGTGATCAATATATTACAACTAGTTTATTTCTTTACTTTTAAAGGACAGTAGTATTAAAGATTTTTTTATTCTAATTTATTTTGGATTTCCTGTCACATATAAGTATCTTTTAAAGTCCATTTGGGGGGGTCTAATTCCCTTCACTTTGGTTAGTTGAAATCCTTTAAAATATAAGTGCTCTATGCATGGTTGACATTGGTAGCAACCCCTTGGGGGTGACTAGGCCTCAGGAACAAAACTTGCCTTAAAAGTCCTGGGACCTAGCCACCCCCAAGTAGTTAAACTACCAATGTAAACCAAGTGTTCATACATATTGTCTCACATTGGGATGTTGGCAACTCTCCTATAATCACTCTGCTCTCCAAATTTATGAGGTTAAAATACTCTATCCATGTGTAGCACCTGCTCCATAGTATGAATACAAATCCATCGAAAAACCTAGAAACCCTCTCAAAGCTGGCCATAGATGCGATTTGCGGCCAATCGACCACCGTACACACTTGCGGCAATCAATCGGGTGAAGTTCAGCCACAAATCGAAGTCCTCGACCTGTAGCGACCAATTCACCAAAAAACTAAGGATGTGTGGATAGGCGATACATTATGACTTTATCGCTCATGGATGATAGACCATGCATCGTGCCGTCTATTCTTGTACAATTACCCCCTGGGATTTTCACGCCATTTTTTATGACTCGAAAAGCCGTTTCTCCCGCAATCGTGCCGGCTCTCTGCCCAGCCCTCTTAACACCGCCGGTGTCAAATAGACGCCGGCAGTGTGTGGGGAGGAGAGCAGCGCCACCTCCATTAACATGGAGATCTATGGCGCCGCCCCCCCGCATCACAGATGACACCGAAGACATGGGGCCAGAAGGGCTCTGTGTGCCTCCGGCTCATCTACAGAGCCGCAGGCACACAGGGCACGGGCGCAGTTTGATCAGCGATCAAACTGCCCGAACTGAGTTCGGGGCATAGCGCCCAGGAGGTTAACAAAAAATTTCAAACAGTAACTTATCACGTTCTTTTGATTAGCGTCCCATCACTTTTGGTGAATCTATTCACTTAAAAAGGAATCAATTCTTTATTGATGGACTGGAAACATCAGACCATGTATGGTCCCCCTAATCTAAAAGCTAAGGCTATGTCTCAACATCCGGAGCACATACACTTTGTAAATGTAGAGTAGTAGAAGTATGAAAGGAACGAAGATCCTGTTATGCTCAAGATGTTTTATGATAGTTACCGCAGCATAAAAATAATCTATGTTATTTCTATATATGAAGTTGCTCTACTTCCATTTGACATCACATACGAGTGCTATATGATCAGAGGGGTGTGACACGCTGGGCAGGGCCTGGTGGCTGGTGACTTCTTCATGACTTGGCAATGGAATGACTTGCTCCACTTCTAAACTGTCCGAGTCAATAAATATATAATCTAGGCAGCCGTGAAAGCCACCCACGTAATTGGTGTACGCCGGCTCGCCACAAGCGCTCTTCAGTTTCAGGGGGTGGCTCACAGACATGTTACAGCGTTCCTCCTCTCCGTTGGATATCCAGTCGGGGTGGTCCTCACACACAGTCCCGTCTTTCACAAAGCTGTACATGCCGCTGGAGGGCGTGCTATTAAAGTCTCCGCAGAATATGACCGGAATGCCCGGGTACAGTTCATAGGCCACATGTCTGACATGGGCCAGAGCCACCGCCATTTGTATCAGACGAATGTTTCCTCCTGTGAATATATAATAAAGTGAATGTCAAACAATTTACACTTTTGTTTGAAAAAACTACACAGTGGAACACCTTTCTCTCTACACAACATTTTTAAATTGCTTTACAATTTGTGATCATGAGACGCACCCAGATTTTAGAATAGGAAAACCAGAAAAAAAATATTTGAAGAGTTCAAATCCCCTGCAGTACCTTATTCCAACCACAGGATGTCACTAGCAACACTTCACATCACCTCATCTTTCTGACACATCAGGGGAGAGGGGGGGGGCGAGGGGGAATCTCCCCTCTATGGCTGTGTGTGTGAAAGCAGCAGAGTAAGTGCAGCTTTCACACACAGGCAGAGATAGATGGAGGGATGGCATCTTTTCATTTATCTCTCTCTGCTCTACAGTACAGATGGAAGATCTGGCCATGGGTGTAGCTTCTATCTGACAGCTCTCCCCCCCCCCCCCCCCCCCCCCCCCCCCCCCCAGCTAATCTTGCGGGAGAGCGAAGTTACTGGCTGGGAGCCAAGGCCAGAGTGGCCCAGCATTCAGACAATAAGAGACAGGCACCCCTCCCCCCCATTTCTGCTGGGGTGGGAAAGTGCATCTACTAGATTTTTTCGGGCGTTCCCTCCAATCAACTGGCAGTCGCTAGGCTGAAAATCAAGTGCGCCCATCTGATCAGATCTACCAGGAATCTCATGCATGTCAGATCCCCGTGTTGGTAAATTCCTGGCCGATCCCCATTCAAAGGGGACACAAAGGGAGCTGGCCGATCCTCTGAGGGGCCAGCTGCAAGGTGATGACCATCACTCTGCAGCCTGTCCCTCATCTCTCGAGAGGTGTATAGGCACCTTTAAGCCTACTAATCATTACATTAAAATTCAAAAACGCGTTCAATGCTGTGCAATCGGCCATTTAAACACAGACGTGCCTCCATTGCCTGCATCAATGTTAGCGTGAGGTACTGTGTTCACATGTGTATAGGAGCATTAACCGGTCCATTGAAAAATGCATCTGTTGCTTTCCTGAGTCGCTTCTCCTATAGGATTAATGGTCCCTATACAGCGGAATTTAATGCTGAGAAAATGAGACACATTTTTGGATGAGCTAACACCAAATGGAGACTAGGTCTTTGTCCAGGGGTGGGCATACATTTTGACTTGTGGGCCACAATGGATTTTTAAATATGACAAGAGCCTGCAAGGGCTGCCCGACAAAGGGGTCCTAGGTCCTCGTAGCTAGGACAGGAAATTTAAAAAAAAGAAAATATGATTAATAAATAGAAGCTTTGGATAAAGAAGCTTAAACATTCTATCGCAGCAAACTACGGCCTCTAGGAAACAATGCAAACAAATATTCTCTAGGTGTTATCTTCACTTATTGCAGGGAATGAGGGGAGCCAGAGTGTCTTGTCACCAAAGTGACAAAGGGCCAATTTAAAAGACTAAAGGGCCAGTTTTGGCCCCCGGGACTTAGTTTGCCCCACATCTGCCTTAGTCCATAGTAGCAGGTAACAGCCATTGACACAGCAATCCTTCAAGAGCTTTAAGCCTGTAGTCCGAGCAGATCTATATTATTGCAATGCTTCTTCAGTGCCAACATCATCAAAGGGCAGTAGGGTGACCAGTCATCCCACACACAGCGTATTTGGGATAAAAGAAATGGGACACTGACGCTGAGAAGTATTCATTACTGAAGGTGAAAACACTGGTGACATGAGATGTGAATGCTCAATTCTTACCATTAGGATGGAAGTACAGGTGCGTGTTGGCCAGACACAGCTTCTTAGCGGGGTCTCCCGTAGACTCCAAAACGGTGACCTGACAGAGACAACATAAAAGTGGAGATTTGTTATTGAGGTCACGCAGTTTCTGGAAGAAAAAGACAATGCATGTTCTACTTCTGGATCTGCGTCACTGCGTTTTTTGAATGGGTGCGTACCCAGGATGTGCGTACGTCCCATTACAGTGTGATACTTAGAACGTAGTTCAGGGCTTGGTAACACAAGCCATGGTGACGTGTGGTGTGGTACCACCTATGGCTAATACAAGGTACACAGGCTTCATGGGAAACACACATACCTCTCGCAGTAGGTTCCCAGCAGTTTGCAATGCTGCAGGTTGGGGGAAACGCCTTGCAGCAGAGCACAGCACCCTTGGATCTGCTTTATGCTTCGCAGACCTCCCTGTGACAGTCTTGGCACCCCAACCCCCTAGGACCAGTCCTCACCCCCTCTGGGCTCCCCAGACCTCCATGG
>CM070037.1:103307538-103318970 GCA_036250615.1 Ptychadena robeensis | reverse complement strand
CCCCTCTGGGCTCCCCAGACCTCCATGGCACAGCGTTGGCACCCTAACCCCCTAGGACCAGTCCTCACCCCCCTCTGCCCGGTATGTGGCAGCTCACCTGCAGGGCGGAGGACCGCTGTAACACCTTCTCCATGGCGGCCGGGTACCGGGAGAGCTGCTCCAGCAGGGGCCGGTGGAGCGGGTCCTCGGTGAGCGCCTCCCCCAGAAGGACGTCGTGTTGGCTGCACAGTCGGTAGCGGCTCCGGCGGTAGAAGGTGGCCAGGCCTTCGTGCTGCTTGTCCTTCAGGCGGAAGAGGCCGTCCAGGCCGAAGGCCTCCATGGCCGGGCACAGGGTGTCGGGGAAGGCGGAGCGGTCCACCTCCTGCAGGCAGACGAGGTCGGCGTGGTAGCCGCTGAGCTCCTTGCGGAGGAGGCTGTTCCGGTACTGCATCTCCAGGGCGTACGGGGCGCAGTACGGGAAGAGCACGGTGCGGGCATGCTCGGTCTGGGCGTACACATCGGCTAGCACATTGTACGATACCACCCGGCTCATCGGCTCCTCCGCCGGCCTCTGCGTGTACAAGTGCCGCTGATCAAAGGTGCAGGCCCCGGGCCCGGCCTCCACCGGCCCTTCCACCTCCTGCTCCCGGCTCTCCCCGAAACGCTCTCCGTTTCCCGGGGTGCAGAGGAGCTTCAGTCTCATCCCGATATCTCCGACCTCCGGGGAGAATACGCGCTCCGCACCGGCTTCCTGCCACTCGGGAGCGGCCTGGTCATCAGGCGAGTCCCCGGCTGGGGCCTTCTTGTACCAGAGGAATAGGGAGCGATCGGGATCGGCGAACTCCATGCGGAACCGGGGGCAGAGGGGGAATCCGGCCATGATGTGCCGGGGCAGCTCCAACTCGTGGCACATGGGGGGGTTCCGCTCCACCCGGTAAGTCTTCTGGTCTACCAGCAGCTCGGCACCATCCTGCCAGGCCTCGGCATTAGGTAGGGCATCAGGGACCGGCTGGCCCCGGTAGAAGAGGCGCACCACGGGCCCCGGGACTGGCTCTTTCCTCTTCTTGCTCTTAGTGGCGCTGGCGGAGATCCGGGCCAGGGCCTTCCCCAGGGGCTCGGTCTGATCCCGCTGCAGCTGCCGCTGACTGCCGAACAAGTTCAGAGAGATGCTCAGCTTCGGCTCGGAGGGATCCACCCGAACCACCGCCAGGTCCATAGCACAGGTCCGGCCCCACAGCCGCAGAGCCCAGCCGATCCGCCGGGAGAAGCCGATCATTGCAGCGACCCCTGCTGGTGCAATTCCCTGGGACACGTCACGTGACTCCAGAGTACCACAGCGGTCCATGGCATTGATGCTGCTCGGCGAGGTCAGACAAAGTGATAACAGTGAGGAACTTCGCAGAGTAATCAGTGATCTGCCTCTAGTTTACGTTTTATGCTTCATTGTCTCACTAGCACCAGTATCACCATAGGGATATTCAATATATTAACATATCCATTGGGTCCAAAATGGGTTTGGATGCTGTGATGCCAGGGTAACAATATTAAAATAAAAGATAGTTGTTCCATGTCCAACAATCAGGGCTCCAGCAAGAAAGGTTCACAATTTCATAGAGCATTTGTTCAGGCGCTTCTCTTTCATCATCATGCTGTCTCGTATCCCCATGTAAATGGGCAGCTTGTGCACTTTCCCCCTTTAAGTAACTTTGTGAACAGCTCTGCAAGTAAAGTGAAATGTCAGGCTTAGCTCTGATATATAAATTGTTATTGTAAATGATGTAGGTCTGTTCTTTGTCCAACACTGTGATGAGCACTTGGTAGAGGTTAAATCCCTGAGTTTAACAAAGGGGTCTTAACAGATAGGGGAGCCTAGAGCTAACACTGTATTTACACCTGATTGTAATATTTAAGTTTCACAATCACTGGCAGGCATTGCTCTACTCTTCCACCTAAAGCTAGCCACACACGGGTAGATTCCCGTGCAATCGACCAGCAATCAATCACAGTGTGGTGACGTCACCACATGGGCACATCGATTACCGTTCAATGAAGACGGCTAGCTAGAGTTCTCTACGGCATCCAGCATGTAAAGCCGAACACGCTGGAAACTGAAGAGAAATCCAGCCAGCTTCTCTCCCCGTAGAGCCCGGCTGCAGTTAAGAGTGCTGACTCTGCCCCCTTCACACAGACTCTGCTCTATCAGCGCGGGCTGTCAGTTCTGTATGAAGATGTCAGCTTTCCCTGCACTCTACATGAAAATTCTTTCATGTAGAGTGTTGGTGATTGAATGTGATTGAATGTGGTTTTCCAACATGTTGGAAACCCATTCAATCGAGGTACTTCGAGGGGGCTCTATTAAACCCCCTCGAAGGACAGCACACACAGGAAGGATTGTAAGCAGATTCGAGTACAATCAATTACCGTGACTGCGCACGTTGATTGATTGTACTCAAATCGTTTTACAAATCTACCCGTGTGTGCCTAGCTTAATAGAAGAGTCCTAGATCATACACCTGTGCTAGACATGGTTGATCCTGAGTAGCTTCCAGCCTTCTAGGGGTAAGGAGCGGCAGTAACAAGTACGGCCACTGGGGGCGCCAGATATAATGGCTTTAATAGGAACAATAGCCGTCCCCTTGACTTGTATATGTGATGTATGATGTAGATGTGATGATGTCTCTTATAATGCTGCGATTTGGCATATTTTCGAGTCTATAGTAATCATTAAATATTTCTGTAAATATTTCATACAGACTGCTGTTATTTTATCGCACTACAAAACCTTAGACCGTATGACACACTCCAAAGTTTTTGAGAGAAAATTAGGAAAAAAGAGTCAGGGCACAGCCATTTATATATGAAGTGAATAGACAGCATGTTGCAGCAAAGTGGGCTGTGCCAGGTCATGCAGTATTCACCATATATTCCTCCAGCCAAAAGGCCAGTACCAGGAGAAGAGTCTTAATTCCAGCAGAGTGTGCAGGGCTGTTACTTCAGCATGTGTCTACACACTAGCACAACCCATTCTCTGATCCCACAGACCAAGACCATTTACAATCTGGCACTAACAACTTACCCATTATCATGGGTGAACCACGAGAGCGGACCCAGGGGGCAGAGTCTAAGGAGTGAACCATGGGAGCAGACCCACCGTGCCACCAAACAAGCATAAACCAGGGTGCAGAGTCTAAGGAGCCCCCCGGTATTCACCAGAGCATTCCGCAAGGAGTGATCGAACTTTGCAGCAGGAAGCCCCCAGGTTGCGGCCCCTAGCTACACTTACTTGGCAGCGGCTGACAGCAGAACATCGAAAGCGCGGTATCAAGACAGCAGGCAGAGGCGTAGTCAGACAGGCGGTAGTCAGGGCAGATGGCAAACGAGGTGGTCGAAGACAGTCCAGGGGTTGGTAACGATAAGGCAATAGGAAGAAGCAGAACCTGTGGTTCAGAGACTTAAAGAACTCTTTGTTCAGGCAACTCCCTGTTGCCTCAGACTTCCTGATGTACACAGGTCAGGTGGTCCAGGTAAGTGATAATAGGTATCAGCCAAGAGAGGAAGCAGGAGTGCATCATGTGCCAGCATCACTTCCACCAGCAGAGGGAGCTGATCTCCAAAGGGTCCTGGTCTGAGGTTTGGGAAGTGAAGCAGCCGAACTGTTGGATGGCACATCTGCTGGGCATACAGATCGCTGGGTGATACTGGGATCTGTGACACCCATCAAAAGCAATTTACATATAGATATCAAAGTTTTGGTAACCCAAATAGAGTTTTTCCCAACAAATATGCAGTCAACTTAGCAGACAAAAACCGCTACATGTTCCCCCCGGCCTGGTAAGGAACAGCGGAAGTGGGGATTTTTTTGGCTATCGACAATTTGGAAGAAGTACCCACTGATAGAACACAGGTCCTTGCTGAAAGGGATCCCAGAGAGTCCCCGTGGGGCACGGGGTGACCAGACACTGCGGGCTGTCACCAAAAGTAATTTAGTAGCTGTGTGTGAGCGGCATATCGAGTGGAGGGGAATGGTGTAAGAGTATGTATATTAATAACATATAGGAAATGACACCTCACCCTGTGATTGTATGAGTGAAACTAGTGTATAAATGGAGAGAATATAGGAGGATGCCTCTATCCTGGCTCTGGCCTTCTGGCTTGTCTGTACGGAGTAGAACAAATCCAAGCCTCCTGGGAATTGTGCTTATGCTCACAGGAAGTTCAGGATTTGAAAAAAATATATATATATATTTGCTCCGAGGGGAAAAAAGTGCATCTTAGTGCGAAATGCAAATAAATATTATAGTAACAACTTACTCTTATAATGCATCAGAGGTAAATAAATTAGCACAGACTACTGTGTACATCCTAGGTGCCCAACCTGTGGCCTTTGGGTGTTCTTCGGCAGCCCCCCTCGGTCCTCCAAAACCTAACTGTTATTGCACCTGTCCACTGATCCCCCGCTGACAGGTCCTCGCCTTGGGATTTTCCTAGAGCGGGAAGAGGAGGAGAGGCAATAAACATATATGATAGGTGTACGTAAAAGCCAATCAACGAGAAGAACTCCTCTTCTCTAGGGGGGGGGGGGGGGGGGGGGGGGTCAGCGGACTGGTGAGTGTCTATGCTCCCACTATTCCATCAATGAACGGGGGGTTATTGTATAATATATAGTGGCACATAACCTCAGAATAGAGGCATATAACCTTTGAATCAAAGGTTATGTGCCCCATAGATATCATTAGACGCTTTGATGGTATCTATGAGGCACATAACGAGGGGTGCACATAACATTTTTAGTGAGCTCCTCAGATGAGTACCAGGAGATGGCGTTTGGTACTCACCCCATATGTAGTGCCGTCATCCTCACTGTCCTCTGCGTCAGCCTCCTGCATGGTAGATTCTGCTGCAGATGGACCTCCCTGTTCCTGATTGGGCCTCTGAATAGCTGCCTCCAATCACAGGTCACCAGCTGGCTTTGGGTCAAATGTAACTCTCACAGTACAACACGTTTGAACCTCCATATCTCATACCTCAGTAGTACAACCCTGACATTTCCTGGCTTAGAAGCTAACCCCTGAGACCTGCAGTCCAAATGTCAACCTTTCATTGTATTCCAACTGTCACACAGTGCTTTTCTCTTGTCAGATTTTACGCTTACATTTGCCCTTCCTTATAGATTGAAAATGTTATGTTGGCCCTTTAGTGATGCTGAGGGCCACACTTGTGGCCCTCAATATCAACTCAGTTGGCAACCACTGGTGTTCATATTGGGGAACATATAAGAAGGAGATATCCCCAATAACTGGATATTTGCTGCAAAATAGTATTAGTATTAGTACAGATATCATTTGAACTCCAAACTCTCTATATAAGTACAGATAGATATCCATTTTTATAAAAATATATATAATATAAATATTTATAAATGTGACCACAATATAAATTACTTTAATGTCAGATTCCTAGAGATGTCTTAACCAGCAGCCTTTAGTTTCTCAGAGGAGTTTACATTAATCATCAATAAGCGCAGTGTCACTAGAAGTGTACAGAATGAGTAAGAGAAAGTGGTCACTCATCAATGTGCTCCTGCTCCCTTACTGTCCAGCGACCACATATTACTACTGCCAGACAGTATAGGCAGGTTCTAGCCCTCTAATGCAGTCAAGCTACAGATTATGTACACAATGGTTCTCTGCCAATTAAAAACAATTATTTGCCAAGGTTATTATAGTTATTTATAACAATATCTGAATGGTTTAATACCCTTTTATAGTTGTATTCAAACATCCTACAAGAATCTTAAAACTAGTGCCACCTAGTAGATCCATGCTGGGATGAGACGCACTGGAGAAGCTGTTACTACGAATGGGAACCAAAGGTGGAATGAGGGGCTGACCATGGGGAGCAGTGACAACTAGTGTTGATCGAGAATATTTTAATATATTAGACGAATATCCGACATTCGAGAAATCGCAATATCTTGCGAATGTGCGCTTGGATATTCGCAATGGCAGATATTCGTCATATTATGCTTCAACTTTGTTTACTGGCATAAATTACGCATATTTGTGCGCATTGTAAATGGATTTGCGCAATACACACAGTGCTCGTACTGGTTAAGATCACAGGGTGAAGAAGAGAAGCTGTAATGCTGGTTCGCGAATAATTGCGAACAGCCTTGCAAGGCAATACAATACAATTGAATCAAATGTTACGAATTTCGAATGTCCATAAATATATTTGCGAAATTACGCTAACTCGAATATACCATATGCCGCTCAACATTACTGACAACGTCCGATATAGAGGCGACATTCGGTTAACATGTATAACACTGGTTCCATGTGAACCAGAAGTGCCCAGGACTTCAGATGACGAGCCAAGACTAAAGCCCCCCATACACCTTAAGATTGATCCATACAATTTTCATTCGATCTACCAACAACTATGTAGTGCCGGGTCCTCCCTGATAGAATACATAGTGATTGGAAGGATTAGAAAGGTCCTTATATTACATGGTTTTGGTAGAACAAAAGTTGATTGTACAGAAATTGTATGGAAAGATTGTAAGGTGTATGGGGGCCTTAAGACTAATACATACAGGAAATGCAGCAGATTTTTGAGAGTCGCCTGGAGTCACTGGACTCACTGGACTCAATGATGGCGGCAGACAATTCTACTAAAATCGCTAGCACTACAATTAAAACTTCTTGACTCTGCTTTCACAACTACCGGCTGCATGCTCTTTGGCTGAAGGATAGTGTTATGATCATGGGTTCACCAACTTCAGGGTTAGTGTAGGATATTACTGATGGATATGAGGTTCCAACTGTCGCTACCTCTGGTGAGCACATGGAGGGCTGTGCGGCCCCCAAAGAAATGCCACCACACACCATTACCGACCCACTGCCAAACCGGTCATCCTGGAGGATGTTGCGGGCAGCAGAACGTTCTCCACGGCGTCTCCGGCGTGTGAACTGTTTTATCTGTGAAGAGCACAGGGCACCAGGGGTGAATTTGCCAATCTTGGTGTTCTCTGGCAATTGCCAAATGTCCTGCACAGTGTTGGGCTGTAAGCACCACCCCCACCTGTGGACTTGGGGTCCACATACCACCCTCATGGAGTTTGTTTCCTAACGTTTGAGCAGACACATGCACATTTGTGGCCCACTGGAGGCCATTTTGCAGTGCTCCTCCTTGCACAAAGGCGGAGGTAGCTGCCGCCTCCTCCACGTCTCCTGATGTACTGGCCTGCCAGTAGCGCCTCTGGACGCTACGCTGACAGACACAGCAAACCGCTCGCATTGATGTTCCATCCTGGGCGAGCTGCACTACCTGAGCCACTTGTGTGGGTTGTAGACTCCGTCTCATGCTACGACTAGAGTGAAAGCACCGCCAGCATTCAAAAGTGACCAAAACATCAGCTAGAAAGCATAGAAACTGAGAAGTGGTCTGTGGTCATCACCTGCAGAACCGTTCCTTTATTTGGGGCATATTGCTGATTGCCTATAATTTCCATCTGTTGTTTATTCCATTTGCACAACAGCGTGTGACAATGATTGTCAGTGTTGCTACCTAGGTGGACAGTTTGATTTCACAGAAGTGTGATTGACTTGGAGTTACATTGTGTTGTTTAAGTATTCCCTTTATTTTTTTGAGCAGTGTATAAGATAATAATTACCCAGACTGTGAATTCCTGTCACTCTCTTCTCATCCAGTAGATGGCAGTATCACACAAGAGATTCACAACTGTCTCTGTATATCTCCCAATTATCCTTCACACAGCAACTCAGTGATGGGAGAGAGCGTTAAGACATACACGGCTCGATTTTGTGATAATTTGCACTGTACACCAGCGGTTTCTGGATGTGCATTTGGCTGATGGGGCAAAAAGGAATAATTTGCATGGCTCCGCCCACTGTCCCAAAACGAGGGCTTCCACCTAAAGTTTTGGGATTTGTGCTGGATTGGGCGGTGTAAATACCTTCTGTTTTAAGAAGGCTTGATTGTGATAATTTATTAAAATTCAAGCCATCCAAGCTTCTTTCGAGAGTGATCTATTGAAGAAGTGGGTCCGAACAGGTTTCCAACATGTTGGAAAACCTTGTTAGATTTTCATTACTTTGAATGGGGACCGCCGGTCCACATGATCCGTAGTGGCTGATATCGATAACATAGCAGTGCTGCACCTCAATATAGATGAAGCTTCAAAGTTTGATACACTCGAATTGCAATTGTATCGACCTGTGTATTCCAGCCTTAAGGCTCCCATACACCTAGATTTTTCGGTCAACCCATGTGCGTGCGTGCTCACAGCCATCGGTTGGTGGCAAAATTGCCTGCGCATCACGGGCGCCCACATGACAGATCCCTGCCACCCAAAGCTTGGTCGGTCAGAGAACAGAATCCCCATCCAAAGTAACGGCCGGCACAAAAAGGGTGCCCTCCGATAAACTGAACGAGGGAGTGCTGACGTCATCACGTTGCACTCCACCAATTCTCTATAAGCCTTGGCTCGTCAGTCAGATGTATGGGGGCCTTTAAATTCCCATACAAAAGTAATTGCTCATCTTTATAATGTGATTGAACACCAGATCAGATAACTGTTGTAGGCGTTTGTGACAGGAAGCCTGTCAAATCCTCTGGATGTATCCAGTATGGGATATAGTGTGTCCAGATACAGGCAATATCCAGAGTACTTTAGAATCTGAGGTAGCTGGGATTGCTGGGCTGGTACAGGGTAAGACAGCTGTGTCCTATGAACATAATTAGAGTTGGTTTGGCTCTAATAAAACCCCTCACCTGTTTCAGTAAGAGGGCTCCACCGAACCAGTCCTGTGTGGACTGGGAGCTGTGTGTACCTGTGTGGCAAGATCTCCATGTGTTTTGATTATATGGCTAATGTTATTCTGGATTTCTGCCTTGTAAGCCTCTCCGCCAGTATAAGAATCAGTTCCTTTTGCTCTCCCCTTTTACACTCTCCAACCCCATCCTTGGTTACGATCTTACCAGTGACTGGGGATGATTCTGGTCTTGGGGTGGAAAGTCTCGGAGTCTCTGAAAGAGGTGGTGAGGTTATCCGTGGCCAGGTATCTTTCGACGAGATCCACAAGGTCTGTCTTGCGGTTTCTGGGTCTCCATGGTCACCCACTTATTGGATAGTAGAAGGAAGGGAACGAAGGTTATCGTCCATGACGACATGTTCCACCATTCTGGGGTCCTGACAACGTTTGGCTGTAGCCACTTCTGGTCAGGTGGATGAGATCGTACATTTGAGATCGGTGGTGGTTTTCCCCCTGGTAAGTCCAGTATTTGAACACGCTGAGCCCGGACAGCCAAGTCGTGCAGTAATCTCTGTCTTTAAGCGAACATAGTCCATTGCCTGAGCAGGCTCTAGGTCATGTAGGCCTTTTTGGACTCTCAAATAACAAAGGTGCCACCAGTCCAGCCCACTGCTCCTTAGGCATTGTTCCCTTTCTCAGTTTTAAAAGTAGTCAGAAAACACTCAGGGTAATCATCCACAGTCATCTTTTGGTAATAAGTGGCTTACCCTGAAAGATGGTGTACTGCTGGGTCCTCCATTTGAGGCGGGGTTGCTGTGTTGTTGAAGTGTGCCTTAAATCCAAACTGTTTGCTTTGCACTTGGTCATTTGCACGTTGTTTATTAGCATTTGCCTGTTGCTGAGTAGCGTTCGCCAACGCCAACTGTCTGAAAGAAGCTCCTCCATGATTGAAAAGATGCCACGGATTCGCCCACCATATGTGAGGATTAGCGGTTTTGTTTAGAGCGGACAAGGTGCGGTACAGGATGGGTTCCCAGCAGGCGAAGGAGGCACATGAAACAGGTTTGCAGGTGAAAACACACGGTTGGTTTATTGGTGCAAGTCTATATACAATATGTACATCCAAAAGAAGGCCTATTCCTCAAGAGATGGATAAGTCTTAAGAGGATATATGCTACCGCTGTGTAGAGAACAGGACATGTTGCTGCTAATTGTCCGTTGTTGATGAGCCAATGCAATGTGACTTTAAGAGATAGACGGCAACATCTATTTGCGATGGTTAATGTACTGCAATCTTTGAAAAATGTGAAATATCGTGTGTGAAATGGGTATTAATGGGAACAATTGGTGTTGAGTGTGGATTCTGGTAGGATGGTGGATGTTGGAAAGGTGAAACTGGGTACCCTGAAGCTCCTCCCACAAAGAAGTGGCAGTGATTTGGTGTCCATGGAGAGCACTAGAGAGTATCCGGTGACAGTTGTTTCCTTTGAGACCTGCCTAGGTAACATTTGTCACCAGTGGGGTGTAGTAGTACCCCATTACCCACAAATGCAATATGTGGGAAGAGACTTCAAACTTCTGGGAGGCTCTGGGATCGCCCAATAGCAGATGTCTCTGCACATGATGTGGACCCTAGGGGATCTTATTGATGCTGGAGATACCTCACCTGTAGTTTCCTTTGTCTTGTATTAGCAGGGGGAAGCACTGGGGCCTCCAGAGGAGATGCCTCTGTAGAAGAGAACCAAGTACCCCTAGAATTCTCTGACTTAGAGGTTCACAGAGAAGATTTTGTCACTGAACAACTAAAAGATCCCACATTGCTAAGGGCCCGGGAAACGTGGTCAAAACAGAGGGACACTAGTTAATCCAGATGACACGGCTTGCCTTCCTTATTTTAACAGAAGGTGATCTGTTGTACCGGGTGTCAAGAAGAAGGCAGGGGAGACGGTTGATCAGCTGGTGTGCCAAAGCCATACCGGAAACTGTGTTGGAACTATGGCATGGTTACATTCTAGGAGGGCATTTGGGACAGAGAAAACCCTGGAGGAGAATAGTTTCAGTCGGTTTTAATTGGCCTGGGGTAGTAAGGAAGTGGAGAGGATTTGTGCTTTCTGCCCGTGTGTCAGATTTCGGCGCCAATGCCACATTTCCGAAGCCCTTTGTTCCCACTGGCCATTGGAGGTTAATTTGAGGAGGATTGCTTATGGATTTTGTAGGCCCTTTGTTGAAGTCAGCTAGGGGACATCAACATATCCTAGTGATAATGGATTACGCCACCCACTATCCTATAAGCAATTCCTCTACGAAATATTCCTCAAAACCTAGCTAAGGAGCTTTTTCAAGTGTTCTAGTCGGGTGGGCATCCCTAAAGAGATCCTTACAGATCAAGGTACCCCTTTATGTCTCGGTGTAAATAAAGAGTTGTGCAAGTGTTTACCAACACCAATTTACGCACTTCCGTGTACCATCCCCAAACCGAGATGGGTTAGTCAAAGGTTTAATAAAACGTTTAAAACAATGTTGCGAGGTGGTGGATAAAGATGGGAAGAATTGGGACTGCTGATACCATATTGATGTTTGCCATCAGAGAAGTCCCACAGTCTTCCACTGGGTTCTCTCCCTTTGAGTTGTTTATGGGAGGCACCACGAGGGTTGTTGGAACATTGCTAGAGAAAT
>CM070037.1:103278898-103295144 GCA_036250615.1 Ptychadena robeensis | reverse complement strand
TTCTTGGGATCGGTTCCGACGAGTGTGTGTCAATTACAAGGTATCTTGTAAGGTGTTACGCGTTGTCAATGTTATCGCGTCACCGGTTTTATCTACTTCTTTACTTACCTCTAAAGGGTATTATATACTTTTATAACGAGCATAACGGGATACGGTGAATGGACGCATCTCAGCGGGATTTCGGGACTACATATACAGAACATGGAAACATTTTATCCTGTGATGTGTAATGATAAAAACTCGAATTGTAAACTGAAAATATCTGTGACTGATGAAATAATTGTTGAAAATAGAGGTATACCATTTACCTTTTGATAAAATGAAACCGTTGTTGACCTTACTAATACTCTAACTAAGGCATCTAACCTAAAGCCAAAACTAGAAAAAAAACAGAGTATGATGGTCTTCATACATAGGCAGACCAGAGCAGAAAATCGCGTGTGTGCCTGCGGCGGCTTGCCAGAGCTATTCAGGGACCGTTCCGTTCTAAAAGTTTGGCGCACGGTATTCCCCCATGTTGGCAATACCCCTCCCTATACTTGCCCCTTAAACAAAGCGCACACCCGAAAACAGTGCTTGCTCTGCCTGCCCCGCCCCATTGTGTATGCTTGCACCGCCCACCGACTCCCTTTGGTGGTTGCCAAACAAGAAATAGTATAGACCCAGCCTTTCTAACGGGGTGCTCACTGTTGGAATGTTATGAATGATGCGGTTTCCATACATAATAATGATTTACTTTTTTCTCTACCATACTGTTGGGTTGGAAGGCCAACAATACCATGCTCCCACTGGAAGGGTCCAGGTGTGTTATTAATGTTGTGCTTTAAAGCGACCCAGGTCAGTGATAGGGATACAGCAGTCAGGCAAGCCATGTGCAAACAATGGCCTGGTTAGTCTTTTGATCATGGCCCTTTGTCACATTTGTGTCAAGACCCATTGGCTCCCTCTGCTTGTTCCATGCTAAATAAATAGAATTACATGCCTTAGAGCACGGTGGCCAACCTGCCGCATGTGGCCCTGTGGACGTTCTTCAGCGGCACCCCTTGGTCCTCCACTTGCAAGCCCAAAAACCGTTATGCAGTATAGAGAATAGGAACTCACCGTCCGCCAATCCCCCCCTCCTGCGAGTCTTGGCGCGAAATCTGCTTGGACGTGGGAAGAGGAGGAGAGGGACTGCGCTGTCTGGGTTGCTGACTGGCATACATGAAAGCCAATCAGCCTGATCAGCTGGAGCAGTTGGCAGACAGGTGAGTGCTATTTCACCAATGAACAGGGGGTGATTGTATAATATATATAGCGGCACATGCCCTCAGAATAGGGGCATGTAACATTTGATGATATATATCACGTGTAAATTACCATACTATAGTGTTCCTATAAAATAAAAAAAAGTTTTGCTATTAAAAATTTTAAAATGTCATCTTCTAACTCTGCCTGCTGTCATTTTTTACATTACAAAATGTTTATACAAGTCAGTATAGATTGAAAATGTTATGTGCGGCTTTTTAGCGATGCCGAGGGCCGCACTTGTTGCCCACCACTGGCCTAGAGGATGATTGTTATGGTCTCCATCTAAAGACCGTTGCTTGCCCATCTCTGCAATAGGTTTAAGTTGACTATCTAAAGCCTTTTTTTTTTTTAAATAGATTTATAATTTTTTTCAAATATTTGTTCTTTATTCAAGTTCTAAGAACAAACTGTGACAGCACGGAGTCCGGGCATAGCGCCAGGGAGGTTAGTACATTTATTTGACCTGAGTATTGAAGAAGCATTCTGTCCCTGTGCAATCCTGAGTATTCATTTTATATAAAAAGTAGTGAGGAGGGAGAGTAAGTTACACCCCTCCCTCCTATCTTCCCACCCTGCTTGTGCATATGATGTGCAGGGTGGGAATATATAAGGGAGGGGGCATAACACTTACCCGATTGTGCCAGAAGAGCAGTCGCTGAGTGTTTCCCCCAAAAAGAAGACAGTGTCTTATATTAATTTTTGCTCCCAAAGACGCCCTATGTCTTATTTTCGGGAGATGTCTTATTTTTCCATGAAGAAGAATACAGAACTGGGGTATCAGAGTGGGGGGGGATCACTTAAAATGACACAGGGGGGATCACAGGGGGGAATCAAACAGGAGACTCTGAGGGGGGATTACCATTTTAATAACCCCTTCTGATCCTCCGGTGTCATTTTGATTGCCCCCTCTGATCCCCCCCCCCCCTGTCCAGAGTTACAGTACCGTATGTTCAGGGGTGTCTTATTTTTGGGGGGATGCCTTATATTTTAGTGTGAGGCAAAAATGTAAGGGAAAAAGGGTATTACATGCATGTCTATAGCTAAAGAACCTCACCAATAACTCACCATTCTCAGTGCCATTACCCCCTTGCATACATGGAATCCATTTTCAAGGCAAGGCAATGCGGCTAACTTAATTGTCAAAGGCCAGAAATAATGTGCTTAGTAAAGGAGATTATGGTTAGTTCTGGGGTGCAACTACATCAAAATGGAGCAAAACATTCAGCAGTTGTCCCTTAACGAATTCTACTTACCCTCATAACAACTTTACAGATGGTAAAACACCCTTGCCTTACTAAAGGCTGCGACATTTGGGTCAAACACTAAGAAAATAGCTTGACACGTTGACCTGAGTTAACCCCCAGAAGCCTGGCAAATAAAGATGGAATCTCTCATATGGTTTTGGGGAAGGGTAGGTAACCGAGCTAACTGGGCACTCACCACCAAAAGTGCCCCCCGGCGATCCTCTGTATCGGCCAACGTGCCAATCCTCCCCGGACCACCCAAAAGATGTCATGGCATGTATTATACCGGAGGGGTGGTGTCGCTTATTTTTTTGCCTACCAATAGTGATGCCGGGGATGTGTTCTGGGTGCAAAGGAGGGCAGGAAATCGCAGCGGATTACAATACAACCTTGAAATTTATTTTTTTTAAAAGCATGCCATGGGCGGTTCATCCAGGAGGTTAACAAAATGCTTTGTGTGCTAAAACAGTCAGTAAATTACAGCCAATTGAAATATAAAATCTAGTTAAAATGGTTAATAGTTAAAAGAAAATCTCTAAAAGAAATGGGATTCATAGATCTGCATTAAAATGAAACATCTTTCCAACCTACAGAGTTTAAGAGTACAAGCTTTCAGGATGTGTCAGATCCCCTAAATCTTGTTGTTTGCAATGTCTTCAGTTATGCCGGCCATACACATGCCGATAAACGGCCGGATTTTAATCTGGCCGACGGGCGTGCGCGCTCTCGCCGTCGGGCAGGTTAAAATCCGGCCGTTTATCGGCATGTCCCCACATGGGGCGACAGATCCCTGTCGCCCCACTTCTCGGCCGGCCAGAGATCCGACATGTTGGAAAATCTCTGGCCGGCCGAAGCCGATGGAAGCCGATGGCCATAAGCAGCAATGAAGACGAGCGTCTCCATCGCTGCTTATGGCCGGCACACAAAGGGTGCCTGGCCGATTGTGGGGCCCCAGAATGCAATGCGAGGCTAACGTGATGACGTCATCACGTTAGCCTCCCGGAGCGATATCGGAGGACGATATCGCTCCGGCTCTGGCTGTGTATGGCTAGCATTAGCCAATAAAAGGCGATCACTTGAACGCTAAACTCTCTGTATTTATCGATGGCTAAAGCTTGCCATACACCTTTAGATCTCTCTGTCAGATATCCTTTAGATCTACCACCAACTATGTAGTGCCGGGTCCTCTGCAATTGAACACAGGCACACTTGATGGTTTATAAAGTCCCTCATATTAGACAGTTGTGCTAAAACAAAATAAGATCTCAAGGAAATCTGACAGAGAAATCTAAAGGTGTGTGGGGACCCCAACACAGTACAACACTATTTCAACCTTGAGCAAAAAATCAACAATTTCTTTTTTCCTTTACAGTGACACTATTGCAGGATTTCAGTCATCCCCTGGAAATCTGCAGAAGGGTGTCTACATTGCCTCCTGAAGGAAGTGTACCAGGAGGGCTATGTGGTCAATGAACACATGAATCACACAAACAAAAATGGTGTCAAGAATCATAGAGACTGACCTGTACAGATAATAGACATAGGCTTTCCAGTCGGAGTTTATAAAAGTAAAGGATGTGTTGAAAAAAAGATTCCGCCACCCAGCAGTAACAATGGTGTGTTAAGGTAAAACAAACATTCCAGTAAGTTACTATCTCCTTCTCTGGGCAGAGGAAACTGACACTTCCATGTGTGGTGGACTATCATGGCTGCCTATTACATTATCTGTATATCCCATCCCTATTTCAAAACCTTCTCACACTATGAAACAGTTGCACAAGGGCTGCATTGGTGTCTGCATAGGATATTTCATGAACTTTATGGAACGAAGCCTATGGATTCCAGCACGTCATAATAATAATAAAAACATCTTATATTGTTCGCAACTGCTGCTGACAAATATATCTTTTAAGCCTGTGCTATAGGGCAGAAGAATAGATACTCCTACCAGGTTTCATTTACAGTTCTACTGAAAACAATATTGAGATGTTGAAGTGAACACTTGATGAAAGTTTGTTTCTGCTTCCGATGCTTGGTGTCCTTATAGCCCTGGGGGTAGAACAGGAAGTGAGTGGAAATCACTACACTGAATACAAAGATGGCTATATTACACTAACTTCCTGCCCCACACCCCGGGCAATAGGGACACCAAGTAATGGGGTCCTAAACAAATAGCATTTGATACAGGTTCTGAGTCTATTTTAAATAGTTTTAATTGGAATTAGACTACATAATGCAGAACCCTAAAATTAGGATGACTCTATATTGTCAATGTCCACAGGATCTCAACTAAGCTCCAGAGCGATGAACAACAAAATATTCATATTTTGTAAGCAATGAACTATTCATTACATAATTACTTTTCGGACCACAAGATGCATCTGACCATAAGACAAACCCAATCCTTAGAGCAGGAAAACAAGAAAACAATATATGTGAGGAGTTCAAATTAATTGGGGGAAAAAATCCCCCTGCAATACCATCTTCAGCCACATGATGTCCCTGGTGAAAACTTGCTGTTAATGTACAGATTATATCACCGGCTATTTTCTCACACATTGGAACACAGGCACAACAAGCTGTGGCACCTGTCTGTAAGGCAGGGACACCAAACCAATATCATTTTACCACATGATATGACTTTGGCTGGAGGTTTTAAGTTTGTTTTTTTTTTTTAAAGTTGCAATTTAACCATATAGAAATGGAAGCTGGAATTCGCTGGTTTCTGTGCAACTGACATCACTGGCCAAAAAAAAAAATAGCAAGGACCTCAGGCATGGGACACAGAAAACATATTTGAAGCTTCTCACACAGGTGTGGGGGTTCATAAATAAAAATGGCCGTGGTGTGATCATCCATAGCAACCCCAGCCATCAGAACCAATAAGGGTTTCCAATGGAATCTATGGATTACTGCACTGTTACTAATAGTCAAAATGACGGCTGAATCATATTATTAAATATGATAGTAGAATGTATTTTCTCTGTCCCATCTTCAAATTCTTTGTTTTGTTATGAATGTACTGAACAGAAAGCTTTTTGTTTAAATTAAGACATGATTTCGATATTAAAGTTGAGACTCAACAGCCGTCAATCCGGCCTTTGTCGATAAAAAGCAGTCTATGATACAATATTAGAAAAATAGATCCTGATGTTCCTCTGGATGGTAATTTTTTCTCCTGCTGTCACATAGCCCAGCTCTCATCAAGGTAGTCTTGTTTGTCATGGTGGCTGTGCTGTAAAAAAAGAGATAGCAGGCCGGAGATGTCTTAATACCTGGCTTCCACCTATATCATGAGCTGCTGGTTTTAAGTAAGATACCCTGCAAGTCTTCTGGAAGCTCTTGAATGATGGTGTCAACCTGTCCTTGGAGCTTCTGCAAAGTGTCCACACTTACAGGCAGATGTTCCCTGTGGGCCAGCGCCTGTTAACAGCAAGAGACACAAAAAACACAATTAATTATGATTATATTGTAAAGCTGTTTCAAGGCAACTGTATTTTCTTAACTTAAAGCGCACCAAAACTAAAAAAAAATAAGCACTAAAAACCAAAAAATACCTCTAAACTGTCTCAATGGCTCAAAGTTGCTCAAAAACCTAAAAAAAATATATACTCACCAGCCCTGCTACCCCCATATTGATTCTGTGTAGCTTCCAACCTTTCAGGTAAAGGCTGCAGTAATGCGAATGGCCCCCGGGGGCCACTAGATACAATGTCTTTCAATGAACAAAATCTAAAGAAAATACACATGAAGAGCTGCGGTTTAAGAATGTCCCATCTGACATATTGCCACCGCTGCATCAGAGAGAGGAGGAGGGTAGGAGAAAATGTTTTATACTTTCTTTATTTACAGATTGCCCCAATAATATGGGGTTGGCCAGGTAGGGACAAACGTTTATTTGGTGGGTTTAGGTGCACTTTAAGTCCCAGCCCTTTTCCATTTTACGGACGTCTCAGTTCAATGTGTTATACCTTTAACTTCCCTTACGTTCGTGATGAGCCCAGCTTGTCCAGAGTTTGTTTAAAAAACAAACTCTGGTTGAGCTGGGCTAGCACAAAAGTCGCATATTGCTGGAAAGCTACAGCGATGCTCTTTCCAGCCTAAGCATTTCCGGGATTGTGCGGCGATCGCGTCACATTGGTGGAAGGGGGCGTGGTGTGGGTGGCGCCATAAATTATAACGTTTCAGCGCTGCACACTGGAACTAAGCCCTGGTTCCTGACTTGGCTTTTGGCTTGGCTGTAAAGAAGTGGAACAAAGCTTTGTCTCCTGGCACTAGACCCTGGCTTGGCAGCAGGAAAACTGTACAGTAGAGCCCTGCCCGCTTGCTGTAACATGCTGTATATTCACTTTATATGTAAACTGACTTTTCTCTGGCTCAATTTTTTTTTACTCTCCAGAACTGTGGGGTGCGTCTTATGGTCCTTAAAGCAGTAAATACACAACATTTTAGAATGTTACTGTTATTTCAAGAAGATTTCAAGCACCTTTCCTAAAATGAACTACAAGTACTACAACTAGTTCTGCCATAACCATGCTGGTTTAGGTAATCCCCGTTACTTTTTAAATGGCTTTCAACTGTGCTCCAGTAAGTTAGCCTGTCATATGAGCCCCTGGTACACAAAACAATGCACAGGGTTAGCTCACTATGATATACATCTAAACAGCTACATGTAGTAAGTAAATAATTTGAAAAGGCTAAATCAGCAGCACAGAGATTGGAAGTACAAAAATTAAAGAAAAGTAAAAACAATTACAAACAAAAAAGCACAAAGTGTTTATACAGATTTAACGTCCCTACCGTTCTGCCCATAGCGCTACATTTGTCTGCCCGTACTGCTTTAAATTCCCACCCCTGTCCATGTCATTAATGATGCCGGCGATGTGGGCTGGGAAGCCGACGCCCCTCCATTTACATGAGATTTCTATTTACCAATAGGTCATCTAGTACAGACTTCAATATACACTACTTACCAATTTACTTTTAAGTTTTAAAACCAGGTCTACTGCCTCAACTTCAGTGTGCTTTTGCACCCAAATCAGCAAGTCCTTAGGGAGAGGTACAAGGACACATCGAATTAGGCATGATAGATTAAACACACAGAGCATTCACATAAGCACAAGCTGATAAAATGTTAAAAATTCACACAAACCAATTTACAGAACCATAATGGACCGTAAATTTGCTGCCTCTGACAACACTGCAACTTGGTTATAAATCCTAGTAATAAGTGCAAGGTCCATCACACCATATCTTATAAGATAGAAGTATTGGAGGGTATTGGACGCTGTGTGCAATCAGAAGAGAGGGGAAGAGAACTGACAGCATTGAGAGCCATTAGGCTACATTTCTCTCCTCTGTGTTGGCTGACAGCTCGCATGCCCACAGAGAGGGCTCCGAGTGCCACCTCTGGCACCTGTGCCATAGGTTCGCCAACAACACAGAGTATACATGTAAAGTTCACATGTTGAAGTTTAAAATTTATTAAAAGCTGTATATATTAGTTACAGTTCACACATTGTATGAAAACATGACATTCAAAACATTTCAAATTACATGACATATAAGAGAGAGAGAGAGAGAGAGAGATCGCAAGTCAATGGAGCTCGGATATTGGACTGGGAGAATATCCATAATCTCTGTAAAAAAAACGCATTGCGATTATATAATCGCAGTCCATTGCAATGAATGGGATCGCGAACAATCATAATAAATAGAAAAAATTGCGATCGCAGTGGATATCCGATGATATATTCACGAATATTCAAGCTAAATATTCAAAAATCGAATATTCGAGCTCAAGACTAGTGTTCGATAAAGTGCCGAGTATGGGAACAAGGACCTTGGTAAGGGGGCATTGAAAGTCTCTTGAATTCATAACCAGAATGTTATGGTCAGAGTAAAATTTAAATTCCAGGAAAGCATGAAGGTAGATCAAAATGGATTTATTGCCAGAATGAGCTGGACATATCGCCAATGGATGTACTTGGTTATGGAGAGATTCTCTGAAGTTGTATTCACAAATGCCTTGGACAGTGTAAGTGTCCTGTTCCAGCATGTGGAGCACCTGGTTCACTGTTCACACAACTCTTTAGCCCTCACTTATAGGATTTTCTCTCTATCCTCCTCCTGTAGAACAGCGGTTTTCAACATGTAGGTCACAATACCCTCGGTAGTCGAAGAGTTCACTGAAAGCATCAGAGCCGATGCCCACAAGTGGGGGGGGGGGGGGGGGGGGGGGGGGGGGGGGGGGGGGGGGGGGGGGGGGGGGGGGTAGTTATGAGGAAGCAAAATGCCTCTTCACTGCTAACTTAGGGGGGATGATGCATTACTCTCCCTCCTAACTTCCCACCCTGCACATCATTAGCACAAGCTGGGAGGAAAAATAGGATGGAGGGGACATTACACTTACCTGTCACAAAGTGTCACTTCCTTTTTTGGAATGCAGAAGTGACACTCAGCACCACCCCTCCCGCGTTCCCAATACAGCAAGTGACACTTTGCAATGTGACTTCCAGGGTCGTGGATCTAATATGGTTGAAAACCTCTGCTGTAGAATGACAGAACTGTACTAAACTAAGAAGGCTTCAAAAACACTACCAAGAAATGCTTACTTTAACATCTCACCAACATGTTCTAAAAGCAATCATTTGGAATGAGCACATAAATTGTTCTGACCCAATCCATCTGCAGATAATACAGGGGGTCTGGCCAGAGGATCAGTATATTGCCAGGTTAAGGAGTAGGCTGTAATGGCTGTTCCCAAAAATCACTCAAGGTATATGTACTGCATAATACTGACACTCCGCAGAACTCCGCAGAACCAGCAGAACAT
Source organism: Ptychadena robeensis (assembly GCA_036250615.1). NCBI lineage: Eukaryota > Metazoa > Chordata > Amphibia > Anura > Ptychadenidae > Ptychadena > Ptychadena robeensis. The sequence continues at coordinate 103,285,775 of CM070037.1, read as the reverse complement.
TCTTTTATGTTATTAAGTTGCATTACATGCCTATCAGTTGGTCAAACTGGTTCATTCATATGAATAGTTTTCAAATCCTGTCTAATGAGAAGAAGAAGATTACCTCATTGCAAAGTGCTTCAAGTTGAAGAGCTTCTAGTTTCTGCATCATCTCTTTTCTCCGGACTCTAAACCATCCATCAAAGTTAGGTGAACGCAAAAAGTGCCTGTAACAGAAGTCATACTATATTACATCTTTTTGTCTATTGCAATACAGGGATGGGGAACCCAGATTAAAAAAGGCAGAAAGTTCAGTCCATCACCTTTATCCCATACATACATTTTTTGCCTCACGCTGAAATATTAGGCATCCCTCAAAAACTAAGGCACACTGAAGATAGGGTACCGTAAATCTGGACAGGGGGGGATCAGCGGGGGCATTCTGAATGACACTGGAGGATCAGAAGGGGTCACTAATATGGAAATCCCCCTCTGAGTCTCCTGTGCCATTTTGATTTCCCACCTCTGATTCCCACCTGAGTAATTTTAAGTGATCCCGCCGATACCCCAGTGCCGTATTCTTCTTCAAGAAAAAATAAGACCCCCGAAAGTAATACGTAGGGCCTCTTTGGGAGCAAAAATTTATATTACAAGTTGGGACAAACCATTATACATACAGAGAGACTTTACAACTGTCACACTTTATTTGGTCCAACAACTTGAAAAGTGTGACCTGGAAGTAAGCTTGGTCACTTTTTTTTTAGTTAAATCAAATTTCTTTTTGAATACATGTGCATACAAAAGGACAAAGTGGCCACCAGTATACATGTAGAAATAATAAACAACAATAAATCAGAGAACCATCAGCTGCCCAATAAAGTAGCGAAAAAAATAGTACCAATATAAATGACACAGTGACACTTCCCAATAGAATACAGAGTATGCCAAATAGTAGACAATACATTGCCTCAGGGTCAGAAACGAATACCCAGAGTATATCTGTAGTGTTTAATTCAAATCAAGTGCTGTGTTTGTTTCTTGAAGATTTTTCGCTAGTCATCCAAATGGCTCTCTCAATTCAGCGTGACTGTGTGTACACAATGTTATGGGAAATGTATACTTTGGGGTATAGCTCCAATCCACATAATAATCTGTTAACCAGCATGGGGTCTGCGCCTCATGGAGGTAGGTGTTACTACATTAGCATGATTGGAGCATGTATGTGTGGCAGACAATAGATGTTGCACCACCCCTGTTCAAGCTTGGCTTCACTATTTTCACATATAAGGCCTCCTTTACGCCTCTCCGAAACCAGTCCGCCTCTCTGTCCAGAATGTGAACTTGTGAATCCTCAAGGTGTATTTTTTTCTTGAGATGTAGATACACTGCTGAATACCCAGAGCTTCCTCCCTCTTCAAATAATTTAGAGAATGCATGTCTGCAAGTTTAAATTATTTTCTCCAATTTATTGATATTGGTCAAAGCATCCAGCTTGGTCACTTAATTTAATAGTGAGAACAATGTCTGTTTTGCAAGGGAAAGTAGAAAACAGTGTTGTCTTACTTTAGAAAGAGGTTTTTTTTTTTTAAATGGAGTTTAAGGAACCGTTTAAAGTTTAACAAACAGATCTGTCAGGATCAATTTGTAATGAGAATTTTATAGAGACGTTGCTGTGCTATAGCTAATGACAGCCCACAAAAACTACAAATAAATTGGCTTTTCAATTTTCATCATCGCTTCACCTAAATAACCAAACATTATAATAAAGGAAATGTGCACATCGTTTCAGGTTGCATAAAGAAAGTAAATAATGAATGTCTAATATTGTCACTAGAAGTTACACAATATGCATTGTTTGCAGGGGTGCACATAACTTTTTTTGTGAGCTCCTTGGATTAGTACCAGGAGATGGTACTCACCCCATATGTAGGGTGGTCTTCCTGACTATCTCCCTCACTGTCCTCTGCGTCAGCTTCCTGCATGGTAGGTTCTGCTGCAGATGGACCTTGCTGTTCTCATACCTCAGTAGTGACACCCTGACATTAAGATGTCATATTCCAGCTGTCACACAGTGCTTTTCTCTCGTCAGCTTTTACTCTTACATATGCCTACTCTGACTTTCATCCCCCAGATCTCCAACACCCTTAGAAGTCGAATTTTTTTTTTGGGATTATTTCACACCCCTAACTGCAACCTTTCACAGTTATTCATGCTTCCCTTCAATTATTCAAGTGATATAAATTGTATACATGGAACATTTAGCTGCAGCCGCCCAGACACGGAGCGCCTCCAAGTTGTTAGTACGCATATGAGCTTTGTAACAATAATGCAAGTACGCATAGCTAGTTTTTGGCCCCTTTTGAGTACCAGAGTACCACTTATGTCCACCCCTGATTATTTATTTGTATTGCATAGTCACTAAGGCTTCAGCATGCCTGATTCCATCATATGTGAACCTGCATGACTTGAAACTATTATTATTCTATTATTCACCATGATGATGGAAAAAATCCTGTGACCCTGGTACTGGCAGATGGCATCACAAATCCTGAATCCTCGACACTGAATAAATGACTGCAATCTGCTAAGCACAAACCACTTATTGAAAAGAAGAGCTATAGGATGAAAGCATTTTGAACAAGAGCCATTTATTACAAAGTGCAATGAGAGCAGATGGCCAGAGCAATGTACATGGAGTATCTCTTTCCTATATATGTATCTACTCCTTTCCTACTCTAACCATGACCATACATATTGTATGTGATTCTGTTATACAAGAGACACATTCAAAGTATCATGGATTTTTAACAAGAACTTTGGGATTGCCAAATAATGAAATCAACTAAAAAAAATAAAAAACCCATAATGTATGCTGCAAGCAGGAGCATTTTCTGACTATAGGACGCTCTGATTTATAGGACGCACTCTATACTTTGGAGCGTCTAATGGATAAAAAATATTGCGTCTTTCTCCTACTCTGCTGGCTGAAGCTCCATTTACTTATGACATCCTAAAGCCCCCCATACACGTTCCGATTTTTCGTACGAATTTTGCCAGACCGACCAATGTGGTCGGGAGATTAATCGATCGGGAGATTAATCGGAATCGGAATTATGAACCCGACTGATCCCGATTTCTCAAAATCGGCTGAAAAATCGGTCGGGGCCGCTTCGGACCTGTCCGTAAATTTTTTGGCGATCTGCTGTTAATAAATAGGGTCGGGCTGATGGATCAGTGATAATTCGAATTCCGATTTTTCGTGCTAGCCGACCGACCGACCATAACATTTTAGGTGAAAATGGGGTGACAGGATCGGACGAAAAATCGGTCGGGAGATTAATCGGAACGTGTATGGGGGGCTTAAGAAAGATAATAAATAGTTGCGCACAACCGTTAGCCGTGATTACACAGTTACAGTGGCATCAATGGGCAGAAGGGCCCTCAGTAGGTGTATGGGGCGCGTTTCTAACGGTAGCTCTTTGTCAACCATAGGGGGGCTCCCCTATGTGTGTGTGTAATTCAGGTTAAATTGCCATGTTGGTACTTCGAGATAAATAATTGGGTTTTAGTTTGGGCCTCTAAAAGGGTTGCCATCACTGCACTAGGCTGTCTTCTTACTTATTAAATCCTAACTGCTGGTCAGGTGACCAAACTCTCTGTAGAAAGCCAGCAACGTCTCTTAGTAAACAGGTGTGGCAGTAACAAGATGTTTAGGAATGAGTGCACAAATGTGACCATGTACCCAACAAGACTATATTATCGATATTATATTTATATACGATATTATATATTATACGATATTATATTAACATGTTCCACAGCATTACCCCTTCCACAGAAAAAAAATTGAATTGGCGCAAAATGTCACCAGGCAACTAATAAAAAAAAGGTAGCTACCAAAGGTTATCTACAATTCCTACAAAGAACAGCCCAGCTGTTTCAGGGTCAGAATTCTGCCAGGCTGAGGACAATTGCGCCAGATAGCTGTGATCAGAGAAGAAAACTCTACCAACAGTGTAAAAAAAATGTGTTGAGACAAAAACATTACAGGGAAGAAAAAAAGTTTAGAAGATACGGAAAATAGTGGGTAAGCACTAGCACTGAAAAGATATTCCCCCTCCTTGGACACTAGTTACTAGTAAAAGAAAAGTAGTTAACCTAGACTACTCTACAATTTTTTTCATTTCTGTTCAATCCTTCTGTAGGTGGCATTGTAACCTGAACGTCAAAGACTTGCTCTGTCCCTTAAGAAGGATTAAACCACGCTGCAATAGATTGCAGGTCAATCACACAAGTATTGACCTGTGTATGGGGGTCTTTAAACTACACATATTAAACATATTAAGCTGACATCTTATAAATACCAACCTGTATAAGCCGATCCAGTCCCCCTTTGATCGAGACGTAAGCTGAGGACCGGCCTTTTCTAAAGTTTTCATAAACTCCTCCTGACTGAAGGGCTTAAGCTGTGGAGGACTCTGATGAAACAACACACATTGGAAAAGGTTCAAACAGAATGTTTCCCTCTATGAAAAAAACCCCAATAAACAAAACAATCAGTAGTAACTCACCTTCCAGGCGGAGATACTTTTCAGCAATGGCATCAAGCTTGCCACATAACGTTCCTACAGAAACAAAAGAGAGTTTACCTGTCAAACCCACATGAGGCCATCACTGTATAAAATGCACATATCAGAATGACCTAGTCAGGCAATACATTATAAAAGAAGTAATTATAGCAAAAAAAGTGAATATTCTAACTTTAAAAGACCTACCACACTACATTTGAAAAATTTGCAAATGCTTTAGTCCAATTTAACTTGAAGATTTAAAAGACATTAAATGGCTGGCCATCTATTATTGATACCACTTCATTCACTTGCTTTTTATAGTTCTGAGAATGTTTGAGGAATACAAAACCATTTCCAACTCAAGTGGACTTCCAAAGCCATTACATTTATCTAGTTAGAACAATGGGTTCGAGGCTACCAGCTTCCTCTGATGTGTTCCCCCCCCCCCCCCCCCCCACCCCCCCCCCATCCCCATCAAGCAGGGCTTGTTCGCAGAGTCCCTATTGAAGTACTTAATGATGATAAGGCTCCCATTGGGGGAAGATATGCATAAATTGAAGGGTCTTCTCACCCGTACCTCAATATAGTTATTCACAAGATGTGGTCTGGAGTCTGCTGGAACTGGGTATTAGGCAACAGAGCGGGTCATGAATTGTGGCCACTCCTCATCATGTAGAAATCTGCTTTTGATACACCTTTCTATTGTTTGTGGTTATATATGTTGCAAGAAGGTGGGCCAGATAGAAAAGAAATGGATGCAGCCGCTCCAAAAGGCATGACTGACCATGTAGTAGCGCACATCCTCGTGCGTTGATGCTTCCTTACGTTATGTCTCCACTGCGTTGTGTGATCCGTTGGGACCCCCTACGTTAAGCCTGGGGGTCCCGACAGAGCACATACACATTACCTGCCCGGATCCTCTGTTCACATGAAGTTGAGCCGATTCGCCAATGCAGGGATTAACGTAGTTACATTGGTGGATGTGTGTTCATTGTCCCGAAGGAGCACATGCATATTACTGGGCAGGTAATGTGTATGTGGTCCCTCGGGACCCCACCAAGAACTGCGCTTAATGTACGGAGCACACAACGCCTAGCAACATAGCCTTAGGCTAGATATACACAGCCTGGGTTGGGCATTTGCACACTCCGTGCAGGCGCTGGGGCACTGTGGAGGGGTTTAGCCCTAGGTAAAAAACGAAAACCAACCGGCAACTACCTTTTTTCGTGTTCGCCGGGGGTTGGGCTAAATGTTCATTTACTGGATGGTTGAGAACCACCCATGTAAACAAGTCCTTACATAAAAATACAGAGAAATAGAAAAGGGACATTTAAAGAGAATATCTGGAGGAAAGTCAACTGTGTAATTCGTCCACATACCAGAGGAATGATAAAGCTCTGAGTAAGCTCTAGAAAATGCCGTCGAAGAATTGCATTCTGTGCTTCCGATGGTCGTTTCTGCTGAATACCCTGGAATACAATAAAGTAATAAGAAGCAATAATTACATTAACATACGAAGAAGATGCCATAACTTGATGGGAGGTATGTACAACCTATACATTTTATCCTTTGACTGTACATTAAAACAATGTGCATGTGGGAGTGGGTGGAGTGGTGAGGCACACACAGAATGTTTAATCATATATATATATATATTAATATTAAAGTAACTTTTATTCAACCAGCATGTTATTTTTGACAGAAATGACATAGGCGTCTCCCAAAAGACAAGAGGCATTTTTGTGGAAAAAACATTTCTCAGCTTTTATTTACATTTGAGAAAATAGTGTCATGTCCAAAATTATTCATACCCTTCTCAATAATCAATAGAAAAGCTTTTATTGGCTATTACAGCAATCACATGCTTCCTATAATTGCAGACCAGCTTTTTGTATGTCTCCACAGGTATTTTTGCCCATTCATCTTTAGCAGATCCCAGATTAACCAGGATGGCCTTGGTGGTGATCCTTGGATTCTTTTTCACCTCTCTCACTATCTTCCTGGCCAGCACAGATGTCATTTTTGGCTTCCGACCATGTCCTCTGAGATTTTCCACAGTGCGGAACATCTTGTATTTTTAAATAATACACTGTAGCCACTGGAACTTGTAAACATTAAGATATGGCCTTGTATCCCCTGACTTGTGAGCAGCCACAATGCACAGCACAGGGCCTCACTGAGCTCCTTTGTCTTAGCCATGACTGTCCACAAACCAATTGCAGGAGCTGCTGTCTTTCAACTGTAGAGTTGATCCAAACAGCTGTTCACAATTAATCAGGGTAATTAAGATGCTTTAGAACAGCTTGGACTATTTGGAATGGTATAGA
>CM070037.1:103234447-103247235 GCA_036250615.1 Ptychadena robeensis | reverse complement strand
TCTGTCCTCAGTGGTCCCTATAGTACATATAGATGTCTGTCCTCCTCAGTGGTCCCTATAGTACAGGCAGGTGTCTGTCCTCCTTTCTGGCTGTTAAATAAAATGCAGAACAATAAAAGTAACAACCTGACCATTGGCGATGAACAAACAATCTGTAGGAAATATATTGGATTCAGTCTACAGTCACAAGCACACAAAATTACAAGTAGCAAAAACAAAAAGAGAAAAAATGGAAGCCCTGCAGAAAGAGAAAGGAAGGCAGAGTAAGTGAAAATACAAGGGAGGAGAGGATATAGGGAAAAGATTCTATGTGGTATCAAAGATGCAGGGTGATGTATCGAAAGAATGAGGCAGGAAGTGGTTCACCCAAGGAATGCAAACTGGATCAAATTTAGAAAGTGATCCCAAAAAGTTTTTCACAAATCATAAAGTCCATCATACAGGACTTAACCTCTCGGAAGTGCAGGCTCAGTGAATGCCAGGCCCCAAGCCATAGTCTGCTTTGTAGCCATGAAAAGAAAAAGGAGAAGCTTGAATTTTCTTTTTCATGAAGTGGAACTACTAAAATAATTTTGTTATATTGAGTTGATCTGATTCGCAACAAATTTTACAAGGAGCTATTCACCGCCTTGGCATTGTTTTGCTATTGTTGATCATTATTATATTTCACTGTCTGTGGCATGAAGTAGAAGAAGGGATGGGTTTCCCAGATACAATAGGGGTGAGTAAATGGAAACAGGAATCCTATGTTTTTTTGGAAGATTTCCCTTTACATCCTCTGCTAGTGAATGATTAAGAGAAAATCTATCTACAGTAATGTGTAGTATTCTTAACTTTCGTTTTTATCAACTTTACTGATTATTTATGTCCAGCACAGGGGTGGGCAAACTGTTTGACTCATGGGCTGCAATGGGTTTTAAAATTTGATTGAGGGGCCGGACAAAAAACCTGTAAGGGCCGTTTGATCCCAAGTCCTTTCCACATGGGTGGAAAATTTAAACTGACTGCATTGATTATTTTATACTTTTTGCATACCAAAAAAATAGAAATGATCATATTGCCAGGGGGTAAATAAAAAAATATAAATATAATAAAAAAAAAATATAAAAAAAATGTATAAAAGTATATAAAAAGATCCTTTTGAGAGTAAACTAAAACGTTCTATTGAAGACATGGGTAAATAACAGCCTCTAGAAGGAGACCATAACAATCCTCCTCTAGGCATTTTCTCCACTTATTAAGCTGGCCATACACCTGCAGGATTCTCTGTCAGATTTCCTTCAGATCAGATCAGATCTACCAACAACCATGTAGTATAGTAACCTCCATGATACAATACATAGTGATTGGAAGGTGTAGAAAGGTCCTCATATTACATGGTTGTTGGTAGATCTGATCTGATCTGAAGGAAATCTGACAGAGAATCCTGCAGGTGTATGGCCAGCTTTTACAGGGAGTGAGCAGAGGGGAGCCAGTGCGCCTGGACACCAAGGTGACAAAGGGCCAAATTTAAAGACCAAACTGGCTTGATATGGCTCGCGTCTCATCTACTGTTTTTTTTCCCCCCTTTATTTCTGAAAGTATTTTTTTTTTAATGGAACATTTTGACTTTCCTTATTCAGTGGCAATAAGGGCTTTTCCCCACTTGCGCAGCTCCCGCTCTCGTATGAACAAGGTGCATGATAGTGTTGAGCTTGACTATTCGAATTGCGAATATTGGTTACTCAAGAATTCGCAAATTTTGCGAATATGCTTGCGGATATTCGCCATTTTGAATATTCCCCATTGGGATGCTTATGGGCATGGATTGCGAATATATATTCGCAATGCGAAAAAAAATAGCACATGTGACCATTAATTTTGAAGGTAATTGCGAGCCGATTATAATTGCGAATCTAGATATATCGAATATTGGTCGAATTATTCTCGAAATATTGCAAATTTGAATATTGCCTATGCTGCTTATCACTAGTGCATGAGCGGTCGCGGTTACAATACATTTTAATCAAGCCGCCCCCAGATCGTTTCCATAGAGAATGAATGGACCATTTATGTCTGTAGACGCGATTGCCCGCAGCCGCTTGCAGGAACCCGCCAAAGGGATTGTCCCTACTTGTGCGGCCGGCTGCTGTTCGGCACGGTTTTGAACCACGCCCACCCCCATTCATTTCAATGGCTGTGTCCCCACTGAGGCGGGTGTCCACGGGCAGCTGCGTCTAATCGTGTCCATAGACACGCAACTATGAATTCTCTCTGGACGCGATCCAGGGGCGGCTGCATTGAACTCAATGGTAAAAACAACAACCACGAGCAGCTGCCCGCCATGGGACCGCGCGGCACAAGCCGAAAGTGAGGACGGGGCAGCTTGAATGAATGGAGTCGGCAGCCGCCACGGTTCGAAACCGCCGCGCAAGTGGGGGCAAGCCCTAACTCCCTTTTTTTTTATTTTTTTTATTTTTTTTTTTGTGGTAGTGATCAGCAGGACAAGTAGATCCGTGTCCAAAGTATTTACTCGTGTACTCTGAAAATGGAGGTGGGCCAATCACAGACAGCCGATGCACAGGGCTGCTCTGCTGGTCATTGCAGCCTCATGATCTGGGCATCTTGGCACAGCAGCAACTTTTTATCAGCAAATGAGTTCAAAGAATTTCATGTCACATTCTGAATACAAGTGTTGTCCTTGTGACATAACTTCTAAACTTTGCACAGTTTGTATCTAAAACAGAGCAAGTATTGTTGGTTTTGAATTAATTAAATTGTCATGGTTGGTACATAATTGTCCCTTGCTGCAGAGTGACGCAGTGTATATTCATAATTGTCCAGAGCTCCAAGAATGCTTGATATGCTATATATATATATATATATATATTAGTTGGGACCTGGTTATCAATAAAACTAGACAGATGTTCAAACATTTCCCCATGTATTCTCTTCTTTTATTTTTTATTTTGCTTTCTGTGTCTGTACAGTATTGGAGACATTTTACTTCCCATTTTGTCACTGTCAACTAGTTTGGACATGAATAGGTTAAGTTTGATTTGGCAATATTTTGCCGCCTTTGGGTTTTCCCTTCCCGTTTATGATGACATTTTTGCATACAACCTTTCTGTTTTCATTACATACAGAGACGTCATCAATATATTTCTGTGCTTGAGGAAGGTCTTAGCCGGTGGAAGGGGCTTGCAGAGTTATGTCCATAGCTTAATTAAAAAAAAAGGAAGCTGTGGTAATGCCAACATGTTATACTGAGCCCTGATATTTATCATTGGAAGGGTCAGGGATGGTGAGACTCTGGATGAAAGAACTATAAGATCCTGTTTGGCAATCAGACAAGAATAAGGTGGGACAATTGAGTTGCTGCAGATTGTAACTCACATTATGAGAGGCTGCATGCAGTGAAATTAGAAAAAGCAACTGTAAAAAAACTTGCGGAGTGTCGGATTTTAGGCTGGGTCACACAGTTACATTGGCATCGCAGTGCAAATGCCCCCTGCTTTCCCTAATGGGAAATGACGTGCCAGTGCCAAACGCAAAGATTTTACAACGCCAGTGTTAGGCAGACGTATGGGTGCTGCATTATGTAATGTGGACAGAACTTGTCTAATGTGTTTTCACCCTAAACTGTCCCAAACAGAGCCTGAATAGTGGGCACTACACATGGGTGGGCACCATGGGCTGTCACGCCAATGTGTCCCACCCAAGCCTAAAGCAGTTTTATCCTATTATAAGAAGTAAGACTGTACTGTATTTCAGGCATGATAGGACCCACCCCTGTATACAGGGGCTGCTTGAGTGTTTCTTCTCTCTGATCACTCTAATAGACTGCACTTAGAAGGAGGATGTTCCTCTGCTCTCTGTCTTGCTCTGATCACTCCCTACTCTTCTGCTTCCTACATGCCATCTATAAGTGAGACAGAGCAGAGAAACACTGCCTGCATCTTTCAGCAGCCAGTGTTTCTCCTTGAATACCTGGACAGTATACTGTCCTATAGAGCAAAAAATGTGGTAACGTAAACACTTTCCTGCCCTGGTGACCTGGTTTTCCATCTACTGCGTCCAGAAAAGGGGTCCCACAAACTTTATGGTCCCTTACCATGTTCTAGCGCGAGGGACTGATGTTGGTTTCCCATGGATCCCTGTGACATCAGGCAGCGGAGAAAAGCTACTACAACACGAAACACAGGAGAAGGAGTCATGAATGGAAATAGAAGGGAATTAGTAAGAGAAAAAATGAAGGTGGCCGAAGCTAAGCATTATCCTTTATGATTTTATTGTAAAGCTGCCTTCATAAAAGGTTTATTATCACGTGTTGTAACCATACATTTCATTTTCAAGAACTTAGAAAGTTGAAGTCCTTCACTTACTAAATACACCTGAGTTTTTATAATTCTATTATCTAAGCTAAAATCCGTAAAAACCTTTTATGGTTATTTGGGTTTTTTTTTCCTGAATAGGGAAAACGTAATTTGAAAACGTAAGTTGTATTTTATCAGCAGATAATTTGCACGATCTACTTTGTTATCTGATATCTGGATCTTATCGGAGATAACAGGAGGAGAATATTACACCTCGTCCAAAGCTGTAACTGTATCAGAGTAAAGGCTTCAGGTTAATGTTAAAACGGTTCATTGATGTGAGGTCAGCAGATCGTAAAGTCTCAGTCATTGTAATTTTATACGCATTTCAAGGGGAAATTTCCTTCAGTTAATAGGATCCGCTTTAAGCGTTTTAACTTGGTCTGAAAATAGGACGCTGGTTAACAGGCCGTCCAATACCTGGTTTGCCTCCCCCACGTTCTTTAAACACATTGTAGATAACACAATGTAGGTTTGTACAGCATCGTGGGAGCTTATATGTTTTAGTAGATCTATTAAAACTTAAATGTTCTATGTAAGAGGTGTGGCTAGACATGCTACTCTGGGTATTCATAGTAGTGGACAGATGAGGTCCACAACACTCTTACAACTTAAGTAAAGCCTGGCATACACACGCCGATTAGCGGCCGATTTTTCACTTCTCCACTGCTGCCGACTTGCTGGCAGTTTGTGCGCGGCTCAGGGCGCACTCCCGATAATGCCCCTATTGATTTAGAATACCAAGACGTAGAGCATCCATTGCTGCCCTCTGGGTCTTGGAGACATATCACTGACGGCAACGTGGGCACGCCGCTTGAATAACGCAGAATGGGACACTGTTCCATTCAGCAGAACAACAGTGGACACAAGCCCTTAAGCTGGGTCTACTCTTACTAGTGGATGGGTGTTATGCACATGTTGAACTGTCCATGCCCATGGCTTGTCCACAATTTGGGCGCTGTCGTAATGCACATTCACAACACCCTGCCAGGCGTTTTGGGTCCAACAGTGTCATGCAGACACACTGCAGTAATGTGATGTGAATAAAACAAACTTGCTGTCTATTCGAGCGCAGTTTGTTCATTAAAATTTATAGTTGGCAATACCTCGGCCTTGACTGACCTAATCAGCACCCAAATAGCAAACCACAGTCGGGCACCATGGACACCTCTCACCCCAACGTGTCCAAAACTAACACCTACTCAGCCTTAGAAGCTTTCTTTACCCCATACCTGGGAGCACCCCATGCCAGCATTGCTTTGACAGGTGTTAAAACTGGGCACCATACCAGGACGTTTTAATTTAGTATTTAGAAAAAAATTCTACAACTCCCAGATACAAAGCACTCTGGTAAATTGACAGGTTCAAATTGATCAATGGTTTTCTCTTTTATCAGCAGTATACGTTAAGTATTTATTATATATTGGGTTGTGTAAATATGTTCTGTGGCAGGTTGATTGTGTTTGCCATGTGATAAGTGTGGCATTATTATCCTACATATTTCTTTTCCTGATGATTTATGCCCGCCCATAATTAGACCATGTGCATTTGTTGGCAAATCTGAATGATATGCATTGCCATAGCCGCGTCATTCTCATGTCTATGTTATATGGTTAGTTCTTGTAGTTTTTGGCTGGATATCTGACCCAGGGCATTGATCGCCAAGAACCGACTTTGCGGCTTTATGTTTTGTTAGTATTTTACTTGGTAACAGCTAAACAAATATATAGTATGACGTCCTAAGCGTGCTTTACTCAATGACTAGTAAAGAGCCAGTAAAGACGATAATTGCTGTTATTACATGAAGATTTACCATATACTGAACTCTCAGACTGTATGTATGACATAACCCAAACAATCAATCTACATTGTTCCCATGTGGGATAGTATCTTTCTACTCCCCTGTGCTTGATGCAGTGGTTCCCTAACTTCCCCTTCAAGGCCCCCCTTCACTAGATAGGGATGTTATTGAGCCCTCCCCACCCCATTCAACCTGCACAGTTTCAGATTAAAGGCCATTTCATACTAGTTTGTGTTGCAGTATCACGTACTAGTACAAGTATGAAATGGCCCTCAAACGTTATTTGAAATAAAACTCATACAACTAAAACATACACCAATCATATGCAAACATGCATCATATAAACACACCAAACATTCATCATTCACATAAACAAACACACACACACACACACAGACAGGGGCATGAAGTGGCAGTATGAATGAGGAGTATAGTAATGTACATACACATTACATACACTATACTTACAGTCTGCAGCTAGTTCTTCCATGATTGGCTTCCTGCTTGTCCCTCCTTCAGCCCCCGAGCTACGCCCCCTCCCCTCCAGAATACCTATTTGGGAACCACAGTCTTGATCTAAGTTGCCAATTTTCATATCAACGAAGCTCAGGTGCAGATAATGTGATGGTGTCAGCTTTTATTCTATGAATGCAAATTTTTGATTGCAAGATTAGAAATAAAGTAACACATAAGTAGTAAATAAAGTAAAACGTAGTTGGTGTACAGCTTGTATAACAATGTCCAGTACAGCTGTTAATGTCTAAACCTCTGGCAACAAAAGTGAAAATTTCCAAATTTCCACCCCGGGGCCATGTGATTCAAAAGTGTTACAAGGTCTTGGGTGTGAATGGGGAGCAGGTGTGTAAAATTTGGTGTTATCACTCTCACATTGGTCTCTGGAAGTTCAGCATGGCACCTTATGGATTGTCCACCCGATTTTTTGCCCCTCTCTGAAGCCTGAATGGCTCAGGAATGGGACATAGGAGATGCCGGTGGGATTACAGGGATTTGAGGGAACTCCGTAAATATCTGTAAGTTTTCCATTGTACAACTCAATGTTTACAAGACACGTAGCAGTGAGTCTGGCTTACAATGTAAATATTAGTGTTGTATCACCAAAGGACGTGGCGGCCTGTGACTGCAGGACATGTATTGATGGGAATGACTACATTCTACTAATACACAAGGAATCGGACAAGGAGAGAATGCATTTTAAGTCGCAAATAACCACCATCAAATTGACTGTCTTAAGCCAGGCAGTCGTGTATACATTTACATGTGCTGCCAATCTCCCGGCAGATTGACTGCGCCTGATGACGTCATCATGCACGGCCGGTACTTTTGGCCGGTAATTTCTTGATTGATTTCCTCGGCCGATATACGGCCAAATTAGGGCTTGTTTCCACTTGTGCGTAAGCCCGCAGTTGACTACATGGACTACGAAACTGCGCCCATGTAGTTGAATGGGCTAGTGCCCGGCCGCGATCAGGGGGCGGCCGCCGCCTAAAAACTCGGTCGACTGAGTTTTTAGGCGGCGGTCCGCGCTATTCCGTGGCCGCCCAGCACTGACCACGGCCGTAGAGGTGAATGGCCCCAGCTAACAACCGCATAAGAATGAATGTGACATATGACTGTGTTAGTTACATATACATGACTATGCTAGGTACATTAGATTGTGGGTTGTGAGTTATAAAGATAATAGTATATACAGTATATAAGATATTATATAAGTAATATTATATACAGAATGTTCCAGCAAAATAGGCAGAGCTGGATCATGCAGTATTCACTCTGTATTCCTCCAGCCAAAAGGCCAGTGCCAGGAGGGAGATCTTCATTGCAGCAGAGTGTCGGCATGTGTTTATACACTAGCAGATCCCATTCTCTGAACACGCTGATCAACTCATGAAGAGACACATTTTACTATTTGGCACAAACAACTTACCCATAAGTAGCTCTTTACATATTGGAGGAGATATGAGTCTTTGTCACAACATGTATTTATTGCAATGCAGAATATAAATGTAAATACACAACTCATGCTATCTAATTGTAAAATGTCTCTCTCCATTCTAAAAAATATAAGACTGTGTCTTATCATCGGGGAAACACAGTAGTATAGAACATGTGGCCTAGGCATTGGTCATATGATTATCTGCTGCAAGAAGTCCCAAGCAATGGTGTCCTCAAGAAAAGTATTTTAACACTCCTTTCCTTTTATCTATTACGTTCTGTTGATAATTGGGGTTTGACTATTTTATAAACTCTTTTTATAGCTCTGTTTACTGATTATGTATTGTTACACTATACATGCTGAATATAAAAACATTTTGGCCAAAATGGTAAATATCTCTACACTTCTCACTTTACTATTGTAAATATGATTAAAGCTAGCCATACACGATCAGATTCTCCCTTGATAGATGAGGGACAGACTGCAGCATCATCACCCTGCGGCCGGCCCCTCAGAGGATCGGCGGGCACCCTTTGTTTGCCGGACATTACTTTAGATGGGGACTGCCATCCCCATTTTAAGTAATGGGATAGGATGGGAATTTACCAAGATGTCCGATCACTGTGTGAGACATGCAGGACATTCCTGGTCGATCTTAACAGATGAGCACACCCGATTTTCGGCGGTCGATCTGACGAAAAGTCAGCCAGGTATGATATGGTATGGCTACCTTTTAGTTATAGTTTTGTTTATGGGGTTATTAGGAAATGACTAGTGTGTGACATAAGAAACTAACCCCTGCAACAATGAGCACGGTAGGTTGGATTGGATAGATCGCACCTTTTCTTCATTGTGGAATAGTAGTGATGGTGATGTGCAATTTATGGCTGGGAAAATGGGAACGTCTCCAGAGACCTTTGCACTGTGCTGAGCCTGCAGATTGCACTCTCTGCTGATAGTACATTGGTTGTCTCTGTTAGAGGCCGAGGGAGGACAGTGTCCTGCATAGCCTTCAGTAAGGACCATTCATACCACAACACTGTGTACTGAAATCTACTGGGTATTTGTGTGTTGTGGAAGGGGGTGTAAGGCTGACATTATTTACAAAGATCCTGATTGATCAACTTGGCATAAAATGTGTTTATCAAAGCAACAGCTCTGTTTTATAAGGCTCTCAGGACAGACATAATAAAGCTGTCCCTGAGTAAAAATCTGATTAACATTAAAATATAGATAAAATATAATCAGGGTGAATTTGATTTAAATCACGATTTAAATCATTAGTCAGTAATGCTAGGCATACACATGCCGATAAGCGGCCGATTTTTAATCTGACCGACGGGCGTTCGCGCTCGCGCCGTCGGTCAGGTTAAAAATCAGCCGCTAATCGGCATGTGCCCACATGGGGCGACAGATCCCTGTCGCCCCACAGCTCGGCCGGCCAGAGAACGGACATGTCCGATAATCTCTGGCCGGCGCGAGGCGATGGAAGCCAATGCCATAAACTGCAATTAAGACGGCGTCTCCATCGCAGCTTATGGCCGGCACACAAAGGGTGCCCAGCCGATTGAAGTGGCCCCACAATGCAACGGGATGCTAACGTGATGACGTCATCACGTTAGCATCTCGGAACACATCGGAGTAGGTCGGTCTGACCTACTCGGTGTGTGTGTATGCCCAGCATAAGGCTCGATTTAAATCAAACTGATTTAAATCAATTATTCTTGCCGGTATAACTTTAAAATACAAGTAGATGAAAATTTTTAGAATAACAACTTTTCATATTAGTTTTTTTTATCCCCAGTTTAGTTAAGGTTAATCATTCATATTTGGACATCTTTTCTGTTGTACTTTTTTGCGTTTTGAGAACTGCAGAAGTAAACCAAGCATCTGTGATAATATCTTGTAGGCAGAGAAATTGCCCAATAATCTTACAGAAAGTTGATGATGGTGTAAGCACATCGCCTAAAATTTCCCCTGCAATAGACAAGGGTGAGGGGACAGGCCATTCAATATGCCAAAGCAATACATTTATTATTCACAGTGCAAAGAATGAAGTAATGACCATCATATAAATCACAAACAATGCGCAATGTTGCGGATGTACACGTCTGTACACATGCTTAGACAATTAAAATAGTCCAAATGGCTTCTTCAGGGGGTATGATATGTAATTTCATCGGCCAAATCTACATAACACAAACAGCCAACACAGGGGTATCAGTCATACTGAATAACCAAATTAACATAAAAGTGGACACAGACCCTCAGGGGTTACTCACGTCCATAGATCCATATAGGGGGAAAGACATGATTTCTGCGGCGCGATACGGGCGGTGCGCTCAGAAGGTTAATATATATATATAAAATACAGATTGCAGTTACCATATATACTTGAGTATAAGCCGACCCAAATATAAGCCTACATACCTAATTTTTTTTTTTAATTGGGAAAAACTGAATGACTGAGCTGCGAGAGGGGGGGGGGGGGGGGGGGGGGGGGGGGGGGGTCGCTAAGGCTCAGAAACACAGCAAATTACCTTTTGTTAGATTTTATTATTTAATTGAGCAGATTTGTAAATTAGTTACAAAGCCCCTGAACATGATATCATCACAAAATTTGCTGGAGATTTTTGCACAAGACAAGTTCAAATTAAGTCAACTTTAAAACTTCAACTTAACTTTGAACTAATTTATGCAAAAACTACATATACTAGAGCATTCTTTTTTTTTTATCAAATGTTCCCACAACCCTTCTCTACATCTGCACCAAATTTGGTGGTGATAGCATGTTCGGGGGCTTTGCTATTAACTCATAAAGTCCACTTGCAAAATGCAGAAATTTTCATTTCTTGACCCGAATATAAGCCGATGGTTTTTTTCCCCAAACACATTTCAGGTGATGAAAAATGTGGCTTATATTAGAGTATATACGGTAATTATATATTCTCAACATGCAACAAATGTTCTTGAGGGGGGTGTATTTGTGGAGGGGAACACCGGGCACTTCTGGCGTGTTTGCTTTTAATGTCTGTGTTGCTGTAATATGCAAGTAGATGAATGTGATTTTGGGATAATAGGCAAGTAATAATGTGGAAGAAGATCAAGATTGTTAGAGCAACAACTATCCCCAGGTTAGGTTAATCATTCATATTTGGACAAGTTTTGTGTTGTACTTAGGAAGGAGAAAAATAATCATCACCTTAATAATAACAATTTAAATAGATTGCCCGTCCTTCCTCACACTGTTTCACTTTTCTCCTTGTGCAGATGTATTTCACTCCAATTAATCCTTCTATTCTACTCACTGAACTTCTGGAAACTTGGCACTAAAGGGGTTGATTCTGTATTCATAGGTTTGTAGAACAATAGGATTAAAGTCTTCTGCTCAACTTTGTTCAAGTTATAACATTTTTGCTGTGAAGAAGAGGCATGTCAAATTCAGTTTTGAGAACTGCAAAAGTAAACCAAGCATCTGTGATAATATCTTGTAGACCAGGGGTGGGCAACTGAGTTGATATGGAGGGCCACAAGTGCGGCCTTCTGCTTCACTAAAGGGCCGCACATAACAAGTAGGACCGCTCAAGTTGATTAGGAAAGCTGGGTCAGCGTGTGACCATTACATATGGTGATGTATGGAATGCCCCATATACATAAAGGTTATGTGCCTTGTTGATATTATCAAAGTAGTCTAGTGGAAGCATAGGCACTCAGGCACCGTCTGGGTCAGCTTTCACATATGCCAACTAGCATGCTAAGCTGGAAGCTCAGTGAGTCCCTTTCCTTCTCTTACCACTCTAAGAAGTTCCCAGGCGAGGACGCATCGGTGGACAGGTGAGTTCCTATGCCATATGCATTAACAGGTTTTGGGGGCCGCAAGTGGAGGACCAAAGGGGGCCGCTAAACAACACCCAAAGGGCCGCATTCGGCCCCCGGGCCACAGGTTGGCCAACTGGGTTGTAGACAGAGAAACTGCCCAATAATCTTACAGAAACCTGTGAAAGAGCATGACATTGTGAATAGATTAATGGAATTTTTTTACCAAAAATATTTAACATATATACAGCCATATTCTCTATATTTATCAAACTAATCTTTATTTCATAAAGTCCCTTTCACCTATAAAACCTGCAGCATAAAAGTTGTTAAATATGTAATGTTCCTGTACTGGTTATGGTGCCTAGTCCATGGTGACTCTTCATTAAAGCGGTTTTAAACTCAAAATAAAAAAAGACACATACATTACATAGATATAGATAGTCACCTGTCAGCAGTTTACATATGCGAAAACTGTTACACAGAAAAAAAAATCATAATTGCCTTCCACACTTTTTCATTCCGGACGGCCCTATGTTTAGTACTGGCGAAGTGAAGCCATTTCTGCCAATACTTCCTGGTAACAATGGCGCTGTAATTTTACAAAATCGACACCAGATAGAGCCGCTTTGATTAAACTCACCTGCTGCTTTAAACACACTACAAAAGCAGAACAATGTATAGCACATAATAGTAAAAGAATAAATGCTCTAGGCAAACATAACCCTAATGCCTTCCATTGTCCAACCAATATACTTCCCTGGGAGACAAGAAGAATGGTATTTCTATGTGGAGAACTGCATGGGGGGTGTGTTCTCTAAAGAAAAGTTTCATATATTGCAGATACTGGGTGCACTTGCAC
>CM070037.1:103203322-103225161 GCA_036250615.1 Ptychadena robeensis | reverse complement strand
GAGGTCACTATACTACATAGTTGTTGGTAGATCTGATGGAAATTGTATGGATGAATCTAATGGTGTAAGGGGGCTTTAGCCGTCTGAGCTCTTTTTACACATCTACACTATATTGTCAAAAGTATTGGAAATAGGCTGCCTATACACACATGATGAGATGGCATCCCATTATAAATCCATAGGCTGGATTATGATCCATGGAGTTAGCCCAACCAGCTATAAAATATTAAACATATCATGGAAGGCTTCCCAATGGGTTACAGAGTGTGTTTTATGGACATTTGTGAGGTTAGGCACTGATGTTAGACAGATAGGCCTGGCCAGTCTCCAATTTAATTTATCCCAACGGTGTCCAATTTAGGTCAGGGCTCTGTGCAGGCCATATAGGTTCCTCCACACCAAACTCACTAAATCATGTCTTTATTGACCGTAATTCCTAACCACCATCATAATTTTCACCAAACTTTTCACTTGGTACAATGTATTCAGACAAGTATCATTCTCCAGACTTGTCCATCAGATTTCTAGATAGAGAAGTGTGATTTGTCACCTATGAGAAAATATATTATCTGCTCTTCAGTCCAGTTGTGGAATGTTTTACACCAGTGCATTGGATGCTTGCCATTGTACATGGAAGACCTGGATGCGACTGCTCATCCATAGAAACCCAAGCAATGTTCCCAATAGCTTCCAACTATTACCCTACTATTATCCCACTAAAGCCCCCCATACACCACATACAATTACCATGCAACTTCTGTACAACCAAATTTTCTTCTACCAAAACCATGTAATATGAGGACCATTCTACACCTTCCAATCACTATGTATTCTATCAGGGAGGTCACTATACTACATAGTTGTTGGTAGGTCTCATGAAAGTTGTATGGAGGAATCTGAAGGTGTATGGGGGGCTTTACAGCTGACTGGAATATTTAGGAAAAGAAACAATCAAAATGGAATAAATGTAGAAGTGGCAACCTATATCCTATTATAGTATTACAATGGAATTTACTGAGCTCCTGAGAGCAACCCATTTGAACAAGCAGTCCAAATGCCCAGATGATGGTTTTATGTACCTATGACCATGGAAGTGATTGAATTCAATAAGTTTGAGGGTGGCCTAAAGCCCCCCATAGGCAGGCAGACTCCTCCATGCAACTTCTGTACAACCAACTTTTCTTCTACCAAAACCACGTAATAGGAGGACCTTTCTACACCTTCCAATCACTATGTATTCTATCAGGAAGGTCACTATACTACATAGTTGTTGGTAGGTCTCATGAAAGTTGTATGGAGGAGTCTGCCTGTCTATGGGGGGCTTAATATTTATAGCAAACGTGTATATATACAGCTTCCTTCCCTTAACAGTGAAGTTAAGGAGTGGTTGTTCCTTTAAGAATGTTGAAGCTTACACAAGAGAGTAAAGTTCATCTGTAAGAATGTAAACTAGAAGATGACACATCTAATGTGCTGACACACCTTCTGCCATTGTTACAACCTACCTTTGTCATACTTGTCTGGCTGGATTCCTCTCTCAGTCCTAGGCAGGAAATATATAGTTTAAAATGTAGTTAAGACTCAATACAAAATTCATATACATATTTTCTGTAGCAGTGCGAGATTGCACGACTGTACAAAATTCCCCTAACGTATGCTGTTTAATGTCTCACATTGTGAAAATCAAATAGCCCTACTTGGCGGAGAGGTATTGATTTTAAAGTCTGCTCAAGGTCAAGGCTCTAGGTATAGCAGTGACGGCACTGATTTTATGTTCTGTGTGGATAGTGCATGGGGGGGGGGGGGGGGGGTTCTTCTTCTAAAGGGAAGTGGACTCTGATTACAGTGGTTACCCCAGCCAAGTCAGACCTATCTTAACCCAGGAATATGTGCTTAACCCCAATCTTAATACAACTGGCTGTACACTTTGGTAAGTCATGAACAGGCTCCTTATATCAAAATATTAAAACCAGACAACTATTAATTTTGAAAAAAAGTAATGGAAGTAAAACTTTATTTAGTTAGGTCATCGTTCTTCTTTGATCAGCCAGCAGCTGTCATAAAGACATATCATTGACTATATAATGTTATTTATTCATTACCATAGGTTTTAAGCCCCCCATACACCTTCAGATTCCTCCATACAACTTTCATGAGACCTACCAACAACTATGTAGTATAGTGACCTCCCGGATAGAATACATGGTGATTGGAAGGTGTAGAAAGGTCCTCCTATTACATGGTTTTGGTAGAAGAAAAGTTGGTTGTACAGAAGTTGTATGGTAATTGTATGTGGTGTATGGGGGGCTTTATACAATATATTCAGTACACTAGAACAACACATTTCTACTGGTTTGTTTAATTCAAAAAGACTTTGCAAGCAGAGACTTGTATAGTACACACTGCGCAATGTCTTTCAGTGTAGACTTCCCTGGCACAAGATCATGAACAACACTCCCATGATACAATGGAACTCTGCCAGGGTAATCATTTTTAAAATGCTACTCAGAGTGATCAAACACATTTCACAAAAAATGTCTTTATTAAGCCCCCCATACACCTACAGATTCCTCCATACAACTTTCATGAGACCTACCAACAACTATGTAGTATAGTGTCCTCCCTGATAGAATACATAGTGATTGGAAGGTGTAGAAAGGTCCTCCTATTACATGGTTTTGGTAGAAGAAAAGTTGGTTGTACAGAAGTTGCATGGTAATTGTATGTGGTGTATGGGGGGCTTTATGTTTGTTTTGTTCTTGTCTTTCTGAAAATGCATTTTGTAGCGTTATGGACCCCATACTCGATACCCGATCGATTGATGACCACTCGAGTGGTGATGTCATCCAAAGTTAAGTAATCCAATCGAACAGAGATTTACCAACATGTTGGTTCCCTGTTCAATCGAGCTTTCTTCAAATGAATGAATTGGAATGCGGCCCTTCTTTCTTCGAGCAGGATTAATTGATCCTGCTCAAAGAAAAGGTGGCTATGTTTGATTCCTAAACAAAGGATCACCGCAAACGCATGCGGCAGTCGATTGTTCGGGAATTAAACAAAAAATCCACCCATGTATGGGTACCTGTTGTAGCTTCATCCGTACATTCAATAATATCTGACCCACTGCCTTGGAATTGAAAATGCTTCTCTCTATGTAGCTTCCGTTTGGTTGTTGACTAAAGCCCCCCCATACACCTTCAGATTCCTCCATACAATTTCCATCAGATCTACCAACAACTATGTAGTATAGTGGCCTCCCTGATAGAATACATAGTGATTGGAAGGTGTAGAAACGTCCTCATATTACATGGTTTTGGTAGAAGAAAACTTGATTGCACAGAAATTGTATGGTAATTGTATGTGGTGGATGGGGGGCTTTATAGTACAACCAGTTAGTACAAGACTTCTGTAAAAAGTGTTCTATAAATTCCACTGACATTGACAAGTGCATCAACTGCCTTATCACTCTGTCACTTGGCTCTTAAGAGGGTTCAACTGTCAAATATCCCCGGAAATGAAGCTGTTCTGCAGAACTCAGCTGCTTATTGGCTCTCCCAGCTGTCAGTTCTTTTTTTGGTTTTGTAACAGTTCAGTGCCAATATACAAACAGTCGGACCTTTAGGTCTAGTATAAAGTTTAACAATATAAATACAAAAATACAAATATAAACATCCACCTGAATCGGGTGTAAGGGGAAAACTGGGGATTAGTGTAACACTCTTTAAACACATATACTGTATGAAACACAAAATCATCAAGTAGTGCTCTATATACATCTGTAATGGGAATGCTCTGGTATTAAATATAGACATTATGTTCATAAAGCAGTCTTCCCAGCAGGATGACATGATGTTTCTGAACAATAAAACATTACTTTCTGCTATTGATCACATTGCTGTAGCCATTATAAACCACCTGCATGCTCTGTCCCATTTAATAGCTAATTATTATCAATAAAAGGAAATTGGTGGACATCTGCTCTGTGACCTTTCCAATAAATAAACCATAGCTCTCTCCGAAGTGACACAGCTTCCTCAGCAAAGCACATTTACCACTTTCTGTACAAAGTTAGGCTAGTAAATTTAATTGAAACCATTTATTGTAATTTGCTCCCTGTTGTTTTTATACCGTTGTTGGATGATCTATTAGCTGACATCCTGTTTGAGTGCTAATAGACATTGTGTTCTGTGCCAGGTAGGTGAACCATCCTCAACAACACGCATGGAATGTACTGTATATCCTAACACAAGTCTGCTACTGGGAACAATACAAAATATCTGTTATGCTTTCCACGGAAAATGTTATTAATCACCAGAAATAAATAAACATGTTTGTAAGTTTAGTAGGAATACTACCCATTGAGCTATAGACTGAAAAATAGAAACAGAACTCTTGTTCAGTAACTGCTCAGACAGGAAAAAGAATAAAGCCCCCCCATACACCTTTAGATCACTCCATACAATTTCCATTAGATCTACCAACAACTAGTGCTGGTTCCTCCCTGATAGAATACATAGTGATTGGAAGGTATATTAAGCTAGCCATACACGTGTCGATTCCTGAGCGATCGACGATCCGATCGATTCCTGCGAAGTCACAGGCGTCGATCGATCGACCATACAAGTCTGTGCCTACCACCTCAGGCCACCGATTCCTGGACAATTCTGTTACCAGTCGATCGATTCACAAATGTCAGTCGATCGGAAATGATCCTGATGATCAATCCGTGGGCCTCCACCAACGTCCCTCCATGTGTGCCCGCTCTACCAGAAAACACCGACAGGTTGGTTCCCTGGCCGATCCGATTTGGGGGCCATATCGATCGGGCGGGGTCGATCAGTCAAGGTGGGCTGCACTCGATTCCTCGTCAATCGATCGGCGTGCACAGGCCTGGTGATCGATCGTCCAGGAAATCGACTTCTCCCTGATAGAATACATAGTGATTGGAAGGTATATATCACTGCTATGTAGTGCCGGGTTCTCCCTGATAGAATACATAGTGATTGGAAGGTATATATCACTGCTATGTAGTGCCGGGTACTCCCTGATAGAATACATAGTGATTGGAAGGTATATATCACTGCTATGTAGTGCCAGGTCCTCCCTGATACAATACATAGTGATTGGAAGGTATATATCACTGCTATGCAGTGCTGGGTTCACCCTGATAGAATACATAGTGATTGGAAGGTATATATCACTGCTATGTAGTGCCGGGTCCACCCTGATACAACGCATAGTGATTGGGAGGTATATATCACTGCTATGCAGTGCCGGGTCCTCCCTGATAAAATACATAGTGATTGGGAGGATTAGAAAGGTCCTCATATTACATGGTTTTGGTAGAAGAAAAGTTGATTAATATTCGCAATAAATTTGTAAATTCCAGAGTCCGTGATCTCCAGTCATTATTACTTTCATTTGCAATGAAAATTCACGATTCCAATATTTGCGATCTAATCGCAACACTAATCGGCACATGCGAAAAAGAAGCAGCAGCAGCACTGCCCATTTGAAGTAATGGGGCTATGACGTGGCTGGACACATAGGCGCGTTATAGCCTGTGCACCCACTGCCTTGCTCAAAGCAAACGCAGGTTACCGCATGTCTGGTGCGGGCCACAACCCGCTGATGTGCACTAGGTCGAATATTGGCCATGTGTTCCCCCAGTGTATGGGAAATGATTGTGCAAAAAAATTGCGCAGCAGTATGTTAAGGAATAAGGTAGCGTGTGCAAGTGTGAAAGGTAAAACAGGTTTCCTATGGGTAGGATGTTGTGGTGTGATGATCACGTCACTGTGTTGTTCCCATGACAACCTGTGGACATTGCAGTGGACCAGTGGACCTTAGGCCATAATTCTAAGGTTGGGTCTACATTACCTCTAAACCGAGTAGTGCAGACGACCCCTACATTCCCCTACGCGAAATGTATCAGTCTATACAACAAATGGATGGGTTTTGTGGATCCGTTGGAGTCTCACAGATGCACTGCGAGCAAACCGAGCCCAATGCGTTTTCTGAAAATGAAAAAAATTGGGTGTGGTATTGCTGACATGGCCAATACCACGTCCTAAACACAGAGAAACAGCACCCAGAGAGTAGGCAAACCGCAGGCAGGCGCTGTGGACATGTCACATGGACTTGTCCATAATGCCACCTGTGGTTTCTTGGGCTGCCAAGTGGAGACCCAGCCAAAGGAGATCAGAATTATCAAATTGATCATGTGCTTCTCCATGAGATCCAATGCAGAATAACTTCAGAGGAAAACTTCCCATTACTACCAATAAAGATAAATGACAACACAGAGAACTGTCACACTCTGCATCCTGGGAACAGAGGACAGGCGTTTCTGCACAGACTGTGGTTGCTTTTTGAAGGAAATAAGATTTGGATTTGTTTTCACCATTTGAACCACAAACCACTAAATAATATTCAAATAGAGGGTTTTTAAGGTTGCTATGTATTTAAACAAGATGTTACATAATCATGGATGTCCCGGAATTTTTAGTAGAACTATACATGCAATCAAATATCAATGAAAACATTTGTGAAACACGGATATCAGACTCCAGTATGTTTATGGAATGAATCCTGACTTGGTTGTTACATCTTTTTCTGTAACATCTAAGGGCTTGTTTCCATTACGTCGGGAGCCCTCCGCTAAGCATACACGCTTAGCGGGGGTCCCTGACGTAGCAGATAGACTTACCTGCTTGGCGGACGGGTCTGTCTTCATTGCGCCGACCCGATCCGCCGGTGTCAGGCTGAACGTAGTCGAGTACGTTCAGCCTGTACACCGGCGGATGTCTAAACAGACCATCCGCCGGCAGGCTGAGTCTATGGGATACGTCGGGACCCCTGCTTAGCATATACGCTTAGCGGAGGGCTCCCGACGTACAATGGAAACAAAGCCTAAGTGTTATAAACGTCTCCTTATATGGCTGTCTTATATTAAATTGTAAATAACATTTATGATATAGTTTTGAATGATTTTGGTGTCTTTTTAAGATTTTTTTTTCAAAATATAAAATACTTTTATTAGTTTATCGCACAGGCAGACGGAAGCACTACCAGGTGGTCATAGAGAAGACTTTTCAGAGTAGGATGGTGAATTGAGCCTAAACCTAGCCATACACCTTTAGATCTCTCTGTCAGATATCCTTTAGATCTAACAACAACTATGTAGTATAGGGTCCTCTGCGATTGAACACAGACTTGATGGTTTAGAACGTCCCTCATATAACATGGTTTTGGTAAAACAAAAGGAGATCTAAAGGAAATCTGACAGAGAAATCTAAAGGTGTATGGGGACCTTGGGTCTTGTGTCCACTGTGCTAAAATACCTGCATTTGACACATGTCAGAGGTAGGTAACCCTATCGCCTCCAATCCAATTTAATGATCTCCCTGTCAGATATCCTATAGATCTACCAACAACTTTGTAGTTCAGGATCCTCTGTTGGAAGTGTACACACAGATGATTTAAAATCAATGGGGAATGTGTGATAAACACTACCGGACTCAAGGCCTTTATGTTCTTTTGTGGTTTTATAAATATGAGTTTAGGGTGTGATTTAGCCAGGATTTGTTTTTCATTTATTATTTTTATATATTTTTTTCTGTTTTGTTTTGAACTTTCGGCATGTATTAAGCCGATATTTTTAAAAAGCGGTTTTAAACTAGAAATATAAAAACGTACTTACCTATATGGATTCTTGATCCATCAAAGCAATACTTGTAGAGAGGAAAATCCCATACTTACCTCCCCCCCCCCCTTCCTCGCTCCAGAGCCGACATGCCTGGAGTGTCCTGTCCTCCAGCATGTAAGATGAAGGAGTGAGACTCTTCCTGTCTCGCTCTCCACCAATCCAGATATGAATCCGCTGATGTTCTACCCCTACAGCATCACTGGATTTAGATCTGGCTGGCTGCCGGGCACACAGGGATTGTGGGAGGCAGACGTCAGAAGTGACTTCTGCTTTCTCAAAATCCACTCGGGTTCGGCTGCCACCTCATTTTTACAGATTTCACCCAGTAATTCTTTTTTTTTTTCTTAACCTCCGATTATAGAAAGTAGGTCCGCTTTAAGTTAATTAAGATTAATAATAATAAACATGCAGTAAGGGGCATTTACATTAGTGCTTGGAAACATCATGTCCAAAGAAGACGTGACATAGGCTTTTTGGCCTCCTGCCCGATAGCGACAGGATGGAGGCATTTTTAAAATCCCCGCAAGCGTCTGCACATTGTAAAGCGTAAATGCTGCCTAGGACGGGTCAACACTACTTAGCGGACAGGCATTATGGAAACATCAGCATGCTGTGTCCATGGCACCAGTCCATGGTTTGCCTGCTTTTCGGGTGCTGCTTTTGAAGCTTTTAGGGCCCAGGTGCCCAACCTGAGGCCCGGGGCGGCATTCTCTGGCGGCCCCCCATAGTCCTCCCCCGAAAACCTTACTGTTATTGCAAAGGCCATAGGAACTCGGACAGGTCCTTGCCCGGGAACCCAAGAAGAGGCCATAAACTTACGTGATAGGCGTACATAAAAGCCAACCAGCGACCTAGATGGCGCCTGAGCAAGTCTCTTCTCTTCTCCTCTAGTGTTGGTGGGGGATCAGCAGACTGGCGAGTGCCTATGTTCCCACTATTCCACCAATGAACGGGGGAGCGATTGTATAATATATATTGCGGCACATTACATGAGAATAGGGGCATAGAACCTTTAGAAGAAGTGTAGATTGAAAATTTTATGTGCGGCCCTTTAGTGATGCCGAGGGCACTTGTGGCCCTCCATATCAACTCAGTTGGCCACCACTGTTTTAGGGCATGGTATTCGCTATGTTGGCAATACCACACCTTATTCATTTTCATGAGCAAACTGCCCCTGAAAACACATTGGGCACGTTATGCTCACGTCACATAGTGCACCATTGTTTATCCGGTGCATCTGTGTGGCGCAGACAAACCCCCAACATCTGGCTGAGTCAACAAGATGTATTGTAGACCTAGCCTAGCTGTTTAGTCAAAATTAGACATTATCATGAACCAATATGTAGTTCTTCACCTTAATCTAGGTTTGTAGCATTTAAATGATCAGCAGTATTATTTATTTAGGATTACATACATGAAAATGCAATAACTACATAATATTCATCATCTCCATAGTATATATTTACCTTTACAGACTTTACTCCTCTGCACAAATATCTTCACCCTGAGCTGGTCTTGAATACAATTTTTTTTTATCTTCTTCCTAGCCTTCCAAATTCATTATCCACTCATGACTTCCATCAAGCCAGATTTCTCTTGCTCCCACTACTTCGTAATCCTTGTAAACAGTTCATTCATTTCCTTTGGATTTCCTGCATCTGCTTACATAATGTTGTATTTCACAGTTCCATCTTTTAGTACGCCATGTCTTCTTTTTCCACAACACTATAAGAACAAAGCTTTTCCCCAACTTTACTGACAGAATACACGTATCATTTAACCCCTTCCTGAAGGCATGACGCTGTCTGGTGGCATCTTTCTCCATTGTTACTGTAATTAAGAATTGTTGTTGTTTTTAGTTTAAGTGAAGGCTTTGGAGAAAAAGCTCAATGGCATAGCAATACATTGATACATGGTTCATAGTTTTCAGTTCACTAGTGGATGTTTTATAGTGATTAGCATTGGGGATATATGCCATATCAACATTTCAAACCAATGTGTATTTTAAATAGATAGATAGACTATTTACTGACAAAGAGGCAAACTAATCAGAGATATGTTTCCACAGTGTATTATTCTCCTTGAGAAAGCCATACAGGCGAAACGCGTCGGAGACATCACATACTGGGAATCTCCTTATGAAAAAGGACTGGTTGAATCCCTACGGTGTAAGGGAGCGAACGGGGAACGCTGCATGCGGGGCTTCCCTTTCCCTCCCATGTGGGATTCATATCGCTTCTTCTATTGTCATACATATAGTTGTACAGACTATCTCATATATATTCATTTACGGAACATGTCTTTTGAAAAAACAAACTTTTTCTTACAAAATCCATACAAAACAATGTATTTCCATATTTCAAGATTTGTAACCTTGTGAAACCCCCATTTTTACTGTGTTTTCTGTTGAAGGTTCTAATATGCCTCATTTTGTAATGAGGACAGAGGGGCGTGTTAATATTAACCAGCAAGGTGATCATATTTAATGACATTTTTGCTCAATGAGTCATTAAGTTAATACTAGCCAAAAATCTTACCCAATTTGAGACATGTAAACAACCGATTCATGCTAAATATTCCAATCCAATAGATTGTCTCGGGGGACAATTACCTAACATTTGCAGACAGTTATAAACCTGAAAGGGGCAGTACGCCATGTATGAGTATACACTCTGCAGGTACAGCTAGTACTTTAGGGCTTGTTCACACCAGCAGCATGAGGCTGTACTGTCTTCTGTCATCTCAGATCGCCATATTCACACAAGGTTTAGTTATCACCAACACGCTGCATTGATTTTTACTGACATTAAATTGGACATATTGCAATTTGGATGGTACCACTCATTCTGCCTTGCTACGAGGTAAAAAATAATACATCGCTGCAGCATGTGATTCATATATTATGCACACAGTGATGCATGTGGTATGGTGTGAATGAGCCCTTAAGTATAGAGGCAGTAAACCCCAGAGGGGCCTATAGATGTTATGATGCTGTAACTTCATCCTTTAAATGATTCTAATGACATTAGTACATACTGTCCCTGCTGACCCCAACCCCCTCTGTATGCCCATTAACCCCTGCTGAATCCAGCTCCCTAGCTTCTCTGCTCTTTGTCTACTCCTTATCCTTTTAAAACCTCCCTCAACCTACTGCGCATTGTTTCCCCAAGACTACACAATAGTCCAAGGTTTGTGGGATCTAAGTAACAAAGAGACAACAGGCCGGACAGTTTGCATTCAAACTGACTATAGTTTAAAGCTGTGAAGCTTGGCTGCCTCACCAACTCTAAAGGCCCCCATACACGTTTCGATTTTCCCGTTCGATTGGCCCAAAACCAACCGATTTGTCCACATGGTTCGATTGACCTAGTTCGATCGAAGTTGATCAGAAAATCAATGGAAAAGTGATTGTACATGTCGGAAAATTTTGGTCGAGTATACATCGAATGTTATTTTATTTGTGCCCGACCGATTTTGGTAAGATTTAAATAATCAGCATATTTATACATCTGACGGCAGACATTGTGGTGTGTTTACAATCATCTTCCTTTGATTATGCTTTTGATTGATCGAACTAACATCGATCAAATATTGGTTTCTCCATGTGGGAGGAAGTTCGATCGTACTTCGATCAGTTGAACCAATGCTAACGTGGTCCCCCTGCTTTGCGGACGTCCCCCATGTGTGCGGCGCGAAAGCGAAGTCGATTGTCCACCAAGTTGCCGGCGGATATATACTTGTATGGGTATTGTTTTCAGTTGTGGCTCAGATAGGGTACACAATTGACTATTAACTTCCCTTGCATTCTGCCTGAACCACGCTGGTACGGGTGATCGCAGAAGAGAACTCTGGTTGAAAAAACCGCCCTCCCCCAACCTCTGCCCATGTTGCCTCGGCATTTTCGGGTTTCAGCACCCGCCCCGATGACGCCCGCAACGTGGGCTGGGAGACCCACACCCCTCCATTAACATGGAGGTCTATGGCGTGCCCCCCTGCCCCGTCTGCCTCATCGGGACGTCAGTGCGGAAACCGCTGCAGCATTCCGGGGGTTAATCTTGCTCCTCCAGCTTGTTCGCTGTTTGGGTTTGTCTCAAACGCTAGGGAGGTTAATGACCTGGGACTATCATTCTTGATGTCTCATTTCTGCCTTTTCTTGGTTGGACTCAGGGTATCAATATTCTAATAATACTTAGTGGATCTATCATGTCATATTTGCAATTTGGTCGTGGTTTGCTGATAATTGGGAGGGCCAAAAGATGGTTTCCTACCAACCATGTTAATATAGCCTTATTAACAGTGAAGAAGTCCACATTTATGTGGTAAAACCCAATTTTACCACATAAATCACACAAAACTCAACACATTCCAGCTGCATGAAGATCAAATGTATCTAAAGTTAATTGTTTCCTTCATAAAGAAGCCAAAGCCTGAAAAGCAGCAGCTTCTTTGCACATAACCAACCCATCTCCTTATGAGAGACCTCTGCTTCCACATACAGTGTGGCTTGTTCTGCCAGGGGACACATTGGCTGCGGCAGTTTATGGATAGAACAAATAAGATTTGTTTGACGCTCTGGAATGTATTGAGCTAATTTAACTGACTCAAGCTTCAGTTAGGCTTTAACATCCGATTTGTTGTTGTTACATCCTTTATGTTTTCCTGACTGACCCTGCATGTGATGACATAACTGTTAAGATATCTGGTTCAGGGACTGGGGTGTCCCATGGAAGGGTTGTATACAGTGACATAAGGCCACCGCAGGTCACTGTCCCGGTCACCGCCCGCCTCCCTCATTCCCCTCACACAGTTTAGAATGTTTTTTTCCCCTTCCTTTACTGTGACAGTTTGGAATGGGCGGGAATGTAAAGAGGGCGGACTCAGTCACGTATTGGTCCTTTCATTTGTCACTCCTTTGCCAGTCTCCGCCCCATCTCCGCTGTGGTGACGCAGGAGGCCGGCTGCTGTGCAGCTCGTATTCAACATGGCGGCGCGGGAGGAAGGGGAGCGCGGTGGGGCTGTGGTCCATTAAACTGCCGGCTGTGTGTATAGAGACCGAAGTTTTCCTGTCGGCGGAGGGATTGGAGCGGGGCCGCGCCCTGTCTTCTGCCGGTAGAGTTCATCTTCCCGCGGTTTCGGTACCCTGCCGTTCTCCCGGTGCTCGCGTAACTCCTTGCCGGGCCGTAGGACTCCCTCAGCGGGTGAGATTTCGGCCTATCCCCCGGGGGGAGGGCCCTGAGCCAACCTCTCCCCCACCTGTCATTCGGATGGTGAGGCCGGTGTCCGCCCTCCAGCTGTGACTCCCGCATCGCTCCCACCTGTCAGATTCCCTCACCTGGCAGTGCTGCCCACCGCCCGGGCATGGAGACTGGCACCTAGGCAGCCGCACCTCCATCGTGTCTGGGGTGCCCCAGCCTGCTCCTCGGGGGGTTTATGGACATTTCCCTGAGGCTGTGCATGATTAGGCAAAGATCACACTGGCAGATGTGGCTTCCATACCCTTACCAGCCATGAACTGAGATCTGGACACCCCATTTCTTCATAGCCCCCCAAAATCACTCCGAAGTGCACCACTGGTCACCCAAGTGTCGTGAGATTGCAGCGGATTTAAGTTCTCTTGGCCGTAGCGCAAGGTGGGACCCCTGAGCCACCCAATGTTGCTTGTTACCCTGTTTTCAGGGGACGCGTTGAAGATCGGGTTCCCTACATGTGAGCACTGGTGGCTGTTGGTGGTGGACTGGCAGTGAATCCGCGATACCTCCGAGCAGCCCAGATTGCTGCAACAGATTGACGTTTTTAGGGCGCATAGCTGGCGGATGTTTTGTGGGGTGCCAGTGATGACGCATTAAATGCTGGATTACGTCAAACCGAGACCGTCTACTACTGGTGGTCTTTTATGGGACCATTATGGGGTGTTGGCTGTGGAACTGGAAGGATAGTTTACAGACTGACCCACTATCCTGTTAACCCAAGCGGCGTGTTATGAATTGGTAACAACCCTGCGGTGAAATTTCCAGAGGTTCGTCCGGTGGTCCGGATTAGGGATTATCGAAGTCCTTGTTTTTTTGTATTTTTCCTGTTGGATTGTCCTTCCATCGCAGCTGGCCCAGATGCCTTCAGCCTTTGCGATTTTCACTTGCCGCCCAAATTCGCACCCTTTCCAGGAGCGACATGTCTACTTGGATGAGCCGGTCAAGATCGGCCGCTCGGTGGCCCGCTGTCGGCCGGCACAGAATAACGCCACCTTTGATTGCAAGGTGCTCTCCAGGAACCATGCGCTTGTTTGGTTCGATCACAAGACTGGCAAGGTAATCACCAGAACGTGGTTGGGTATCATTTGCATAATGTTCCTGCCGTGTTGACGTCTCCCAGCTGTCAGGTCACAGTCACTTCTAGTGACAGTCTCTAGGTCAGAGTTCCCTGGCTAAGGACGAGGGAGATTCTATGTTCTTAAAATGGATATGTACGTAGTCCTGTGATCGTATAGATTTCCACTTCCAGCTGCTCCCACACTAGAGGCATAAAGTTACAGATTGTATAGCTTGTCTGCTGGATACATGGTCTGCCTTTGGTGGGGAGCAGCCCTCCATGTTGGTTCCTGAGCATTGGAACATGTTTTGCAGCTATTACATAATGTGAATAAAGCTGAGCATAGACATTTAGTTTTTTCACCGGCAGATCGACCCCGCGTGCTGACATCATTGCGCATGGCCGAGCATGCTGTGCAGAGAATTTGCCAGGTACCCTTTGCGTGCCAAAACTTGCTTTGGATGGGACCCATCCAAAGTAATGGGATCGGTCTAAAATCCCGTCCATGTCTGTAAATTCTTAAAACAATTTACCGGCTGATTCATGGCCGATTTTTGCTTTAAGGCATTCGATTTACAGTTGATTTCACAGCAGATCTAAAGCAGGGTACAGACGGCTTGATATTGGAGCCATCCGATGTACCCTGCAGCAGCGTAATGATGTAATCGCGCTGCTGTCATATAACTGAGGTGCTGGAGAGACAGTTCTGCTCTCTCCTGCTCAGCCCAGCTTTGCCTGGAGACCAGTGGTCTCTAGGCAAAGCATTAGACATTGGCCGTATTTACAGTCATGTCTGATAAGGCTGTTTGCGAGCAGGATTTGATTTGCCCCCCTCGCCTAGTGAAGGTGGAAAGTTATATGGGCCAGATAGATGGCTGTGAGTGCACACGGCGCTCGAAACGGCCATCGATTCGACCCATATCCCCAAGTCTGTACCCTGCATAAGACAAAATCAGCTGAAAATCTAAATGACTATGCCCAGCTTAAGTGATGGGCACTTCTATGTTCAGAAATGCCCAGTCTGTAGAAACTGACCAATCGGGTAAAGAGGAAGTTGGCTCCTGTTCATTGGGGTTTGTTTTTCTCCGTTGAAAGTATGAATGAATTTACTAGAGATTATTCAAAACGGTAAGCATCTGAGTATTGCCGCATATAAATGTATATTCATTTCAGCAAGGCAGGATAAATAAATATACATTGGGCTGGGTGATCTTCTCATTGACATCCACAGGGTTTATAACCCGTATAAAGAACAAAGCATGGACATGCCGGTGTGAACTGGCCGATTGGATATAATGAAATATGCATGTTGCCCAATAGCTGTCACTCTGTGTATATTCACATCTTTTCGTGACCTCTTTTGCATTTACTGTATATACTGGAATGCAAGAATTATCCTGCAACTGAATTGTGTTAAAAAAAATGAAATTGGGCTAAAGGCAGCCATACACGGTTGGATATTTCCATTCCTTCGACCAAACAAATTATACCTTTACGCCAATTGTACTACGGTGCATGCACGTCAAACTCTGGAAAAGGATCCGTTGGGAATTGATCACACTGTGTGGTGGTACAATTGATTTGATGTCCAACTGACAATCGTTTTTAATGTTCAAAAGATTATCAAATCGCTTAATCGACCTCTGTGTGGGAGTCAAGAATTGAAAATCTTGGCATTTTTGGGCTGGATTTTGAATGAATTGCAAAGCTCCTGAAATTATTGCTCTAGCACATGTTTTTGAATAGTCAAATTTTTTTTGAAGTTTACTTAATTTTGAACTTCAATCATAAGCAAGAGCAATTATGAAGAGGTGGCACTCGGAGACCTCCCTGTGGGCACGCGAGCTGTCGGCCAGCACAGAGGAGAGAAATGCAGCCTATTGGTTCTCAATCCTGTCAGTTCTCTTCCCCTCTTCTGATTGCACAGAGTGCCCCATACCCTCTCCTATTCTGTAGAAAGTAGAGTGTGTGTTTACATGTTTTATGTGTGTATAAGTTGTGTGTGTTGAGTCATTTGGTTTTTCCATGTAGTTTTTGTAAAATGAGTTACCTCGGTTTATAATTGGGTTTGATTATACTCTAGTATATACAGTAACTGGCTTCCCTACTACGGTTGTGTAGGTCTCTCTATGGTCAATGAACTTGTAGTTTCGTTTTACAGAATGAATTGTTGGGTGGTAATTTTAATTGTGTTTAATGAGGAACTATTAAATAACAGCTCTATGTATATATTTGTCTTTTTTTTGAATATATAACCACTGGAGTTTTTGGTACAAAGTTTGGAAAATCATATATTCATATAAATAATGAATAAAATCATTTTTTTCATTGGGGGACTTATTCTGGAAGGTTATTGAACTATGTAATGGCAACAGACGACTTTCCAGATTATCTTAGCGATGGTCTCTTTGGATACTATTAGAGAACAGGGACTTTAATGCAATGTCCCCTTACTTGGATGATATTTAATTGAAAGGCTGTAATTAATTCTGTTAAAACAGCTTCTGCTGCGGAGTTCTAGTAGTCACCCCAAAATTCCTTCTCTAGCCTTTATATGTCTGACCTGATTCATAGTCCAAGAGGGGGGGGGGGGGGTAGGTCCCCAGAAAACCTGAACCATTTGTGTTTAGTATGTGTGTCTATGTCTCTGAATGTTCGGTGGCCAATTTGCACAATTTCATGTGTGACTATAGAGAAACAACCATGAAGGTTATGGTGAGAAGGGATTCAAGGAATCGAAAAGCCCTCAACTCGAGCAGTGCATAGCACAATCAAGCCTTCTTAAAACAGAAGTTATAACTATAGACATTACACATCTATTTCCTCCGATTGTGAAAATTCATTACCAGTTGTGAGGTCTCTAACAGCGTTGTGTGTTTACATCTCTCTGTCCTTTTCACCATCAGAGGGTGCTGTGTGTAGGTGGGAGGCTTCCAATGTGTGTCCCAGGAACCACTATTTGCTTTGTATCTGTGCCGTAAGGTTGAAGGCAGTTATGTTGAAAAACCTAAATAGCAAATCGGCAAGGTTGGATGTTGCGCTGGCTGGTCTTGTCGTTGCCATCGGTGGGATTTATAATGTAAAAAATGGTCATACTGATGTGAACTGGCCCATTGGATATAATGTAACATGCATGTTGCTCAATGGCTGTCGTTGTTTAATAGTAATAGGTGTATATGGGGCTTAACAATTAGTTTTTAATAAGCCTAAAAATAGTTTGGTTTAGAGACAAAATAGAAAGTGAGTAAAGCCCCCCATACACCTTTAGGTTACTCCATATACCTTTAGATCACTCCATACAATTTCCATTAGATCTACCAACAACTATGTAGTGCTGGGTCCTCTCTGATTGAATACATAGTGATTGGAAGGTTAAGAAAGGTCCTCATATTACATGGTTTTGGTAGAAGAAAAGTTGATTGTATAGAAATTGTATGGCAAGATTGTAAGGTGTATGGAGGCCTAAAGGGAAATGTTCCAGGGAGGTCACCAGGACAATGGGAGAACATTCCATTGGAAAAAAAAACATTGCACCTTTAAGCAGGGAATACACGGCTCGCTCGTGAGCGTGTACAGCACTCAAATGGGCCAGCAATCTGGCCCGTATCTACTCGTGTGTTCCTAAGTAGTGTTGAGCTCGGATATTCGATTTTCGAATATTTAGCTCGAATATCGCTATTTTGCCATTTCGCGAATATATCATCGGATATCCGACGCGATCGCGATTTTTCGCGATTTATTGCGCTTTTATAATCGTGATCCATTGCAATGAATGGGATTGCGATTATATAATCGCAATGTGATTTTTTTTTTTTTTAAAACGGAAATGACGGATATTCTCCCAGTCGAATATCCGAGCACCATTGACTTGCATGCATTGCGCATATTGGATCGCAATTGCGCTTTCTCGGATAATTGCAATTTCGGATTCCACCATTCTCCATTGACTTGCATGCATTGCATTGCATTATAGATCGCAATTCATGTCGTAAGTGCGGATATTCGAGATTACGAATATGGAATCGAATATTATGGCGGATATTCGCGAAATTACGCGAATTCGAATATTGCCTAGTCGCTCATCACTACTCCTAAGTTGGGTTTTTATAGAGTTCTACTTTAATGCTACAGAGCTATTAAGCCGGTTTCAGTTGTTTGTTGGCAGCCCAGTGACATGGTGTTTGTTGTAAATGACATATTTATGGACAAACTAAATTATGTTGCATACCACTCACATGCTTACCCACTCCACAATGGTTTCCAGGTCTGTCCCCATGTCCTATCCTAAGCTCATATGTCTGAGCCCTTTCACATGGATGTGGCTAAGGCAATGCAAATTCAGCTTTGGATTTGCATAACATGTTCAAGGAACTCCAGAGCTGTCATGGGTCAGTAAGTAACAAAAAGTAATATAGTCCCCATTCTTATTTGCTATTTGAGTTATGTATTTTAGCTGGTTTGTATTTTTACCCATCTGGACTGAAGGCAAGAAATATACCAAATCACAGTCCCAAGCTTATTTTTTCAGCATTTGATTGGAGGTGATTAAATCGCTGATGTTTAGAGTTAAGCTGTAGGATCACAAACGTGCCAATTCTCCCACTACCTCCATTGATGTGGGTTTATTTCTTACTTGGTCAGGTGTCAATTTGCAAGGTTCTCTATCTGCTCTGATATTGGGTGCTGAAGTTTAACTTGCTTTGGGTTTTCTTAATTTTATTGTGAAATTCTATCTAAGATGAAGATGTTTGTTGCCCTAGACCGAGGTATTCAGTTGAGGTTTGCTCAATGGTCTAAAAAAGGAAACCTGTAATGCATAGGTGTTAAACTCTGGCCCAGGGGCCAAATTTGGGCCAATCACACATTTGTTGTGCAAAGCAGTTCTGCCTACCTGCAGCCCCCCTACCAGCTACACTCACTGCCCCTCCATCATCACACTCTGGGAATAGAGAACTAAGAGCCCTGGCTGCTTTTTTCGAGTGGGATTGATTGGTCTCACTCAAACAGCGATAGCGGCATATTATATGGGCCAGATAGATGTCCGTGAGCACGCTCAAATCTGCTTTCGATATTGCCCATATGTGCAGGTCTGTACCCTGTTTTAGTTTTCTACTCCCAGACTGAGGCATGGTGAGTACATCTGGTAGAGGGGTTGCTGGGAAGGCAGAGCTGGAGAGAGGAGTACTGGGATTGGTCTGGGGGAAGGCAAAGTATTTAAACTGTACACACAGACATGGGGGCATACATGAATTTCACACACTATATGCACTGTACAGTTTGTGTAATCCATGTGGGCCCCCATCCCTGTAATGTACAGTGTGCATGAAGTAGGGGTGTCAAACTGTGACCATGGGTCGAAAATATCTTGCAGTGTAATATTAGTTTTTAAATAAATATCAAGGTTGGCCTGCAACTTTGCCTAAGTTTTTACATTTGGCCCTCTGTGTATTTGACGGACACTGAAGTGTCTAAAATGTTAGAAATATTGTTGGAGCAGGACAAGAAGCGGGTATGTGACCATTTCCTGGTTTCCAATCTGCAAAGCTGTGTGATGAAAGGGAGTGACCTATCAATATGCATTATTGCATCTGATGGTGAAGCCGCCCTACTGTGCACAGCGATAGTAAATTGCTTATTGGGTTTAATGAACCTTAAAGCCACTCCGGCTGTGATGATTGAAGTCCAAAGCAGGTGGGATTTGGTAAAATTCTATTAAATTTCCACTAAATTCTATTCTTTATTTCTGTAGGCCTGAGTTTTGCAGAAGTGGCCATCGGGTGGGATGTTGGATATGAGCCATGACCCCAAGAGATTGCAATCTGTCCTGTCTGCCTGCACTGCTTTCTCATTTCCATCCTGTGAATCGGACAGATCTCCAGACTTGGAATGAGTGTGTAGTCTGACATCTGGTCCGCACCCAAGAGAGCACTTTATGTAAGATTTTGGTCTAGATATTACAACAGCAGGCAACATAGGGTGACCAATATTATCTATAGAACGTTGGGTAAAGTAAGGCTTTTATGTGTCAGAGTAGAAGTTAGAATTTTTTTTCTATTTTTACTTTCATAGGGTAACATGAGTTCTATTAAATAAAAAGAGTAATCTGTGATGATCTTTATTATTTAACATACGCACTAGCAGTGTGTATACATAGACCCCCTCTCTGCTGCTACCCAAACCCCCCCCCCCCCTCATTGGCCTTCCTCAGTTACGTCGTGTCACCAAGTCCCAAGGGTGTAGTGACTCACCTCTTCATTGGTCTGGCAGAGCTTGGGCCTTGTTAATTGGCCAGTCTCATTCGCAGCACTTGCTACTACGCAGCTGAGGTCGAGGAAGGTGCCCCTGGGATCAGTTTGAAATTAGTTGTGGTGGGCTTGGGTTTTCACTGTTATTTTTGTTTTAAAATGTGCAAACTCCCTTTTAAGTCATGTAGGTTTTCAGGTATACCATATATACTGGAGTATAAACTGACCTGGATGTAACAGGAGGTACCGTTATAATATAATTTTGTTCTAGCATTTGCATAAATTAAGTTCCAAGTTAAGTCAACATGCAGAGATCAAAGTTTCGTCATGACCTTTAACTGATCAGCGAAAGCTAAAAAGAAATATAACTAAGAATTCTTACTGGAGAAACTGAAATACTTTTTTGCATGTCGGCTTTGTGTTTTTTAAACCCAAGATCAAGTAGCAACGTGTCTTCCTTCTAAAGGTTGGCCTGTTA
Source organism: Ptychadena robeensis (assembly GCA_036250615.1). Taxonomy (NCBI): domain Eukaryota; kingdom Metazoa; phylum Chordata; class Amphibia; order Anura; family Ptychadenidae; genus Ptychadena; species Ptychadena robeensis. The sequence goes on along the minus strand of CM070037.1, from coordinate 103,204,424 downwards.
CAGGTTGTGTGTACATTGTGTTCTCGTATCAGTAGTTGGGGAAGCATCCTAATCTTTGAATATATATTATTATTATTGCATACATTACAAGCCAATCCAGCTGGCTTCTTTCCCAGGGCACCAGATCATTCCATTGGCATAGTCATTTATTATGCTGGTTATGGGGGATATATTATGTGTATGTGTAAAACTGATATTAAAGCGGGCTTACCCCCTCATAGGTCACTCCAGTCAGACAATACTGTGGAGATTCGTGATAAATAAAAAATCTTTTTCTGATAGCAGAGGCGATTTTTCAAAGATCGCCCCTCACATTGTCTCTGACGTGGCCCAGTCCTGATTTTTTGATGAGGAGAGAGAGTCGCTCCTATCCTCATCACCCAGCTGACTGCACCCCCCCCCCTCCTCCCCACACACACCTGAGATCTCCAGGGCAGAGGAGAGAGAGACTCGTCTCTGTTGGATTTCATTGGTGTTGGCTGCAGTGATGAGAGCTGTGCATCTATGCATCCAGAAGTGGCTTCAGCTTGCCAATAGTTAAGATGCTGGCATCAGGAATGAAAACGTGAGTATATGGGGGTTTTTTTGTGTAGCAGTTTTCCCAGGATGTGAACTACTGACAGGCAAATATTGTCTATTTAATGTATGAGCTTTTGGTTTGTTTTTTTAGTTTAAAACCGCTTTAAGTCAGAAGAGAACCATAAGTGAAAGGCAGGTTACAACGAAATCTGAATGTATGATTGTAAGTTTTGTTTCTTACATAAAGAACTCTACATGAATGACCTCGGCGAGTGCAGGATGCCCTTATGTTGAGCACAATTCTGTCACGGTGCCCTGAGACTGCAGGATGTTCTGTTACCTTTCTTACAGGCCTGTGTAATGTGTTGTTCCTGAGTGATTTAGTCATTTTGTTGTTAGGGTGGACGTGAAGTGTTTTCGTTTTTTTATTCTGGAGCTATTGCTATTCCTAGTCATTTTACATTGTATTACTTTCTATTCTCTTTTAACTAGGGCCTACAACCTCGTTATTTGCTTCCCTTTTTTTATCCTCCTATCTGCCCCATCATTGGTGAAATCTGTCAAAATGCGTCAGCCCCCCCCC
>CM070037.1:103172120-103184946 GCA_036250615.1 Ptychadena robeensis | reverse complement strand
CATCTGAGGAACTCACTAAAAAGTTATGTGCACCCCTGCTTATAGCAGAGAAATCATTGTTAATTATGACTTTGTTAATTGCGCCATTTGAAGTAATTTTTATTTTATAAAAAAAATAAATAAATTTAATTCCCATTTAAATTTAGTCGGAGTCGGTCCATTTTTTTCCGACTCCAGGGACCCAAAAATGTCTCGGACTCCACAGCCCTGGATTGAACACAGGTAGACTTGATGGTTTAGTGGTTGGTTTTAAGTCCCTCATATTACATGGTTTTGGTAAAAGGAAAGGAGATCTAAAGGAAACCTGACAGAGAAATCTAAAGGTGTATGGGGATCCTTAAGGCTAGGGTTGGACAAAAATTCTATATCCATATATATCGCAATATAATTTTATATCGAAATATCAAAAATGTATATTGAAATATCGGGAATGTGTTTACAAATTGTATCATTTGTCACTGAATGACGCTCAGTCAGTGGCGGTCCTTGGAAGATCGTCTCTCTGGCCAAGCACTCCCTCTGCAGCAGGTCAGATCAGCTCTGAAATGCAGCGTGATGACATCATCACGCTCTCCAGAGCTGAACGCATCGGCCGGCACCCTTTGTGTGCCGGCTGTTGGCTTCAATGAAGACGCCAGTCTCCATTGAAACTAACCGCATCGGCTGGAGAATATCGGACATTTCCATTCTCTGGCTGGCCGAGCTGTGGGGCGACATCGATCTGACGGCCATTGGTCGGCGGCAAAATCGGCCGCCGCTCGGTGCGTGTATGGTAGATCTAATGTAATGATATTAGTAGATCTAATGGAAATTGTATGGCGTTATGGAGGGGTGTGAGGGGCCTTTGTTACTTTCCCAATGACGAGTATAAAATAAAATGGCATCTGATTTAACAAGGGGGGCAGATAAGCCAGTGAAAAAAGCAGGTCAGCCCTTTGCTAGTGGTGGTATAAAAACACAGACTCCTGATGCAATTTCATAATAAGGTCTGAGAAATCCACAATAGAATTGGGATCACGATGTACGGTATATTGTAAGTTATGGCTTAAGCCCCCCCCCCCCCTACACCTTACAATCTTCCAATACAATTTCTGTATTCTATCAGGGAAGACCCAGCACTACATAGTTGTTAGCAGATCTCCGGGAAATTGTATGTAGTGATCTAAAAGTGTATGGGGGGGGGGCTTTAGTTAGAAAAGAAAAGTATAGTAAATAAGTCTTCGAGCTTTAACTCATTAGCAGCTATCCGATGGACTGAATCCATAAAAAAAAAACCAAAACCACTTTTTACCACAGGGTACCAGCGTCTTGGTTCACCAATAGGATCCACCATCTACCAGCAGTTTTTTTTTTAAGTATAATTTTTTTTAAGTATAAGCCAACATAAGTGTAAGCTGAGGTGCCTAATTTTACTAGAAAGAAAATCCTAAATGATTAGAGTATAAGCCTTGTGTGGGTAATAAAGCAGAAAATGTGTTTGTCGCTGGATATCCTTATTTCACCTACCCAGTTGTGCGTTTATTGCAAAGCCCCTTAAATTATCATCAGAATTGCTAGAAATGTGGGAAGTGTTGTATGAATAATTAAACTGAAATAAATTGCTGTAGCTCTTGTAGTTTTTGCCTACATTAAGTGCAAATGTATGCAAAAACTACATGTGCTAGAGCAATATTTTTTAAAAAAATCTTCCCACAGCCCATTTCTTCATCTCCAGCAATTTTGGTGATGGTGTATGTTAAGTACTTAGTCCTTAGTCCTCCACTTGGGGCCCCCAAAACCTTACTGTTCATGAATAGGGTATAGGAATATTATTGCACACCTTTGAATCAAAATGTGCATCACCATATGTTACAGGGGAAATATATATCTCAGTCCCAGACTCAAATATGATATGTCCAGTAATCAGTGTGTTCCTCGTTTAGCATATCAAAACTAGGATAGGGCTCACTGTAAGCAAGGTGGCCATATTCCCCCAAACACAGAGGAGCCTAGAACCCCCCCTTTATCACCATACTACAGTGTTACCCAATGCCCAAAGTATCATTTAAAAATGAAAAATAATGCCTTCTAGTTATGCATGCTATCATTTCCACATAAAAAATGCTTACATCAGTATAGGTTGAAAAAGTTATGTGCGGCCCTTTAGTGACCTCCATATCAACTCCGTTGTCCACCACTGGTATATGCCATCCCAACTTGGTCAATAAATAAGTCAAATTAGGGCAGCATTAAAATGAAAATGCTTCCTGCCAAGCTCAAGGAAACATCAATAGAAAATCTGAAAATATAATTTGTAGTTCTATGTAACCAGTCTTGTATTATAAACTGATACCAATTTACCATCACAGGGAATATATCAAGCATGCTGAGTGGGTATTGGAGGAGCAGTGTGCTGATCAAACAACCTTCTGTTCTTTTATCTGGTCCATTGTCGTCATATCTGAAATTTAGTAGTCAAGTCTTTTTTTTTTTTTTTTCTGACTTGGTCCACTCACAATGGTAGTTTTGCACCTTTAAGGTACTTCTACAAGTATTAAGGGCCCATTCACACTATACGCACATGTTTTTTTACTGCATGTGTTTTTACGTAGACAACCAATGTTACCATTCACACTCACTGCTGTATGCATTTGTTCAAAAACGCAAATGCAAAACGCAAGAGGTTTTCACATTACATTTGCGTTTTGTATATATGCAGAAACGCATGCCTATAAAAAATGCATGCCTTCAAAAAAAATGGGTACAGTGTGAAAGGGCCCTTAGGGTCAGGGAGAAGCCAGTCTCTGCGCATGATTGGCTCTGTTTCAGTCTGCATACAATTTGCATGCTTTTGGATACTAATATCAAAGTTTCAGCATCTCTAGTCTTCTCTATATACAGAAAACGTTCTAGTTTTATAAAATGTTTATTAGATTTATAACCAGAAATCTTTACTGAACTCATATGCAGCATTGGTAAATTTTTTACATTTACCTCCTGGAGTCACAGATGACTTATTGCGTTTTCCTCGGTTGCTCCCTCTGGAACACTGCGGTGATCTGTCACATATTTTCTTGTTAAAGAAACATTAGGCTAAGTTGGCACCAGGCCAAGCATCGCTGGTCTTCACAAGCATTACGTAATAAGGACCTGTTATTTCCAGTTTTCTCACCGGTTTATGGTTTAAATAAACTTTGGAATGTGCCAAGGTTTATAAATGACTCTTTCCTGTTAGCAGAGAGCAGTCACGTGTACGGGATAAGCCTCTCCACGGCGTTTGTATGAATCTGCCATCGATGACCTTGAATGCGCTGCGGATGCCTTCCTTGGCCTGTGTATGTTTTAGTAACCATGAATTGCTGGTGTGTCAGGCGTGCTTTCTGGCTGTGTCTCAGCTCCAGTCATGTGATCTCGATACACACGTTCCAGAACTTCTCATAGTACATAAAACAGACGTACTGCTCATAAGCCCTGCAACTTCCTGTAGTAGTGGTTGTTCACTGTGATGTGTAAAATATTTTATATGCTGCTTGTCCATTTTGTTTTGAATCGTTCAGTTTTAGTAGTTCTACTATCAGGTGATGTGTGGTTTGGGGTTCCTGTGATTCATCGATCATCCTTCATGATACACTGGAACGGCAAATTAGAATACATTTATGATTTTTGCAAGGAAATCCATTTTCTACGGATATATCTAGCAAAAACTATGTTTATTAACTCTTGTTAAATCAGTTTGTCAATTCAATCGACTTTGAATAATGTAGAAGGTCAGAAGGGCAGGTCTGTACACTTGGCTCTTTTTGTTTTTTGCTCGGATTTTGGTTGCTCAAACAACAAAATTTAGTGTAGAGCCCCCCCCCCATACACCTTAAAATCTTACCATAAAAATTCTATTCAATCCAAATACGAGACCAAAGGGTTTCCATCATGTTAATATACTGGAGGGCTAAGTCCTTCCTTTGAAGCATCTCCACCTTTAACTGATCAATGTAAAGACTCCATAAGCATAGCGAGACTAAGGCTACATTTACGGGCAAGTGGGCTAAAATGCCACATGAAATGTCCACCGATCAGCTTTGGGGCTATAGCCCAATTGACCTGTAATGGGGTTATTTTTTAAACGACCCCCCCAGGCACCTGCACAATTTTTCAGGATGCACGTGACCGGTTATTTCCAGCGTGGCTACGCAAGCACCCAGTCGTTTTCCAGGCTGCTGCGGACTGAAAGCAGTCTTTGGCAACAACTGTGTAAGTTTTGCCTAACGGTCACCCTACACCTTCCAATCTTACCATAATTTCTGTACAATCCACTTTTGTTCTACCAAAACCATGTAATATGAAGACCTTTCTAAACCTTCCAATCACTATATTCTATCAGGGAGGACCTGGCACTACATAGTTGTTGGTAGATGCAATGGAAATTGTATGAGGGGCTTAAGGCTTAAAGGCTAAATCCTGCGAAAATGATAAACTCCATTGGGTGTCGGGAGTTAGATTCGATCCTGCGATCTCTATGCTGTTCACTCTAAAGCTGTTCAACACTCAAAGTTCTAGCGGTAGTACAGATCTGTAAATGATGCAACCTGTCTCCCACCCACTATCATGAGAGAACTGGTATGAAGGGTTATGTATGATAATAGGGTGGGTGGATAGATTTCCCTGTGATTTTGTACAGCATAAGCTGCTGATAAGAGATGGGGAAGAACTGTCAGATAAAGTTGTTATTGTAGTAATAAATGTCACAATGTATTCTATTCTCTCTATCGCTTATTGTCTTTCATGTTTCTCATTGCTGAAAACCTGCAGGAACTTGCCCCCTTCAGATAATACAAATGCTCCATCATCACCAGCTGAGGCATGTCATGATGGTTTTGTTCCAATCCTTTATTCTTGCAATATGTAACTGACAGAACTTTAGTAGAATGACATATCCAGCTCATACTCCAGAATTTGGGTTCACGTTATCCAGGTATTAAGGTTTCAGTATAATAGATGGTTGTCGTGTGGGACCTCCCTGCTTTTGGCTTAAAGGATTTAAGTGATGGTGGAGTTTTAGGAGTTTAGAGGACTAGATTTAGGAATTTTTTCTGTTTTCATGGGACAGTAACTTTCATCATTGTGTTACTTTGTCATTGACATTTGATTAGGACACTGGGGACTTCTTACATCAGGGCATTCAAGAATTGTTTTTATCACAATTTGAAGTTAATTGTCTTTATATCGTAAAAAAAAAAAAAAACTTTCATGGAGTTCACATATACTTCTATACTCATTCCACAGGGTGGTGGATGTGGTAGAATAAATCTCCTACCCACAATCACCCGCTTTTAGCTTGTGGGGAAGTCCCTACCTTTTAAATGTAGGGTCTCTTGCCCTCCCATGTTGATGGGAAGAGAATAGCACATCCATTCTTTTTTCTATCAAGAGCTGTATGTCCTGCTAGGTCTAGGTCTGGCTCCCATGGCAAGAAAAAAATAGTGGGTAATGTGTTTATTTTTTTTATTTTTTATGTATTTATGTAGGCATCGTTTAATGCAAATATTTTGTGTGTATCCTCGTTATGCAGGATAACCTTTTACTCTTATACCAGAATCAGGGCGAAGGCATACTCTCTCTATAGCTTGAAATATGTTTCAAATTTGTTAGGCTATGTTTCCATTATAATACAAAGAATTTGCATTTTTCTAAGTTACGGGGCCGACATCCCAAATAAATATGTAGAGAGAGAAAACTACTCATGGTTGTTAAGTCATGAGCAGCAGAATTCCCCCCGAGGCTAATCAGGGGCTAGGGGACTTTTAAGGCCACAAATCGGAATCGGGGTAAATATCAGTAGTCAAGGCGTAAAAAGTAAAATATATAAAGATATGTTTAATATAGGGTCATGATAGAAAGTACAGCATGGCATAGCCCTGTTGGCTGACATCAATACATCAAAGTAAATAGAGTAGTAGAATAAATAAGATCATACAAGTACATATAAATAAATAAAACGGAATAAATAAATACATGAGTCATGGTTATGAACAATGCTAGGATTAGGAGATCTCTCACATAGGATCCCCTTCACCCCAACGCGCGTTTCGTGTGTGTCCTTCATCAGGGGGTGTTTTATTATCCAAAACAATTCCATATTTATCACGATGTATAAGGTGTCAAATCAAATGGGGCGCAACAGCCTAGTGCCCCCAAAGGGGCTATCCCGGGCCAGGAACGAGGGGCCAAAGAAAGGCGGCCAGGCAGCCGACAAGACCCATGCATCGAGGGTTGACCTGAGCGGTCTATAGAGGAATCACGTATGTTTCCATTATACGTGGTCACAGCGTAACACATACTTACCTGCTCGGCGGATGCTCGGTCTTAACTGCGCCGAGCCACTCTGTCGATGTAAGGCTGAATGTAGTCAAGTACGTTCAGCCTCTGCGGATGTGTAAACAGAGGGTCCGCCGGCAGGCAATGTGCTACGTCGGGACCTCCAGCCAAGCAATACGCTTAGCGGAGGGGTCCCGACGTAAATGGAAACCAGCCTTTAGTGGATAAATGTTTAACCTCCTTGGTGTTCTCCCTGAGTTAACTGTGGGAAGACTTACCGGTTTCTTTTTCTCTATCTCTTTTCTAAATACAGTACTAAATGATGAGGTTATATACTGATTGAAGTTACACTTTTTTAGTTTATTTGTCAAGCACAAAGTCGGTACAGAGAAAAAACATATTAAACCTCTTCCATCCCAGAACATATATATAAATAAAGCTGGTGTATTCACCAGGTGTTTTACTTGTTCACGCTTGCTTTCCCATGACGCGTGCGTTTCACTCTTTTTTTTTTTTTTCTTTTTTTTTTGCTGCATTGTTCAGAATATTGTCTTGCTCACAAGGCTGCTGTGATTTTAGTTGCTGGTATTTTAGGAGCTGCACCCAATGACTAAGGAACTGGAGCAATGCCGCTCGCTCTGCTGTCACAGGGGTGGCTCCGAAGAAATAAGACCTGGCCCGGCCCTGACCTACATATTGGATTAGGATTAATGCATGTGGAGGAATGTAAGCAGCTCATCATTGTAAGGTGCAAATCATTTTTAAAATGCACTTTCGTTCCAGGAAGTTGTAGTTGTGTATGTTTAAATGTACATACTTTTTAAATTGTAAAAAATGTTTTATCTCGGTCTACTGCTATACAATTTTACAAAGAACCCTTGCTAACTTTACTATGTCAATGGTTTATTCATGGTTGGTCCTGGCGCAGCCAGGAATCGGAAGTCCTTTACGTCTTTGTAAGACTATTGTTCTTGGAAAGTAAAGCTTTTATTGGCAACAAAAGACTTACTCTATTTTGTGGACTATATACACATTTTTCCTATTAAAATAAATGGAAAAATGATGGTCCGAATATGTAAAACTTTTTTAATTTAAAACTTTATTTATTTTTTTGGTCCCAAGCTTCCTGGGTGCAATATCTCTGCATCCTAGTAGGCTGGAATGTATACCATTACCTCTAGCCAAGCCACAAGGCCCTCCAAGAAGGAGATTTTAGCTGTATTAGCACTAGCAGTACACATTCTCTGAACACACTGACAAACCAGCAGGGTCAACTGACGCAGTTAAGTTAGCACGAGTTGTATATTTACATTAATATTTTGCATTGTAATAAAAGTGTTGTAACAGACTCGTATCTGCTTGCATATGCAAATAGGAGTTCATGGGTAAGTTGTTGGAGCCATATTGTAAAATGTGTCTCTCCATAAGCAAGTCAGTGTGTTCAGATACTGGGTACAGCTAGTGTATAAAGTTTCAGGCCTGCACACTCTGCTGGAATGAAGTTCTGCCTCCTGGTAATGGTGTTTGTCTTAGCTGAAGGAATATATAATGAATGCTGCATGGACCAGACCTGCACACTTTGCTGGCACATGCTGTATCACTTTATATGTGAATTGCTGTGTCTAACAATATGACCCTCTGTCCCCCCCCCCACCTTTTTTAAAATGTATTTCTCAAAACTATGGGGTGCTTCTTGAGCTCCGGTGCATCTTTTATAGTGTGAAAAATTCAGTAATTGAGCCTATGTGATTTTAACACTGATTCTGCCTTCATAAATATTCATTCATTCTTTGCATTTACACTTGGCATTAAAAGTTTTGCTATATAAACAATAATACGTCTAATGATCAATTTCTTGAATATACGCTCTTCTGTAAAATACTTATAGAGACAGTCTGCTAAAGAAAGCCTTGGAATACGGAGATACAGATTTGTTGACTGACCTTTTTATGTTGGACGTCTCTAGCTGTCCAGCTAAGAATAAATTGTCTAATTAAAGCTGTTGTTTCTAAATCTCTTTAAAATCACATTGTTATGTACATCTGGTCTGCACTGAAGCAATATAATGACGAAGTTGGTACACAAGAAACCTGGACCATGTGCTGGAAAATGCCCTGGTGGAAGCTGTTCCTTCCAGCTCCCTCTGTGTGTTTGTACAATAAGCTGGATTTATGGAAATGGTTTGGCTGACTGTCCACGCTGTACACAAGGAATGGAACACTGACTGCCAGTTACTCTAGCGGCATGAGCTCATTAAAGGACAGCAGTTAACTATCAATGAAAGTTATGTTAAAGGTGCAGTATAATGTCCTTTTTAAAGAACACTTTAAAAAAAAATTTTTTTGTATTTCCTGATAGAATACATAGTGATTGAAAAATTTAGAAAGCTCCAAATATTACATGATTTTGGTAGAACAGAAGTGGATTGTACAGGAATTGTATGGTAAGATTGGAAGGTGTAAGACTTTAGACATACACAGTAGTTACCTGGGCTGCTTTCAGTCTGCAGGAGCCTGGGAAACGACATCCACGCTGGAAATGGCCTGTCACGTGCGCCTGCAAAAATTGTGCAGGTGCTCCGAATTCAAGAGAATCGATATTCAAATTAAGATTGGATAGTTTGATTTTTATATTGAAAATGATGAGTATTCAATTGATCTGTTAATCATCACATTTGAGTGGAATTGCTGTAGTGGTAGGCATGCCTTGAATGCTTCCTGGATCGGTTGGTAAAATTCATGTCAATCAATTAAAATTTACGGACATGTCCGATACAGTTTTGGTCGAGGTTCAGTTCGATATTGATTACTTTTACCGCAATCAAACGAATTACAAATATTTTATAAACTTCCAATCAAGCAGAAAAATCCCTTTATGCGCTGATACTGGTATACTGCGTGCAGGATGGATTGGTGAAACATGACCTCTGGTTAGGTGTTGAGGAGAGCTATAAATCTTAGGTGGTTGCTGACCATATCTGAAAAAACATTGCTACTTAATTAGTCTCACTGCAGATGTCCAAGACGAGCACTCTGCATGATCTAAGCTTTTCTTTTTGTTGACCACAATGCTTATGTCTCATAGCTGATAAAAAAAAACCCTCCCCCCAGCCTGCTTTTATTTTTAGGCTAAGGTCTACACTACGTGGGGTGCACTTAGTTCATTAAAATTGGAAACTGACCCAAACCGCTCCAGAGTAGTGGGCAAACCACCTGTGCCATAAACATGTCACACTGAAGTATCCATAATGCCCACCTGCTTTTGACAGTAGACTCAGCCTTAAGGTAGCCATACACCATTTTTTTGGTTGATCGAACGGAAATCTTGATCGATCTGTTTTCGTCGATCAAATGGGAATTGATTCCTGTGTACTTGGAGCAATCAACCTAAAATGGTACGATATCAAACATGAAATTGCTCGAGCAGTTATCGGACATGTTGGTAAATTTCAATTGTGCACGTTGGATGGGGTTTCTAGGTATTTTCGTATCCAATGGTACTATGGAGCATGCGCACAAAACTCCTAAGAAATCACACAAGTTGATTGAATCGACAAACGATCGTATAGCCTAAAAGGTGTCATTTTAAAGGTCTCCATGCACAAGTCGTTACACGCTCAATCGATGACGCGCTCGAGAACAGCATGATGGCTGGAATCTATGCGCACCATTCTGTGCAATAGACCCATAGTCCAAAGCAATGGTGATGAAACAGGGATTTACCAACATGTTGGTTCCCTGTTCCATTAAGCTTTTTTCGAGTGGAATCGATGGATTTCCCTTGAAGACTGAGGCCTTGTTTCCATTGATGCGATCCCGTGCGTTTGTAGCCGCGCGGCTGAACGCATGGCATAGTTGTTGCGCGTTTTTGCTACGCGATTATTTTTTTTAATGCAGATGCGGATGCGTTTCAAAACGCTGCAGCTAGCTTTCAGAAACGCGCCCTAAACCGCATCCACACCTGAACGCGCACAACCACACCACTGGAAACTATATTGAAGGTTCCAATGGATGCCTCATACGCGCGGGATCGAATCAATGGAAACAAGCCCTGAGTGGCCGCAATTGGTGACCGGGTCATTGATTAAATGGGTATCAACCTTAGTAGCTGCTTTCCGGGCTGCTGTCGGTCGGCGACGACTTGGGCTCATGTCTGCCAGTGCTTTCAAGCTTATGCAGCACTTGGGTGGCATTTAGATACCCCCATGACGGGTCCATAGGGCGAATGCCTCACTTCACTTGTCGGGCTTCATATTTTCAGTTCTTTAAAGCAGTATTTTAAATTTGTTAAGTTTAATACTTGCATCTTTTAAAGTTATAACCTTGAAAACTGATCAGCCTTGCAGTGGTCGTTTGTTTTTTGTTAAAGAGCTATAATCTTCTATTGTCAGGCTTTTATACCAGGACTTGAGCTTGAAACCCTCTAAACTACGGTTGCTTTTTGAAAGCAAATTTTTTTTTTTTTTTTTTTACATCATTCTTAGGATGAGAATTAAAATCAGCTGAGAAAATTATTCAAAACTTGTGGACACGTTCCTTTGTGAGAGCTAATACAAAGCTAAAAGTAAGGGAGCGTCCTGACATGAGATTGTGGACCGAGTACAGGGGTGGAATGTTCTCTCATGTTCTCTAAAGCCATTTACAGCCGCTTACAGTTCCTTCTGGCACTAAAGTTTCTAGCACTCCGTGACAGCCTCGCAGCTTCCAAACTGCAGCAAGCGATGGCACAGTGCAAATTTGCTCCAAACCATTGAAATGAATCAGTCATTGCCGTTTGTTGTCTAACTAGATGAAGAACGACTAATTGGCTGCTGTGGTTCAGTGATTATTTCATCTCTGAGCAATGTTAAGGAGCTCGGGCAGATGGGAGTATTCAGTATTTTCCTCCGATGAGCTTTTTCTTCAGGGATTCAGTTTTCATTCATGTAAACTCTTTAAAAAATACAGGAAGATTTTGCACATATACTTCCCACCCCTCCCATGTTTTAGTGGTCAAATGTTAGATGCCATTTCATATTTTAAGGAAGTTTAAAGAGAAACTTGCAGGTAAGTCCAATAACCTCCCTAGTGGTTTGCCTGTATCACATTACTCTGCTGGTGTTCCCCACCCTCCCTCCTCTCCTGTGCACATTGCCGGCTTCAGTGTTGACACCAGTGTTATGGGCCAGTAAATTGACGCCCCTCCATTAATATGGAGGTCTATGGCACCACCCCCTCCTTGGCATCACCACTGATGCGGAAGACCTAGTGCTGGAAGTGATCCACGGGGCCACCGTGATAGAGATTCGCTGCACGCTTGCTGTGAGTAGGTGAGTGTGCCCCATCCCTGCGCGGGCAGATCACTAAGGAGGTTAAGGGCTCCCCTATTCTGGCGTGTGTATTTAACAGTGACAACAGAGCAGCAGCATTGTACTTTAAAAGTTGTGTGTATATATTATTTGTAGTAAGCTTTAGAGGAGTACCATGGTGTGTGGAACTCACCCCATTTGGAAGGTGGTTTTAATTCTCTCTCACTGTCCTTTGCATCAGCGTCCTGCATGGTAGATTCTGCTGCAGATGGACCTCCCTGATCTTGATTGAGCCTTTGATCCACAGGTCAATAGCTGGCTTTGGGTCAAATCTAAGGGTACATTTGTATGGCGTGGAGGGCTCTGTTGACATCCCCCTGTGCTAAATGCATTCCGTGACGGGGATGCCAGCCGAACCCACCCAGATAGATACCCATCTACCGCATCATCTGTTTTCACAGAGTAGAGCCAGGCAGCCGGCCGGCGGTTGATGTACTGCATTGCGTTATCCTTCTGACCAGCTCCACGCGATGGAGACCGCCAGTGCGGTAGGTGAGTATCTGCATGGGCTCTGTCAGCATCCCTGTCAAGGAAGCTCACATTGTGGAAACATACCCTTTCTCTTACAGTACAACATCAATTAAACACCCAGATCTCAAAACTCAGTAGTGTAACCCTGAAATGTTCTGGGTTATTAACTAACCCCTGAGATTACCTGCAGTCCAAGTGTCAACCTTTCAGTCATAATCCAACTGTCAAACAGTGCTTTTCTCTTGTCAGCCTTAGAAGTCCAATCTTCTGTTTTTTTTATTAGTAATTTACAACTACGAGTACCTACCTTGCCCATTTCACACTGCTAACTGCAAACCATTCATAGTTATATTAATATTTCCCTGCTGTTAGACAATTGACATCTCTAGGCAAGAACCTTCTGGATTACAGGTTAAGAAAAGATTGAAATCTTGAAATGTGTGAAATTATATATACATCGGTTTTGACTCTACATTGATCTATCTGCATTTATTGAATGTCTTTATTTTTGTTTTTCTCTTGCAGTTCTACCTTCAAGACACTAAGAGTAGTAATGGTACCTTCATCAACAGCCAGAGACTAAGTCGTGGATCGGAGGAAAGCCCACCATGCGAGATCCTTTCGGGTGATATTATTCAGTTTGGGGTTGATGTAACAGAGAACACCAGAAAAGGTATGATCATTACTTCAATATTGATTTTTTTTTTTTTTTTTTTT
>CM070037.1:103136690-103156107 GCA_036250615.1 Ptychadena robeensis | reverse complement strand
TATTTATTAACCTTGACCCTCAATACATGTTATAATTTGAACACTAGGCCGTTAAAGTCCGCTCGCCCTTGATATTTCCAGTGGGAAACCCTAGTCATTGGGGTGATCCTTAAGTGGCTCCCCCCAAGTTGATTAATCCTTGATATATATATTCGGGATGTTGTCCTGATACGCTGATTAGTGCATATATATATATATCTACTTATCAAGAGAAATATTGTCAATTTTTTTGTCCTTTTTTTTAATTTATTTATTTATTTTTATTCTTTTTATGTAGCCATGCAATATACAAACATTGTACCTACCTTCGTTTGGAGATGGTCTCAATAGCGTCTTACAGTTTTCAAAGCTTAAGCCCCCCATACACATTCCGATTTTTCGTATGAATTTTGCCCGACCGACCAATGTGGTCGGGAGATTAATCGATCGGGAGATTAATCGGATTCGGAATTATGTACCCGGTCGATCCCGATTTCTCAAAATCGGTCGGGACTGCTTCGGACCTGTCAGTAAATTTTTGGTCGATCTGCTGTTAATAAATAGGGTCCGGCTGATGGATCGGTGATAATTCAAATTCCGATTTTTCGTGCCGACCCACCATAACATTTTAGGTGAAAATCGGGTGACAGGATCGGACAAAAAATCGGTCGGGAGAATAATCGGAACGTGTATGGGGGGCTTTAGGGAGAAAAAAAAGTTTTTAACGATCTATAGAGCAGAGCTGTCACGAAGGATATTATGTAGTTGCTGCTGGTGAAGTCAGTACCGATTGTCTGTATGTGAAGTTCTCTAGTTTCTGTTTACCCACCCAGTACAGACCTGAAAAAAGCACGCAGCCAGCTGTGGCACAAGTTGTGTAGAATTTACCGGTCACTGATTCAGAAAGTATTTACAATAATAGGAAAACAATCTAGTTGGTGTATTTATAGAACAGTCACTATTGCTGCTTACATATGGGGAAAAAAATGTTCATAGTTGTAATTCAGTTAATTTTATTGTTGGTTACATGATCAAAAGCCAGTTCTGTTTGATCACCTCATCTCTGCTTAACGCAAGCTGGTAAACTCTGAGGGTCCTTTCAATTTCACACTACTAGCAACGCACAGGTTTGCAGTAAACGCTGTGTTGACGCATTCCGTGTTGCTATAATTCCTATAATAATCTATGGGAAACACTTGCTCTGCGGTAGCAAAATGTGTTCTGCAGGGCTTTGCATTAGAGAGTTTAGGCAGTAATGCACAGTGAAACAGTGCAACTGCCCCGCATCTCACCCATAGAGAATGAATGGACGCTGTTAATCACATCCAAACGCGTATTAGCGCATCCATTCATGTTGATCCGGGGCGGTTGACTGTGGCCGTCTGCAGGTTAAAAGCAGCGCCGCGGCCGACCACGTAAGTGGGGACAAGCCCTAAGTGTGGAAGGTACCATGCATTAACGCAACTGCAATGCATCAAGATGTGTCTAGCAGACCAAAAGCCTGTAATGGACACCCAGCAGAAGTGTTCACAATTCCCTGTGACAAACAAAATAATATAAATTATCATACTATTAGGGAGATAAAAAAAAACTTAATCTAAAAAAATTTTATATAGAGATATATAATTGGGGGGAAAATTACCATGATTTATAAAATAAATAAATACATTTAGAAGATATGCCCATCACACTTAATTTAACTTACCTGCCATATTTCAGTCAAAATGTGGTGACGCTCTGGCTTCCCTGGCTCTTTCATTCTCTTTCCCCAGGAAGCTAGTGAATCTTTTGACCAAGGTGACAACAGGCCAGATTAACAGCTTAACGGGCCAGATGTGGCCCCCGGGCCTTAGTTTGCCCTTGTCTGGTCTAGCATGGAACCCAAGGTCACATTTAGTGTTTCAAGTTGCTTCTACAGCAGTGAATACAAACTGTTTGTGTTGCATTTAGTGATTTAGTCAGTATATGTCTACTTCGGAGGGTCTGGTTATTCAGCACATTGCACGGTGTAATATTTGTATGAGAAATGTAATCCGCCATACCGACTCCTCCATATACAACAACTACAGTAATAGAACATGTCCCTGTGTTGTGCGTGTTCCTTTTGTTAACTATTAACTTTGCTTGAAAGTCACTTTTACTTTACTTATCTATTTGTCATTTCAACAGACATTCTTAGATTTTGCATTCACAGTTCCACTTTCCACTTCGTCACAATAATATCTTTAGGTGTATTTACGGATTTAAAGGGTCATTAAACCCCTTAAAACCAAAATTGTATTTATTCCGCTTGCCAGCCATTAAGTGTTTTGCGTTGGCTTTCTCTTCTTAGGATTTTTCTTGGGATGTTTGTCACTGACTGAATCTTCAGGTAGATATATACTGCTTTAGTGTTGTCACTTCTCCTATGTCATAGGTTGTCGCCATTGTCATCATTCTGGGAAAAGTGTAGTGTAAAGCTGGTCATACACAGTTCAACTCTTCTAGTTTAAATTGATGATTTTAAAAATGGTTATGTTTTTACCTGAATCGATCGACCAAAATTGATGGTAGTCCAACATAATATTGATAGAGCAGTGATCGACCGTGTTGGTAATTTAGAGTTAATTGTACAAATATCTGGTGGGTTTTATAGTCATTTAGATGGATATGTATCCAGTGGTACTATGGAGGATGTGCACAGGGCTGAGGAAGGGAACCAATCGGGTTTGAGTTGATCACTGTGGGGTGGTACATATGATCAATAAGCAGCTGATATTTTAATTGCCCAAAGTGTGTATGGCTAATGGCTTTTCATGGGGTAAGCATGGCTAAGTAGCCTTTCTAAACACTATTAAACCTTATAAATATGTTTGTTTGTTTTTTTGAAGGGGGAATGGCGAGAAGCTGGTCTTTTTAGGCATGTTAAATGATTTGTCCCAGCCTGTTAAGTTGAGTCTGCTAAAGGTAGAGGGATAATTTTGTGGTAGCATTTACAGGTAAAAAAAACCTTTATAATACTAAAATGTTACTGTGTTGAAGACAGCAACATATTGTCTAGGTGCCCAACCTGCGGCCAATTTACAGTTGGTGGTCCACCACTTGCGCCCGGTGAACTTGATGGCATAGGTACTCACCTGTCCGCCTATCCCCCTGCCGGCATGTCTTCACCCGGCAACTTGCAGCAGGAAGAGGAGGTGGGGCTCGCTTATGTTTCCGGCTGAAAACTCTGATTTGGCGTATGTGAAAGCCAATCAGCAACCCAGAAGGAGATTGAAGTCCCTCACCTCTTCCTGTTCTAAGAAGATCCTGGGCGAGGATGGAGGAACAGCGGACAGGTGAGCACCTATGCTTCCGCTTAAACCCCCCCAACTTAAATATGTAGTTCACATTGGGAAAACATGGGCATGCCATGTCACATTACATTGGCAAAGATGACATGGCACAAATGACATGGGCAAAAATGATAAATAATGTTTTCTAACTATGCCTCACATTTTTGCACTATAAAATGTTTATACAATCCATATAGATTGAAAATGTTATGTGCGGCCGCATTTGCGCCCTTTCATATCAACTCGGTTGCCCACCACTGGTCTATAAAGTATATGTTAAGCCCCCCATACACGTTTCGATTATCCTCCCAACCGATTTTTCGTCCGATCCTGTCACCCGATTTTCACCTAAAATTTTATGGTCGGTCGGTCGGCTGGCACGAAAAATCGGAATTCGAATTATCACCGATCCATTAGTCCGACCCTATTTATTAACTGCAGATCGACCAAAAATTTACGGACAGGTCCGAAGCGGTCCCGAACGATTTTTCGGCCGATTTTGAGAATTCGGGATCGGTTGGGTACATAATTCCGAGTCCGATTAATCTCCCGATCGATTAATCTCCCGACCCGATCGGTCGGGCAAAATTCGTACGGAAAATCAGAACGTGTATGGGGGGCTTAAGTTTTACTTTTGTTATATAGGTTTACTAGAAATTTTTACCACCCTTTCATTTAAGCTTAAACGGCCACTATACCCAAAATTCAAAATCACATACAAGGAGGAATTACACGAAAAGGCTGAATTCCTTCTTGTATGTGAATAAGTTTTTTTTATTTGACGTTTAAAGTTTTTTTTGTTAGAGTTTTTGGTCCCTAAAATAAAAAATCTAGATACCAGTACTAGAAATACTGTGGCGTTGTCTTGTACATAGTTTTGAGGGTCTGATTTGGATATAAATGTAAAGGTAGACTGGTGTTTTGTACCTGAATGAAGGTTCTACAAACTGATGTAGTTTGTTACTAGCTAAAGCCCCCCATACACGTTCCGATTTTTCGTACGAATTTTGACCGACCGATCGGGTCGGGAGATTAATCGATCGGGAGATTAATCGGATTGGGAATTATGTACCCGACCGATCCCGATTTAAATCGATCGGGACCGCTTCGGACCTGTCCGTAAATTTTTGGTCGATCTGCTGTTAATAAATAGGGTCGGGCTGATGGATCGGTGATCATTCGAATTCCGATTTTTCGTGCCAGCCGACCGACCGACCATAACATTTTAGGTGAAAATCGGGTGACAGGATCGGACGAAAAATCGGTCGGGAAAATAATCGGAACGTGTATGGGGGGCTTGAAGCTGTGTACAGATGCTGAATTTTGGTCATTGGGAGCGCTTGTTCTTGATTGTTCTCATGTTCTATGGAGGGAAAGAACGAGCAGTGTCACCCCATACACCCTCCTGGGATATAGCTGGCATCGGGCATGCCCATCAGCAATCTGTGCTGCTGGATCTGTGAAAGACTTTGTCCGATAGCTGTAAGGATGGCAGATAGTTATGATCTCATGATTAATCATCAGGTCAAATATTATCTAGAGTCTGTATACAGCTTTAGTCTGCAATTTTTGATGGCCCTGGATAATGATTGAATAGTTCCTTTTTTGTGGGGAGAAGAAAAAACCTTAACCAGAAGCTTCCGGAACACCTTATATTGCTGCAGATGCACTCACAATAGGACTGTCCTGTATATTTGTTCCCCAATAATCTGCTGGGAAGCGCAGATGTTATAGTTGTAATTCTCTTAAGGTTCTTCATACTTATTAATGGTGTTTTTTGCGGTTTACAGATTTGATGTCACCGATAAGGTAGTTAGGAAGTGACGTTACTGATATGTTATTTGGAAAGTCATTGTGTGCACTGTCACTTTAGTGTTCCAAATAGCAATTTGATTTAATGTTGGAGTCACCAGTGTGGGGACCCTAAAATTTTGACACCTCTGAAGGGTTTTCTTATTTGAAATAATTCTTTATAGTCCTTTTCAGTAACCATTTTAACCAAAGCAACTCATGGTAAGAGTCTTCTTTTACAAGGGTGACTTAACTGTGCAAATGAAGTATATAGTATAGAGCAGTGGTTCTCAACCTTTTTAGATTGGCGACACCAGAATTGACTTTGCCAAGTGTCACTTTCTGTATTTAGAACACGGAAGTGCGGCTGCTATTTCCCCTCTTTTTTCTTTTTTCCACCCATGCTTGTGGAAATGATGTGCGGGGTGGGAAGTTAGAGGGTGGGGGCATTATTCTCCCTCCTAACTTTCAGCGCTGCTTGTGGGCATCCGTGCTAGAGCTTGTTTTATTGAACTCGGCTACCCCTGTGAAATGGTCCTTTGACCATTAGAAAGTGGAAGTCACTTCAGTGTTTCAAATACCAAAAGTGACACTCCGTGACATCCCTTCCGGCATGATCTGGTAAATTCAATGTCCCCTGCCTCCTATTTGCTTGTGCAAATGATCTTCTGGTTGGACAGATAGGAAACATGGAACATTACGCTACTTCCAAAATTAGGATGGAGGGGGTTACTCTCCCTCCTAACTTCCCACCCCGCTTGGGGGAATCAGTGCCGCTGCTTGTTAGCAGCAGCTCTGATGCTTACACTGAACATGGTCACTCCTGTAAAATGGTCATTTGACCTCCCAGGGTGTCTCAACCCACAGGTTGAGAACTGCCACTCTAGAAATACATCTTGGTATATTATCTTCAATTCCAATGATTTCTTCTGACATCAATATATGTGTACAGTGGTGCACAAAACTTTTTTTAGTGAGCTCCTCAGATGAGTTCCAGGAGATGGTGTTTCCACCATCTCCATCCACAGGTCAGTAGCTGGCTTTGGGCCAAATGTAACTCACAGTACAACACGTTGAACCCCCAGATTTCATATCTCAGTAGTACATCCCTAAAATTTTCTGGCTTAGTAACTAACCCCTGCAATTACCTGCAGTTCAGATGTAATTTCACACCCCGAACTGCAACCTTTCATAGTTGTTCATATTTCCCTGCGGTTATCCAAGTGACATAAATTGTACACATGTAACATTTTGCTGCGGCCGCCCAGACACGGAGTCCCTCCAAGTTGTTTTGTAACAATAATGCAGGTACCCAGAGCTAGTTTTTGGCCCCTTCTGAGGACCAGAGTACCACTTATGTGCACCCCTGTGTATGTGTGTACATGTATGTATAGTGCACACTATGGACATTTCTGCTAATTCTAGCCAAAATGGCTCTTTTTTGTTTCAGTACAAACCGGTTATTGTTTTGGCTCTTAGAATGGAAATATTTTTGCACTTTTTATCTAATCAGAATATCCCAAAATGCTTTTACATAACACAAAACGATTGAGTCCAGCATGAAAAAACTTGTTGAAAGGTTGCGTGTTTCAAGCAGATCTACGCCTTTAACCCTTTCAGCTCCTCAGGTTTGCTGGCCTGGAGTGATCACTGGCAGGGTACTGGGAAGCGTAAGTAGTTAATGGCGCTGAGTAGCGGCGGGTATAAATGAGAGCTCCAGGCGGGCAGCACTTTATGAGCAGCAGCTAGAATAAAGTAAGAGCAGGAAAAAAAGTCCAGGGCAGAGTTAATTTCTTTCCCATGCTGCCGCTCCCTTTTAGAATCAATGCGAGTCTCCACCAAATCCAGTTAAATATTTACTGAGCTTGCACCCAGCGTTTTTGAACTCTTGCTCCTTGGCGTTCTCTGTTTACATTCAGATGGTAAGCTTGTTCATTCTTCCTTTTTATTTTCTAGTGTCATCCAAGCTCCACTGCCCTGTCCTGTCGACAAGGTAAGACTTTCTCTTTTTTCTGTGAAATCGGTTGTTTATCCCTAGAGGACTCTCGTACTCTCCCGGCTTTCATGAATCATGTCACTTGACATCAGCTCCTTCCTCTCTGTTTTCTGTTAAACCTAGGCTTGTGTCATAGATGGGATTGTTTAGTGAAAACACGCAGGGAAGGAATTAAAATGGCTGTATTGGGATTTACAGTAAGCTGACATTTTCTGAGTCCTGCTGAATAGAATAGATATTTCAGATGAAAATATTTACTGAATGTTTCCCAAGGCTCTTGCTTTACATCTGGGAATCGGGATCTGGAGCAGTTGCCTACAGTAGCCAGAAGCAGCTGTCATTTTACCACGACATCTAGAAACCTTCAGCAGTAGCCCTAGATTTTCTGTGTCTTATGAGCAGAATGAACCTTGTAGTTTGGTAAAGCTCCTACATGTTCTGTGCTGAAATGATTGCCAAGGCTGCCCGGCAACCTTGTGGCTCCACCTATTGTTGATTTGGCTCCAACATTCCATAGAAAGTTGACTTTCGATAGCAACAGGTGGCTCTTATGGCTGCCGAGGCCCAGTCTGTGACATGTACTGTTGTCATGCATTCTTTATGTACATATTTTTTTGGGGGGAGTGTAATCTAAAGTCTTTACATAGGTACACCCTTCAGCTAGCCATACACAAATAGACTTTTGTACAATCAATCTTATATTGGATCATACCTGTCAGCCATCCTGTTTTGGCCAGGAAAATCTCATAAAAAAAAAAGAAATTACGGATTTTGCCCGGGATTTTGGTTATTTAGAAGGGAGCTGGAGTTACTCTCCCTGCTAAGGTCCCACCCTGCACGTAATCTTCACAAGCGGGGTGGGAATTTAGGAGGGAGAGTGACACCCCCAAATTATCCTTCTGAATAAAGCCCCCCATACACCTTAAGATCAGGCCATACAATTTCCATTAAATCTAACAACTATGTAGTGCTGGGTCCTCCCTAATAAAATACATAGTGAATGAAAGGTTTAGAAAGGTCCTCATATTACATGGTTTTGATAGAACAAAAATTGATTGTACAGAAATTGTATGGTAAGATTGTAAGGTGTATGTGGTGCTTAAGAAACAGGGGAGATGGTACTCCGATACCGGAAGTGAGGTATTTGACGTCACTTACTGTTTTTTGAACACGGATGCCTACATGCTTTCTTGTTCCAGGTAACTGAAGTGACGTCTGCAACATCGATGGATGATACTACCACACTTCTTTAAACTTGATAGATTCCTTTCCTAAACCCTGTGTGCATGCTTCATAATACAATGGGATATCAATTGATTCCACCTACCTAGAAAACTCGAGCTGTGTATCGCTACCGTTACTTCATCTTACATTTATTGTTACAATTGTATACTAAGGATAGGGCAATCATTGTTCAGGGTTCCTAAAGGGCTGTGTTTTTTTTTTTAACAACCATTTAGATTGGTCTATAATATATACTGTAAATATTCTGTAAGGAAGGTAATAGATAGTTGCGCACAACTGTCAGCAATGGTTACACAGCAGAAGTGATGTCAGTGGCCAGAAGGCTCTCAGTAGGTGTATGGGGCCTGGGCAAAGATCACAGAGTAACATTGGGTCAGTGTGAGGGGTGGGTGTTTAAGTTGCATGTTGGTGTGCCGCTCTCAAACTAAAGGGGAAGTATGGCCCCCATGTTACAGACAAATAGGAACAAGAACACGAGGCGCACATCCTAATGCAACAAAGTAAATGATAAAAAAAAAATAAAAGACCCATATTTAAGGAGGCACAGTGCAGGCTAAGCAAGGAGTGATCTCCTTTAAGGCCATCTTGAAGGTCTCTTCCGTGGTGTGGTTATCAGGTGTGGTTACCAGGATGAAATCATTTCTTGGTTATGGATGAGAGGAGTTTCTGGTTAGATGCAGTTGGGTTCAATAGGATCAATTGGATGCATTTTGAGCTGCAGCTCTTTGTCAACCATAGGGGACTAAGGTTCACAAAGAGCTGCAGCTCGAAGCGTGTGGTTGTACATTCTCCACATAAGAAGCATGTGCTTTACCCCCCCCCCCTTCTTTTTCGCACCCACTGATAACTATTTACCTCTTTCTGTTCTGGCCCTCTGTAATCCCTAGTACTGTAATCCCGACTACAAGTGTACTCCTCTCTACACGAGGAGGATGTGGGACAGGAAAGCAATGCCCTCCATTATAATGGAGGTCTATTGCCCCACCCCCTGCCACTTTTGGCATCACAGATGACGCCGAAGACACATCGCTGCAGACTATTGGCAAGTGTGCCTGATCCCGGCTAGGGCAGTCTTTGTTTTAACAAACTTTGCCGCCAAGGAGGTTAAAGCTACAGTATCCATTCCTATTTGCTAGGTCCTAAAACTTGCCCATGAGATGGTGGTAGTTCATTAACCTTGTTTAATCTCAGACCCAATGGGGTCGTTTTTAAATGCGTCCCATTGATCCTGTTGAGTCCTCCACTAGGACATGATCTCATCCATAACTAGGAAGTGACGTAATTGTGTCTTTTGTTTAATTTTTTTTACAATTTACAGTACTTTGTTGCATTAGGTTGTGTGCCTCGTCTCTTCTCTCGTTCCTATTTGTCTGTTACAGACCACACTTTACACTTCATGCAACTTAAACCCCCCCCCCCCCCACCCCCCCTAACACTGACACCATTTGTCTCTGTGATCTTTGCTCAGGCCCCATTCACCCACTGAGGGCCCTTCTGGCCACTGATACCACTGTAACTGTAATAGCTGCTGACGGTTGTGCACAACTATTTATTCTCTTTCTTATTTTGTTAAGTTGTCACTATAATGGTGATGTGACAGACAATGAACATGGGGTTTTCCAGTTTGAAGTACCAGAAGTAAATGTATGAAGTTATAAATGTGTTTCTTTTCTTCTCCATGCAGGTTGCTGCTCACACTCCCAGTATGTACTCTCAGGAACTGTTCCAACTTTCTCAGTATCTACAGGTAAAAGTCAGCTTTTCACTGTTTTCAAGTCACTTTTAAAATTTGATGCCTGAGAACCATTACATCAAATTTCATTCATTAAATATGACATAGTAATTGGAAGGTTTATTACATGGGTTTTGGTAGCAGAAACGTTGATTGTACAGAAATTGTATGGTAAGATTGTTAGGTGTATGTGGGGCTTTAGTCCTACTTTTTTAAATCAACTGTGATTTAGCATGATGTGTACATAAATGAAAAGATCATCTTTTCTGTGCAGTTTTGTGAGAATTTACTGCGTAAGTCATTCTACAATTTTCTTGTAGAATTAACAAAATTAATAGTTTGATATATATATTTGCAATTAGTGACCATCATTAAAAAAATTGTTCAGTTTTATAATTTATCAGTCTTCTCTTTTACATACTCTGCTATTCCTTGTGGTGTTTGCCAGAGCACAGGACTGGATGGACCCAAATATAAATCTGGTGACATAAGCGACCCCATGCATGTATATATGAAATTTAGTTTTATATTTTATAAATAATGAAACCTTCCGCAGGGGCACTTTTTTCCTCCAGTGTTCATACCTTCAAATTAGATTTCTTTGTAGCAAATGATGGCTGTCTTGTTGATGCATGTGTGCTTTCCATAGGAGGCCTTACATCGGGAACAGATGTTGGAACAGAAGTTGGCCACTCTTCAGAGGCTACTAGCCAATACACAGGAAGCTTCCGATACTAGTTGGCAGGTATCAGACAGTGAAGACCTCTGTTTTCCACATGTTGTAACTTTTATTAGTTATGTTTGTTGTAACTCCTTTTATTGTTATTCATCATTGTTATCTAAGCACATATATAATATTTTTTATTTCATGTTTGTCAAGGCTTTAATAGATGAGGACCGGCTTCTATCGCGATTGGAGGTCATGGGGAACCAGCTCCAGGCCTATTCAAAAGTAAGCACTGTTGCTAAGGATTGGGCTTCTTTCTATTGTGGGGGTGTAGCCCTGGCACTTATGTTAAGAAAAAAATGTACCAAATTTTCTGCATTATAGTCTTTCATAAAAATGAGAAATTTCTATGTATTCATTGCACACAAACTAATACGGTAGATAATGAGATTTTCTTTTCCAGGCCCCACTTCTATATATTGCATAGAAATAGGAATTCCCCCACTGCCAATTAATTTTTTTGGGTTTTATTTATAAAAAATTATATCAGATGATCCATTCTCCATTATCAATAGTAAAGTTCTCTATATTGGGCAATCTACTGGGACCTGTTACTAATGCATGTGTACTTTCTCTGAGGGGGGATCTTTTAGCGCGTAAGGCCATGTGTCCACAGCTGATGTCCAACGCAGGGAATCAAGCTGCGCATTGGCACATTTGTGGGGTTCATTCCCCAGCGGGAGCATGCCCTATTGTATTCAGCAGAGGAGAGAGGCGGAAAAACCACACCTGATCAGCAATGGGAGCTGTTTTTCCGCATCTTGGAGACCCCTCCATTGATCTTCAACGGGCATCTCCAGTGGCGACGGAGTTCCACTATAAAGACGTGGCAGCCCGCAGCTTCAAAACAGCCCCGCTTCTAATACAGACAGTGGACACTGTCCCATTCATTAGCAGCAGCAGTGGACACAAGCCCTGAATGTATTTTCTTTTATTGCTTAGTGATGTGGCTGTGTTTTTAATGGTTTGAGGCTTGTGAAGCAAGTCAACATAACTGTTAAGAATGCATCTCTTCTGTAAATTTTGACTGTAGTCCCATGTTGTGTACAAGGTTGCTGTGATACAGAAATTGCATATATTCCGCAGAATCAAACAGACGATGGCATTCGGAAAGAGCTGATAGCATTACAAGAAGACAAACACAATTACGAGACGACAGCCAAAGAGTCGTTGCGGCGAGTTCTACAAGAGAAAATCGAGGTGGTGCGGAAGCTGTCTGAAGTTGAGGTATTCATCTTGTCAGTGTGACGCAACGCACTGGTGCTTTACTTATGAAATGGCAGAGAGTGCGCTGAACCCTATCCAGTGATGTCAAATCCTAATCCGTCCACAAACAGTGGGAGCTAAGCAAATAGATGCACAGCAATACCTGTGTTTTAAAAGTAGTCTTCTTAGATGTATAATTTTTTGTGTATCTCATTAAAAATCACTTCTTATAAGTTAAAAATGTTGGCAAAATGCAATCTCAGAAACAGACTCTTTCTCTAAGGCTAGGTCTACACTGGGCAACCCTAAAAACCTCAGGTGGCGTTATGTACTGGTCGACGGTTTGCCTGTTCTTGGGGCGCTGTTTCTTTCCATATCGGTAATGCCACACCCTACATTTTCTGTGAGGAAACTGTTCAAGATGCGTGCCCATAACATGACTCCAGCGCATCTGCATGATGCAGGGCATTGTGGATGTGTAGAGTCTGCTGCAGTGCCCCCCTGAGACTGGTTATGAAGTGCCAGTATAGACTAGCAAGTAATTTCTTATAGTAGAATGTAGGGGGCATCTGAACAACGCAATTCTTTATGTAGTCGCCAGCCAATGTATCGCTCAAATTTTTTTCTTTATTGGAGTCCATTTACACAGGCAACTGACCAGGGGACGTGACATGAGGTGTCCACCTGTCGGTTTTCAGGCTTTTGCCCGCTATACCTGACATGGGGTAATTTTTAAAACGACCCCGAGCACCTGCTAACTTTGTTCTTTTCCCCACTGCTGCGGGAACGCCCAGACATTTCGGACTGACAGCAGCCTAGGAAACGACAGTGGAAACATACCTTTTATACAGATATATATTGATGCTACAGAAATGCATTTGGGTGGAACATCTACTTTTTGTCCACTGCTGGATGACCTCTCCTATTAATTTTCAGAGGAATTCCCAGTACCAGGACATCTTTGACTGGGTGTTTCACTGTCTCACTGTCTTACTAGTATTTGTGTCTCTAGAGGTCTGACCCTTAAGGCTAATTCACACGACTGGTTGGAAACTATGTGGAGGCAGTCATTATATGACGGCCACCTCCTAAGCACCTGCACACTGTGTGCAACTGTTTTGGCGTGGCTGGGCGACCAAGTCTGCTTCAACACAGGTTCAGTTAAATAAACCCATGATCAACATTTTCCCGATTTTCTGTTTTATCTGAACATATTGACAGTTCTACAAGGCCCAAATGGCAAAATAGCTTTTTTACTTAATAAAAAAATTCCTATAATCCTAAAAATATTTAAAAAATATATATGTAATTGTAATTAAATCATTTGCTAGTTAATGCTAGTGTAAGTATCTGATTTTACTTTGGTATCTGGCCTCTGTACTTTAATCCCTTTAAAGTACTGTGATGGGATCCATAGATCAAGGAGTCAATTATGGTCGTCTTTACCCACCCTTATACTTACTATTAACATAGGGTAGTTGGCTGACAAATCATCTACCCCTCTATTGTCTGGGAGTAGTGAGTTAACGTTGTCTAAACCAGTGGTTCCCAAACTGGTGGCACGGAGGTATTTTGGGGGAGTGCCGCTTATGTGTGTGTTTTTGTCTCTACGTGAATGATTGATGTCTCTGAGTATTGTGTGTGTGTCTATGTGAATGACGAATATTGATTGCTGTGTATATATGATGCATGATTATTTGAAATACAACTCATTCGACTTTATTTGGATTTCACACCAAAGTTTGAGGTCCTTTTCACACTAGTACAGGATACCGCAACACAAATTGCTCTTAAACTGTGTCTTTTGAATGGGGGAGGGGGGGTGACTCGACAATGTTCCGATCTAGAAATTGGGGGCCCTGCAGGGAAAGTTTGGGAACCACTGGTCTAAGCTTCCTGTGCTACATTGATAAATGCTAAACAGAATATGCAGGGAAGTCCAAAGGATTTGTAATGTACATATTTTAGCTACTTGCTTTTTACATTCAGCTTTCGGCTGCCCAGTCTGTACGGATTTGAGATAAATGAGATTTCTATGTAGAATGTTATTAATAAAGGGACAATGTTTTGTCTACCAATTGCAGAGAAGTTTGAGTAACACAGAAGACGAATGTACCCATCTGAAGGAGATGAATGAACGCACACAAGAAGAATTACGAGAGCTGGCCAACAAATACAATGGGGCAGTGAATGAAATAAAAGATCTTGCTGACAAACTAAAGGTATTTAACAGGTTTCCTGATTGATGGACCGATGGACTCAGTTGTTGCTGCAATCTCATCTTGGAGACACCTCCATTGACCTTTAATGGAGTTGTCTCTAACGGCACCCCGAGGTGCTGCTTTGAAGATGCGGCAGCCTGCAGCTTCAAAACAGTACCGTGGGTGTGCAGTTAAGAATGTGCAGAGTGGACACTGTCCAATTCATCAGAATGGGAATTGTCCTCATTATCCTCTCTGCGTCTTTTTCCCCACTGCGGATGCGTCCTGGACACAAGCCCTTAGGGTTAAATAACATGTTGCTATCTGGAACATAATCATCCATATACTGTGTTTCCCTGAAAACAAGACACTATCTTAAATTAGTTTTAAGTGGAAAGAACGCACTTGGGCTTTTTTTTCGGGTAGTTATTTTTGTGTAATATACAGAATGGCCACAAGATGTCACTGCTGTCAAAGCTCCTAAGCTACTCCGGCTTTAGACGTTTTTATTTTTGCTTTTTATTTTCCTGGGGAGGCATTCACCTGGCACTGCACACTGTGTGTACTTGAACACAAGGTCTTGCGCTGTCTAGGTTGTTGACATATGGCGCCTGCAAGACCCTGTGTTACAGTATACACAGCCTGTGGGGTGGGTGGTCTTAGATTAAGAAGACGTGACCTGACTCCTCCTGTCCTCCTTAAATACGGCATCAATCTTGGGGACAGAGTAGGTCTTATTTTTGGAGAGGGTTTATGTGAGTAGCACAAGAGAAATATGAACTAGGTCTTACTTTCATGCGAAGTCTTACTTTTGGGAAAACACAGTATAAGTTATCCATTGGTAGGCTCTTTTAACGATTTGCTTTGTTAAATCCAGGTGATGATCAATTTAACTGGACTTGGTGGACAATGTAATTTTTGTTTTGCTTTAACATTCTTTTTTTTTTTTTTTTATTTAAACTGTCACGTCTTCTTGTTTTGGGTGTTATACCGTTTATCTGTTTTAAGTACATCAATGTGCTAAAAATAGATGGATTTCAAGCCCAGATGCATTGAGGAGAATATAATGTTGTATAATTGAGAAAGGTACATATGGGTACTGGTAGGATCATATTTCACATCATATATTAACTTTAATTTGGTTGTTGCCTTTTTTAAAATAGATTATGAGATTTATTTGGAACATATACATTTCAGGCTAATGTTTCCAAACACTGCAGAGGGACATTCCTGCTTAATTTGTGCATACATAGGGCAGCTTAGAAAGTCACACAGGGTCACTAGAATGTCGCTTGGGGGTCAGATACCACTTGAAAGTTTCCTTCTCATGTACAAGGTTGCCGTTTATTTTGTGGGACATAAGTAGCTTATCGCCTCTGCTGTGTACACATTATATCTAAAAATATTTCGGTGCTGTTCACATTTATGTACATGCATTGCTGTGTACCACATAATCTCATGCCATCATGGTTAGCAATAAGACTTCTCTTCTGGATGCAATGCAGCACACAAGCCTAATAATACAACTTTTTGCCCAATGTGCTGGACGTGTGTTCTGTTCACACCATGTGTTGAAGTAGCGTGTATTATATTTTTGTCTTTCAAACTTCAGCTGCTGTACATGAAAATGTGTAAGGCTTAGGGTCCACTACCTTTCTCCGCGGTGCACACGCGCCTGTCTTGGGGAAAAAGAAGTAGCTAGAGGACACTTCACATTTTCCGCACAACCAGCGCAGGGAAAAAGCAATGGATGTGCATGAATGTGCAATATCATTTAACATTTTTATTACTTGCATTATTAAAGGTGGCCAAACATATTTAGATTTGCGGCCGGTTTTGCCTGCGATCGACCGCCATGCGGCGAAATCGTCCGTACATCAGCTGGAAAATCGATCTAAGAAATTATGGACATGTCCAAAATTTCTTAGATCGATCCCAAAGTAATTCCAGGCACACAAAGGGTGTCCGGACAATTCTCGACAGTGTCTGCCGGCATATGAAAGAAAATTCGAAAAGTGTGTGCCCGGCTTTACATTGGGGAACAACATGAAGGTTATGGTGAGAAGGGATTAACCTCCCTAGCATTCTGCCCACGGTGCGGGCAATCACGGCAGTGTACAAAGTACACTGCATACAATTCCTGCCCCTGTCCACATTGCCGGCGTCATTAATGATGTCAGCTGTGTGGGCTGGAAAGCAGACGCCCCTCCATTAACATGAAAGTCTATTGTGCCGCCCCTCTCAGCATCACTGTGACGCATCAGTGACACCACCTACTGTAAATGCTGTGACCGGAGAGAGCATTGCCGCAGCTTTTCGGTGATATGCAGCGTTCATACGAGCCCAGCTGGGCTCGTCATGAAGGCTAGGGAGGCTAAACGAATTGAAATGCCCTCAACTCAAGCATTGCTATGGTACAGTCAAGCCTTTTTAAAACGGAAGGTATTCACATGCATAATCTATAGCAAATCCCAAAAGTTAAGGGAAAAATCCTAACTTCAAAATTTAACCTCTAGCGGTTGAGACGAACCCTGTTCGTTCGCTGAACCGGGTCGTCTTAACCGCAGGGGAAGCGGGCAGTGGGGAGACCCTATGCTGTCTTCATCGCTGCAGCATTTCCGGGTTTGCGGCACCTCCCCGATCACGTCACGGTGACGCGGAAGGGGGCGGGGGGGGGGCGGCGGCGCCATAGACCTCCATGTTAACGGAAGAGCGCCGGCTTTCCCTCTCAAGCAGCTGTTGTCAGTAATGACAGCAGCTGCGTGTAGAGCTCCAGCGAGATGCCGGAAATGACAGGCAGTGTACTGTGTACACTGCCTCGATCGCCCGTATTACAACGGCGCGATACGGGCGGTGCGCTAGGAAGGTTAAAGCAGATGTTTACTCTGAATCTAAACAGATTCAGGGACATGGGAGTCAGCCCTAAGCCTTAACTTGCGTTTCTGATTTCTTTACGTTTCTTTGGGTGCTCCAACTGCCGTTTGGTCAAGCATTTCCCCATACACTCATTGAAGGGTGGTAATGTATCTGTACATAATGTATCTGTCTGTATTCCCGAAGCAAATGTGCATTTACTTTTCTAGCTTTTTCCCTTTTCTAACTGCTGTGTATTTTGTTAACTATATTCCTGCATATTTTCTGTATGTGCAAATTGTTTACAGCAGCTCCTTTCACTTGCTTGTTACACTTGTGTTGAACAGGCAGCTGAAGGGCGGCAGGAGGAAATCCAGCAGAAGGGGCTGACCGAGAAGAAAGAACTACAACTGAAAATTGATGAGATGGAGGAGAAGGAGCAGGAACTCCAAGCGAAGATTGAGGCTTTACAGGCAGACAATGACTTCACCAATGAGCGTCTTACTGCATTACAAGGTAAGCTCCCACACCACACTGGCTTGTCTTTCTTTCTTTTTGTTTTGGCTTTTTTTTATTTTTGGAATTCTGCTTGCAGTACGCTTAGAACAGCTTCAGGAGAAAACTCTTAAGGATCACAACAGCCTTGGTAAGTGCTACTTGTAGATAGGAACAGCAATTTGTGCTGCACTGGAACCTTCAACAATACGCACATTTTTAACTGGCAAAATATTTATTCTAGAACTAAGTCACTTTTTCCTGTTTGTAAGATGTAATCTATTAGGAATCTTGGTGCTTCTTCAAAGTTGTATTTTTAATATTAAAAACAAACTTTAGTACTTCACTCCCAGGTGCCCAACCTCCGGCTTTTGAGCATTCTTTAGCAGCCCTCCTCGGTCCTCTACTTGCGGCCCCCAAAACCTAATTATTACATTGAGCATAGAAACTCGCCTGTTCAACGATCTCCAGCTGACATGTCCTGGCCCGGGTTCTTCTTAGAGCAGAAAGAGAAGAAGAGGAGAGGTGAGTGAATCACTCGGGGGTCAGTGACCCAGATGGCGCCTGAGCCAAGTCCCTTTTTGGTTGGGGGTTGGCGGACGGGTGAGTGCCTATGCCTATGCTCCCACTATCCCAACAAATAGGGGATGATTGTATAATATATATTGCGGAACATAACTTCAGAATAAGGTCTTCAAAGGTTATGTGTCCCATAGATATATGGTCAAACGCTTTGACACAAAATGTGCGTTACTGCACTACAGTGCTCCCTAATGCTTGAAGTATCAAATAGATCTAATTTTGTTATTTAAAAATTAAAAATAATTACGTCAAGCTATGCCTGCTGTTTCATTAAAAATGCTTATAGATAGTCGGGATAGATTGAAAATGTTATGTGTGGCCCTTCCGTGAAGCTGAGGGCCCCACTTGTGGCCCTCCATATCTACTCAGTTGCCCACCACTGACTTCACTTAACACCTTTCATCTTGTGCTGTCCTTTACAGACTTAAGGGCCCCTTAGATGTTTTGATTTTCCTGTTAGACTTTAACGATAATTTTTTACGTCAATCGACCGGAAATCAATGCCTGTCCACGTGGTTCAAACGACCTAGATTAATCTGAACATGTCAGAAATTTTTGGTCAGTCGAGTATACATCGAATGTATATCAAATATTTTGTTGTGCCTGACCGATTTTGGTTCAATTTGAAATGATTAGCACTTCCTATACATCCAGTGGCAGACATTTTGGTATGTTTACAATCAGCTTGCCCATGTGGGGCAGTATTTCAATCAGAGTTCAATCGATCAACCCAACATCAATCATAAATTACGATTGAATCTGATATCAATCGTATAGAAATCGAAACAGGCCTTTGAGCAGGTGCAGTCTCTCTTCCGGGTTAAATGATGGTC
Organism: Ptychadena robeensis; assembly: GCA_036250615.1. Lineage (NCBI taxonomy): Eukaryota > Metazoa > Chordata > Amphibia > Anura > Ptychadenidae > Ptychadena > Ptychadena robeensis. Next base: position 103,137,153 of record CM070037.1, on the reverse strand, counting down.
ATCAAGCCCACTTCCTGTGAGCCCAGTCCAGGGCCGTTTCTAGCCATTTTGGTGCTCTAAGCAGATTTTCTTGGTGGTGCCCCCCCCCGAGCACGCAGGAGACTGAGACATGTACGCAGCGCCGGCCCGGCCTCCACTGCCAGGCGGGCAGCTTGGTAGGCGTAGGTAACTAAAGAAAATTATAATAAAAACTAGAGGTGCACAGATTGCAAATTTCTTAGCCGATTCTGATTTACGATTTTACAGTAAGTGTGACCTGCCGATTCCAATTTTTGGCGATTTCTGTTTTTTTTTGTAAAGAACTGTAATGAAAGCATATGACATGTATGTAGCAGAGCAGTGCTTTATGGGGGTAGAATTTGTTAGCTGGCTTTTTAGTAGGAATGAGTGTGTTCAGGGACCTAAAATTTTGTATGGATGTCGTCTCAAAATGTCAAGGTTGTACCATGTAGGGTTTCAGAGA
>CM070037.1:103092050-103117318 GCA_036250615.1 Ptychadena robeensis | reverse complement strand
GTTCTTCACACAAACTCTGGACGAGATGGGCTCGTGATGAACACTAAGGAGGTTAATCTCAGTCTTGGGCAACTCATGTTTATGTACAACATCTGTATTATTGGACAATTTATCTGGTAGTATATGCAATCCTAGATGCACCAAAGCAAATGTAAAAAATCACAATTCAAGATGTCACTTCCCAGCCTATACCCCGGTCACAAACAGACACCAAAATAATACCCGAAGCTTAGATAGACCAACAAAATCAAACTTGGTAATTGCCTAGGCCTCCAATAGACCAAAGATGCTCAGACATTACATAAGGTTAAGGGATGGCATAGAACTATAGAGATATTATAAATTGATGACTTGATTATTGTACATACACTCCTATATAAAAATGAGTTTACTGTTTCTTATCTGTGACTTTTGTAGGCAGTCCGGTAGACGTGAGAGATTCAGACTTATCAGATACACTCAGTCCTAGCAAGGATAAAAGCAGTGACGACACTACAGGTATAAGTGTGTCATGTAACAAGCACACCACTGTTACATTGTGCAGTCTAGTTGTGAAAGCATCTGGATGTCAGCCATTATTTTGTCTCTGGATAAACATGTAGAATTTTGAGTCAAAATAATGTTCCTAAAGCACCAAATGCTAATCATGGGCGTTGTGCATGGTAATGATTTGTTGGGTGTGTATTTAAGCTGCCATGGCTGCATCATTTAGATGTGCTGTATATGCTGAATGATGGAACCAAGCAGCAATAATTGTTGTAAATGTTGCATTTTTCCTGCTTTTCTGTTGCAGATGTGACACCTGTATTTGGGCTTTTACCCTATTCTTTTTCCTACAAAGGTTTATAATCTTATGGTATTTTCATCAGACATTAAAACATGGATAAAAAGGAGATTAAACAATTCAACAGTTCCAAACAAATCTAATGGGCAATTTATATCCCTCCCCATACCCAAATGTACTTGCAACATCTGGATACTCTAAAGAAGTGGAGACATTGCTTGTATCAACCAATTGGTCTCTGTCTGCCATTTTCCTACCATGTTGTGAAGTAGACATGCTGTTGGCTGTGGGCAGCACCATCACAATTTCTGTCCAGCACCTATACGGAGTCCTCCTGGGTCTCTTATATGTCTGCCTGTCATGCCATTTAGATTGTAAGCCCTTTGGGCAGGGAACTCCATATTGTCTTGCTGTGCTATGTATTTCATTGTGTGTTTTGCTATGTGTTGCTTGTAAAGTGCTTACTGTGTATTGTAAGATACAATTTGTGTATCTCCACTAATCACATCCCTCCTTCTCTTACACAGACGGCCAAATGGATGAGCAAGAGCTGAATGAATCACTTAATAAGGTTACCATACTCAAAGGTGGGCATCCTGCTGTTTTTGTACTGTTTTTGTTAAAATATTATATTTTTATATAAAATGTCAGATTCTTGTCTTTTAAATATTTTATGTATTTTTTTTCAGTGCATTATTGAAAAAAAGTTTTGCATATTGGCTATGTTTCCACTGCGTCAAAATGCCTCCATTTGACGCACGGCAAGTGAGTAAGCGCACCCATACTTGCGTTGAGCTCCATTGTGTTTGTACATAGAAAGCTATGTCGATTTTTAGCCCAAGGGAGCTCAATGCGTTTCTTTAACCCATGTAAAAACATTCTCATTGATGTAATGCATCCTGTATGTCCAACTGAGGGGTTCTGACGCAGTGGAAACATAGCCTTACATAGGAGTGATGTGTTGTGCAGCTTTGAATTTGTCTAAGGACTTGCCCAACATCACTTCGGGTATAGCGAAGGATAAAAAGAATGGGCAAAAAGGTCCTGTCCTTAATCCATGCCTTAAAAGGATGTCCATGGGTGCCCTAACGCATCATAGATTGGATTAACCAATTCTTATGTATGGAAACATTTTTCATCTGTGTTTCTGCTGGCAACCGGTTATAATGTTTGATTTACCTAATAAATTAACATTCCTCTGATAACATAATTTTCCTTTTATTAGTAAGGTTTCATGAGAGACACATTTAGAGTACCACCAGAGCGGAGGTTTCCTGGATGCAGGACTGAAGTACAGGTTGAGCTACCGTCCATATGTAAAATCTGCTCTTGTGTTTTTTTCCCCGCAGATGAGCTACATCATGTACAATCTGGCACTAATGATGCAAAACAGGACATCCAGCAGCTGCGGAAGGAACTGACCGAAGCTCAAGATCTAGCAAAAGCTAGCCGACAGAAATGCCTAGAACTGCAAGGTGAGATTGTCAATTCCTTTTACTTCGGTCAGTCTTAAAGTGATAAGTGTTTATTTTAGTCTGCTGCCCTCTTGTAGTACCCCATTTCACATCTGTGTAGGCCTGTGAAGATACAACCAATATAAATGAAGATGCAGGTTCTTATTTTTACATGCTGTAATGTGAGAAGCAGCCCATTCAATTCAATGGACTAATTTGCCATAGTGCGGGACGTCATTTATTCAACACATCTATGTAAACCTAGCCTAAAGGTAGTCATACACGTGCCGATTTGTCACCGATCAATTCCCAATCCGATCTTCCCAGGCAATTGGTAATCGACAATTGATCGGATCGGTAATCAATGCAACACCACCTTGGGAATCCGATTTGTGGCTAATTTGGACATGAGCTGATCTCCAAAATGGCCGATTCCACAAAATCAATCGATCGGAAAGGCTGCTGCATAGGGAGCTATGGGTGCACCAACGTACTTTGATTGCCAAAGATCGACCAAAAAAACCACATGTTGGTTCAATGTCCGATCAGATTTTTTTGTCGATCGTTTAGGGTGGGCAGGACCCGATTGATCGCCGATCAATCTCGTGAACGCGTGTGATCAATTGGTCAAAAATTTAGTGGAAAATCAACCCGTGTATGGCTATCTTTAAAGTTGAGCTGAACCTAATTTCATTTGCATAGAACCAGCGGAGGGGAGCATCTTTTCTACAATGTGACAATGGGCCGAATCTGGCCCTCGGTCTTAGTTTACCACCCCAGATCTAGGATAACTTGGATACATCATCCCAGCCAAAGACCATAAAATACACATAACCCAGAAGATGACCTTGGGGAAGATTGAAGTACCAGTGCAGCCAAATGCTGGTTTCAGTGCTTTACAGTATTAAGTTGTGAAGTGTGTTCTATTTTGCAATGTCATTGCTTAGAACCCAGGTGCCCAACCTGCGGCCCTCTGGGTGTTCTTTTTAGTGGCCCCCCTCAGTCTTCCACTTGAGGCCCCTGAAACCTAACTATTTTTGCATAGGCCATAGGATCTCACATGTCTACCGAATCGAAGGTTATGTGCCCCAACAATATAATCATTGACCTTTGATTATATACATGACTCAAAATCTGCATTTCCACACTACAGTGTTCCCTAATGCTTGAAGTATAATTTTAAAAAAAATGTGTTATTTACAAAATGAAACATAATGTCTTCTAGCTCAATTTGCTGTCAATTTTTTTTCATACAAAAATGCTTATTCAAGTCAGTATAGATTGAAAGCGGTATGTGGGGCCCTTGTGTGATGCTGAGGGCCACATTTGTGGCCCTCTATAGCAACTCAGTTGCACACCACTGGCTTAGAAGGTTACCAGAGGTTCTGTCTATTTTATTATAATATTATATTGAAAAGCATGTTAAAGGAACTCCTGTTCTCTAGCTCTCCTTGAGTCCGTCTTGTCATGTTCTAAGGTAGATTTGTATTTGTATTTATAGCACTCTTAGAAGAAGAAAGAAAATCCAGCCGAAAACAGGCCGAAGATTCCACCAAGCAGATCCAAACCCTCCAAGGTATTCAGGATAAATCTATATGTATCATGCTTGGAAAAAATGGAACATGTATAGCGTATTGAGATCTTTCATTTTTCATTATGTTTATAAGGGCAGTTGGCTGCATGTGTTTGAACCCCTTATCATTGTAATAGGAAATTAGATGCATTAACTTTTTTAGTTCTTCCAAACATACATGTTAATGCTTATGTAAGTGCTTCTTTTGGCGGAAATGTTTCTGACCCATTTGAATGCATTTTCATATAGACTTCAGAGTCATCTAGTTTAAGCTTAAAATTTCCTTTTATGTCCTGTAGAATATTTATTCTTGAGGTCTACTAAATGTGCTGGTCCTGTATTATCCCAGTTTGCCTTTTTGAAAGACATGTAAAAATATATTCTTATTCATCTGACTTTTGGTCACTTTCCCCTGATTTAGCCCAGTTGCATAGGTTACAGGAAGAGATTGAAATCCTGCGGGAACTGAAAGAAAACGAGATCTCCAGTACCCGGGAGGAGCTGATGAATGCCCAGGAGGAGATTGCCATCCTGAAACACGTTTCTGAACAGGTAGCCAATGAGAGAGAAGGGGATATACGTGAACTTCAAGGGGAACTACAGGAGGTGCGTCTTGAGCTAGAACACTGGAAGAAAACGGCTTCCCAGTACGAACAAGAGATTGTTACTCTGCAGGCCAATTTCCAGGCCCAATGCAGGGACCGGGAGGACCAACAGAAAAGCAAATCCGCACAATGGCAAGGTAAGTGCTATCCTCTTATCTTCAGCTATGTTCACACAGATAGGGGTTGACATCCTTTCTAAATTCCCCAGTGTCCTGACTTTTCGGTCACTTTACCAGTTAAAAATTGGGGCCTTCTTTATGTGTAGTAATCCATTGTCAAGGTTGGGTGTTCATCTTTTATACACCAGAATACAAGTCAGGCGGACAGTGATTAAACTTCACTGGTTAAGCTCCTTTAGTGTTCCTTTGGCCACTGGCCACAGAGTTCAGGTATGCAGTCATTGGGAAAGCACCATAAATCGTAGATATATTTATTTTGTTATTTCATATTCAGAGCATACTGCATACAAATCTGCTGCCTTCTTTTCTGTAGCTGAGCTTGAGGAGCTCAGACAAAGTGTCTCTTCACTGGAGAGTGAGTGCAAGGGTCTTCAGAGCGAAAATAAAGTTCTGACTGAGGAATGCAAGAGGATCGAGAAGGAACTTTGCAGGTACTGGCTATATGTTTAATACAATTGGGTATTGCCTTCCTGTAATCCTCGGCACAACAGCCTGAGAGGGAGTAACAGGATGTGTGGGGGGGGGGGGGGGGGGGGGGGGGGGGGGGGGGGGGAGAGACTTACCATAGACCTTCATGTTAATGGTGGGGTGTTGCTTTCCTGGCCCACATGGACACCAGTGATGTGTACAGGGCAGGAGGGAGGGTGAAGAACACCAGCAGAGTACAGTGTACTGAGATTTACCTGTATATGGGGCGATACAGACAAACCGCAAGGGAGGTAAGTTATAAACCCATCAGAAATTGCACAGTCATGTAGGATGTAGATGTAGGGAATTAGCACCTCATGTATGAAATCTACTTCATTGTACAACCAGGTAGCAGGTCTTGGGACAAGTCGGCAACCACATTGTCTTGCTAACCATTTTTAAGATCAATTATCCTAAATAGCCTGACATTGTTTTTAAATGACATGTATTCCCTCTTTGTGTGCCTTATTTGCTGTGCAGTAAAGACTAGTCACATATTGGTTACATATGTAGACGTATAGATGTATCCAGACAAATGTCACATTTAAGCATTTGAGACCAGTGGAAAAAATTACAAATAATTGGCTGCTACTGTTAATGCAAAAATTACTTCCTGGGTTTTTTTGTGAAATTCTTTTGGCCTTTATTGATTTTTATTCTTCCTACTAGTTCCCAGAAGCAGTCCCAAGACCTCACAAGTAACCTTGGTGTTCTCGAAATCACCCGAAAAGAGCTTGAAAACCAGATGGGGTCTCTGAAAGAGCAGGGTCAGCGCCAGGCAGCTGACCTGAAAACACAGCTGAAAGAGGCAGAGAAACGTGTACAGAGCATTCAGCAAGAGGTAAGATGGGGTACATCTGATCAAACACTGGAAACCATATTTCTTACCCAATAAGTTACATTTAATTCAGTATAAGCAGCAAGGTATCCTGAAAAATCAATAAAAAAAAAAAAAATGCCTCCTTGGATCCTCCGTCTCTTCTCTCCCCCCCCTCCGAGTGACGTGATGACGTCACATCGGGGAGGCGGCGGGAAATTTGAAAGTAAATTGCACGAAAGCAGTTTTCTATGAAGAATACTGCTTTCAATGTGCATCTATGTAATAAACATCACCCAAATAAAGTCACTGTTGCCCAGATGTGCCCATCTGCAGTAACCCTCTCTTCCCTGGTGTGATTTCAACAAGCCAGGTTAGAGAAGGTTACCTGCAAATGGGCACATCTGGGGCACCAAAGACTTTATTTGGGTGAGATTTAGTACATAGCATAGCTTTGTGCCCTGATTTGTGTTTTCTCATTTTATTAAAATTATTTTACATAATTGTTTTAAACAATATTATTTTCAGGATGTCTATTAGACCCTTGTGCGGACATATTATGGCAAGTTACAGGCCTATAACATAAAGAAAAAAAAATGACCATTACCAAAATTTGCACTTTTAGTACAGAAATCTGGACCTCAGCAGTGCACTAGGGAGGTTAATTGTAACTAGTGTGCCAATAAACTTTGTGCAAAAGACTTTCTTTAGATCAGGGTTTATATTTATTTATATATTGTCGTTACCATAAAGATGCCTGCTGATGACTCCTATTCTTTATAGTGACCCTGCTTCTAGAAGTAAGTAGACTCTGTTCAAGAATATATTAAATATGAGTGAGCCTGAATTCTGGTTCCCTCACATTGCCACTGTAATAACTGGCAGGCAGACCACGCACTTCTGAAGAATTCTATCTAACATCGACCGCCATTGTTTGCACATTAGATGCTACTTATACCTCATTAAGCTTTTATTTGTTGTATATATTGTGGATTTTTAGTACGCATGTTGACTTTTTTTCTCTGTTTTGCAGCATACAGACACCCAGACTAAGCTATCTGAGCTAAAAGTAACATTTGAAAAGACAGAACAAGAAAATCAAACAATGGTGGAGGAGCTGAAACAATGTAAAGAGAACTTGAAGCTGCTGCAGGAGAAGGGAAATAATGTAAGTAGGAGCAGGGGGTGCGGACATACCAGACTATTGACTGCTCTTGTTTGTTACATTCAGACCATGAGGTAACTGTGGCAGCTGAGTGCAGGAAGAATGTGACTTCATTTACTGCCCATCATGCTTCAGTTCTTGTGGTCTCATGTCGCACAGCAAACTTGGCATCTCTTCCAGTAATGCTACATTTTTCTTTGATCTCATCAGAGCTTGTTATAGGCCAACTCCCAGACTTGTATTTACGGGATGCTGGTAATGATCAGTAATAGCCCAGCTCCAGAGGACATGGTTTCCTATAGTGATTAGATACCACCTTCTGCCTGTTTTAATATGAATATATAACTTTGCCACATTTGAATGAACTCCTTTGTTATGATCTTTGAAAAAAAAAAAAATTCGCAGATTGGATCTAGGCTTGGTCTTTAAAATAATTCTTGGCGTTTTGAGAAAATAATTCGGCCTATTATTAACCTAGAGTGAACCAGCCTAATAGTGGACATCACAAGATGAATGTTAATATCTCCAGATATTAGCCAGAAAAGCTTTGTCCGTGCATTTCAAATCCACTTTCAATTTGTCACCAGGGCCAGACGTTCTCTAGCTTCATTAGGCTTTATCAACTGTAGTCGATGAACAAATGTACAACTAACATACTGATAATTTGTTGACATAAAAGTAAATGTCACTTTCGATACAACACTTTATTTTGCTTTTCGAAGTAAATTTCTTGATTGGGCAGAAAATCAACCTTTATGGGTCCAACTGAATTGTGATGACCCCCATTTCACTGTTTAAAATGTATTTTCTTACAGATCTAATGGGTCTTAATAGACAGTAGAATTGCAGGTGCCAGAAAAAAATCTCTCCAGAGATTGAACTCTGTGTGTTTAAGATTACAGATTATTTAGTATGAATAGAAAGTGCTCTAGAAACTTGTAAAGTGTTTTGGTACTATTTGCCCTAAATGCGCCATGTATGAAAATGATGATAAAAAAAAAGATATGTCAACAAGATATATAGAACATTGCATAAAACTTCCCAAAATCATTAAGATTTACAGAATAAAAATGCAACAAAAATAACATTTCAGGCTTGTGTTAAAATGTAATAACTGTCTGGAATAACACAGCTGTCTCCCAGCTCTTTTAACGCAATATTCAGATATTTATACTTTTGCCTCTGTCCCATAGAAGTCATCTGTCTACCTGTGATTAGTGATTGTAATGGCCACATTAATAGGTGTGTACACGCTTAGTAGAGGTAGATATAGTGGAGCCAGGAATTGCCATATTTTCCAGCGTATAAGATGACCTCCAACTTTTCCAGTTGAAATATGGAGTTTGATATATACTCTCGCCGTATAAGACTACCCCTTTTCCAACGCACAGCAAATAAAATTTTTTAGGGGATGCGGAGCAAGGGCTTTACATATGCCTACTCTGACTTTCAACCCCCAGATCTCTAACACTCTTAAATTTCTAAGCCCCAAAAAATTGGACTTCTGTTTTCCCAATTTGACATCCATGGGACATAAATTGTATACATTTAACAATAAAAACGGAAAGAATGTTGGCAATCTATCTATTTATACAGTGATTTAATGAGCAGAATAGTTTTCTCATTTCCTATAGTTTGCTCATTACAATATGGTTGGATAAGATACATTTGACCAGTATATTATTTTTAGGAAATACAAATATTTTATGACATTTGCACCATGTGTTTATAGCAGGATATGGAGATTAGCTATATGACTGCAAACTTATGAGATGAAATCTGTGTGTTACATGCATGTTAATTAAAATGCACCGACCTAAATGTGCAGTTCATGTAAGTCTGTGTCTTGGTGTGCCTTGTGTTTAGAACACCAAACCAGTAAATACTCACAGCACAGAGCAAAAACACCTGGAAGAGCCCAATAGGTTGGTCTGCATGTCACATGTCCACTTATCGCCTAGTTGTAGGAGGGGATTTGCAAGATGATTGGTCATCTAGATGTCCTTATTTTATGAGCTAGAAGGCAACCCACAATATAGGCTTCACCTTTATATACAGCTGTATACAGAGGTGCATGCTTTTTTAGCCAACCGCTGCTGACACACAAAGCAGTGGGTTGCTAGGTTTGACTACTACCACAAGGAAGTGATTGCAAGGCAGCCAGTATTTCTCTGTTGGCTACTTTGCAATCGCTTTCTTAAGCCTAGACAGTTGCATTGCCATATAGACTTTGAGTTTCAGTAGGCGGGAAAGCAGAGGCAGAGGGAAGAACCTCCTGTGGGCATATGTTCCCTCTGACACCTACCTCCTGGAACTTCACCTCGGCCAGTGGCTGTTAGTACAGAGCTGCCAGCCTTTGGCCGAACTTGAGTTAAAGAAGGCAGCGAAGCAGAGGGACAGCCCATGGGTGATCGTTCCTTTGACAGCTTCCCTGACTCGCCCTGCCAGCGCGGATATTTCAATCTATAAGACGCACACATATTTTCCTCTCATTTTGCTGTGCATCTTAGACCAGTGGTTCTCAACCTTTGATCTGCAACCCCAGATGTGATGTCAGTGTCACTTTCTGTATTTGGAGCAGGGAGGTGTCCATGTGGAGTGTCACTTCCTCAATCCGAATACCGCAAGTAACTCTGCAAAGTCACTTCCGGAACGATCAGGTAAGTGTAATCCCTCCTTCCGATTTTCTCACACGTTATGTGCAAATGATGTGCGGTGTAGGAAGTTAGGAGGGGAGATTAACACTATAGGTTAGGATGGAGGGGACATGGCGCTTCCTCCTAACTGAAATGGTCGTTTGATCCCAGAGGGGGTCTCGGCTCACACGTTGAGAACCACTGTTATAGGCGGACAAACACGGCTATTGACCATCTTGTTAAGACGGTAGTCTTGGAATTATCACTGTCATCAGACCAAAATTTATATTTTTTTCAATAATTTGCATTTAGTGCTTGTGTATAAAATCTTAAAAGGCTTAATTGGCTGAAACTAAAATGTACTCCAACATTTACAAGTAGACACTCCAGTGTTTGGTCTATGGGTAATTTTAATAAACCAGACAGCTTGATGCCTTGTGGCTGGATATAGGGAAAAATATATAAACTTAGCACATTAGCATGTACATTTATGTTATTTACTTTTCTCTGAATTTTTTTTTTAAGCTCTAGGTGATATCTGTTTACTCTACAGCCACCATAACCGAGAGTGTGGTGTATCAAAGGCGCTTTGGAAACATTTGTTGTGTGTTTAGCAACTGACAATAACCTTTATCATAGATTCCGATTAGAATCTATTGAGATCTAACTAACCAGTAGAATGATCAACCGCAAACATCTAACACAATATAAAATACGACAAAGTACTAAGCATGTCGGCACCACAATTGGCTGTTTTTAATGATTTTTGGTTTGAACCCCCCCCACCACCACCACCACCACCAAAAAAACAATATTTTTTTCCTCGTTGATTGATTTGTATCTGCTGGCTCTGCTAGCACATATTTCAGTCCTAGAATAGTGACATATAGCTTTCTGTATTAGTCCAGAAAATTCAGTAAAGCTGGCCATACACCTTTTAGACCTCACTGTCAGATATCCTTTAGATCTACCAACAACTATGTAGTGCTGGGTCCTTTGTGATTAAACACAGGTAGACTTGATTTGAAAGTCCCTCATATTACATGGTTTTAGTAAAACATAAGAAGATCTAAAGGAAATCTGACAGAGAAATCTAAAGGTGTATGGGGGCCCTTAGGCTAAAATTACATATAGGGGGTGTTTGTTAGTGCTCAGAGATACCGGAGAATTCTTTCGCAAGAGTGTGGTCTATGACCAGGTCCACACCATGTCCACACCATGTTTTTTTTCTAAGGGACACTCCTGGCTTTCTCTTAAGGGAAATTACCCCACTGGATGTTGTTGGTCCCTCAGTCACGCAGATGCATGACATTTAACGCACCCATTAATAAACAATGGCCACATTTTGTGACATGAACAAAACACGCACAATGTGTTTTCAGGCTCGGTTTGTTCATTAACATGAAAAGGGTGCGGTATTGCCAATACGTCAAACACCGTGCCCTAGACTGACCCAAGTAGTACCATAGGCATGTCACGCTGTCGTGTCCATAATGCTCCCTCATTTGTAAGTGTAGCCTAAAGCTAGGTACACATGGGTAGATTTGTAAAAAGATTAGTATACAATCAATCAACATGCACGGTCACAGTGATTGATTGTACTCTTATCTGTTTACAAACCTACCTATGTGTGCTTTCCCTCGAGCATGATAAATAGAGCCTGCTCGAAGAAACTCTTCATACAAAGTATATGAACAGCTTTGGCTCCAGCCTTCTTTCTACACACTGAGCCTGACAGCATGAAGGAGGCGGAGCCAGCACTCCTCACTCCTTAAGCCGACGGGCATAGGCAGGCTGGATGGATTTCTCTGTCCAGCTTCTATCCTGTGTTCTGATTCACATGGACTAGAAGCTGGGGTGAAAGGCTACCCAGGGTCCCCATTGAACAGAAATCGATGTGCCCATGTGGTGCACATTGATTTCCATTCAATTGAGCCCCGATCAGAGTGGTGACGCCACCACGCTGTGATTGATCGGAGGTCGATTGCACTGGAATTTACCCATGTGTGGCTAGCTTTAGCTTGTAGGCCTCTTGCAAGACACTTGAATGCCATCTTTTGAACCTTGAAAAATAAGCCAATGGGTAGCCGCACATAGTGGAAGGATCTGCAGAAATGACACTGAGCTAGACTACTTGTTCTAGACTCATGTGTTCCTATTGGTTGAGTAGGGCTTATATTTTCATTGACCACTGAAGCCCAATTGAATCTTTGTAGAGGAATAACAGGTTAACTAGGAGGGAAGTAACTGCTTTCCACTTCTACTATTGCAGTTCAACAATTGGAAGTCCAATTTTCTGACCAATGATATAAGGCCGTTCTATGTGATCGATGGTAAGGCAGGGAGGACCTCAGCCCCTTTCTTTTAATATATTGTGTTAGATGTTGTAGATTTCTTCTTGATTTCTTTTAAGAATAATTTTCAGGTGGCAGATTGCTGTCCCATTACCAGCATAATCTCATTCTCGAGCTTTGTATTGATTTAAAGTGATTTCTAATATCCCTTCCCTTCTTCAGCCTTCCGCGTTACTACCCGTCCCAGCCGTATACTTTGGCGTAGTCGTGGCTATCCTGTATTGGTGTTACGGCCTGTTTTGGTAGAGAAAGGTACACGCTGCTCTTGTCTGTCCTTCACTCTCCACCTACATGTCCCATCTTTGTAACACTAATGCATGGTTGGGTAACAGGACAGGCTGTCCGCTGCCAGAGTGACCGGAACTTACTAACCATCTAACATCTTGTCTGTCTCTTCCTGCGTGTGCTAAACACGGACTTCTCTTCCAGTGACTGTCCATCTGACTGTGTGCAAGAGCCCTGCCCGAGGGGAAAGCAGTGTTCACAAAGGTGTCGGCACTTGAACATTTTGGCATTCTACATCAAGAAATGCTGAGGGGGTTTCCACTTTCAAAAAGAAATAATGAAAGGAATTGAACCTACATGTTTGTTAGGGATTCTTTTCCTCGGACGCTACTATTTAAGCAATGAGTTGATGGAAGGTTCACCTAGCTGGTTGCTGTACTACTAACAGCACATTTCAGCCTTTCTGTACTTTCCTTACGTGTTATAGCTGCTGAGCCGAAGAAGAGAACATTTCAAATTGACCTGTAGGAGCTTTTACAGAACTGTGGACTCTCTCCACTGACCATTTGGCAGACAACACTGTCACTTAGAAGAGAGCACTTTATTTCCTAACTTTTACCTGCAAAGAGTATTTCATGTCACTTACAGGGCTGAGCTGAGCTGCAGCGTAATGGTCATGTTCTTAGTATAACTTCTGCACTGTAGAAGCAGAGTGAATTAAATATTTTTTTTTTTTGATGTTCAAAGTGTAAATTCATTTTTAAACCCAGTGCAGAGATTCTACATTTGTCCTTCCAGCAACCTTTGTTTCGAGCCTTGCCTTCCTTACCAGGCCTTAGATTGCACACCCCTGGTCTAACCCCATCTTGATGAGAGCAGATTCTTTTTGAAAGTGAAAGAGCCTATGAAATTGTGTCAAATTGTGACAAATCCGAAAAGTATTATTATTCCCCCACAAAAAAGATTTGCACTGTGCTGAATACCTTTCTTAACACTTCTCATCTTTTCTTTAATTCAATACATCTGTATTGCAAGCTATTCTCTTCCTGTGTGATACCGAGGAACTACAGTGAATGGTTGGGTTTACACTAAATGTATAAAATCAGTGTTATCTGTATATGTGCATGGGTAGTGTGTATTTGAAAATGCTAATACAAACCTATTTATGATATGAATGTGTATTTCTCCCTACAGGTGTAAGTTTTGTGTGTGATTGTGGGGTAGAGCATGATCTTGTAATTAATAGCAACCAATCAGCAATTATACTGAGTATTTAGATTGCTTTACGCTGCAGATTGGTTACTATGGATTACTTTTCTTTTTACAATAACATAACTATTTGGTAATGCATTATTAAACCTTTTTATTATCTATCTTTTTACCACTCCACTTACCTTTACCCTTACCTTTGGTCTACCCATCTGTCTTTGTCCAACTGTGTATTTAACCGTTTTATTTACCTGTCTAATTTTGGTAAGCATTTCATTTGTCTTCCAGTTCCAACTCTGACACCTTTTCCTTATTTTCAGAAGTGCTATAACCAGTAATGGTGTTAAGGATACAAACGAAGAAGATCCACACTCCGTGATATAATCCAAGAAACGGCAGATGCATGTGACCCCACAGTGATCACCTCCTCTGACGCGTTTCACTTGCAATGAGCTTATTCATAGATCTCTAGGAATAAGCTCATTGCGAGTGAAATGTATCAGAGGGGGTCATATGTGTCTGCTGTCAAGTTTATGCATGAATAAAGAGAAATTTCTTGGATTTTATCCCCGAGTGCAGACCTTCTTTGTTTGTATCTGGACTGCACGGAGGTGGAAGGACTGACCTTTGAGTCCCAGCACCTGGCGATATCCTGGATTGATATGGCAGTTCAAGAGGGAGTTTGTTTTATCTTCCAAGAGTGCGGGCATACCAAGTTCATGTGAAATGGTGTTAAGGAACTTTGTGCCGTTAGTCGCATTTTTTTTCTATTTTAATCTTGTATGTTTTTACTTTTTTCAGAAACCGTGGCCTTGGATGACTGTGATGGCGGCATTGGTAGCCGCAACCGCAGTGATGCTGTATCCCAGCCTCAGCAGAGGCTCGCCGTGAGACTGCTTATCAAAGCCATGTACTGTCCTCCGTAGTAGCCAGCGCTGCTCGCGTTTGGAGAACACACACACACACAGATACGAAAAACAAAAACGGATCCTTACTCTTCCTTTTTACCTCTTACATAAACCCACAAGTCTCTGAGAGAACAGCAGTAGGGCCATTGCTTTAACCTGTAATATATGTAATAGTACAGCAGGGGAATAAAGATATGACTTTATCTTACTGTAGGCAAGACTTTTTGCTTGCTATCTTTCATGTACCTGTTAAATCTAGTTTGGTGGTATCGGAGATACTGTTATGGCCTCCAGCAGGCTTTTTTTGGTACCAAATTATTTATGATGTTTTGGGTTTGTGGCTGTTTTATTCTTAAACTTCTTGTAAAGATCATATAACTTCTGCCATGAGAAACACACTTCAAAGTATAACTTATAATGGAAATGTCCAAACCTCCCATGTGTCGCAAAATGGTCCTGCTCATTCTGCTTTCTAAAGAAAACGTACACAATATCTACACTAGTTTTAGATTCTTTTGCGTTCTCAGCCAGTATGTATCTTTGTTCGACTTTCAAATAATTTTTCTCCATCCACCGGATTGTGACAAAGTGATGTTTTTAATGTCCGTCTTATGGGGAACACAACATTGCATTGATTTTCACTTAATGTGAAGATTGAAGATACTCATTCCTCTACTCCCGGCCTGTTATAAAGATGAACTGTGTCATTTGAAACGTTTAAAGCTGAACTCCTGGCACATATAAAAAAAAAAAGTTAATCTAGCTTTGTATTTATTCATACATCATTAAATTTATTTTTGTAAGTGCAACAAGTGTAAGTAATGAATTTCACTCAGTTATCAGCACCTTGCAGTGCCTGTACATCAGAGCTCAGACTGGCAACGGGAGGAGCAACATTAGAAGCTAGTCAGGTGGCCTAATGCAGTAACAAGTAAGGCTATGTTCCCACATAGGCGATGAATCGCTTTGCGCTCGCGATTTTAATGGCGTGTGGAAATCGGCATGGATCGTGTCCATTCAGTTGAATGTGCTTGTCCTCACTCAACTGATGGCCGTGGTTGCGCGCATTCTGATCGCGGGCGGTTGCAATTTTTTTTTATCGCTCCCATAGACATGAATGGACTCGATTTTTGATTCATTCTCTATGGATGCAATTTTTTTTTCTTATTATGGGGCGAGGCCATAGCTTAACATACAGAGAGTAAAGGGATGACCACACAGGGCTGCTGCTTCTCATTTAATTTGAACTCTAGCGCCCACCATAGACACTGCGGTCCGCAGCTTTAGGTAAATATATCTGCAGCAGAGACTTATCTGGTCTTCTGATTCGTAGATGGGGCTGTAGTGTGCAGTCTCAAATACAAATTCTTAGAGCGTTAACCTTCTGAGTGTTTAGCCCGAGTTAATTCGGGCTAAATAAGCGTAATGGGTTAGCCGAATTAACTCGGCTCTGTTACCTGCATTAACCTGCTTGCAGCCAGTCCCAGGGACTGCTGATCTCTCTCCCCATTCCCCACGATGTCTGAAACTTACTTCATTTCCTGGTTGTCCTTAATCAATCCCGCCTGGCGGGAACGCGATGACGTCATTCGGGGAGGGGAGGGGTCGGGAAGTTTCAAATGTTAAAAAAAAAAAAAAAAAAATTTGTCCTGTATGGTTCTACCTTTCATTCTGATCATTGATTGGAGCGTTCTTTTCGCTCTAATTCCATTCAAAATGAAAAAAACACATACAAATAAAAAACATGTATTTGGCTTATATGTATGAGTTTCCTTTCATGTTGGATTTGATTGATGATTTTTCTGTATAGCAATCAAGGTTCAAAAGAAGGAAAATGAATACAAAGTAATTACTTTGTACGGGCGCGCGGTCCACATCGTTTTTTTTCTCTGTTCTCTGCTTCTGCGGTGACTAGTCTGTCAGCTGGGAAAAAGCGCAGAGAGTACACTTCCCATGCAGGAAGCGCATATTAGACACCGTGCCCATTTGAGTGTTGCGTCCGCTGTGATAATATGAAGCTGTGCAATGCTGTCGCAATGTGCGGTCTCATTGGGCAGCGCTGCATCAGTTGCCCGCCATAGACACCAAAGACGCGGCAAAAACAGCGCTCTGCCGCATGTAAATGAATGTCAGTACATACGCAATTTTTTTCTGCATTTTTGCTCAACAACAGGGTGCACTCCCTCCCCCAATGCAGCATGATCGAGCCCTAGCATGGGCAAGCTTTAGGTAATCCGCGGCAAAATTCCAGCATTCGACATTGTTCCTGGCCGTTATAATCAGGACACCGCCTGTCAGTCTTGGTTTCTTACAAAACTGAATTTGAGTTTTGAGCAGATTTTTGTGTTTTTCTATTAATTTGATCATTGATTGTGATTTTTTCAAAACTACTTAAGCTTTGAAACTTTATAATATTCAGGATGTCTACTAGACCTGTTTTTTGGACAGCATTTTGTCAGTTACAGGCCTACACAACGCTTTTCAATGATAAACAGCGTAACGCTTTCTGGTACAGAAATCTGGACCTCGGCGAAACGCTCAGGAGGTTAAAGTGCACCCCAAGTATTTATAATATTTGTGTATTTAACAGTTTGTCTGGAGTTCAGCTTTAAGACTCTGAGTTTATGTAGCTTATAAGTTAATTCATGTTGGACGATGTTTGGATCATACTGTTCTGGCTTTTTAAAAGAAAAAAAAAAAAGCGGTAATTGCTGATAACATAGATTTGAATATAAATTGATTTAGCATCATGTACTTCACATTGTGTCAGATCCATCAGCTGAAGAAAGGCAGATTTGCCAGTCTTAGTACACAGCGTTCTAATTGCAGTCATGTGATTCCTGGAAAACGTGACCCTTGCTGTTGGATTGCAGGATAAAGACTGGTGGTGTCCTGTTCATATAGGGACGGCAAATTGTTTTTATTGGTGGATATCCTCGAAATCTAAAGGGGAGCAATACAATTTCTTTAAAGACAAACATTGGTTTTAGGGAATAAGGGGATTAGTACATTCTTCTACTATGTTTTTCTTCTATTCTTCCATTTGGGGTCCCCGCCATGAGCTACACTGGGCTTCCACAGGCATTCTGGTAAAAGAAAGAGCAGATTTACTTTACAATGATCGATTTTTATATCAGGGATGCAGAAGGCAATCAGAATTAAATTTCAATCACCGTTCCCCCTAAAAAAAATTGTTGCACAATGCAATTCAGAGTTCACAGAAATTTGGTTCAAAAATGCTTGTTTTCACTCGGCCTGGATGGAGACATTAGTGAGGGAAACTGAAACGGGGTAATTGAAGTAGCACTGCAGCTTGGAGAGGTTCAAGCTAGACCAGGGGTGGGCAAACTTTTTGACTCATGGGCCATAAAAGGGTATTGAGGGGCTGGAGCAAGAACCTGTAAAGCCCTCCCCGGAATAGGTGTCCTAAGGTCTCGTAGCCCAGAAGGGAAATTTAAAAAGTATATATATAAAACAATATTAATAGAGGCTTTTCATAATAAAGGAGATAATAATAATAGAGGCTTGGACCAACAGATTGGGAGCTCTGAGGGCTGTGGAGACAGCCCTGTCAAAGCCCCATTGCTGTCAATGGATGGTTAGTGCACTGTGGTATAAGTGCTGCATTCAGCTCAGGGATTTTAGCATGGAGTCCTAGCCTTACATGTGCATTGCTAGTACAAAGCAGCACCTATAGTGTGTGTAAGCCCTTACTGCAGGACAACGAAAGATTTCCCTAAAGCAGGGTACACCCATGAAGATATGGTTGGGACTGGGATATCGGACATGACCGTTAATCACGGCTGATGTCCAGTGCATTGGCTGAGCTGGGGAGAGCAGAGCCATCTCTCCAGCGACGGCAATGTGATGACGTCATCATGCTGCTGCAGGGAACATCTATACACGTATAGATTCCCATGTGTTCATCCGGCTAGCTGTCAGTCGTGAGGCCATGCTGCTTTCGGTCGTCTGCCAAATGTACAGGAATCGCAATGTGTGCCACTTCAATTCACGTAAGATACTTAAGAAAGTGACCAGGGTCCCTATCCAAAGTAAACCAGGCGGATTGTTGTGCGACCGACTTGCGATGCTATTCTGGTCAATCCCTTCAGGTGGGCGTCTACATTTCGCGGACGGCAGTAGTTCATCCACAAAATCGATCACTGATGGGCACGTGTATGGGGGGCTTTAGTGCTATACATAAGCATCAACAAAACCAAAATGATTCCTGCTCTTCAGTATATTGTCTTTGTTGCTAGTGGTAGACGTAAACAAAGTAGGACCAACGAGAGATGGTCCACAGTGTCTGGTTTACGTATTGGTGGACCTCCCAAATTGAGAAAAATACAACTACGACTCTACGTATACACTAGGAACATTTGGTGAACTTTTTCGATAAACACTTAAACTTTTGAAAGCCAGGACTAGTTATCATCCAGTAAAACATTCGTCCATACTCGCTATGGGCCAAACTTCTGTTCTTTTCCATATTTTCCTATCACTATTGTGTGTCTGAACCCTGGAGTGATCAATCACTGAAGAACATTCTGGATGTTGCTGATCAAAGAAGATCGTCAAACATTTCCCCAAATTCCCGATCAATGACTGACTTACCGCTGATTGTCAGAGGAGATCTCAGCCCCATCCTGATTGACAGTCACATGAGATGTTAAGATCTTGTCATATGTGGAATTGTCTGCAGTCCAAAATGTCTTCATGTGTATGTGACACAACCCCCCTGACCTCTTCCTGTGTGTATTTTCATAGCTTATCACTACAGCTTATTGTATATTTGTCAGTGGTGGTAACACATGGACAGTGCTTTGTGTACATAGTGCCAGATAGCACCTAATTGTGAAGGTCTTGCTGTTTCTTTTTATAAATGCTGTTGGTCCACCATGCCCGAGTACGTGCGTATGACATGGTATGAGCGTTGCCTTGGTGGATGTTTTATGAAGAACTAAATAGATGATGTTATTTTTTACCACTATGGAAATTATAATCTATTTATTAATGCAGATGTTGGTGGTTTTCACTCTTGCTTGCATGGTGCCCCCTTACATCCTTGGTTTTCACAGTGTCATTGTGCAGATTGCACTATTATACTTTGCAGCCACACGGCTGTCACAAGTCTCACATGTTGAAAAATAATAATAGAAACCCTTCGATCATTGTTGCCACTTAAGCTAGTTATTACAGACATTGGAATGAATGGCACCAGTGGCGGATGTAAAGCCCCCCATACACCTTTAGATCACTCCATACAATTTTCTTTAGATCTACCAACAACTATGTAGTGCTGGGTCCTCCCTGATGGAATACATAGTCATTGGAAGGTTTAGAAAGGGCCTCATATTACATGGTTTTCATTGAACAAAACAGACAGATTGTACAGAAATTGTATGGTAAGGTGTATAGGGGTGTTAACGCTGTGGTCTGTGTCTTTAGCCACCAGATTTTTGTACGGTCTCATTATATATGGCCGGAAGAGAGAACTGTGACTAGATCACGGTTTAAATATTATCTTTTTTTTAAACTAAACGAAATACATGTCTAGATTTTTCATTTAATGAACTTAGATTTTCAATAAATTTTTTTATTGATTGAAAATCTATGGCAGCCCACATGGTTAGATCAACCTAAAACAATAAAAATTGGGGAAAAATTTTATGAAAAATTATTCGAAAATTTATTGGTTGTATTGAAATTGATTACACTTTCAGTTGATCCCAAAAAAGTTGATCAAATATCTGTCACTACAGTTGGCAAACATTACAATCAATCACCGATTTACCTGACCCCAAAGAAATTATCCTTTTTAAGTTGATTGAACAGAAAATCTAGACGTGTATGGGGGGGGCTTAAGGGATTGTGACAGCGGACATTGCTGAGCACCTGAGCTGCATACTCCTCTTATGTCTGTGATTCAGAGAGGATTCTAGGCAACGGGTACAAACGCCACACAGGTCAGCAATGCTCGACTCTATAATGAGCAGTAAACATTTATAAAATCAATCCTTCCCTGACTTTTGTAGCTGCAACCACTTTGGAGTTTATCATCCTAAAGGTTTGCAGTGAGATCACCTATGTTTTCCTCTCAATATTAGATTTTCCCCACCACCATCCATGAACAAGCAGCCAGCCAGACCTCTAATGTGAATGCAATGCAAGACGAGCAAAGAATTCAAAAATGAATGGATATATCTATTGTAAACTTCTAGGATGGATAGAATAAAGGGTAGTAACCTACTCTGCCCTGGACCAACCTCCCAGATAATACAAGAAAAAGTGTACGTGGAGGAACAAAGCCTTTCACTAGGGGAGTTTTCTCCAAATTGGAGACTGGGGGACTTTTAAGGTCCAAACACACTACTAGATTTATTGTATATGTCACATGGTAAAAACATGCTTAAAATACTGTCGTTACTCCATTCATCACAGAGTATTTACATTCCATCATACATGGTATTCAGTTTAAGATGCTTTTTTGCAGTTCTCGTATGTATAAAAAGTTAAGACATTTTCACATAGGCCAGTGATGGCAAACCTATGGCATGGTGCCAGAGGTGGCGCATGGAGCCCTCTCTGTGGGCATGCAAGCTCAGAGAAGAGAATTGCAGCCTATTGGCTCTCAATATTGTCAGTTCTCTTCCCCTCTCTTCTGATTGCACACAGTGCCCCATAACCTCCCCTACTACATGTTTTATGTGTGTATATCATTTGTGTGTGTGTGTGTAATGGTTTATATTGCCATGCCGGCACTTTGAGATAAAGAAGTGGGGTTTGGGTTTCAGTCTCTAAAAGGTTCACCATCACTGACCTAGGCGCTTCTTCAGGAGATGCTTTATTTTAGATGTTGGTATTGGAGAAAGCAGTATAGCTTAAATATAAATCGGGTTCATCATGGCTCACATATGATCTCCATCTGATTGAACGGGGGACATTCCACGGCTCTGGTTAGTTTCCTTAGAATTTTCACAGTAAAGTTAGTCATAACACATATAGATTTTCTCACAATCAATGATAGATTTGATCAGGATGTTCAATATTTTAATCGAATATCGATTGTGCCTATATCAAATGTATACACTCTAATTGAAATGGCATTATTCAAATTTCTTAGATCAAACAAAAAAGATTGAATAAAATTATTTGACATGTTGGATTTACATTCGATGGTTACCAATTCAAACAAAATTTACCAACATGTCCGATAATTTAGAAAAAAATTTTGTTCGATATCCATAACTTTTCATCAAACAAACAAGTTGTTTGGTACTCGATTTTAGTTCATCCAAATGAAAAATCTTTAATTCCCAATCGATTTAATTAAAATATTGAACCGTGTATTAAGAATGGTTCCACCAGACCGGACTCAGTCACTGTTTAGTTCTGCTCTATGTTCACGGTTTGTGTATCGAGTCGCCCTACACACTGTGAGTTTTTACTATGTTAAGCCCCCACATACACGCTTAGATTTCCACCTGGTATTTTTGGCCTATCGACCGCCTTAGCTTAAAGGGCCGTAATCTGCTGCCAAATCGATCTAAGCCATTATGGACATGTCGATAATTCTTAGATCGGTCTAATACTAGACTAGATAAAGTACATGTATGTCTCCTCAGCTCCATTGGGGGCGGTGCTGAGGACACAGAGCCTGTCTGCAACTTCCTGCTTCTCTCCCTCAGAAGCTGTGAGGAGAGGGGGGGGGGTGCTAGCAGCTTCTCCGTCTCCCTTTGTGCTAGGCTTCCAGCTCACAGACAGTGACCTGGCAGCGTGTTCTCACAGTCTGCGACCCTAGATGCTTGTGCCTTGATGGTCAATTGGCCGAAACATCCGGTCACAATCTAGATGTGTATGGGGGGGCTTTACATATACAATAAACCTATGTAAATCTAGTAGTGTGTTTGGACCTTAAAGTCCACCAGTCTCCAATTTGAGGAAACATCCCCTTGTGAAAAGGTGTTCCTCCTACATATTGTGAACTTGTAGGAAGAATTTGTCCATAATGCATGCAGCTAATAACATCAGTGAGCGCTTTGTGTGAAGCAAAGTTACTTTTGTAATTCTTTCTAGCCGCAGGTCTGAATATGACACAACAATTGCCAAATGCCTTCAGGGCGAACGTTCCAATATCCTATTCCACACTTTTTAGTACTGTATGTTTCAATTGTATAAACAGTTCCACTTTGCAGTCTTCTGACATCAGTGTGACCATATTAAAGGCCCCCATACACGGGTCGGATTCCGACCGGATTCCGGGACGATCGATTCCGGGCGCGTGCACGCGAAACGATCGTGCGCGTCCGATTGATCGGGGGCTCAGAATCGGATCCGACAGAGAACCAACATGTTGGTCTTTCTGATCCAATTCTGCACAGATCAGGGGGAGTTACCATTTGGGAAGTAAGTAATCGGACACGGAATCGTCCCGGAATCCGTGGGACAAGGTGGTATGCAGTGAGCTCCGATTCCCGCTGAGATCGACGGAATCGATCGGATCAGTGATGAATCGGCCATGGAATCCGACCCGTGTATGGGGGGCTTTAGAGCTTTTAAATACTATCTGTTGGCTCAAGCGACATTTAAATTGGTAAAATTGCATAGGTTTTAGGATAAGAGTATCTTTTAGATTAGCAGCACTCAACCTTTGTCAGGATACTTATTAGAGGAGTGGCATTTGAGTCCCTTGATCAGCGGTTCTCAACCAGTTCACAGGGGTCGCCATGTTCACTGAAAGCATCAGCGCTGCTTCTTACAAGCAACAGCTCTAATGCCCTCAAATGGGGTGAGACGTTGGGAAGAAGAGTATTTACCAACTTCCCACCCTCCAAATCATTTGCACATACCGTTTAGTGCAATATCACTTCCTAATAAAAATCCGACATTACAGGGAAAATTCGCTCTGAGCACTAGAGATGGTCACAGTTTTTTTTATAATTTGATTAGTTTGCCTTTGTGAGTAAATTGCAAAACCTCCTGAGGATAGTATCCCCACTAAACATGCTGGAGATGTACAGAAGGGTTGAGGATATATTACATATGAAAATCTCACATTTGTAGTGCTACAGTCACATTAAGTCTGCTGCCATTTCCTTTGCTGTTGTAATAAATGGAGATGGAATCAAATTCACAGCACTGCTTCATCTGCACATTAACATCCTGGGTGGTTCGCAAAACTTATGTTGGGTGGGTCTTTATTACCAGTACTCACCTTAGTTGAAATAACCAGGCGTACTCGCCCATCTGGAGGGAGCTTTGTGGCCCAATGACCTCAGAGGGGTGGGGGCTACCTCCATGTTACGTAGACGGCACCGCTTTGTTTTGGGTTAGGATTTTTTCAAGCACATCATCAATGATTCTGGGGATGTGAAGCGAGGCGGAGAGTCCATTACACATGGCACCTTATAATATAACCTTCTTGGCATTACACATCTGATGCATTTTGATAATGGCACCATAAATGTAAAACCACAATGGCAGTGTTCCGGTAAAATTTAATTCCCACAGAGGGTCACATTCAATGATTGAAGAGCTCCAGCCTAAAAAAGTTGGTTGTATTTTGGCTGCTTAACCCATATCCTATGTTGCCCATTCAATTCAAAGCAGAGTACAGTGTACTTTGCTGGTTTCCCCCACCCTTCCTCCTCCCCTCTACACATGTGGGCTGAGAAATCGACGGGGCCTCCATAAAATAGAGGTTAATGCCCTATCCCTCCCCATTCCGTGGTACCAGAATTGATCGCTGCAGGCTCACCAAGCCTAGGAAGGTATGCCCTAAACAAACAAACCCAGAGAGGTTACAGCTTTTTGAAATGTACATACTGCTTGTGTACAAGGCCCAACATATGTAATATATTTACATTAAGCCTCCCCATAGAAATCCTTCTATCCATGATTCGAATACACACTTGGGGGCCCTGACCTTATTTGATGAACAAGACCGCTCATTTCCATGATATTTTTTAAAAGCTAAAGTTCAACATGTGTCTCCTAAAATGTTTATGGGACTACATAGCTCTAGTCATCCAAGAAACGTCTGCAAACGTATCATTGAACGTTGCCTTGAGATCAATTGTGTACTGTATTACTGAGAATATAAATCCTAGGCAAATGTATAGGAATTGTATGGATAATGCATATAGGGTCACATGTCTGGGGGCGTTACAGGGAAGTTACGTATTCGCTTCATATACACACGTAACCTTCTCATTACCTGTCCACCACTGCAAGCCACCCCGACCACAACACTCATATGCCAGTGGTACTCGGTACCCCTTGTATATAGGTTATTGCAAATATTGTTCTGAGATGCTAAACTTCAGAATTACATTTTTTAAGTAAATAATTGTTTTAAATCTATTTTGTAAAGATATAAAGGTTCCATAGAATCTCTGGAGCACAGATTACAGATTAAACTATTTGCACTAACAATTGTGATGTGCATGATTTAATAAATAACTTTACTCTGGACTCTTCATGTGCAATTTGTTTATTGTGTGATTGCAAATCGTAATTGTGTGAAGTGTGTCACTAATCTGAAATTAAAGGGACAAGGACTATGATTGCTGCATCCAAACAAGAATTACAATTTGTAAGATAAATATGCAAAATGCTAGGTAGAGGCTAGTCATGTGTTCTGGCAAATAATGTGAACAGCCTCTCCTCCAATCAGATTACTCTTGATTTGTCAAATCTGCTGTTCATGGGCTTGTTAATGAGAAATACGATAGAATTGTATAAATACTACTGAGCACACTAACCTATTTGCATGTGTTTTCTGTATGTTCTAACCCCCCCATCCACCTAGGGTCACTTTATACATTTTCCTTTAGATCTACCAACAATTATGTAGGGCCGAGTCCTCCCTGATAGAATACATAGTGATTGG
>CM070037.1:103039179-103061210 GCA_036250615.1 Ptychadena robeensis | reverse complement strand
ACCATTGCTATTATGATGCTCCCTTCACAATACTTGGGACATACGTTTTTATATTTGAAGCAAATTACGCAGCGCCATCTAGTGACCACTGAAAACACTGCAGTAGATGTAGTTTGCAAACTGCCAGGGCTCTAGGGAACTTTTTTAGGGTTGTGGAGCACTTCTCCAACTAAGAGGTAACTAAATGTTTAATTCAATATTTTTTAGTTAAGTATAGGTCTGCGTTAAAGAAAGGATGCTGACCTGTGTTGGTTACCTAGATAGTGCAACTGGCACAGATCATACGTACTCATTACAACATCTAGCCTTGCTGCCTTTGTGGACCTTTCCGATATTCTATCACACTCCTCCAGTTTTATAACATTTTCTATAATTGCCCTGTGCTCATACAAAATAAACATCCCAATTGAATTATGTTTCACTTCGTATATCTAGAGATGAGTTTACCACTGTTGAATTATTCTTAATTACTCATGTAACATGATGTCATACAGTTGGATATAAGACTTGGACTTTATTAACCTTGAAACAAATCTGATATTTCTCAGCTGATATATGGCCTATACGTTGTGTATGGCTATGTCATTATTACATCCAGATGGTTTCCCTTTTGCAGATTGTGCAGAATTGTTTTAATTTTATTTTAATGCGGAAAGGAAATGGTCAGCAAAAACTTCTCATGATATCGTAGGCCCTCTGTTATGCGGATCAGAGTTCTATATGACTGTTTTCCTGTCTGGAAAGGGTAGGACGCAGTATAATAGTTTTGGATTCTATAGGAAGTCATTGGGGTTAAGTGTTGTCAGCTAGTATAGTTACAGGTTACAGAAGTTTGCCTCATATATTAGCAATGTTTATGATATCCGTTTGCTGTGATGATATCATTTTCTTCTCTTTTGTGATAGTTCCCAGTGACAAGACCCTGCATTAACACAATGCTTATGCCATACTATTTATTATTATCTTATATTTATATAGTGGCAACATATTACGCAGCACATTACACAGTATATATAGTCAGGGGTGCACATAAGTGGTACTCTGGTACTCAAAAGGGGCCACAAACTAGCTATGCGTACCTGCATTATTGTTATAAATCTCATATGCGTACTAACAACTTGGAGGCGCTCTGTGTCTGGGCGGCCGCAGCTTAATGTTTAATGTATACAATGTATGTCACTTGGAGAACTGCAGAAAAAAATATGAATGACTATTAAAGGATGCAGTTAGTGGAGTGAAATTGGAATGTAAATAAATGATCTCAAAAAAAGTTTGAGATCTGGAGGATGAAAGTCAGAGTATATGTAAGGGTAAAATCAGGATCTGCCATGCAGGAAGCTGACACAGAGGACAGTGAGGGAGACCACCCTACATATGGGGTTAGTACCAAACACCATCTCCTGGTACTTATCTGAGGAGCTCACTTAAAATAGTTGCACCCCTGTATATTGTCATATCACTAATTGTCATATCACTGTCTCTCAGAGGAGCTCACAAAGAAATATCCCTACCATAGTTATGTATATATAACTAACACAGTCATATGTCACAGTCTAAGTCATGTGTAACTAACATAGGTTCATTGGCCTCCTCCAAAAAAAATCTCCTATCAGCATGTCTTTGAAGTATGGGAGGAAACCCACGAAGACAATGGGAGAACATGCAAACTCCTTGCAGATAGCACCCAGATCAAGATTTGAACCTAGGACACTAGCATGCATGTCCAGAGTGCTAACCACCTTTGCCACCATGCTGCCCCACTACAAAGGGTGGATGTGTGGGCCGCTTTTACCACATCCTCCCCCGTAATAGAACCGGTGGGACAGGTTGGTAGTTTAGGGATCTGTTTTGCTGCACTGCTAAAAAAAGAAATGCCATTCAGAGCTACTGCCAACAAAAGATGAATGGACAAGGTTGGTACTCTACTACCCCATTATCACTATATTCCTGTATATGTGGTACATTCCCTGAATAATGCCATCTTAAATATTTGGTAAAGCAACAATGTCACTAGGACAGGAAGTGATGTAAAATCTTTTGACCTAACCGGGATTTTATAACTTTTACCAAAACTGTTCCACTTGAGGTGATCTGTTCTTATAATAAAGGATAAAATAAACTTTCTGTGCTAAATTTTAAACCGTTATTATTTTTAACTCCTCTTTTCAATCGCTTCATTTAAGCAAAAGCCTGAAATGTGAACATTTTGTTTGAACCAAAAGTCATTTCGCATTTGGAGAGACTTATTTGCATATGTTTTCCAGGAATCCCTGCCCGAAGGCTTCTCTTTGTATTTAGTATTCCAGCGAGGTCACTTTTATGGCGCCTCGCATATTGTCCAGGGCTACCAGCCCAGGGCTAATGAGGCCCAACGGGCCAGACATGTTGTGAGTACCAGCGGATATTGTTAGTCAGAGCTGTAATTCACTGATCTGCCTTGTAAAGGGAATGCCGTCTAATCTGAATTAGTTTTATGCTTGGACAGAATTGCCTTCAAAGCTTACAATAACTTTTATTAAAGTTTTCAAGTTTTACAAAAGTGAGAATACAAAATGTTAACAAAGAACGTTTTCCCAAAAAACATTGAAAGGCTACGTGCTTAAAAACCAAATTGTAATTACAATAATAACTAATAGAAACAAGAATAAGGTGGAAAGAAATGAAAAACAGAAAGAAAAGAGGAGGAGGTCCAAATCAAGGCATAGTTCCCCCCAAAAAAAGGGGGGGGGGGGACAAATTATGAAGACAAAAGTTAGTGGGAAAAGCCTTGTATACATAGGTGTGCAATCCATGTGGACCAAACGTTTGGGATGTGAGAATGGCAGTTCATTTCTCAGAAATCATCATGTTCATATGTTTTTCATATGTCTCCAGGATTTAGCTATGGTGTGCCTAGTGACTAAAGCTGGGCATTGACGGGCCGATCAGCCGCCGTGTGTGTTCCCGCAATCGATCGGTGGTCAGGTCGGCAGAGAATTGGGTGTGGCCCCTGGTCATATTGACCAAGAATCTGCTGAATGTCGGATCGCATGGTGATCCGACATGCCGGTAGATTCACAGCTGATCCCATTAGTTCGGATTAGTTCGGGCACAAAGGGTGCCCGGCCGATTCTCTGCACTAGCGGCTATGCGTGATGACGTTATCACGCCCCGTCGGTCGGCTGGGCAGTCGACAGAAAAACAACACGTCTATGTCCAGCTTAAGAAAATAAAGGAGACCAGGTGGTCCTTGGACTTGGACAAGGATGGTATCTTCCTGTGAAGCAAAGCCGGCACCCAAAAGAGTGCAGATCAAGATATAGACTTTAAACCCCCTAGCATTTCAGACGAGTCCAGCTCGTCCAGAGTTTGTTTACAATCCAAACTGGCCAAACTGGGATGGTTTAAACTTACTATGCTTGGCGAGCCCGCAGCAATTCTGTATAGACCTCTATTTTATTGGAGGGGCATTCGTTTCCCAGCCCACAACGCCGATGTCATTGATGACGCTAGCGATCTGTAGAGGGAAAAACCAACAGTACTACAGCGCAGTACATGCTAAGCCGTAGGGAAGTCGCAAAACAAACCAGGACCGATAAAACACCTTCATAATTGTCACAAAATTAAAGACAACCATACATTGAAAACCTCCGGCAATTTCACACCAACGGTACTGCAATGCAAACGTGCCAACCCATCTGGTTTCTATAGGATACCTGTTGTACATTTTACACTAACCCTTCATTTGCGTTTTCATCCTCCTGCACAAGTGTCTTGAATCTTGACATTACACCTACATCTTATCGTTAATGAGTTTATAAAAGTACGGTACATATATTTTAACCTTGCTTTCACTAGTCCAGATGTATTTTTTTCATATTGAACATCCACCCATAAATTTACATACCAGAGCATTACTCTGCAAAGTATACCAAAGCCTTAAAGCTCTTCACATCAAGAAGAACTCAAACACTTCCATACTGCTCTGATGGTCCTCAACATCTCACAACTTGGAAGTTGTCCACTACGCCTTAGGTTTAGCTACATCCAAATCCGCTTAGTCATCGAGGGATGAACATGTCTATTGTTACAGACAGCCAATGATGTGGTAGACATGTGTTTTTATAGAGCGAAATGTTCTTTATTTTATATAGAGCTGCACTGCCAAAAAATCTCAAGGCTTCATTATTTATCAAGAGGACAGGAGCCAGCCCCCAACTCTGAAAGCAGAGAGGCCCCATGATGTCACTGCAAACCACAAAACCTAAAATCTCAGTCCTCTCCATCAGCTGTGCGATGTTGTTTGTTTTAGTATCTGGATCTTGAATGCAGCCTCTGTGATCAGGAATTTGCTGGAAGTTGGCTTTAATATGGCTCGAATGTACAACGCGTCGGATCAGATAGAGTTTCAGGCACCGTGGCTGCAAAAATCCCAGAATCCATTGATAGACTTTCATTGGTAACTACTTGTATTTGTACTTTAAGAACTTTGTGAGATATTCCAAGCTCTCAATACCCTGGCAAGGTTGTTTTCTTATGTAAACATTAATTTAGCTCTTTCAAGAGCCAATAGTCATGTCACGAACTCTTTTACGGAATCTCATGTCACCCACACATAACTATGTTTTGGGGGGAAACCAGTTAACCTGGTAACTTAATGCTGCAAGCTAGACGCAAACCACATTTTTATTGGCCAGGGGACAACTTTATAAACTTTGGGTATACTTCCCATTGTTACCAAAATACTACACCAGGGGGTGAAATTAGTCCCTCTTCATCCTGCAAATGGGTTTTGCTTATGGGTACCATATTTCCTATTATTGTCTACTCCTCTATGGATGTAGTATGCTGTATGTTGTGTATGTGTTTTTTATTTTTGCTGTTTATTTGTATTTCTTTAAAAAAGATTTTTAAAAAACTTAGTCCCTGGCCCACAATACAATTATAATTGGCCTGCAAGATTTTTTTTTTTAAATGAATGAGTGGCACAAATGTATCTTTTATTTGACATTTGATGTCACAGTTGTTATAGAATTACACTTTGTTTGTTTCAGATTCAATGTTTAAACTTCGGAGTGTTTTAAATGCACTGCCTCAATAACATGGCACCACCTGCCTCTTCACTGTCGATGACACTGAAGAGGTGGACCCAGTGGGCCTGCCGATACTCTACAGGTGAAAGCTCCCGACTGTAACTGGGGGGGGGGGGGGGGGGGGGGGGGGGGGGGGGGGGGGGGTCTATTAACCAAGACAAATGCAAAGGAATGGCATCTATGGCTAAGATAGCCGCTCAGGTGGTTCGGCAAAACAGATGTTTGTTGCCATATGAAAAGGTTTATTGTTATGTCTGACAAGAAGGAAAAACTTTCACAATTGTTGACAGTTTTTCAATAAATATCAAGGTTGGTCAAATAAATGAGTTTGTCACACATTTCCTACACCATTAAAGCCATTGTTTCCATCGTGATGATGATCAATAGGTCTGAAATGTTTATATGCAACTATAAATTGCTCTTTATTTTTAAAGATACATCAATGCTGAAATTAAAATAACAAAACAGTTGCTCTGGCTGTACAGCTTGGCATAAAGATATTATTTGTATGGCTGGACACAGTATTTATGGATGTGGATATGGAAATGCAATATATTTTGTCTCTATTTTGGTATGCACTTTTTTTGTTTACACTGTACAGTAACTTTTCTAGTTATACTTTTAAAAAAATGTTGGGAACATGTGACAAAAAACGGCATACATACATACATACATGCTCTCCTAAATATTAATAAAACATTTATTGGAAAAAAAAAGAAAACTTTTTGCCAAACATGGGGCAATGGTAAATTGTAAACCTCTTATGATGCTTTCCATAGTATCATTATTCAACACAATGAACTTAAAATGCTTAAATGCCATAGAAGAAAGAGTCAACAAGTTACACTTCATGTGCATCCTCAACAGTCAATTCTAGTCTTTTACTACATAATTAGTGCACTCTGCATGAGGTCCTGTAAAACAAGAAAATCTTGCTAATAAAGGTGATCTTAGCAGAGTGGCATTGCTTTTGAAGATGAGCATTCTGTATCTTCAGACATAAATATTTAAAAATTAGCCTTCATTGTAGGGTATTCATACTTGATGCCATTATGATTTTAGAGAGATCAATAAACCATCAATAAAGGTCAATAAACTGCTCAAAAACAGTCATTTGTGATGTCCACAAAAACCTCGTAAGGTTTGGCTTGTACTCCGCTATGCGCTGGGATTCGCTGATGTCCGTGCAAGCCTCTATCACGTTACTGTGGATGCAGATGGGCTGCGTCAACCTCAACTTGATGGAGGCTTGAACTGGCGGTCTGTGGACATGTCAAAGCCCCATTGCCCCCAATGGGTGGCTCGTGCACTGCTGCAAATCCAGATCCAAATCCTGCATTTGTTCAATGCAGGGATATTAGTGCATGGGCCCTAGGAGGTTCCCATTTTTTTGCAGTGTCTTCTTTGTTAGAGAAGTGCCCACTGTGACATTGTTAAACACACGGTCCAGTATAGTTCTTGTTGATAAACAAAATAAAATAACTCAGACAGAAGGGACTGTATATTGAAATGCTTATGTGTGCCACTACTGACCATCCATTTTCTATGATCACCAATTGGTTGCTAATAAGCTGAACAGGGGAGATGGTTGGTGGGTGAATGGCAACTGTCTCTGACCGCTACACAAGGTGTGAAACCATGGCACAGTCCGCAGTCAAATAACAGCCCCCCTGAGACAGTCTGTGCATGTTTAGGTTAAACTTTAAAACAGACTTACCACCTGGTAAGTCACCCCTTATTATCAGCTAATAATAAGGGGAATCTGCATTCGGAAAAAGAAAATTCTGACAGCAGGAGGGGTGATTATTTTCATGATTGCCCCTCCCACTGTGTGACCCCAATGCACCCCCACGAGGGCCACTGCCAGAGGCAAACGCTTGTCTCTGGAGAAGTTCCGGGGGGGGGGGGGGGGGGCTTGGTTGCAGTGATGAGTGGAACGCATTCAGAAGGGGGAAAGAGATGCTCGTCTCTGGCGGAAGTGGCTTCTGCTCCCCAATTTTTAGTTTAAAACTGTTTTAATTCTGTAACATGTTGTCGAAACAGCAACCTTATTGGTCACCTGAATATCTGTTTTTTTTGTTTAGAAGGCAGATTTATTTTGCAAACTTTTATAATGCTTATGTAAGATTTTTAAACACATGATATTTAGTAATGTATATCCACCTAATTAAAATCCTCCTTTATATACAATATGTTCAGTTGCCATTAATAACCTCACAGTATCTGCTTTTTCTCTTTTATTAAACTATCCCCATTGTTATGCTCTTTGGCTGAGCCATGGATCCATGCTGCTTCCATCTATTTGCTGAACACTGATTCATTTCCCAAGTATGAGAAACTTTGGCCGTATAATACCGTGCTAACAATCTGTCATAAAAATCACATTTCCTTGATGGTGATCTGCTTCCCAAATGTACAGAACAGCGAAAGACACAAATTACTGGCCCATAAGGGAATGGAAAAGGAAGCATATGGATTGACCATTTGTTCTGTTCTTTTACTTCCCGTAGTAGACCAGATTGAGTCTGTACTGTATTATCGAAATATGAAATATGAAGTAACTAATGTTATCAGTGTGTACTTTTCATTTGGATTTAGACCGAGAAAAGTTAACATTTCATGTAATCTTGTAGGGTGTTCCTGTCCCATGAATGTGCTGCTCATGTTTTTAGTTTGCAGTTTGGGTCATTCAGTACAGGTTTACCAATTCACAATAGGTAAATGGGCTGGAGAACTGACACCCATTCATGTTTCCAATGAGAACTGAATAACTTAACTTTTAAATGATCAAAAGCCTTAATGATAACATATTTTTTTACCTTGTGTCCTTTTTAAAAAAAAAAAAAAAAAGTTTTTAAAGAAAACCTTTGAGTTTTAGTTATATACTTTCATTTCTGACCCCATGGTATAAGCACATTGTATCTCTGTTTCCTGAGAATCATTGCTGATATGGAAAGGTGTTGTACGTAGCTTCTTTTAAATGGCCATTTGTGATGCTGAGCCTCCCCCCAAAAATTCTTCCCAGTCCCTTTTTTCTTTCATCATTCATTTTGGTATTTTGTAGAAGGCAACTCCTCTCAACATTGAGTATCTTGTGTCATACAACTTTGATCATTACATTTATGTTGTACCCACTTCCCTAGGATCACTCATTTGCCTCACTGGAGATTGTTGATCGTATAAAAAGATCTTTTGGGGGTATTCACACAGTCTTTGAAAATACCGCGTTTCCAGTGCCCCGACACCTGTAAACCGCTAAAGCCGGGAAAACGCAACGTAAGGGGTCTTCCAGACGTTTTTCAGGCATCTGCCCAATATACTTAATATACATTGTGCCCATACGTGGTAGGGGAGGTTATGTTTTGTTTTCTTGGGTGTTCCCCAGTAAGAGCATGTGTGAATGCCCCCTAATGTCTTTTTTATGTTTATTTTATGTTTTGAAAACCGTAAATAAATAATTTGTAAAATAAATTGGAACCTAAATCCAAGTTGATTTTAGTATAGAATTGGACCCCATGCAAGACTGATGGTGAGGCTGGCTTTCAGCTTTAGGTTTGGGATGGCCTGTTCTCCAACATGACCTAGCATGAACAAAAATGCTAGGTGATTTATTTATTTTTTGTTATTACTATATTGCTTGTAATTTAATTAACTGTATTTTTCGGACTATAAGACGCATTTTTCCATTAAAATCAATGGGAAAAATTTTAATTCGTCCCAATATTAAAAAATAAATTAATGGGTACCGCTAGTATATACACAGACCTCCCTCTTGACACTGAAATTTAGGCATGTCTGGAGGAATATAGAGTGAATACTGCATGGTTCAGTCCTGCCTAATTTGCTGGAACATTCTGTATATTCACTTGATATCTTAAGGGCTGTTTCTCTGTTTTTTCCCTAATTTTCTCTCCAAAACTTTGGGGTGGGTCTTATAGTGTGAAAAATATGGTATAAGAAAATATTGGGACTTTCCAGTAACATAAGTCATGTATTCCCTGATTTTCTGGCTCATTTAATATCTCCAGTTACAGGTCACTGTTCTTAGATCTGCAATAGACCTTATGCTGGTGGCTCATTTTGTTTCCTGCACAGTGCTGACTATACAACTTCAGTCTAGTTCAGATATGGAAAAGCTTTGGTAGCATCATAAAAGCTCCTCAGCTACAACATACAGGAACTATACATCAATTTAATATGCTGTTCCATAGGGCAGGTGACCGCTTGGCTTGGGCATGGTCAATGTATGAGCACTAACTTGACGAGATGTGGCAGCAAGTACATTTGTAGCTATTAGGTGGGTCGTACACAAGCAGCTCAGCTGGTTAACAATCACTACTGGTTCAGTGCCGAATTACCATCACAGTTCAACTGCAGGGCACATAGACAAATCCAATGATGTATCCTCATCCTGGTCTTGAAACGATGGTCTCTTCTACATAAGGAGTGACAGGCATACCAGCTGCCTATAGACTTTGCCTAGTACTTTTGTAATGTAAAGGTAGGTATACATGTGCACATTCTCCCTCGATCGATGAGGAACCAACTGCAGCATGATGACGTCATCACACTGCAGCCGGTCACCCAGAGGATCGGTGGGCACCCTTTGTGTTCCAGTAATCACTTTGGATGGGGGCACTTGTCGATCTGTCCAGGTGGGCGCACCAGATCAAGCGAAAATTTGGTGGGAATCTGCCCATGTATGGCTACCTTTAAGGGAGGAAGTATACTGGAGGTAGGCAGTCCAAAGTTTCCTAGTCTCAGATTACTACCAAAAGGCATCCTTCATCCTCCACTACAGATTTTTTAAGTAAGCACAA
The DNA here is from genome assembly GCA_036250615.1 of Ptychadena robeensis. NCBI lineage: Eukaryota > Metazoa > Chordata > Amphibia > Anura > Ptychadenidae > Ptychadena > Ptychadena robeensis. Next base: position 103,051,318 of record CM070037.1, on the reverse strand, counting down.
TGTTTACAGCAAAGTATTAAAAAGTTCCTCATCTTATTGGCAGTGTCTTTTTAAACAACCTGCTGGCAGACTTCAGTTGACTCAAGCACTGTTTGAATGTTGAAAAGTCTACTAGTAGATTTATAGCCAAGACCTTTAACTTTCTCAGTAAACACATTTTTTATTTTGATGGAATGTTGGGTTAGATCCTCTGTTATCTTTTGATTGGTTGTGCAGGGCTGATTCCCTTAGCTGTACCTGGTGCTGTCAAGATGCAAACAAATTAAGTAACGTCTCTGATATCCTGTACATGACTCAGAAAACACCAAATTTCTTTGCATTTATTTTTGGCTGCCTGGGGTATAATATAATCTTACTTTTCTTTCTTGGCCTTTGTTTTAAATTGAACTTTCAGTTTTGATTCGCTAAGCTGGGATCTGTCTGCTGAGGTCTGAGATCTTAAGCATACCAATCAGCAGGAGTTTTGCTGAAGAATAGTGATGGCTGAACTTCGGCCAGGTCTGTCTGCGAACAGGTGGATCGGACTTTTAAAATAGTCCCTGGGCAGATTCAAATTCTCCGCCTATTGGTCAGTGACATCACATCCGCTACCTGGAACGCATAGTTCCTGGTTCCGATTGCCGGATGTGTCGTCACTTACATCACTTCCAGTTTTCGGAGCCAGTTTGTCACTGGAAGACCCTGTTCTCTACACAGTCTTTAGTGAAAAGATTCTTCCTCCTGCGGAATCTTACTGCTCCTGATACTGCCGGTGGAAGAATAGTGAGCTCCTTCTCGCTGGCGAATGGGGCAGGTTGAACACTAGTACTGCTCGCCGTCTAGAAGGAGTGCGAACATCCATCTACCTTGTGGACAGTTCGGCCATCACAACTGAAGAATAGAGCTGGTCAATGAGATGCCAACATTTGTACATTCACTATGTGTTTAAATTAAAACAATCTAGTACAACAGTTGCTGTACTTGATTGGCTTCAGTCTACATAAAATGTGCATGCTAATGTATATATTTTAGCATTTCATTGGACATATTGAAGGCTTTTGTCCATTGTTTGTTACGGGTCCATGATGCCCAATGGAGGGTGTGATTTGCCAGTGTTTAGTGTGCATTACGCATTGTGTTATTGTTACTGCACCCTAACTGAATAGTTAAAATGCATCCAACAAATATCAGGTGTGACCTGAACACATTATGCTGATGTGCCTATTGGCTATCAATGGGGCCCTGTGTTATGATTGACACGTCGAGAGCTATATATAGAGACACAAGCCCTATCTGAAAAAGTCAGAAATCCGTTTGACTCATCAGCAGGGTGTGAGGGTCTCCTTGAGCTTCAATTGAAATTTCTGTTCCAAAGATAGGCTACTCTTCATATAGGAAGGTTATTTCCATCTTTTAAAAACTCTAATGAATTGCCCATAATAACAGTTAGGATATGCAGAAGCAATGTGTATAAGCTGGCATTGTATGATTATTAGACAGAGTGTAACCTTCCTGAATTCCCACATCCCATTATAAGAGTCTACACATTAATCTTTTCCTGGCTGAAAAACGAGTTCCCTGGGAGTTCAGTCCCTTCTAAATGACACCCCAGAAGGCCATTTTCCGCTCAGTGGGCATAAATGATGAATTGGCTCTGAAATCTCTGTGATAATCTGGTTACCACGTTTCGGAGAGATGTATGAGACTTTGTTTTTCAGCTACCTAAGTAGATTTCTGCTAATTAACCGAATGTCAAACAATCTCGTTTTAATCTCCTTGCACCGTAATTCACCTGGAATAGATTCGGAGGGTCAGTGGGAGAGGTGCATAAGGCAAACAGAAGTACAGGATCTCCATACATATATCAACAGTGTTCATTCATTTTTGCAGCCATTAGTGATGAGCTGGACTTTGTCATATGGTACTTATATTGCCGGAGGACGCCCCAAAATCAAATATATATTTAACATAAACAACAATTTACATTTTTAATAACCCTTGCCGTGGGGTAGGGTTTTTTCTTTTTTTTTGGACTTGAGCAGGGGTGTGCAAACTTTTTGACTTGTGAGCCACATTGGCTTCTTAGATTTGATAAAGGGGCTGGACCAAGATGATGGCGGTGCAGCTTATTCATTTTCTTTACTGCAAGGAAGAGATGTCACCGGTCCTACCGTGTTTCCCCGATGATAAGACACTGTCTTATATTTTTTAAAAGACAAAATATGCCCCAGGTCTTATTTTCGGGGGGATGTCTTATTCTGCTCACTCAGTGAAGGGGACAATGAATGGCACAGACTCACTTTTTTTCTGGTTCTACCGGCCGGGTAACAGAGTCCGTTACAGTAAGGCAGCTTGTCCTTCCTGGCGCGGAGGTGCGTGTGCGGGCCTTTGCAGTCCATTACTGCTCCACTCTACACTGCAGCCAGCCTTGACTGAGGCACACAGTTACCTAATGTACCACCCGAATGGGAGATTTGGGCACGGATCGGTGGGTGTCTGATTTGCGGTGAGTGTCTGAGTTGCTGGGGGTGGCTTATTTCAAAGTTTTCTGCAAAAATCAGGGGGTGTCTTATTTGATGGAGATGTCTTATTATCGGGGAAACGTGGTAAAAAGGATTTACATTTCTGCTGGAGTCCTTTTTCATAAATACATCATTATAACACCATTAAACTGATGCTTCCATTCTGCAATGCCTAGGTCACATATATGTAACTAGTACTTTACTAGTACTGATGGCTTCTTATAGCCCACCTTTGTCCCTAGTCATACCTAAATTTCCTTTTCACTTTACGTCACACTCAGACATATAGCTCTATACGTGCAACATACGTTCATGCAAACTTAAAGCAGTGTCCCTTTCCTTTTCCCTGTTTTACTTTCTCATTGCAAGCCCTATTTAAAATTGCAGCATGTGCCAACTATAATTTATCATAAAGAGTAGAAATCTATAAAGCACAAGTTACATAAAGTAATTTTGAACTACTAAATATATTTTAAATAAACTGTTCTTCATCTTCCTAGTGTGTTATTACTTCTATAGAATAGCGGCACTGAGGTTTTTATGGCCACATGCAATGAATGAGCTGAGATCTATTCTAAATCCTTGTGTGAGGATTCGGACCCAACACTGACGTGTTCTAAGGGATGAGCCCAGCTCCTGTTTGGAATGTGGCCTTTAGCCGAGCTGTTCTTGGACCTTTAGCTGTTTGCCATTGACTCTGAGTAAGACCTCCTTTGTTTGGATGGTGGGAGTGAACTTAGATAAAGGCTTTTGGCACACCCTATGTCACTGGCACAGGATGCACAATGGTTTTCTGAATGGCTTCGATAAACTGCATTCCAGTTACGCCTTTCAAGAGCAAATAGCGAAAATGTAACTTTGGGTGTGATATGTTACAGAAAATCATTATTTATGGCTGTTTGTTGTTGGTCGCTATTCCAAGTCTCTGCTCGCTCTCTTCTTTCTCTTTTTTATTTCTTATTTTATTTTTTCTGTTCCCTTTTGTCTACACTGCCTTAAGTTAACTTAAGAAAACCACTTCAAACACTTAGCATTGTCTTGAACAGATGTTCTGATTTACCTGCAGGAACAATGTGATTCATACAGGATGTTTGCAGTTTGTGGAATCTGCTGTCAGTTCCCCAAGCTAGATACATGTTGCCCACAGTTTTTTTTTCCTCCTTAGATTAGCACCAGTGGCATTTCTTTAAATGAGCTTTAACCACTGTTTGAATAATAATTGTAAAAAGAAAGCTGTGTTGGTAATTCCTGCATCTTTTCCTGCCCCTGTTGCTGCAGTATGGCAGCAGAGGTTGGTGTACTTCCCTGCGTTTACCTCTCGGCTGGCAGACCCAATAAGCCGATCACTAAAGAGTGAGCCACACCAATGGATGTATTTTCTGAATCTGGAAAGTAATTCTTAAGTGTTATTTGAATTGTAAAATATAAATAATGGCAACTGTTCTAGTATAAAGTTTAGTTAGCTGAAACTCGGACTGCACCACCTGAGCCTGGAAGTGTCAATATAGGACAGGATTTGCTGCAGTAGACAGATGACATGACTTGTTGCAGTAAGTAGATCAATTAACTTGCTGTAGTAGGCAGATTACATGACTTGCTGCAGTAGGCAAATGACATAACTTGTTGCAAGATGTACTTAGCGTGACTTGCTGCTCTAGTCATACTATGACTTTCTGCAGTAGATAGATCACATTACTTGTTGCAGTAGGTAGATCATGTTACTTCCTTCAGTAGACAGATGTCTACTGATTTGCTGCAGTAGACAGATGACCTGAGTTGCTGCAGTTAGCAGATGACCTGAGTTGCTGCAGTTAGCAGATGACCTGAGTTGCTGCAGTTAGCAGATGACCCGAGTTGCTGCAGTTAGCAGATGACCCGAGTTGCTGCAGTTAGCAGATGACCCGAGTTGCTGCAGTTAGCAGATGACCCGAGTTGCTGCAGTTAGCAGATGACCCGAGTTGCTGCAGTAGACAGATGACCCGAGTTTCTGCAGTAGACAGATGACATGACTTGATGCAGTGACAGATGACCCGAGTTGCTGCAGTAGACAGATGACCTGAGTTGCTGCAGTAGACAGATGACATGACTTGCTGCAGTAGACAGATGACATGACTTGCTGCAGTAGACAGATGACCTGAGTTGCTGCAGTAGACAGATGACCTGACTTGCTGCAGTAGACAGATGACCTGACTTGCTGCAGTAGACAGATGACATGACTTGCTGCAGTAGACAGATGACATGACTTGCTGCAGTAGACAGATGACATGACTTGCTGCAGTAGGCTGATGACACTTTCTGTATGCCAGATCATTCATTGCAGCAAGTTTTCCACTTGGTTTGTATGTGGATTTGGCACTGCTGTGAAAACAGTTCAATGATGAATGTGAAATACTTAATTTTGCGCTTTAACCCGCCATTGCAAAGGTTTTGACACTGTGGTAGAAGAACATTTTAACTTGGAACTGAATGGGTAGAGAAGTTTTGAGTCTTTGTAAATAAACCATCCATTATGTCTGTTGGTGTGAGAAGTTTACAGTGGCTTTGTTAGTTCCTATTATGTATACATAGAGAGTTGCCTGCAGTGCAGTTCAGCTGCCCTGGAGCAGACTCTATGCAGTTGGGACAGATTTCAGCCACTGTACATCTCAGAGGTCAGGGCTGTTTGTCTATTTTTTTTTACAAGTGGGAAATAAAGGATTTCCTTTTGTTTAAACATTCCATTGTATGTAGGGTATCTTGGTCTGGATTTTACAGCCTGTAATTTGTGCTGTGAAAGGTCAAGTTTGTGTGCAGCATACTATACAAGTCTCTCGGGATGGCTTTATGCTTAATCTTCCTTTTTATTTTTAGTTTAGTTCAGATTTTTTTCAAAATAAACTTTAGAAACATTTTTATTTTGCTCCCGATTATTCCAAAAGATAACGTTGAAGTAACTGGGAAAACTTAAAAGGAGCGTGAAATACTAACAAGCCATAAATCATTGTGTATTAGTGTCTTGCATGAGTAGTGTGTCAGGAGACTGGAATTCAGGAGTTTAATTTACTGCTGCTAAGAGCGGGAGACGTTTTATGGTCAATTTAATATTCAGTAATTGTCTGTTTGGTTTCTCAAGTCGTCCTTAGTTTGAAATAATATCGTAGAAATGTAGATAGCACATATGCATTTATTTTACCACAGACGTAACCGCGAGTGTATGTGATTTGCATGGGATTGGTTGTGGCTGTACAACCTGATACCCTTCCATGTTAAAAAATGGCTTTGACCTGGTGTTGACTGAAGAATTTGTTAATTTTCAATAATGATGTAACACTTGGAGTTACATTGTGTTGTTTAAAGCCCCCTATACACCACATACAATTACCATGCAATTTCTGTACAATCAACTTTTCTTCTACCAAAACCATGTAATATGAGGACCTTTCTACACCTTCCAATCACTATGTATTCTATCAGGGAGGTCACTATACTACATAGTTGTTGGTAGATCTGATGGTTTAGTGTTCCCTTTATTTTTTTGAGCAGTATATATTACTGCAATATGGTTTGCAGGGACTTGTAATGCCACAAGCCTTGGATACAGTTAACTTATAGCGACTCTCAAGCAGCTCAAAACTACAACTGCTCTACAACTTAAGCTGGGCATACACTGTTAGATTTTTCCATTCGATCATCTTAAAAAACTATTGTTTTAAGCTGATCATTTTAAAATTGACTCCTTTTTAGCTAAATCTATCAACCAAAAGGGATCCAAATCATACAAAAAACAATCGAAAAGCAATCGAACATGTTGGTAAATTTCAGTAGATCGTTCAAGTATCTGACTATGAGTTATTTTGATGGATTTGTATCTGATGGTACTATGGGGCATGTGTACAGGGCTAAGGAAAGGAATCGATTGGTTGTGAATGGATCACATTATGTTTCCCAAAACTATCCTTATTTGAGATGATTGAATGAAAAATCGAGCCATGCATGTCCAGCTGTAGGCCAAGAGATACACCAATACCCCTTGCGTTAATCGCATGCCTTGACGGGGATGTCGGCGCATTTGCATGACTTCCTACCCCACCTGTTTACACTGCATTTATCTGGTCCACTAGCAGAGAGGTTAATGCAGGGCAGTACACCAACCTCCGCTGTCTGCCCTGCCGGTGGACCCGATGAACCCTGTGGAAATAGGCAGGGGGTAAGTCATGTATATGTATGGGCTGTGTGTACATCCCCATCAAGGCATGAGATTAAAGCAGGGGGTATAGGTGCATCCCATAACGCCCTGGTAACTTAGCCTTAAGTTGTCCATCCATGTCTCAATTTTCAAAAGATTTGAGCACAATGTAGCAACGTGCGTTTTCACCGCTCTCGATTGCGCTCTAATCTGTAAACAAATCTAGCTGTGGATGCCTTTCAGCTGATCCCACTCAAAGACAGGTCTGTCCAGCAGGTAATGGACATGTTCGAAAGTCATTCAGTGATTCCCATCCAAAGGATTGACTGGGAATCTGGCACCTAAAGTGGTGTGTTTTGACTGTCCAATCGACGGGCACCCAAGCGCAGCGTTGTGACGTCATTGTGACATCACCACACGGCAACGGGTCATCTATCGAGCGCCCGTCATGATGTGGATGAACACCTTTAGAGTCTAATGTTAAAGATTTGCATTAAGGTTTCTAGGTATATCTCGGATTATGGTTGTATACATTTTTTCGTATTCCTTATGTTATAATGGTGTTTTGTCTGTACTGCACAGCAGTAAAATGACTTTACTTTCTAGAAGACCGGGTTCAGGTTATGTGGACTGTTCCCTGCCAGTGTTGATTTTGTTTGAAAGCTTTTTATACAATCTGGAATTCCCTTAAAATTCCACTTCCTTTTTAGAGTCAATTGCCTTGTCTAGAAGGTTTACTTAATTGAAATTTACTGTAAAAAAAGGCTTGTCGCCCTCACATTCCTTGAAATTACATGCTTTCCTTGTGTAGTTGTGGAGGAACAAAGGATTTGGTTTAGTTTAAATTAAGTTGTGGGGAATTGGTTATGTCTGTGAAATGTATTTAGTTCCCTTGTGACAGACCTAAGGCTTTATGGTGCCCATTGTGCAGCCTTTAGGGCTCTTAAAGATAGTGTTTGCTGTGTGTTTGCTTTTTCTTAATAGACTGGTTTGGTTTTATTTCTTATGCTTTCTTAATTTTGTTTTCTTGATGCATATCTATTGTCTAACAACTCCTTGCTGACTCTGATCTTCTATAGCCCCTATTCCATTTTCTGTAGAATACATAAATGTTTTTATTAAACTTGACTTTCCATGGTTGTGATGCTTGTTAAGTGGTGTAAAGCTTTGTAAATGTGGCATTTTCCCTCCTGTAATCAATTGTACAGACAGGCTGCTCAGAAATCTCTAAACAAGCCCAATGGGCTTTATAGTGGTACAAGCAAGAGATGTGTCCTACCCTACTGGAATGGGGCCTCTATACATCTGATAGATTTCCATCACGTCCATGGCCAGTTATCATTAGACTAAAATTAGCTTTTTTTTGGATTTTCATTTGACATATACTTACATTTACCCAATTCAAAAAGATGTTGGCTGTTCAACTTTTAAGACTTGTTTAATTGAAAAAGATAAAAAATGTTTGTACCACAGAAAACTGGACTGAATCAGGCCGCAAGTGAGGTTAACTATTTCAGAAATTGCATGGATAGGGACAAACGTACTCTCCCTTTTATAGACCATTATCAAATGTTTACTGTGGAGACCATCAAACATTTCTAGAGAAACTTTGAATGCAATAAATAAGATTTGTTTCTTATCTTTAACTGCAGGCTATGCCAACACCCAAGATTTCTAAAGGGAATAAAATCCCTGTACTGCTGCCTGCCAAGTTGTGTCACATTCCAATTTAGTGCAGTATGATGAATTTAGGATGAAATCATCCTGGTAAACAAAATTTTATCTGAGGTAAATTTGTGTGAGGTAAATGTATGTGAGGTAAATTCATGTGAGGTAAATTCCTCTGAGGTAAATTGGCGTGAGGTGAATCGGTCTTCCTAGGCCGCAGACCCAAAGGCCAGGGTTACTGATTAACATTTTCAGGTGGCAAAGCCGAACAATTCATTTCTTATCACAAGGATGTAAACTGTGTACCTGGGGTGTGAAAATATTTTCTCTGGCTGTTGCTATGAATTATATATTTAGACCTTAAATAAACCCAAGGGTGTTAGTCAGCAATCTATTGGGATATAAGGGAAGCTGCTGTACAACTAAGGTTCACCCTTAGAGAATACATTAACGAGTATAAAGTCTGCAACTAACTGTGATAATCTTCAAGCATAACTATAATCCATTCATATACTTATTATTCTTGGAGGCCCACAAGTCTGGACTACTGTTTTCATAACAATAAAAGTGGTTTATTTTTATCATGATGTGTCATGAATTTTTTCAAGCAGTCGTGTTAAATGACTGAAAGGTCCAGATTATAACTCGGGTAATGTAATGTTACATTGTTGTAATATTATATCTGACTGGTTAGGACTTGTCTTCAATAAATGATATCCTCATTAGTTCAAAAGAGAAGCTTCATGAGGAGGAATCTCCCGAGCATCTGTCTGTACAAGACCCAATGTTTTTTGGTAGTTTACCAAGTGATGCTCATGTATCCAATAACTGGTATCAAATGACCTCCGGTGACGTGTGCTGTTGTGGGTTATGAGAAGATTAATGTCTTTCTAAGGATGCTGGAATGGTTAATACCTGCTTTACCGGCATCTAATCAGAGCTTTACTGTTCCAAAGTAGGTCATTCAAATTCAGATAGTGAGCCAAAGGGCCTTCAGCAGATTCATGAGTCTTCCTGGCACAGAGCAGGCCCAGGAAAGGTGAGATGTGTTTATGGGTTTTTGCACGGTCCCTGATTAGTTGGCTCATATCGTGAGCTGCTGCGAGGCAGGAGGGTCTGAAATATGCTACAGAAATGTATACAAAGGCTCCCAGCCATGTTCACTGGCCAGCTTGTCCTATGTGATCACATCCAGATGTGCTGCTGTGCGTCTCAGGGCAAATGATTCGCTTCCACCGTGCTGACGTCTTGCTGGTGAAATATGAGCATGTGCGCATATTTGCTCACTGTCCCTGATTTCCTGCATCAGAATCCGTCCCAAGCTTGGTCAAGTAGGGGGACTTGGTTCTATGACTGTTTTATTGAAAATTTGGAGCTTACATATAAGCCAACATTTTTCAATTGTGGAAAGGGTGGGTCCCTGGATCAACCATGGTTTAATTATCTCAATAATTTAAGTTTAAAGCCCCTAAACATGGGATCGTCAATAGAGATGGGCGAACATCGCCATTTACTGTCCGCGAACGGGCGGGTCGGACTTTTAAATAAGTCCGCCGTCCGCCCTGTTCGCGGACACATTCAAATTCCCCGCCTCTAGGCGGGGAATTTGAATCGGAAAAACCGGATGTGACGTCAGGGACCGCAACCTGGAACGCATAGTTCCTGGTTACGGGCGCAGGATGTGACGTCACTGATGTCACTTCCTGCTCCAAGCCGGATTTTTCACTACAAGACCGGCTGCATGCCCGGTCTTGTAGTGAAAAGATTCTTCCTCCGGCACGATCTCGCAGGTTCTGATCCTGCCGGAGGAAGAATTTAGATCTTCTTCTCGTCGGCGAACGGGGCGGGTCGAACACCCGTACTGTCCGCCGGCGAGAGGATGGGCGAACATGCTCATTCGCCGCCGAACTGTTCTCCGGCGAACAGTTCGGTCCATCCCTAATCGTCAACATAACTGCTAGAGTAACTGCTGTAATGAAGAGTTGTGTGAACAAAGTTTACAAAGTATAGTATCGTTATAGCACATACACGGGTCGGTACCGGTGAGATCAATGACACGTTCAAGCCCAACGTGGTGACGTCACAATGACGTCGCTAAGCTGCGCTTGAGTACTCGTCAATTGGACGGGAATCGATAAGCACCACTTTAAGTGCTCGATTCCCGTTCCATCTTTTGGATAGGGACACTGGTCTCCATCAAAAGGAATGGCGATCGACCGGGGTTTTTTAACATGTTCCTTCCTTGTTTGACCGACCTACCCACTTTTGATAGCCACCCCTAGCCGAGCAATCGAGCAGCTAACTACCCGTGCATGGGTACCTTAAGATCTATCAATTGTGCAAAGAGCTGTAATAAACATGAATTATGTGCATAACAATAGAGTCTCCACTGCGTTTTTTTTGACAATGATAAAACACATCTTTCACACCCCCCAATAATGGTCAATGGGGGCATCCCCGCGGTTTACTGCGGCATAGCACAATGTGTCTTTTAGAACACGGGGCTTCTCATTCTTAAAGACTCATGACGTCATGAGTATTGATTGGACAGCAAATTTAGGCTATGTTTCCACTAAGCGTATTGCTTGGCGGGAGGTCCTGATAGAGCACATAGACCTTACCTGCCCAGCGGATGCTGTGTTTAGACATCCGCCAATGCAGAGGCTCAACGTACTCAACTACGTTCAGCCTTGCATCGGCGGAACGGCTCGGCGCAGTGAAGACACAGCATCTGCCGAGCAGGTAAGTAAACGTGCTCCGCCAGGACCTACCGCCAAGCTATACGCTTAGCAGAGGGGGTCCCGACGTATGTGAAAACATAGCCTACTACCTAGTGTACCTGTTATACAAGTACACTGAATACATTGTATCCACATCATACCTTCAGTGTTGCCGCATGAAAGATATAATTTTCCACAATGACAGGTGTGCACTCACTTGTGTGAGATACTGTATATAGAATATACCTTTGTCCACTAACATACTAATGTTTCTTTACCTTAGATGACGTTAAAACCGTTTATTTTTCCACCTAAAAAGCGAACCTGGGTTCTTGTCATTTGGAAAGTTGTCTTTGGGGCATGGAATCTTACACAAGAGAGGCCAGGATGGGAAACTTGGTCTTGTGCTTGTGTACAGTGGATGGAAAGTTCGTTCAGCGGTGAGACTTTTACACATGAGTGATGGAGCGGCAGTACACAGGACCCTCTCTGTGTATCACCCCGGCTTCTTTAAACAGACTTTCACCTTTTTAATTACAGAGGCATTTCTCATTATGTTAGAATCCTTGGCATTGGTTTTGATTTAAGGCCTGTGTAATCAGTGGTTGCATGCTAATTAGACAAATGAGTTTGGAATTTGGTCGGAGTGAATGGGTGGAATGTGAGGATGCCAGGGGCTTTCATGTAATGAATGTAATAAGGAGGATATGTGGTTTTGTTCTTAGCTGTTGGTTGTCTGTGCCAGGGCACAAATCTGTTTATACATCCCCAGCATGTCTTCAGCGTGTTTATTTAGTGCAATTCTTTTTGTTCTCCAGCTGCTTGTTCCCAGAGTGTGTTATAACTGTAATTACTATAATGCTTAATAGGGCTGGCCTCTTAGGAATTAGTAAAACCAGGACATCGGTTATTTAATAAATAAAAAAAAATTGTCAGCCTTTTCAGGCCTCTGTTAATATGACTTGTAAAATCTAGGATGGTAAAGTTAAGTTAAAGATCTTAATTTTAGTTTACCTATCTTGGTACTTTAAGCCCCCCATACACCTTTAGATTCCTCCATACAATTTCCATCAGACCTACCAACA
>CM070037.1:103000570-103039079 GCA_036250615.1 Ptychadena robeensis | reverse complement strand
GGACTTCTAATTCACTATATATGTTTTACATTTTATATAAACTTTCTTGCACCTTATGTTTCAATTTAATTTAGTCATTTAGTATTGACTTAATCATCGGTTATTTTTTCTTCATGATGGTGTGGCATTTTAATACATACTTTTGGCCATATAGGGCTGTAAATCAGTGGCTGGCGAGCCCTATGCTTCTGGCATCCGTGGTTATAACAGTTCAATATGGAATGTAGACCTTTTATAAAGAGACCTCTGTTCAGCTTTGGTCAGGGTAATATCAGTACCTCAGTTTCGGTTGGCCGGGAGGGGTTCTCGCTCTTTACCGTGTCATCAGCTCAGTAAATACTTACTTTGAGTCACAGTGCTGTGGATTGACATGCTGGGAAATATGGCATTTACAGAAGTCCAGCAGGTGGGAACTATACGAGAAGCATCTTATCAGGTGTCTTGTTGAAAGGAAAGTAACTGACTGAGCAGATAAATATTACATTGAAGGACCTATTTACCAAAAGAGAGAATGACTATAACAATCAGGGTCCTGTGTGAAAGTGCCAATTGTACAATAGATATATTCATATGAACTATTTGTCTTCCAAAGGTAGTCATACATAGGTCTTTTTCTCAGCCGATTTTTGCCCGATCGAACGGCGCACATGTTCACATCGATCAATCAGACAGGAAGTCGAGTGCTGCCCACCCTGAACAAACGACCCAAAAAATCGAAATCAACCAAAAATCGGATCAAATTGATCCGACACGGAGAAAATTGCTCACTTCCTGTGTGATTGACGCATAGGTCCCTATGCTACAGCCATTCTGATTTTGAGGAATTGACCTTTCTGGCGATCGGCTCCTGTCAAAATGGACCCTGAATGTGCCATCAATTGCAAAACGATCATTGGTCTGGAATCGATCGTAGACAAATCAAGGTGTCTATGGCTACCTTTATAGTCTATATCAGTGGTTCCCAAACTTTCCTTGCAGGGCCCCCCTTTTCCATTTAGGAACATTATGGAGCCCCCTTCCTATTCAAATACATGTTCAGAATGAGGGCCTGCACTCCTCTGTAATACATTTGCCCGCTCCCCCCGTTTGGGAACCACTGGTCTATATGTAGGTGACTAGCCAAGTTTTGCACTTTTCCACCAACATTTTCTAGTTTGGCCTGAGAAAGGTTAGAGGCTTTTGATATATATGTGCCCAAACATCAACTGCCTTTTCAACTCTTAATTTCCATAGTGAAATCCGGGCAGGCCAAAATCTCTCTAATCTCTACCCATCTAGAAGCTATGGTCGATCACCGGTATCTCTCTCTGGTGCTTTAAAAGCATTTTGTTTTTCATTGGATCTCCAAAAGTTGGATGCACGTCCACAACCACCCATACTGATAAATAATAACATTGTCTAATGTGGCATACTGGATAGGAACTATGATCATTTAGCCAACCAATTGTAGCTTCAGCTCCCTGCTAAATCAGACAATTGATGAAGGATGGGTGTTGAAAAAACCCCAATCAGCAATCAGTTTTTGAAAGTGTCCTTGACATTGGCTTGGTTAAGTATTTCCTAGAGATCAATTATTGGGCCTTTTTTGTAGACATTAGCAGTGGTCATTGATTGGTTTATCATTGAAAATTGTACTAAAATCTCCTGAGTCGTCTACCTCATAGAGTTCTCCAAATCCTTATCATGGACACCAAACAAATTATTGCTCTTAAGCCCCCCATACACCACATACAATTACCATGCAATTTCTGTACAATCAACTTTTGTTCTACCAAAACCATGTAATATGAGGACCTTTCTACACCTCCCAATCACTATGTATTCTATCAGGGAGGACCCAGCACTACATAGTTGTTGCAACTCCGCACGTTAACGTAAATACCATGTAGCCTGCATTTTAGCTGATGCAGTGCAAGCATCTACCAAAGCATCTGTAATGTGGGACCGGACGTGGTTTTTATTTTATTGTAGAAATGTTCTGGATTTTTTTTTCACACAACAAGAAGTTGTTTCTAGAAGTTTTTTTTTTTTAAAGATGACGAATAAGCCAGTCTCTGAGCAATGAGTGTTGGCTCCCATTTTATAAAAAGTAATTTTTTGATGCTTCTGGTCAGATGACGTCTTTCATTTGCAGCAGGACATCGTGCTGGACTATGTACAAATATTCCTGTTTAGTGTAATTCTCACTTCTTGGCATGTCTGTCATCTCCCGATAACTACTTCAAGTGACATACGTCAAACATGTTTGTTTTGTAAATAGCAATTAATTTTGTTTCGTTAACTTGCTCAGTAGCAGACTTTCCACTAATGACAGATGATGGAAATTCATATGTGGCCTAATCTACATTTTCTGACAATTTGAGATCACCTTTATTTTTTTTCCTCTTATTATAGTTGGTTGGTGCTTATTATAAGATCAGTTTTGTTGTGACTTAAGCCGCGGATCGACCATCGTGTACACTCCCGAAGGTCCATCTGCAGCGAAATTGGACACAAATGTATGCTTAAAAGCTCAATTGATGCCATCACGTGTGGTCGATCTGTTGGGAGATCTGCCACAAATCTAATTGTCTGTGGCTGGCTTTAAAAGTGGCAAAAGTTTTTGAAGTGATCTAAAGCCTTGTCGAATAGCTACATTTTTAACTATTGCCACTTCAAGTGATATATTTATTGACTACCAATATTTAAATTGCACATTTATTGACTGCCAATATTTAAATTGCACATTTATTGACTGCCAATATTTAAATTGCACATTTATTGACTGTTAATATGTAAATTGCGCAAAAAAGTGGCTGATAGAAAGGATCTACCAGACTTGACATGGGACTTACAGACTTAAAATGGCCTTAAATAATAAGTCTAGGGGGTGAATTTAAATGAGTTTGATTGAACTCTGCAGCTCCTGCTCTCCTTGTCTGCTCGCTGTGATTTAAGACTTCATAATCTGGAAGTGACCGTTATTGGGATGGAGTTGACCTCTGGGGCATGTAAAAAAGAAACTTTCCTGCATAGAAAAAGATTAACAATTTACCCCCTGTGCTGCTGATTGCTGTTCTTTTTTTAACTCTAGCATCCAACACCTCCTAACTCAATCTATGTGTCCAACTTTATTGGTTCCTTAGAAAAATGTGTCTCTGTCTTGTGTAGCATTACTTCATGACAAAAATGAAAAGTAGTTAATTAAAAATGCTTGATTGTCGGGTAGGAACATTGCAGGAGCTCACACAGGTCAAGCTTTTCAATTGTTTTGTATCCGATCAGGTATTTGGTGAATGAGCACACACCCTTATCTTAATAACTAAAAAGGAATTACATTTAAGAAAGCCACTTTGAAACAATTACACTTTGCAGTAGTACCATCATTCTACTGACTGACGATATTTAAACTGCTTAAAAAAAGGAAACAATAGAAAGGCTTTATCTCCCAGGGACATGGGACTTGAAGACTTAAAACGTCCAAATCATACCAAAAGTCACATACAAAAAAATACATTTTGATACTAGGTTTTGGACAAGTTTGATCAGAGCAATAATATGAAAGACATTTAAATACATATACAAATTTAAATACAAATACTTGATATGATTTATATAATCCAATAATAATTGCCAACATGCTTGATGCTGACCACTTCCCAACACGTTTCACACTTTGGCTTCTTCAAGAGCTTTACAGGTTTACCATATTAGGATACATATAAATACTTTCGATTTCTCTGTTACAATTAATATGTTGGTTTCCTACAATAAAAAAGGTACATACAGACAGATAAATGTATTACAGGCAGACAGGTCATGCACGTCCTTGGCCACCCACCTGCAACCCCTTTGTGGTCTAGATTATAGAAACTATTTGTGCTATGTGTGCGTGTGTGGTTGGATTCTCGGTTGGTACATACAGCCCCTTGTGTGCACATTTTTTTGGGCCCAGTCAGTCAGTTAATTTAAGCAGCTTTACTATTTGAAAATAAAGGAGGATTAAGTACCAGAGACCAGGACAAATATCACCATAGTTACTAAGAGATGTTCTATGTAGACTCCGAACAATGTCCTTTTACTAACCACTGAAGAGAGGCATTTTGTTGTTAACATTAGAATCGTAGCACATGATTTATGAAGTGTTCTATTGGCATGCCTAGTATACACCGTCAGGATTTTCACAAACTTTGTCTAACGCTTCAAATGGTGTAATATTATTCCATTGTATTGTTACTACTTTGTATATAATATGGAGGAAAGGTTTTTTTGTGCATTGTGTGTGCAATGTCTTCTAGTTGGCATGTCCTGTGCCAGGGTTTGGGTTGAATATTTGTAAATTACCATATTTTTCATTCCCTAAAACTCTCCGGACCATAAGAAGATTCCATAGTTTTTGAGAGAAAACATAAAAAAAAATCCTAAACCCATTCACATATAAAATGAATATGCAGCATGTTCCAGCAACCTGTGCAGGGTTTCAGCATGCAGTATTCACCCTATATTGCTCCAACTAAGCCAAAATGCCAGTGCCAGGAGGAAAGGCTTAGTTCTAGCTGAGTGTACATTATGTGTGTAAATACACTAGCAGTACCCTTTTTTGAACCCATTGACCAACTTATGAGGATTCACATGTTACCATCTGGCACTAACCACTTACCCATGAGCAGCTATTGACACATAAGAGGAGGAATGAGTCTGTGTCAAGTGAGCCCTGTCTCTTGGGATGCTGGCCTTTTGGCCTGACTGGAGGAATAACACTGTCACCCCCTCTTCTGTCAGGACATAAATCAGTTCTGTAATAAATTTATAAATCAGTAGAGCCCATTCACCACTTATTCTGTTCCAATCAAGACACATTCCCTGTTCTGTACAACCTACCTCTTGTGCTCCAGCGTTCATTATAATAGCAGCAGTGGTTTTTGGACGAAGGTGGTGCGAGGATCAGAGTGTGAACTAACTAAGTGGTTAATTTAACCAGCCATCAGCCAAAGTCTGGGCCTCTCAAAGCTAATATAGAAAAGTAACATAAGTAATGTAGAAAAGTAGTAACATCTGTGGCTAATGAAATAGAAATGAGTATTGTTCTTGTAGTGGTCACGTAGCATAGAAAGCAGATATTTCACTGTTTGTAGGAAAGACGCTGGGATTTCACATTTGTGTGCGTGACCCTTCCACTGACTTAAACAAATAGATGACATTGTATATGCTGTTTACATTCTGTTGTTTTTAAGCAGATGGATACTTGATTCTGCATAGCATGGTATAAACATAGTATAGTTCTCCGTGATCATTCAAGAAGAAGCTCTATATCACTGTACATACCTGGGGGTCCATATAGGTAGCTCCTGGTTTAATCGTGGGGTTAGAATGTCACATGGGACTATGTATGAGTACAACTATTAAACTTTAGCTTTTCTTTAACTAGAGGTGGTTGCAAAAGTTCAATTAGTATATTTGGAAGTGAATTGAAAAGCCCCTGAACATGGGATCATCAAAATTGCTGGATATGTATAGAAGGGCTGTAGGAACATTTATGCTTTTGCATAAATTAAATAAAAATTAATAAATATTTTTGACTCGAAAAATGATAATTTTGGATGAATTACTGTATTTTTCACACCATAAGACACACTTTCCAAAATCGAGGGGAGGGAATACCTGTGTCTTATAGTGTGAAGGCATGGCTGTAGTGGGTTGTGCCTTTGCTTCCTGGCGGCCCCTTCGCTCTCCTGGTGATCAGCCTAGCCGGGGAGGTGGAAGATCTGCCCGCAGGAACCCCGCCATAACGACATAACTGACATAAACAAGTGGCAGAACATCTGAAAGGGCGGATCTTTCCCTACGGCTCTGTGCCTTCTTTTCTCACACAGCGGCAGATGCAGATGGGAGAGCCACCTGTGGGCTGTTCTTCCATCTGCACTGTATGTGAGTTGCACTCAAGTTGCCCAACTCACATACAGCTCTCCTTTCGGGCCGTAGGCTGGGAAGACAGATTCCTTGCATCCTTTGCTCCCGCTCTGCTGGACGGAGCATGGCACTCCAGCCAGAAGCTACGATGTATAGAGTGCATGCTATACAATGGAATGTCTTATGGCCCAAAAAATATGGAAACTATCCACCCCTCTTGATTACAATATTGGATTATACTATGTTGCAATGTTAGAGACATTTTTTTTTAAATAACGTATGGAAGGACTAGAACCCTTGTTGAGCAATTTCATTTTGTGCATGCTTGGCAAGTTACTCACACATGTGCTCATGGGACATGTAGGGAAGTAGCCCTCGTATAGACAGGAGTGTATACTCCTTCTATAGAACGTTTGGGGCAGCGCTGGCACAGGAAGACAGAGGAAGAAACATTGAATAAAAGTAATACAAATGCTGTTTATCCATTAAGTATTGTTTGTAGGTTGTGTGGGGGTTCAGCTCAAACGGTGTCTCCAAAACATCAATCTACACGATTGTTTACCTTTTAGGGCTCCTGCCCGTCTTTATTTGTACACAAATCAGTCCAAATATAACGTACCCTTGGCAAGGGTTAATTTTACTCCAAAATAAAAAGTCCAGAAAATGCCACACCACCTGGCTTCGCACCTTACAACAAAACGGATTGTCCTGGGTTCAGGTTCCCTCGCAGCAACAGGCCTCACACTCCCTGTGAGTCCCCTGTACCAGTTGCTCCAGTACCACAGGCTTGGGCCCCACACTCCTTGTGTGCCCGTCTCCAACTTCATCTGGGACCCCTAACACACTGGACTCTGCAGCTATTTGGAGTCACACCTAGCTCCAATCACCTGCAACCCAGGTGTTAACTGTTTACGTGTTCCGGGGGGAATAGAGAGGCCCACCCAATTCCATCCTCTCTATCCCAGAGTCCGGGAGCCCTTTAAGAAAACAAAACAAAAACAAAACACATCTAGCAACCTAATGGTGCTGGCCAATAATCATTCCCGGACTCCTTCCAGGAACCACCAAACTAATTCACGATCTCATTTCACAGTGACAGATGACCAGTCTGTCACAGTTGGAACAGTTATTTTGCACAAGTGTTTGATAACCCTTTAATATTTGTTCCAGACGTTTTGATTTTATTTAATATATACTCCTATTGACCTCTGAATGGATACTGATCAAAACCAGCATTGGGATTCACTTCCTTTACCATTACCCTAAGCTGCTCGTGTGTTTAGATTATAAGCATCCAGTAGTTTTTAAATGTGTAACACTTATTATGCTATTACACTAAGGAGCTTAGCAATAGATCAGAACAAAGCTTCTCTTGGATATAAAACAGGACATTAAAACTCTTATATGTGTTGTGATAGCGCTTCTTGTCCTGTGTTCCCTTTATGACATTCGTTGTAATATCATGTCATATACTGGACAAGTATCTGATCTAAAATTCAGTTCAAAATAAACCTGAAAAAAACAGAACTTGGTCACGCACCGTTCATCTTGGT
Organism: Ptychadena robeensis; assembly: GCA_036250615.1. Lineage (NCBI taxonomy): Eukaryota > Metazoa > Chordata > Amphibia > Anura > Ptychadenidae > Ptychadena > Ptychadena robeensis. Next base: position 103,031,637 of record CM070037.1, on the reverse strand, counting down.
AACAGGAAAGGAATGGGAATCCGTTTGTGGCAGTCGATCAATATTGATTGACAATGGTTTATTAACATTTCAATCAAATCAGAAATCCTTAAAAAAAAGATGGATGCATGACTAGATTCATTTGTGAATAGTGTAGGGACACCTTCATGGAGGATGCTTCCTTTGATTGGACATCATCCTCATTGTTCAGGACCCTTTTACACCAGACCCCATTGCAGTCATGATGCTTCTCTGCAGTAACGCAAGGTCCACAAGTTTCAATAGCAAATTGTTCTGCCCTCCACACTGTGAGTTGCTTTATGCTTTAACCCACTAGTGCAGCACGTTAACCCAAATGCCCTGCACTGTGCATTTAGTCTTCCATACAATAGAGGGAGACCTAGAGCCGTGGTATGTGTTAACATCCTGGCAGTAAGCCTGACTTTATCCTAAGTTAAGCCGTTCAAAGGTAACCCGCAGTCAATCGGGTTAGGGGGGTGGAAGGCTTGCCTGTCATTTCAGCAGGTCCCCCCACATTCTAATCTTCGGATCTGTGTGTGTGTGGGGGGGGGGGGGGGGGGGGGGGGGGGGCGGAAAGGGGGCCTAAACGTAGCAGACTTGGTGGATCTGCCCTCACTTCGCATTGGTTATGTAGGGGAGTGGGTGTGTTGGATACATTTTTTGTAAAAAAAAATATATATATTTTTTTTTTTTATATGTAGTCTTTCATTTTGAATCTGTACCCAATAAAATTCAAAATTCGAATTTACAAGTAAGCACATTGTTACAGATTTAAAAATTATCTCTGGATTTGTTTGTAAGGCTCCAATGATTTGTTTTACCACATGGGGACCGTGCAGTGCAGCCACCACCTGTTTTGCCCTATGGGAAATGACGTTACAGTCTGGGTTGTGGTCTGGGTCAGAGGGGCGGCACAGCATGAGTGACGGATCCACAAATCCGGGCCAGCCTTGTGGATCCACTGGCGTCCCGTGGACTCACCATAAACACATTATGCGCCCCTTGGAGTGGGCGCAGTATGTGACATACGCAAACCACTCCCGATGTGTGGCGCAGTTTGATAATGGAAAGTTAGGGGGGGAAGTATTGCAGACATGGCGAATACTGCGCCATAAACGATCAGAAACAGCGGGACACGCCACAACGTTATGGATGCATGGAGGTTAATGCAGGGTTTAGTTACCTGCAGTCAAAGTGCGTGTAGTGTGAAAGGGACCGTTAATGTGTCTCAAACCAAACATTTAAAACGGTATGTGCGATCCGTACATCACCTTTTACCTAATACAAAGAACAAACCATTGTGCTTTTCTTGTGAAAAGAACACTAACTATTTTAGAAAGATTTGACCTTTTGAGGAGTAAAAAGAAAATTTAGATGCAATAATATTTACCTGGTAATCTTCCAAAAAGTTACACATAGCCGTGACTGTAGTAATGATTCAGAACTATTGCAGTCACCAATTCGTAAATCTTCCATTGTTCCAATTATGGGTGGTGTTCACTGACGTTCAGTAGTCCTCGGAGAATCGCCCCCAATATAATGAGCTGTGTTTGATTACAGACTACACACTTGCACTCACGTGTGTCCCTCTGCACAACATAAACACGGCACGCTCAGATGGCTGTGTGTGACCAATTCTCTGTTTTTATTCTTTTGTCAATATAAGAAAGGAAATAGTTGTTTAATACCGAGACGCAAACAGGCAAGGGAGATGAGGTCATCGGAGCAGACTCGCACTTCTGCTGAAGCAAGAATCCTCAAGTTCTCTTCAAGGGGAAATGGCCCAAGTCAATAGAAAATGTTAGTAGCCTAAATTATTAAGCTAGCCATACACGTGTCGGATTCCATGTCCAATCGATTCATCATCCGATCGATTCCGGCGATTCTGCCGGGAATCGCAGGTGTGATCAATCGGCCAATTAAGAGTATCCATCGCTGCATACCACCTTGTCCAACGGATTCCGGCACGATTCCGGGACGATTCCGTGTCCGATTCCACCTCCGATTCCACCTCACAAATGGCAACTCCCCCTGATCTGTGCAGAATCGGATCAAAAAGACCAACATGTTGGTTCTCTGACGGATCCGATTCTGGGCCCCTGAACGATCGGACGTGATCGGACGGACAAGGTGGGCTGCACACGATTCCGGCACGATCGATTCACGTGCACGCGCCCGGAATCGATCGGCCCGGAATCCGGCCGGAATCCGACCCGTGTATGGGGGCCTTTATTATTAGCTTTAAACATATTACGCAGCACTGTACATTAGAGTTGAGATGCAACAAAAGATAACACACAGGTGCAGGTTATGACACAAGAGGAGTTGAGGACCCTGCCAGATCGGCACCTACACTTGTTTTCTGTTGGTTGTTGCAGCAGAAGACAATGGCAAAGTATTTGTTTAATAAAAGGGGTTTTGTTTAACATTGTTATGTAAAGGTGAATTTATACGCTTCCACTGACCACCCCAAAAACCGCCATCATTCGGGAAGGGCATCATTGCGTCACTTTTCAGGTGGTTGGCAAAAAGTATAAGGGTCTCCATACAAGAGTCGATACTCGATTGATGAATGATCAAGCAGAATGTGGTGACGCCATTGTGGTGTTTCCATGCTGTGCTTAAGCGTTCGTGGATTGAATAGCGAATCGATGCGCACCACTTTGCGTATTTACCAACATGTTGGTTCCCTGTTTGATCCACCTTGCCTCGAGGGTGGCCACACTTCATTCCAGAACGATCAATCACAGCAAACGCGCACAAATTCTTAAGTTAAGCCCACAGCTTTTTTTATGCAGCTTTTACAATTTTTATTTGCGCTCTGTCTGATATTAATGTTTAACATACATACTCCTCTTTTAGTTTGTGATAAGGTTATCGTTTGTGGAAACCTTTTAATAATATAACAAGAACTGTTGAGATCACACACCTATGTCCTAGTTCAGTTTTGAAATGTTATTCACTTGATGACAATTCTCATCAACCTTCGTCTTGTAGATCATAAATTCATTCATACCTGTCAAGTTTTCCCTTAAAATGACAAGAAGCTACATTACTGACGTCACTTCCGATATTTGGACAGCTGCTTCCGCGTTCCAAATGTAGAAAGTGGCGTCTCTTCCTGTTTCAGAAGCCCTCCCTCCTATTCAGTATCTGCCTAACTTAGGAGAGAGGGAGCGTTACCACTCTCTGACCTTCCTACCTTATCTTATTTTGCTCCCAAAGGTTCTCAATTACTGAACCCCCTTGTTGATTTTGATGTCATATCTAACAACAATCTTATACTAAGGTTCTAAATAGGCTTGAGCTTGCCGGATGGAGTTATAAACCTTTAGGCTGCAAATTAAAAAAAGGCAACTTAACCTGATAATTATTTCACTTTATCTTTCAACATTTCTTTTCCATCTACCATTGGTGGTTTGTCCACTTTTGGAGATTGTATACACAGTGTTAACCTACAGACGGTCCCCACACAACAGAAATGCTAGAGAAGTGCAGCCAAAGATTAATAAGCGTCGCTCTATTTCTTACTGTCAATTTCTGCTCTCTTTCCCCCTCTATGTGGACATGCGGAGTCTGCAGATTTTGATACATGACGTCCTCCTGCTCCTTGGAAGGTCTGGTATAGCTGTTATCCTGATGGTTGCAAAGAGTTGTGTAACATGAGACATGTAGGCAAGTTGCAACTAATAATAAACTGGATTTTTAGGTTTATTCAAAACATATGATAAAATAATCATTCCCTTGAGCCAAGACATTAATCCCCAACAATCAGGGCAGTTTAGAGAGGACGAAACTGATGGCTTTTCTTTTCAGTCCAAAGTTTTTAGGGCTCTGTGCAACAGATTTTGGTATTGGGATATAGAGAACATTTAAATGGCTCCCTTGGTTACATGACAATTCTTCTTCAGGAGAAGCAGCATGAAACAATTCTAAAATCAACTCAATAAAACACTCCATGTTAAGATGGAGTTGACAGTTGAATTAGACCCTAAAAAGATGAGAAGGATTGGACTGTGAACTCCTGATCATAATGGATGGAACCATCTGAAGGCCAAAAGATGGGGCAGTCCAGAAGTCGATGAGTTTTGTATTTACCCTAACATTCTGCATTGCAATAAAACCAGACTTGTATCTCCTCCCATATGCAAATAGCTGCTCATAGGTAAGTTGTTCAGTGCCAGATTGTAAAATGTGTCTCTTCGTGATTTTATGAGTGTGTTCAGAGAATGGGTACTGCTAGTGTATAGACACATGCTAAAGTTTCAGCCCTGACACTCTGCTGCAGTGAAGACCTCCCTCCTGACACTGGGCTTGTGACTATTGGAATATAGAGTGAATACTGCATGGTCCATGCTTGAACAATCTGTATATTCACTTGATATCTGAATGGCTGTGTCTCTTTTTCCTAATTTTCTTTCCAAACTCTGGGGTTCGTATTATAGTGTAAATAATTTGGTAATGGGAAACTCTGTTTTTAAAGTTGTATGATTAAAATAGAGATTTTCGGTTAATATGGTCAAGCTTAAGCTCTTCACAATTGGACTGTTCCTACAATTTTTCCCGGGTCTTTTACAATCCTAGGAACACTTTTGACACCCCAACGTGCAGGGGAGTCTCACTGAAGTTCTTCTCTGCCTTACGAATAGGTAGCAGTATCGAGGTATTTGTTACTTCTTGTGGTATTAACTGTACTTGCTTCCAATCAAGTTCCAATCAAGTTTGAGGCAAGAGGACCCTCCATGGTTCTTAATATACCTTAATTTGTAGGTGGTTCCCTAGGTTTACAAATATTTCAGCTTTTAAAGCTTGTAAGTTAAGTTTAGTTTTTACAATCCAGATTCAAGTATGATTAAAACGGATTTTAATTTTTAAGTTGTTACACTATTAAGCCCTATTAGATCACTCTGTACGATTAGCTCTATTTAGCTCTACCAACAACTATGTAGTATGGTGTTATACTGATACCCTGATAGAATACATAGTGATTGGAAGGATTTGAAAGGTCCTCATATTACATGGTTTTGGTAGAAGAAGAGTGGATTGTACAGAAATTGTATGGTAAGATTGTAAGGTGTATGGGGGGATTTAAACAGAAGTTTCTACATGTATGTTTCTGGTCCAGTAAAAAATCTTGAATCTTTGGGAGCCTTCTCAGGAGGTGACCTCACTAGCGTGGAATCTTGCATTACACAAGGTAGATTGGGGCAGCTTGCTGAGGCCATTGTCCTGAATAATAACCTTGTTTGCGTCCTGTCTACATATCGTTTTCTGGCAGCCTGTAGGAAGCCAGGAAATGGTCGCTGAAGAGCTCATACAAGTTATGTTTTGATTTGGAATGGAAGTGAAGCCTACAGGTGGATTGTGCTGGAAAGGATACGTTTATGAGAACAGGATGTGTGCAGCTGCATTGGAGAAACAGAGAAGGTTTTTGTCATGATAAATCTCAGCTGTCCCTCTATATTCTCCATCAGCTGTAGGCCTGGTTTCTAAAGTTGCTGCATCAGCAGATTTTGTTTGGTAATTATTCCCTTACATGTTGCTTACCATTATTTCAATATAAAATTCAGTGATTCTTATAGACCCCCTATGTTAAAATGAAACACCAGATGAAAAACTGTGTTTACTTTCTGCGGTTGTCTTGGCGGTGGGTATGTATTTTTATTTTAAATAAATTATTGCATGACATGAAGATTAGTGGGGTGGCATGGTGATTCAGTGGTTAGCATTTTGTTAATGCTGCACTGGGTATGATATATATGTGTAAGTATGGTAGGGACTTTAGATTGTTAGCTCCTCTGAGGGCTTGTTTCCACATAGCTGTTCCGTGCAGATGGCTGCGGTGCTATCTGTGCGGCTGCAGCCGCTATCGACTGCACCCTAAGCTGTTTAGCATGGTGATGCACACGGACATCCGTGCGATCAGATGCAGACTTTGGGCATGCCCCTAGTCCAGGGATGCGGTCAGGCACGGCATCCGCATGAAAACACGATAGGGGGCGTTCAGAACCGCACCACGACTGCATCCACGTGCATCCGCACACCGGAACTTTCTTATAGAACTTTCTTTTAGAAGATCTATACTTCTGTAAGTCAGAACTCCATGATTGATAAATATCTATAGAATTAAGTACTGGTCTCCTTTACCCAACTGGTGATTGCCTTGCATATGACACTAGTGACATGTAAATCAGTATACGTCACCTAAAAAATATTTGAATTGCAAAATGTATGGTTGCTTGATTGCTGATGTGCACACACTGGGAATGGGAACTTTTTTCCCACAGCCACCAATCGAGATCAGACTTGCAGGGCAACAAATCACCTCCACGCTGTGCATGAAGATACAGGAGTTAATCCTGAAATCTCTGTGATTCATGGGGCTGTTGATAGAGGTTTTAATTGGCAGATTGTCAGTCAGTTCTCATATCTCCCAAACAGTGACAGGCTAAAATGGATGACTCTATAGATTAGAAAGCTGTAACAATACACTCGGGAAGGGCGTATATCATTCCTCTTGTATTCGTCATCCAATATCCTAACTTGCTGGTTAATAGAATATTGTCCTAGTAAGTACCGGACACAAGCGTATTGATTCTGCATTTTATTATGGAGGCTCAGTTACACAGGTCAGCGTGTTCCCTTTTCATTACCACAGAACAATTGAACACTTAAGTGTACAAACAAACCAAGTGAATGCAGTTGGTTGGCTTGTGCCAAATGCATAACTTCCCTCTGTGCTGGGATTAAAGTATGTGTAAACCCAGTCACTAACTTCTCCGTTTACTTAAATCCAGTCAGTAAAATGTAATGTAATCTTTGATGATAATTACATTATTTGCATCTTTCATGGAAAACCTAGTTGAGGCACTTTCCATTATAGACGGACAACACTACTCCTATCTTCTAATGTCTCCCATTTATTGTTCCTCTGTTACACATTTGATATTTCAATGCACAGGTATGGTCTGTTGTTTTCAACTGTAAAGCCCATCTGATAAATGCAATGTAGCCATAGCTGTAATGCAAATGTAGAATGACCACATGCAAACTGCACTAGCACCATAATGCAACAAGTACCAAAGTTGTGAGAATATGCATTATATTTAATACAACTGTTATTTCCTTCAGAATGACCATACATTCATACAATGCAGTAATATTATAGCTAAAATTCATGTTCATGTAAATTTTCACACTGCCAACATCCCAATGTAATATACTTAAAGAAATGGGAAGTTCTTCCTAACTTCCTTTGGAAACTTAAGCCTGCCATACACACGCCGATGTGTGTAGGCAGACTAGTCCCGATATCTTTCCGGGAGGCTAACGTGATGACGTCATCACGTTAGCCTCCCGTTGCATTATGGGGCCCCTTCAATCGGCTGGGCACCCTTTGTGTGCCGGCCATAAGCTGCAATGAAGACGCCGCTTCATTGCAGCTTATGGCATCGGCTTTCATCGGCTCCCATCGGCCAGAGAAGATCGGACATGTCCGTTCTCTGGCCGGCCGAGCAGTGGGGCGACAGGGATCTGGGCACATGCCGATTAGCGGCCGATTTTTAACCTGACCGACGGCACGAGCGCGCACGCCCGTCGGTCAGATTAAAACTCGGCCGCTTATCGGCATGTGTATGGCTAGCATTAGGGGACTTTAACGTCAGGAGTCTTTATTATTTACATTTATTGATAGTACAGTCTCTTGTAGGGCTGGACGATATGGCAAGAATTTATATCACAATATATTTCTTAATTTTGGTAGATACGATATAACTCTGATATCGGTATGGACAATATTAAAAAGCCTCAGGAAAAAACACACACACAATGGATGTCAGGTGCCAGCAAACCCAGCACAGCGCCAGTAGCGCTATGGAATGGGCAGCGCGATAGCACCAGGGGGGTCAGTGCACCCGCCTCCGCTCAACTGATATCCCTGTATGTGGGAGCCCCCCCATGTAACTGAGAGTTCATTCTATGGACAGGGGACATGTCGGGATCAGCTTCCCCACTTTGTGTCCCCTGTCCAGCAGAATGAACGTCAGTGACATTGGGAGGCTGATCTTGATGGGTCCTCTCTGTGAATAGATGCAGCAAAGCATAGAGGAGGAGTCACTAGATCACTGCGCCTGCACATCTCAAAGGGGAGGCATGGTACGGCAGCGTGATCTCTCTGGGGGCAGAGGGAGTGCTGGCCCAGAGAGACGATCTCTCTAGGACCGCCCCTGACTGAACGTTATTCTGTGACAAATGATACAATTTGTAAACACATTTCCAATATTTCGATATACATTTCTGATATAAAATTATATTGATATTGAATTATTGTCCAGCCCTAGTCTCTTGCCTTTGGGATACTATGTGTGATTTGACAGAATTACATAACGTCTATGTTACAAGTAATGAACCAATTTTGTTTTGTATGTAAACAAGAGACATCAAGTACTGTTTCTTCATCAATAAATATTAATAATAAAGGCCCCTGCTGTTAAAGTCCTGTTAGTTCTTAACAGAAGTGAAGAAGGTCTTGACATTTCTTTAGCAATATTATATTGGGATTTTGGCAGTATAAAAAATTTATTGAGTTTTGGGAATCGATTGTCTTGTAAACTGTTATGTTCTGTTGTTGTTCGCTAACCTACTTCAATGTTGTTGGCTCTCTTCCCATGGGCATTACTTTTATTGTGGAGCAAGGGTCACCCAGCAGGACAGTACCAGCATTATTGTAAAAGTCAACATCAGAGCATTTGCCTTACAGAAGTCTTGTGTAGGTCAAAGCCTGGTGTGCTGGCCCAGATGCAGGCTTTCTATTTTCCAACAGCAAGTTTGGAGTTCAAGTGATACCATTTATTGGCTAACTGAAGTCATTAGAGAAGCCTTCTTCAGGCTTTTCCAACAAATAGGCACAGAATAAACTGTCTATGAAGCTTAATTCATACTCCAGCTAATACCCCTGTCTACCTTGAGGGTGCAAAAAAACAGACTCTATCCAACTGATATGGTAGCTGCAGTTGATAAGGAGATGTCAGATTGCTTGATCTTCAGTGGTGCTGCTGAGACATTCGGTGGTACCCCGAAATAAAAAAATAAACTAATAATACATTTTCACATGGATTTAACTATACAGAAAATATGTTCCTGGACTTTTTTATGTTGAGATCCCTGTATCTCATGGTGCATGCCAACCCTTTATAGAGGGTAACTATTAAAGCCTACTTCCTTCTTAATTTAACGCATCATATACATTCTTTCTATGGGATTATGTGACATCCCATGTCCTCTTGTTTTGTGTCAGTAGAAATTGCTGCAGACTTGTATGAACAATGTTACTTGCGGCGTTCCTCTTTGAGCCTAGGGTGATGACACACTCTTTGCTGCATAATCTTGACATATGGCCATTGTTCAACTTGGAATAAGATCAGAGATGGATCACGTAGTAAAAGAGTGTTGTACATAGTGTTGTTTTCCCACAAACTGGAATTTATTTGTTTTTATTGTAAATGCCTAATCAAAGTTTACGGTAACTTTTTATTTTTACTATTACAAAGACTCTCAAAGCTGTGTACAGTTTGTGTAGTAACCCCTTTTCTAGGGTTTATAAATATACTTGCAAGCTATTACCCTGTGTATAGTAGAAAGGAGGGCCTATATGTCAAATGTCTGCAGATTGCAGATAAGATTGTTTTTCTTTCTGTCACTTTCTTTACCATTCATATTAAACCGCTTCTGGTAAAAACAAATAACATACACATTATGTGTCCTCCCTGAAATATTTATGGACATGCATTGAATGATTTCTCAGGATTTATAAATCTATTCCTCCTGGGGGATCTTCATAAATCAAATGCTACGTTCTAAAAATGATCCAGATTTCCCATTAAGCAAACTGTGCACACATACCGGTGAGATCATGATGTCTTTCTCCACGCTCCTTACATTAAGTGGCTTCCCTCTGGTATAAGCCTGTGAGAATTCTGGCAAATGTGGACACTGGTTGAGCCAAAGCCAAATTCTTGTTGTATTATTACTTTTATTATACATTCCTTGAGGTTGAACATTTAAGAATGTATAGATAACATATAGTGAAGTCATGTTATGCTGAACCTCACAGAACTATCATTTTCTTGCTATAGCGGGGCTTAAACTGTTGGCTTGGCCAGCAATATAGTTGCCCTGGTGTTTATGGGCCACATGTAGATTTAAAAGAGACACTATCACCAATTTAGAAACAAAATACAAATAAAAAATAATAAAAATTTAATCATCTAAATCATTACTTGAGCTTTTGACAGTTTGGAACAAATGTTCTTTTATCCTTTGTAATATCTATTGAGAGGGGAGAACCCCCCCCCCCCCCCCCCCCCCCCCCCCCCATAGACTTCGAGTGTCGGAAAGGACAGTTAAGATCTCTCTTGACCGACCAAGCCCGACTCCTGTACACACATGAGATATTGACTTGCCCCACCATTATTTTACATGTACCACGAGGCTTTAGAGTGCTTCTAGAATTCTTCAAGTGTCAATTTTCCTAACCTAAACCTCTAATCTTCAGGAAGTCTCTAATTTTGTGTATGCCAGCAAAGCTCCCCTGCTACCTCTGTACAACAATCTATGTACCTTCTGGGGGGAGGAACGAAGAGTAATTCTACAAAATGCCATTTAAATTGCAACTCTAATTACAAAATAAATTGAAGGAAGTTCCAACTTTGTCTAAATGCTTTTTATGGGTAAATATAAAATATAGAGAAGTTCTTTCAGTAAGTGTGTTCCTTTCCAAACTGGTTTTCCTTCAAGCAAGGTGCTAATTTGCAGATCCTTCAGTCATTGGCAACAACATAGGTGCACATCACCATCTAATATTTAGTCACATCCGTCTTGGTTTACAATATGCAATTTAGTAGACTTTGCATTGTTTAGTTATACCTGCCTAACCCCTGATTTCCTCATTACTGGGTGTAATAGCCCTGTTGTTCCTGGAGTATTTCTTGTAAATACAGATCAGGATAGATATTGCTAGATTACACTAGTACACTGAAAGAGATGCTGTGGACGCACTTATGAATCTTTTGCAACACCAAGGCAGCATTTTTGTCGGTGCTAGGTTATGGCAAGTCTTTTTTCCTTTCTTCTTTGTAGATTCAGCCATTGGTAATTATGGACCTAGAAAGAGTAAAGCTGGGCATACACAGTAAGATTATTCATTTGTTCGAGTTAAAGTCGGACGAGTCAATTATATTGTATTTGGATCCTTTTTGCCACCACATAATATTATAAATTTTAAACAGATCGCTTCCTTGCCTTAGCCCTGTGCGCATGGTCCATAGTACGATTGGATAAAAATGTATTGAAATCCCTAGAAAACATGCAAGATACTTGTACAATTGATTTAAAGTGGACCTACCACCTTTGTATCTGACTTCTATCGGCACCAGAGGCGCCAATAATAGGGCAATCGGAGGTTTAATATGGTTATGTATTAAAACTTTCAAAGTACAGTGACTTTCCACCCCCCAGAGATGTACCACCGCAGCAGGCGCAAGGGAACATTGGAGGTAAGACGTCACTTCTGACGTCTAGCTTCTCATGTCCCTATGCGCCCATAGCCAACCACATCTGAAAAGGGTAAGGCGGAGGGGCGGAACATCTTCGGATTGGTGGAGGGACTCTTCCTGTCTTGCTCCTCCATCTTGCTGGCTGGAGGATTGGACACTCCAGGCATGGTGTCATGGGAGCAAATTTACAACAATTCATGTTCAATTTCAATTGACATTTTGGATCCAATTTAATTGGGATCTAAAAAAGGATCAGATTTTTAAATGATCATCTTAATTTAATTTTTTTCTAAGTCCTTTGCATGGAAAATCAATTTTACCAGAAACTCCACTTATATAAATAAACATGTATTACTAAAGCCTGACTATCAGCCACAAATATGAAAGTTAGCCTTTTAGTGTTGTATGTCATAAGCAAAAACTCTTCAAAGACTTAAAAAAAATTAGATGGGGTCAATGTTCCAGTCAGTATGACCTCATACAATTACCATGGGAGATTGCCTGTAATTTTAGGAATCTTTTACTCACTGCGTTTTGGGGTTAGAGGGAATCTGACGAGCAGCTTTTAACATCAATAATATACCATTATGTACGTTCTTTAAATGTTCTTGTAATCTTTTAAGCATATCCTATATCATTTAAATAATTGTTCTTTTAATGCATTAATGGCTGTTGTGCAGTATTAACTTTGTGTGTAAACTTTACCTTCACATCTGGCCATACATTAGATGTTCGTAAGAAAACAACCACATAACAACCACTTATTATATATTATTACAGAACGCCCATGTGGCCGGTCTATTAGAAAGAAATCTTATCAGGTATAATTTTGGGTAGTAAAAATTACCCTGAATCTTCCAAAATTAGCTGTCTATAATCCAGTTTAATAGAGCCTTAAACTGAGATTAGAGATAATCCATCAAGTTTTTATGTAGGTGGGTCTTCTACAAATCTTGAGCTAATTTTTGAGTTTTAAATAGAGTAATTACAGTCTTTAGTAATCCACAGCAAGTTGCATGTACGAAATCTTAAAAATAGTTGCAAATGGCAAAATATACATAGTCCTAGTAGAAGTACATTTGTCTCATAATATCCTTTGTGACATTAAGAATGTTCATTAATAAGACATGACTTTGTATCTTTTGCCATAGTCATATATTTCAACAAAAGGTAACTGGTCTTTGCTAAAGCCTGTCCCTTTTTGTATATTTAAATAAGAGTTTTCTGTAGAATTACCACAAAGTTATAAAGTTATCCTTAAATAAAGACATTCTTTAAACTTTACATGTAATAAGGGAAATAAGTAAGATGTCATTGTGAAACGATGGCATTGTTGTATAGTGGTGTCAACAATTAGGTAGACTGGCCCATATATGATCTTATAGATAACACTTAATTGTGTATCAGTTACTGGCACTGTAAAGCCAGGCATACACGGCTCGATTTTTTAATAGATAAGGGCACAATCGAGGGATGATTGATTGTGCTTGGATCTATAAAACAAATCAGGCTGCCAAGCTTTTCTACGACTGGGAGAACCCAGCACTACATAGCAGTGATATATACCTTCTAATCACTATGTATTCTATCAGGGAGGACCCAGCACTACACAGCAGTTATATTTATATACCTTCCAATCACTATGTATTCTATCAGGGAGGACCCGGCACTACATAGTTGTTGGTAAAGCAAATGGAAATTGTATGGAGTGATCTAAAGCTGTATGGGGGCTTACTCAGATCAAGGATGCTTTAAAGGTTTAAGAAAGATTATAATGAATTTGTTACAAAATTGCCATTTACAATTTTTCTTTCATGTTTTTTTTCATGTGAAAAGTTTGAGAGCCTCCCATTATGTAACTTGAGATATAAATGCATGATGTTGGGTAAGATCGTGCACTGTATCATAAGTAGTGATGGCCGAACTTCGGCCAGGTCCGCTCGCAAACAGGCCGTTTTCTTTGATGAGAGACTGGCTTCTCTCTGCGGTCTCTCGTCAAAGAATTCTTCCACTAGCCGGATCTTTCTGCTCCTGATCTGGCCAGGGGAAGAAAAGTCACCTTCTTCCTGCCGGTGAACAGGAATCTTGCACTGGGATTGGGTAATTTGCTTGTATTGAATGCTCTCTGCCAATTCCATGTCGTCTGCATAAAATAAGATGGGGAGTTTGCACTATGTCATAAGTAAGAAGCCATGAAGAAAACGGCAGCATGGGACCTGTTGTGTTAAGGCTCAACAGAGAAGAGAACAATGCAGATATTAGGGTATGGGGGGGGGGCAGTTATTTTAGGGTGTAAGGATGTTTTATGTATGCTCAAATAAAATCTTGGTTTCATTTCAGTATAGCCACATGAAACAAATTATTTGCCTATGCAAACAGTTTACCTAAGCCATTTGTTTCTATGAGAACCACCTTGTTTGGTGGTCAAAGAACAAAAAAAGTAAATAAACAATAAGTGACCCTTCAATGCTATGAAAACCTGAAAAATGACTTCTAGCAATAATTTTGCCTAAAGGAATTACTAAAATATATCAAAGTGGTTGTTTTTTGTTTCATTGGCTGACTGGTCACAGTAACATTAATTAGAGATTATTTATAACAGTCCCTGCCATTTGTATGAATCCCTCAATGCAGATTTATTTCATTTTCTTTATTTCCCTCCAGCCTTGTGTGATCATCTGACTTCAATTTACGGATATGTTCTGGGAAACATGTTCAACAAATTGGAGAGAATGCTAAATCTTAACATAAATCCAATAAAACCTTGAAGAAAACCAGTTTACAGCCATGTCTGCAACACTGAAATCTGAGGATATCCTAAAAGCACACAGTTTCCATAAATCTCGTGCTGATAACTGGCCTTCTCCGGAGTTACAGCTGAGTTTTGTTGTATGTTCTATTTGTAATACGCAATGTTCTGGCCAACTTGTACACAAAAATGTTATAGTTTATATGCACTGTGTCTTTGAAATCAAGGAAGTCGCTTTTATTGTAAAATAACAAGAGCAAATTTAGTTTTAAGTAAGTAAAGTAGGTATAAATGATAAAAAATTTATGTTTTATAAATCAAAACTCCTTATCTTATCCTTCACCCCCTGTCTGCAGGTAATCTGTATTAAGGAGAGAAGGGAACTTTTAAGTGCTGTTGAATTTTACCGCAGAGCTGTACTTCCAATGCTCCGACAAGCTTAAAGCCGAGTACACACATGTAGGTATGGGCCAGATCAATGGCCGCTTCAAGCACCGTGTTCGCTCACATCCATCTATCTGGCCCATATCATATTCAGCCATCCCAGTTTTCAAGTGGGACCAATCAATCCTGCTCGAACACAGGGATATCGGACATGACCGTAACCCGCGGTGGATGTCCATTGCTATAAATGGAGACCACGGGTCTCCATGAAAAGCATCGGCTGAGGTGGAGAGAGGGACAGTAGCGTTATGACGTCATTACGCTGCTGCAGGGAACATCGAACGGCTCCAATATCGAGATGTGTGTTCCCTGCTTTAAAGTTATGCAACACTAAATTCCTTTCAGTTGTATGCCTTCAGTTCTCTGTTACCAGTCACAGAATACTAGGTGTTTTGTAACTGATCATGGCGATGAGGGGACAAAGAAACAATCACATCCTCTTGGTCTCCAATGGAAAATCGCTTGTTTTTGTTTAGGGATAAGGAACAAGTAGCAATGCTTCCTCACTCCCCTAAAGGCCATAACTCTTTCATTCTTTCAATTTGTTGGCAGGCTCTTAAAGCTTAGAGTGGCCATACATGATTTGATATTTCCATTTGATCAACTTAAAAGATCGATGCGGGGAATGGCCCCCTTATCCCAAACCTACTACCGGTTATTTTTTGCTCTTCCCCTTTCTCTGCAGCCCAATTTCTCGCTTTATTTGTGACCCTATGCTATTGGTGCCTGAATCCACAGTGCCATTCCTGGGAGTGGGCCATGGATTAGTTGCTGATTTTGTTCTTTACGGGTTTGTTTCTTTGTTCTAGAGGCAAGGAGCGCCCTTAAGGCCAACCTAGTCATTTCATGGTATGTTCTTGTTCTGCAAGTATTTCAATGCTCTTTGCTCTTTGTGTTGCAATCTCTTCACCTCATGTATGCTATTTACCATTCTTGCCTGTATTTGTTGTGAGTACTCACGGCCATCTATCTGGCTCATATATACTGCGGCCATCCCTGTTTGAGCGGGACCAATCAATGCCGCTCAAAAACAGGGATATTGGACATGACCAAACCACGGTCGATGTCTATTGTTTTGCATAGAAACCACGGAGTTTCCATGCAAAGCATCGTTGGAGCTGGATACACAGCAGTGATGCGCCCCCAGCTCCTCCCATATTGGGCAGCAGTGCTTGATGTCCTCCCGCTGCTGCCGGGAACCTCAAATGGCTCCTATATTGAGCCGTGCGTTCCCTGCTTTAGTTTTACAGTTACCCATGGTTTAACTTTTTTGATCCTGATTATGATCTTGATTGCTTCATACCTGTACCAGGCTCAAACCATAATTCCGTTTCAGGCTACTTTAACATGACTTTCATGGACATCAGTGCATTAAATCACTTAATTATTTATTGTACAGATTCAGGGACTTGGATCTCCTAAAAAAAAAACTTCCAGTCATTCTAGCACCTTAGTTGACCTTTGATGATACGTGAAACAATAACGTTCCTGAACAAGAATGTAGTAATGTAGTGGATCTATTTTTGGCTGCTTTTTCACCTCCTAACCTCTACTTGAAATTCTGTTCTCCCAAAATTCTGTCAGTTTACGTAAGTGTAAGGGTCTCCCACAGGAGTTTTTGAAAAATTGGCAACATTGACAGAACAAAGGGTGAATTCACTCTGAGATTTGTGGCTTCCAGCCCAAAAAAGTAAGACAAGCTGTAATGGTTCGTGAAATTTTTCAGCACGACTTAGAAAACTGCTCCAGCATCCTCCCAGGACACGTTAAATCATTTCTTTCTGAATGCTGCTGAGTAACCTTAGTCACCTTGTTCTGGAAAATACAACGGAACAATTCTTTGAAGAATCATGTGGGCTATGTTTCTCCACATAACACCTATAGACACCTATAGCCGCTGAAATTCTGAAGTCTTTTTGTCAGCAAATGATAAATCCCCACCGTACACGGCCATAGGAAAATGAAGAGTGTTTCACATTAAACTAGTTTGGTTCAAAGCTGTGTTATAGTCACAGAGGCTCTATGGATTTCTATATTGCCTAGGTTGACTTCCTGTCAAGCAAAACGTAGGACAGAGCCACTTCAGGCAAACGCAAAAGTGATGATTTCATGATAGATCATCGGCAGAGAAGAAAGTTCTTCCTTTTTTTTTTGTAGTTGTCCTCCGTCCTTCTTCCTGAACTAAAAAAAAAGCAAAGAAATACCGATTTTGCATGTCTCTTTACCTAGTGCAGTAAAAGTAGCTGCTACCGGTGAGGTTGGAGGAATATTACTTTGGACTTTATTACATAGTTGACAGTCTACTAGACCGTCTACCCAGAATGGGCCTGTTTTGACACTTGGGACATCACTGTTTTTTACAGCACTATATCTTCTGTCTCTCTATATATAAAAAGTTATTTTCTGGATAGAGTTATCTTACAGTACAGTTAATTTTACTGAGCAATAGACTAGCATTGGCTATCAAGTCACAGTAGTGGTGACCATCTTATTATTATTATCATCATTATTATCATCATCATCATCAATTTATATAGCGCCAACATATTATGCAGTGCTGTACATTACATTAAAGTGGAAATACAACACAATATATTACACACAGGAACAGGTTATGACACATGAGGACCCTGCCTGAAATGGGCTTACCATCTTAGTTCACAATTGGCCTCTTCTCACATTTGAATTATATTGCGGGTCAGGATACCAAGCTTTTTGAAAGCCCTCACAGAAATAATCTTACAAGCAAATTCTCTGCTGTATGTTATGAATCACTTTCTCTGTAGCTGTTTTGAGGAAACTTGGAATTGGGTAAGTAAATTGTTGACTCAGGTGATGAATATAGAGAGAACTGGATTGTATAATTTACTGAAAAGAGTCAGTTGGAGGTGAAGTATCCACGGTTATTTTTCATTTTTTTTACTCATCATATTCCTTATGTAACACCATTTTTCCCATAGAAACATCGGTTTAAATTTTGTTGACTCACATTTTTTAATAACTGTAGGACCTTGTAATAGTTGGCAGAGGCAGTCTACTGTGATGGTCTTGGACGAATATCTCAAGTGTGTACAGCTGTTGGGCACTGGGTCGCTGCTTCAGTTGTAAGGATGTTGGAGTTTTTTGTATGTTGTTTAGGACTGTAGACTGTAGACCTTTGATTCAGTTGTTCAATTCTCATAACACCTGTAATAAAGTTTCCATTTGGTAAGGTGTCCACAAGCTGTTGGCCATAAAGTGTTCTTCTATTCTTTACCCATTCATAGAGGGGAATACCATTTTCACAGCTGTCAGTCAACTGGCTCTTCCTTTTGCCGGTGATACACTGGAAGGCTGACAGGGAGAAGATATAAAAAGTGTAATAAGACCTACTGTGAAAGGAAGTTAGTCCCACAAAGATAGCAGAAAACCAAATGTTAGATACCAATAAAAGTTTCCTGTAATTCCTTGTTCAGCTTTCCATTTACTTGTTTCAGGGAGAAGTCTTCCTTGTTTATTAATATCTTGTTCTGCCTATCCTAGATACTGTAATAAAATAACCTATATTGAGATAATGTGTGAATATAATACTTGTCTGGCTGTTGGGCCAATATTATATCATTGTCAGTGTCCTATTGCCATTGATATGATCTCATCAGAAATATAGGGTAAGCAATGACAATTCCAATGTATCTATCAAGTTTATTTAAATGCCATGGTTTCATAGAACTTAAATTTTCTGTAAAGACCCTGTAAAGAAAAGTTTGCTTTTTTATGTTACAGTTGTTATTTACAGTATTATAAGAATCCTAATGAAGGGTTGAATGTTGTTTTAGGGAGTTTCTAAAGTGCCTTTAGCTTATGTACAGTGAAGTCATGCGTCCTGTCAAGTTGCTAAATTAGTGCACGTCATTCAGTCTGGCCTAAGACTTAATTATTTGAAGAGCTTTCTAAATGGTGAACATCTATACTTTTAATGAATGGTAAAACTGACAGGTCAAAGGTCTAAGTGGTCTGAAAGTGTTACTTATGGGAATACGGAATTCTAGTGAGAGTCACTTCATTTAAGGTCTGGTTTAAAATGTGGTATGAATCACTCCTTCTAAAAAAGGGGTTTCACAAAGCAATTGTTTATTTTAGAAACCTTTAAAAAGCACTTTTTATAAGAGGTACTCTAGTCAACAAAAAACCCCCACAATTTTGAGTAACGATATGAACAGTGCATTAGTGTATTAGTGCATTCTATTAATCTTTGTTTAGGTTTTTATTTCTATTTTTTCAGAAGTACTTCACATGCTCAATATGTGATAACATGTACGTTAAATATATTTTGCTTAAGATGTCTTAAAATAATTTAGATAATGCTGGAAAATTTATGTTCTAATGAAGCAGAGATGCGAAACACGACATGTTCCTTTGTATTGTGATGTTTACACAAAGATCTACTGGGGAGGAAATAACAACTTTTTGGACTAAAAATACAGTTTTGGTCTTGTTTATGATATGTTTTTAGTTTTTTATTATTGTAAATGTTCGAATTTACTGCTACAGATTCTTTACTTGGGGAAAAAAGTACATTTGAGCAGATATAAGCAGTATAGAGCTACCAAAGTGCATAGGAAAAGATCATCCATAAGTTAACAGAATACTCTGTCAGTTCACTCCATACCAGTAGTGGGCAACTGAGTCGATATGGAGGGCCACAAGTGCAGCCCTCGGCATCACTAAAGGGGCACACATAACTTTTTCAATCTATACTGAATAGTATAAGTATTTTATAATGTGAAAATGACAACAGGCATAGCTCAAAGACTATTTTTGAATTTTTACATAACAAAATGTATTTTAAATGATACTTCAAGCATTGGGTAACACTGTAGTATGGTGATGCACATTTTGATTCAGAGGTTATGTGATGCAATATGAGTTCCTATACATGAACAGTTTGGGGCTGCAAGTAGAGGACTAAGCGGTGCCGCCGAAGAACGCCCAAAGGGCCGCAGGTTGGGCACCTAGGCTCCATACAATTTCCTTTAGATCTACCAACATCTATGTAGTGCCGGGTCCTCCCTGATAGAATACACAGTGATTGGAAGGTTAAGAAAGGTCCTCGTATTACATGGTTTTGGCAGAACAAAAGTTTATTTGAGTTGGTTATGAAGGTTTGGGGTTTTAAGTTAGGATACATGAAGGTAGGTACTGAAAGTTGAGTATAGGTGTAGCTATTGAGTTAGAAGAACTTTTTAAGCTTATAAAGCACTGGGTGCAGTGATTGAGATTCAATGGCTCTTGCTTGCTTCTTACACAATGTCCTTTTGAATGCTTTTTTTCTGCGCAGTATTCCTTAATTTCTTTTCCTTCAGTTTTCATCTGTTTAGCTCTTCACTGTCATGCTATACAGGTACTAGAAACAGCAATATGAGTCCCTTTGAACTTTGCAGTGATTAAAGACTAATAACTTCTTGCAAATTTAGCATGAGTTAAACACATTTGTAAATACTGAAAATGTATATAGTACGCATGTTCGGGTTCAATCTTCAAAAAGAAAGCACGTATCCCCTAGAGCAGTTTCCCATTCAATTAAGCATGGTCTGCTTTTCTAATAGGTGTATGATGTAAGCAGCACATACTCTGTAGACCTTGGAATGCAGTGACGTGGGTCTAGGAGTTATACTTCCAGATTCAATTTCCAGAAGTAATTAAACAGATCCTAAACTTTCAAAGAGACCTTGGATGTGGGTCTGTAATGGAGCCCTAGAGTTACGGTATAGTACTCTTCCTGTTAGGTGGATCTGCGGCATGACCTCTTGATTACAATTGTTTTGTTAGTGAATGTGCCTCACAAGTTTAGTGTGAAAGGGAGAAATGATGGGATATTTTATAACTTGAGCACCATCTGTATAAAGAATGAAACCTACATATGCATATATGCCCATGCCTTTTGTTATTCCTCTTCTGAAAAAGAACCTTCATTATCTTCATCAGTTTATTAAGATGCATTTACTTTGTAAATCTGTAACTTGTTGAGCCCAATATACACTTTGTGGCTCAAAATGCACTTTTGCATCCAGACAAATAGAATCAGTTGACGTTCTACATTAGAAGATCCCTGATAATATCTGAGCAGTTCTATATCACCTTCTATATTGCCAACCTTGCTATTTTATATCAGACTTTACATTCTTCCTGCAACACCTACACATTCTTTATTACTTTTCCTAAAAGGACATTTAAAACTCTAGAAAATGATTAACTGAATGTCTGCATATTTTGCTTCTGAAACTGCTCATTGGGTTTGGCTGTTGAAGAAGAGATAGAAATCTTAGGCGTGACTAGGGAGAGGCTTTTTTGAGCAGTGGTAGTCCCTCCACAATTACTATGTGATTGCGTGAATACATGATTACTATCTTAATAGCATCATGACAGCTTTGTCATTGTTTGCCTGTCCCTCTATGCAAGGTCAAGGAATCAGTCTAGCATGAGCACTGCCAATGTTACTCTGGTCTTCTCCACCTTGGGTGAGATCAAGGATGCATAGAGAGGTAGAAATTATAGAGTTCTCATAATAGGTTCAGAGATTTGGCATGAGATTTGATGTCACAAGAAGGCTGTTCACTGTTCTCAATGTTGGAGGTTCTGACATGACATGACATGGAAGTGAAGTCCTGCCTACCCGACCACCTTTAAGGAACAGAGTACAGAGCAAGAGATGATCAGAAGTCAGTAGGGAAGGATTATGAGGGGAGTGCATGCAATCCGATGCTGCATTTTAACATTAATGCCATGTGGCCACTGCATAAAATTAGCCATTTACTGCTAACGCGTCCAAAAACACTTATTTTTTTCTGCATTAAATTATGCCCTTTAGAAGACAATGTTAATTAGAAGGGAAAATGACTATCGAGTGTCGTGGCAAAAACATGTTGGTGTTTTTAGCCACGTATTCAATGTATTTTCAATAGACCCGATAAGGCAGCACAAAATGGTGCTGAATGTCAACTGAAAATTGTGAGGCATCATAACTCTAGGCCTTACAAATTGAATGCAGATTACAGTTGGACCACTCAAGTCCAATAGCTGCAGAGTTTGATGCATGCAATTTACCTGTTAATATTGAAATTCAGCATACAATTATGGAGCCACATTTTTACTACTTGTTTGGTCTTGGCCTGCATTTTTTAGCATATACTTGTCCAGGTTTTAAGAAAATTGATAACTTCTATATGAACAAGCCAACAATAAAATAAGGATGGGTTGTAGAGCATTTGAAAGTGAGAAACCCACTCTGATTACCACATCTACTATGAAGCTAGATGTATAGGGCCTTGCACCCACATAAAATTTCACCTGCAGATGTTCAGACCTTTCTCCAAGTGGCATTTGTTCAATTATTTCAGAAACGTGAAACAACGTGAAAAAGATATGAAACGCTGGACAATGATAAGCTTGTACAATTTCCTTCCCCTTCTAGAAGGTCATGTGTTGATCCTATGAGCTGATAAGACTTTGTTGTTGGTGTAATTCAAAATAACCAAAGGTAGGGCAGCCATAAAAACACTAGTGATGTTGCAGATTTAAAGCATATAATTAAGTGACAATCAGGCCATGAACGTTGGGCTAATTAATAGAAAGATATTTTTATAAATGTAAATAGATATGGAAGGGATAACCTTTTCCTAGGGTTGCCATGTTCTCCAAGAAAAATCCACGTTCAGGGAAAAACATGTGGTTGTTTTGAACAGCTGATCTATGCTGTGTGACTGGCTGATAAAATGATTCTGCCCAGCAAATTGGGGAAGAGCAGCCTATATAGCCTTAAGCAGCCCATACACGGGTCAGATTTTCAATCAATCGACTTAAAACGATAAATTTTTTAATCGATTGATTGAGAATTGAGTTTTGCCCACCTGGTTAAATCGACTTAATCCGATCAAAATTGAGTGAAAATTCAGTCGTTTTTTGATCGGACTGGATGGTAAATTTTGATCGGTCGATTGAAAATTGGTTCAGTATTTTGAGAACCAAGTGTGGTCAACCAATTTTTGATCGATTTTTTTTCTACCTATTCTACCTCACTTCTGATTGAAATTTCAATCGGACTATTTTGGATCGATTGTTCTGTCGAGTGAAAAAATAAATCGATCAAAAATCGATCAAAAATCTTGTACTACATATGGGGCATGATACAATCGACATACAATTTTATAACGACTTGATTGATTGAAAATCTGTCCCGTGTATGGCCTGCTTTACACTGACTGGGGCCAGCAAGGTGATCCGGGGTGTCTTCTGCATCTAATAAGAGCTTTTATCTGATCATATTGTTATCATTATTGACTCGCACAGAGTCTGAGCTCATAATCTAATGTCCACTGAGCTCACAATCAGAGTCTGAGCAGTCGACTGAGCTCACAATCTAATGTCGTTAATGCCGGCCATACACATGCCGATAAACGGCCGGATTTTAATCTGGCCGACGGGCGTGCGCGCTCTCGCCGTCGGTCAGGTTAAAATCCGGCCGTTTATCGGCATGTCCCCACATGGGGCGACAGATCCCTGTCGCCCCACTTCTCGGCCGGCCAGAGATCCGACATGTTGGAAAATCTCTGGCCGGCCGAAGCCGATGGAAGCCGATGGCCATAAGCAGCAATGAAGACGAGCGTCTCCATCGCTGCTTATGGCCGGCACACAAAGGGTGCCTGGCCGATTGTGGGGCCCCAGAATGCAATGCGAGGCTAAACGTGATGACGTCATCACGTTAGCCTCCCGGAGCGATATTGGAGGACGATATCGCTCCGGCTCTGGCTGTGTATCGCTAGCATAACAGTCATACTATCTAGGTCATATTAGCACAGTCTAAAGGCCCCCATACACCTAGCGAGCTACGGGCAATTTTTCAGTGGACTGATGTGTGTGCGCTCTCGTGGAAGTTGGTCGGCGGCAAAATTGGCCGTGAATGGTGGGTGCCCACATGGGGAGACATGCTTTAAATTTCTGGCTGATGCCATTAGTTTGAATGGGGACCAGCATCCCGATCCACCGATACTCTGAGCGATGGAGTGGAGCGTGATGACGTCATCACGTTACATGCCGTCACTCGTCTATTGCCCCTGGCTCGTCCGCTGTATGGGGCCCTTAAAACAATTAAATATCAGCATGTCTTTGGACTGTTGGAGCAAATCAGAGTACCCACCCAGACATGGAGAGAAACTCATGCAGACAAGAAAACATGCAAACTCATTGTAGGTGTTTTAGTTAAGATTTGAAACCTAAATCTACATGGTCAGGGTGCTTTGACAGTCCATAGTGACTTAGCATGTATGCTTTTTCTACTTATATTCATATGGATGTACATGTTGGGTTGGCTTACTGACACTTACTAAAACTAAAGAGGTGGGTTGGATAATTTAGATGACATCTGTATGGAATACAGAATCAGTTCAGATGGATGTTTCGGACTACTTCTAATGCCTTGGAAGAATTACGTTTTTCACAGACAGTGTAAACACTAGATCTGGGTCAGACTATACCGGAGCCAATAAATCTACATAAGCGGGCATTAGTATTTTCAGAAAGGGAAAAAGTGCAGTAGCATCCTTCCTCCTGACAGATTTGCATCCTGCTATAGGCAATCTGTGTTAGAACAGGATTATTTTCATGTGTCCACATAGAATGGCATCAGAGACATTGCTAGTTGAAACATACAAAGGAGGTTATATGACATGAAAAAAGTTACCTGGACCCTAAAGTTAAACTAGCCACACATGGTACAATTTTAGCGTTCAATCGACGATTTTCGATGGAAAAAAAGATCGATTGAACATTAATCGATGTACTACCACATAGTGCAATCGATGATTGTTGAACGATTTTTGGTACAATCGTCGATTGAAAAGTGATCGGACAAGTTGGAAAGTTTTTTTTGATTGGTCGATTTTTTTTTTGGGTCGATTTTGTGGCTTGATTTTTTGGCTCGATTTTTTAGGCTACTTCCCTTTAGCTTCCAATTGAAACTAAAATCGTAAGAGGAATTCAATAGACGATTTTGGATTACTTCGATTTAATTTCAGTCGAAATTGTTCAATTATCGTGCTTCCCATGTGGAGAACTTCGATTAAATGACAATCGATGTTCGATTTTTTTAATCGAAGTACAAAATCTAATCGAACCTCGATTGAATGATAAATTGTACCATGTGTGGCTAGCTTTACAGTTAAAATCTGTTAAGCTGGCCATACAAATTTAGATCTGTCAGATATCCTTTAGATCTACCAACAACTATGTAGTATAGGGTCCTCTGCGATTGAACACAGGTAGACTTGATGGTTTAGAAAGTCCCTCATATTACATGGTTTTGGTAAAACTAATAGAGATCTAAAGGAAATCTGAGAGAGAAATCGAAAGGTGTATGGGGGCCCTACGTAGTATAGTGTCCTCTGCGATTGAACACAGGTAGACTTGATGGTTTAGAAAGTACCTCATATTACATGGTTTTGGTAAATCAAAAGGAGATCTAAAGGAAATCTGACCGAGAAATCTAAAGGTGTATGGGGACCCTTCGATTTTTTATTACGTATAGAATGAAGTCAGAATATTTCCTTTCTGCAGTATATTAAGTCATTTTATATGTCCGGGTTTACCAGTATTCTCTAATACAGTCATGAGTTCCTTTTTTCTCATTCTTTATTTTTTAAATAAAGGAACACGTGCCAGGGTCCAGACACAAGGCCATGTTTCGTTAGGATTACAAAAACATGTGGTTTTTATTGGATCCCATACTATGACATTCACCATTTTTTTCTTCTTTCAGTTGTAAAATACATAATTAACAAGGCCAGAAAATCAGAGAGTCTATGCAGACCACACACACGCTGGCTGTGGCTGCAGGAACTTTGTAACCTCTGTCTGCCAGTAACAGAGCCTGGTTGCCCTCTCTCCAGGGTTCTGTCATACAAAGCCTGTACTGTGTATCACCAAACTCTGTGGTGATAGAAAATCTCTACATCCCAAGAGGAGTGAACTATTTGGATTAGATACAAATATAGCTGACCTGAAGAATTTTCTAGGAAAACACTGGGCTGTTTAATTTGATTGAACCCATTAAAACGCTGAGAAACCACAGTCACTCCCCTGGACACTGAAAAGGATGTATGTTAAAGGAAATGACATAAGCAAATCCAGTATTCTGTCATTTGGAAATTTAGGTTTTATGCCATACATTAGCTGGGCTTACAGGTGGCCTCTGTTTTAGGAATAGATTAAGACAGAATGTGGCACTTGGCAACATTGCAACCTGGGCTTTCTCATTACTTTGATTGGCATTGATTATTGTAACAAGCGTAACAGTGGCGTCATTAGGTTTGGTGCCATCTGGTCCCCAGAAAATGATTAGTGTTAATTAATGTTACCCGATAGTGGCATAAATGGCATGCTGTCAATAATATGGTCATTGTGTGGCAATATTTTACAGATATATTTATTCACACACACGCATGCTCCTACACAGCAGAGGCATAGGGCAATTGCATAATATTACTATTACTAGACTATGTTTCCAGCCTAAAACGGAGGGATGTTGGCACATTCCATTCCATTAAATCATTCTGTTCCCACATGCGTTGTTGTGATGCCTTGTGCTCCCTTACGTTAAAATCAACGTAGAGCAGCTTTGACATTAACGCAAAGGAGCCCGACGCAAGTATGGGTTTGCTAATGCAACCTTAGACAATGTATTGATTCCGTTACCAGAGGATGGGACTGTTTTCCCTTATAATAAATAAGTAAATGACTTGCACAACATCACTTCCGGCCTTTCACATTAAACACTTCAAGAACTGCGAATGAGAAGAAGAAAGGGCAGAAAGGTTCCTCCGTCTGTATTGCATGCCTTAATGCATTCTTTACAAGACGCCCCTGGATGTCCTAACTCATCATTGATGCGTTAGACGGAGGGACCTTGGTGGACTCACGAATGCCATGGGTCCGCATAGCCTTAGGCAGAACAAATACTTGCTATTACTTACCAATTTGTATTTCACTGTAAGTACTTTATATTATGTATGTCTTGTTTATATCTGGTTTAATAAAGTTCTCTTTTTGAAAAAAAAAATATTCCACCACTATTAACCTCCTTAGCGTTCATGCCGAGCCCAGCTCGTCCAGAGTTTGTGTGAAGAACAAACTCTGGATGAGCTGGGCTCCCATGAAAGCCGCATATTCCCGGAAAGCTATGGCGATGCTGCTTCCAGCCCCAGCATTTTTGGGGTCGTGTCACGGTGACACGGAAGGGGGTGGGGATGGGCAGTGCCATAGACCTCCATGTTAATGGAGGGGCCTCTGCTCTCCAGCCCTCTCAGCCAGTGTCATGAATGACACTGGCTGTGTAAAGAGGGGAGGGGGGAGGTAGGAAATGGCAGGCAGTGTTCCTTGTAAACTGCTGCCATTGCCCGTACCACACTGGTAAAAACGGTGCAATACGGGCGGTGCACTAGGGAGGTTGAAGGGATTTCAAGAATATGTGTAGCAAAGAGGTGCAGCAGGAACAGACATGACCAAGGGAGAGAAGAGTATCATGGAAAGTGGCTGGGGGACTGCTAGGCCTCCACATGTATACAACATACACGGGGAAGACAACTGTACCATTCAAAAGAAGAGGGCGACAAGCCAAAAATTCTACTGCAGCTCTTACACTGCTGTTGCAACTGTGGTTATTGTGGAAGGCTGGATCCTTTTTGCTGACTTGCAAGTTTAACCAATAAAGACACTATCTATGCTGTTTATTACATAAGAATAACATTTGTATAGGCCTACTGGACCTCCATCTAGGCTTCCTATATTTGAATAAGAGAACTGCAGTAACCACTTAAATACACAGTTCCTGGAAAAAGTACTAAAAGCCTTATATTATAAAGTGAAAAAATCCCTTCCACCTGCCAAATAACCTGTAACTAAAACACACTCTACTTCCCCATGACATCAAAACTACCTTTTATGTATTGTGTATACACGTGTAGGACTCTTTTATAACCTCTTTTTTCTTGACCACAACTGGAAAAGTAGCAAGTAGCAGTAGTTTATCATTTAAGACACAAATCTTATTAGTGGTTTTTCCTTTTTGGTGCACAGAGCAATGATGATATACGCTGCCTGGCCAAAAAAGTCACCACCTGGATTTAACTAAGCATATGTACCTATTGGATAATTACTGCATTGGTGATCATATTTCAGCGGGCAACAACATATGTAACCCCAACTGGTGCAATATACTGAATGGCCAGGTTATTCCATCAATGGATTTTTTCTTCCCCATTGGCACGGGCATATTCCAAGATGACAATGCCAGGATTCATCAGGCTCAAATTCTGAAAGAATGGTTCACGTAGCATGAGACATCGTTGTCACACATGGATTGGCCACCACAGAGTCCAGACCTTAACCCCATTGAGAATCTGTGGGATATGCTGGAGAAGGCTTTGCGCAGCGGTCAGGTTCTACCATCATCAATGCAAGGTGTTGGTGAAAAAAGAATGCAACACTGGATGTAAATAATCCTTGTGGCATGAGCAGAAGCTTATCGAAACAATGCCACAGCAACTGTGTGCCGTGATCAATGCTAAAGGTGGTCCAACAAAATATTAGTGTGTGTGTGTGACCTTTTTTGGTGGCAAACTTCTTTTTGGGCCAGGCAGTGTATAATGCGTAGTAACCAGTGACATAGAAGCACTTCCCAGCTTCCCAAATCCATTCAGTAATAATTCATAGGGGTATTTTATGGTTTGTTCACATGATCTAATTCTATTATTTGAATGGACAAGTCATACCAGTTTTGACTTAAGTATAATTACATATTCATTATAACAAGACAGCTGTTCCATTGAGATGTCATCATTTTACTTATAAAAGAGATGTAACAAGGTCTGTTGTTAAGAGGTAACCTGATACCATCATCAGAATTCTTATAACCATGGAATATCAGATAATCAGGCTTGTACAACTCATGCACGTAATAACACTAACATGAAAAACACCATCCTCATCACTACTTGCATAATCCTTTAGAAACTCAAACATTCACTATATAAGCTGATAAAAGATTTTCTTCTTTTTGAATCGCAGAACTAATATTTACCATATTTTTGGGACTATAAGACACACTTGTTACCGTGTTGTGTCCCACTTTAACACTATCTGCATCCCAGGAGGTAAAAATGTGTTCTTTTCCCTCCAGCTAAGCCAAACAGTCACTATCAAAAAGGAGATCTTAGCTGCATCAGCAGTATCAATTCTCTGAACACACTGACCAACTTATGGAGAGACACATTTTACAAATAGCATGAGTTGTGTATTTACATTCTGCATTGCAATGAATACATTTTGTGATACAGACTCATATCTCCTCCCATATGTAAATAGCCACCGAAGGGTAAGTTGTTCAGTGCCAAATTATAAAATGTTCAGAGAATGATATGTCTTTTCTGTCTACACACTGTGTGGTGGTACAATCGATCGATGTCTGACTGGCGTACGATCATAAAATCCACAACATGGATGGAACATGGAATCTAAAATGGATTGTGCAAATATCTACCCGTGGTTTGCCAGCTTTAGTTGTAGCTGAGCAGCCTTGGGCTTCTTTATACATTTTCCCCTCTCCAATCAATTCATTTTCAAGGCACAAAATGAATATCAATACATGACCTCATTTATATAACACCAAATAAATCGCCTTATATACATTGCATAATCTACTTGTTAAATTCAATTTATTTTAACCATCCTTCCTGCATTATGTGTTCCTTGCGGCTGTAAGATATTCAAACACACTAGTTGGCTATTCTCATTGGGAGAAGTACTAGTAATGTTTTTTACATATAAATAAAACTTCTATCTAAGGCCCTGTTTGCTGTTTTTTGAGCAGTGTAGCGACCCGTTCAATGCAAAGTAGCTATGTCATGCCTGTAAACAGTAGAGCGTCATATCCCCAGTCATGGTCGTACCAATAAGAACAAGGACCGAGGCGCACAACTTTGTGCGCCTCTGTCCTTTGTTCTTATTTGTCTGCTATTGGGGCCCACACTCCTCCATTTTGAGTGCTGCACACCTACACACAACTTAAACATCCATCCCTCATACTGACTCCATTTTGCTCTGTGATCCTTGCTCAGGCCCCATACACCAACTGAGGGCCTTTCTGGCCACTGCTATCACTATAGCTGTGTAATCACTGCTAAAGGTTGTGCGCAACTACCCATTATCTTTCTTACCATGGTCGTACCAATGACAATGAGAGGGTGTAAAAAATGCGGGGTGGTTTTTTGATTCAATTCTATAGGGTACTTTAACTCCAAATGGGTAACTAATGCGCCTTAGAACTTGGGCACCATGAACTCTTGGCACGTAATTGACACTAAGTTTAGACAGGGCCTAAAGACGTGATTGGTCAGGTTAGTTATAACAGGCTGCTGTTATTCTGAACACAACTGTTTATGTATACTGTATGAACTGTGTATGTAGATCATACAGTGTATATATTCCGCCTTGGGCCTGGTGTTACTGGGTCAGGGTTCTCTGTAAAGAGCTTTGGAAAGAATGTTAAAAGTGTTATATAAATAAATAAAGCAAAAGGTAAACTTTATCTTTTAAGTCTTTGTATAGCACAATTTACGTTCTTTTAATAGAGTGAGTCCAGAGAAATCAAACCGGCTTCTTGGGGTGTTTGTTAGCACTCACATGAAAGGCCATAAAGTCTCTCTTCTAGTGTTCTTTCAAAGTCCAGGAAGGATCTGTAGGTGCCATTACCACGAAATAGCAGCACCCAAATGACGTGCAGTAAGTGGTGGCTTCCAATTCACAATATACAAATGGCTTTGAATTGTGTTTTGTTCTTCTGAGGAAAGGAAGTTGTTACAAACAATTATTCCTTTATGTAAACAGCTGAGCAGCATTTCTTTTCTCTTTGTTTATTTGTTCTGTCCTTGCGATGCAGTTATTTGCAGAAAAATAAACCATTCCGGGCCAGATCCTGATACTCAGGAGGCTATTAACGTCAGCTAATGATGAATCTTAGACGTGATCTACAGCTGCACAGAATGTACATAGTAACATAGTAAAAAGATTAAACAAAATGAAATTATATTCAGCTAAAGCAGTGGTTCCCAAACTTTCCTTGTAGGACCCCCCTTTTCAATTATTGAGCCCCCCTCCCTATTTAAACATGGGTTAAGAATGATGGTCTGCGCCCCCCTGGAATACCTTCGTGCCCCCCAGTTTGGGAACCACTGAGCTAAAGTAACATTCAATGCTAACTATATATATATATATATATATATATATATATATATATA
>CM070037.1:102956488-103000470 GCA_036250615.1 Ptychadena robeensis | reverse complement strand
GGGGACAGAAGTCTTGACATGGGGATGTCATTACTGCGTCACTAGAGGAGCAGAGGGGGTAGTTGGGGGCATATTTATGTATGCCCTTTTACATCTTTGTCATTGCTCATTTGGGCTTGAATATATTAAAATATCGAGCCGTGTATGTCTAGCTTAAGATGAACATCAGTAGATGAAGACAATAGAAAGACTACAAAGACAACACTCCTCCAATGTTCTTTATTTCGTCTGGTTTTTACCCCCTCATGACACCCATGTTAATCTTGCATGCGGGCTATTCATTCATGCTCTGACAAGGCCTTAATTGCACTTTAGAGCTAAATGCTTGCGATCTGTTTTGAGATGTCATTATTTCACATGGCAATTAAGAATTAATAGTGTATGTTCTGCCGTGTAAAAACCTGATGTTATAATTTGTTTTCCCAGAATAGAACAATGTAAGAATTGTTTTGGTGAAATGGCGCCTGACATAACGACACCTATATTAAAGATATTCCTCCCCATGGTCTATTTCAGTTACTTTTAACCTAATTTTAACTTACTCTCCAGTAAGATTTAATAAGACATAATAGGGTGGAATTGTGCTTGTCAAGTAATTCTGATTTCCACAAAAATATGCTTTTTTTTGTGAGTCACTACTGGAGGTTAAGGGAAGCAAGATCGCATCATCGCAAGACTTGTTGCAGGAGTGCTTCCACTCTGTGGGATGAGTCTTTGGGATGATTCTAGTGACTCCCCCCCTTACTTTTCCTCCAATACTTCGTTGCCTGCTTGATTACTAGTGTTTCAAATCATATTTCCATTTCTCAAATCTTCACTGCTGATCAGGCTGTTCAAATGTATGGCCTCAACTGCTGCTAAGGATTAGTTACAATTTTATTTTATTGTGCTTGTCGAATCCATTTCATAAGTTGAGTTCATTTTGGCTCACACGTGCATCCAGCATATGGCCTTTCATTGGACGGACTATGAAACTGTGAAATTGTATGCTATGTGCTGTGTTTCTGTGATAAGTTGTTGTTGAAGTGTCAGAGCTGTAGGCTATGTTATTATAGAACCAGTATCTGGAGATTGGGGTGGGGGTATGATACCTTCAAATGGACCTGTAAGGTAAGCAGATTACAGTACTTCGCAGGGTATAAGACACACCGGTTAATAAGACTCACCCATGATTTGGGGGGAAAAATTAGGAAAATAACACAGAAAGACTTAGAGTAAATATATAACATGTTCTAGCAGAGAGTGCAGGGCTGGACCATGCAGGACTTTCAGCGGCCCTCCTTGGTCCTCCACATACGGCCCCTAAAACTGTAAATGCATAGGGCATAGCAACTCACCTGTGAAGTGGTCACACGCTGACTCAGCTTTCCTAATCAACTTTGGCGATCCTATATCAGTAAAATTGTCAATGTTGATCAGGGAAACGAGGATATGTGGATGGGGGGGGGGGGAGGGTCTCGATCGATGTTTAGTGATGCCAAGGGTGGCACTTGTGGCCCTCCATATCAACTTAGTTGCCCACCACTGGTCTATGGCCAACTTTACTAAAGGAGACTTGTGATATGGTATGTTGATGCCAATGTACAATTTGGTATTATATTTAGCCTTTGGTCAGGTTATCAACATCTTATACAGATTTTAACATTGGATTCCATCTTTCTGATGCTTGATAGGAGAATGTTTCAAATATGTATCAGTATTTATAATTATTTGGGCCGTAGTAATCTCCTCTGTAATAGATTCCTTTGTCAGTCCAGAGGCTCCAGGCAGTCGCAGATTTTCTACAGCAATGTTAAGCACTTTATGTTTGTGATATCTACTAACATCCTGTAATAATGTCTTCTTTTCTTTTTATACAGACAGTAAAGCTATTGTGGATGGAAACCTGAAACTCATCCTTGGTCTTATCTGGACCCTCATTTTGCACTATTCGATCTCTATGCCAGTTTGGGAGGATGAAGGCGATGAAGAGACCAAAAATCAGACCCCAAAACAGAGACTCCTTGGCTGGATTCAGAACAAGAT
The DNA here is from genome assembly GCA_036250615.1 of Ptychadena robeensis. Lineage (NCBI taxonomy): Eukaryota > Metazoa > Chordata > Amphibia > Anura > Ptychadenidae > Ptychadena > Ptychadena robeensis. The sequence continues at coordinate 102,998,445 of CM070037.1, read as the reverse complement.
CCCTTATTTGCCAATTACCAATTTCCACCAGAACTGGCAGGATGGGAAAGCTTTGGGAGCACTGGTCGACAGCTGCGCACCTGGTAGGAATATCCCTTTATCTTTGCCTTCTATTTCACATTGATCGTGGTTACGTTTTACTCACTGTTGCATTTTTTATTTATCATTCCTGCATTTTTCATTAATTTGTTTAAAAACGCAAGTGCAAAACGCAAATGCAGATGTAATGTGAAAAACACATGCGTTTTTGTATATATGCAGAAACGCATGCCTATAAAACATGTATGCCTTTAAAAAACGCATATAGTGTGAATGGGCCCTAACTGCAGGGGGAAAAATTATTCTGTTCCAGACACTACTTGGCCCCTAGCACGGTGACTTTCTGTGCTTTTTTCAGTGTTCTTCTCTGCAAGGGGTCACTATTTTTAGTTTTCTACATTAAAGCAGTGGTCATCTTGGTTGTATAGGTAGCTTGTGATTCCCTATTTAAAAATATTTGCTAGGTTGTGTGATTGTGCCAACTTGCGTACAGTGGAGCAGATAAGAATCACATATAGGATTTACCATTTTGTGTAGATAAGAAACATATATGAAACTTTATATTCTTTAATAAGTTACAGTTGTGTTCAAAAGTATTCAACCCCCACTGAAACTGAGTGTTTTGGCCTTTTTGACATTGATTTTGATCATTTCAGTCATCTTGTTTACAATGAAATGAAAGAGGCACTTGTAAGTCAGACAAATATAACATAACATTAATAATGAAATCACCACAAATGTCTTTTCTGTGCTCACATCATTATCAGTTTTATTCAACCCCCAAGTGACATTTATTCTTAGTACTTAGTACAACATCCTTTTACAGTTATAACAGCTTTTACACGTGAAGCATAGCATGACACAAGTGTCTTGTAGCGATCTACGGGTATCTTAGCCCATTCTTCATGGGCAAAAGCCTCCAGTTCAGTCACATTCTTAGGCTTGCGCGCTGCAACTGCTTTCTTCAAGTCCCACCCATCCCATTGAGGTTATCAATCGGATTTAAGTCTGGTGACTGCGACGGCCACTCCAAAATGTTCCAGCCTTTAATCTGCAACCATGCTCTAGTGGGCTTGGAGGTATGCTTGGGATCATTGTCCTATTGAAAGGTCCAACGTCTCCCAAGCCTCAGGTTTGTGACAGACTGCATCGCATTTCCTTCCAATAGGAAGGCAAGGCAAGATGTTCTTTTCTTCATAGGCCTTGTTCTTCCTCCTCCAAACATAGTGTTGATCCATGGGCCCAAACAGTTCTAATTTTGTTTCATCAGTCCACAGAACACTATCCCAAAACTTTTGTGGTTTGTCCACATGAATACTGCAGTCGACTTTGGGCCCATGGATCAACGCTATGTTTGGAGGAGGATGAACATGTTTTTATTTAAAGCAGAGCTTCTTTTTATGTAAATCATCTTTTGTTATCTTTTTAAACTTTTTACCAAATTGATGGTAGTTAAACAAGTAGCTGTCCTGCTGTAGAACTCAAATTCTCGCCATGCAATTCCAAAAAAAGGGCAAGGATGGGCCTTGCTTCTCCTTTTTAGCTACTTATTGTTATCTGACAATATACTAGTTATTTACTAGTCTCAAAAATCTAGTAACAAGATAGAATTTTGTATCTGTTGTTATATAAATCAGTTGATTCAATTACTTTTCTCCAGGCCTGTGTCCTGACTGGGAGTCGTGGGACCCCAGCAAGCCAGTTGATAATGCTCGAGAAGCTATGCAGCAAGCAGATGATTGGTTGGGAGTTCCTCAGGTAAGTGCATGCTTTTTTTTCTTATTGCTATGATTTAAGCCCCCCATAGACACTTAGATTTCCACCTGATTTTTCAGCCGATCGACCGCCATGCGCGCTCACAGTGGTCAGTCGAAAAATCAGGGGCCGATCTAAAGCTTAAAGAGACTAAATCGGCCGAAAAATCGATCTAAACCATTAAGGACATGTCCATAATTCTTAGATCAGTTTAATACTTTGGATCTATTAGATTGTAAGCCTGATTGGGCAGGGTCCTCTACTCCTCCTGTGTCATACCCTGTACCTGTGTGTATTATATTGTGTTGTATCTCCACTCTAATATATTGTACAGCGCTGCGTAATATGTTGGCGCTTTATAAATAAATGATAATAATAATGGGGACAAGAGTGCCTGTCCAATGTACAGGTATGTCTCCTCAGCTCCGTCGTCCCCGATGGGGAACACTGCACCTGTCTTCAGCTGCAGCACTCTCTCCCTCAGAAGATGACGTATCACGCTAGGTCGATGGGCCAAAAAATCGGGTCACAATCTAATGATTTATCTGGGGCTTTACTTACATTTGTCTATTTAATAGAATCTTCATTAGAAGAGCTTATAATATTTACACTGATAATTGAACAGCATTGGGTTATAAGTGTAATATTTGCTCTGTCAGTTTGGATATAGACAGAATATGATGAAAATAAAAAGTCAGAAAGGATAGAATGTCACAAGGTATGTAAATGGACATTAATAAATAACTCTGAACTCATTTGTAAATAGGTTCTCACTCTCTATTATGTATGTGGTAGCTGTAGCAGAGATATTGGCAGCCCTGCTATAAAAATGAGACATGTAGACCATCAAATTGCATAATTGGCAGCAAGAATTTAGCATCCTGACTAAAATCGGACTTCAAAATCTCTGTTATAATCTTCAAGAATTTATTACTGTAAAATACATACAGAGAGAGGCCAGAGAGAGCTTGTTTAAGAGGACTTCATTTATTATCTATTTAAAGTGTTATATATAAATGTCCATAGTTTAGACACAGGTCTAGACACAGGTCTTAAGTAACAAGCTTGTAATGCTTGTTACTTAAAGCAGATGTATACTCAAAATCTAAAAAATACATATGTAAAATTTAAGTTTTACATATAAAGACTTACCCGGTCTCTATAATAACTGGATTTAAGTTTAAATTCACGTTTGATTGAAGTTCTGAGCTGGTAGTCTAGCACTCCACAGTCTCCCGAAAATATACTTACCTTCTCGTTTGAGAGATTCCATATTTATCTGCCTGGCTTTCGGGAGTAAACTCTGGGTGAAATATTGCGAGTGGCCACTGAGGGCGTTTATAATAGTTTTTTAAGGCAAATAGGCTCCATTCAGTGTAATGAAGAGTTGAGATTTACCCATATATCTCTGCGGAGAGTTTTTGAGGGTGCTGATACACAAGGCAAGGACAGAGGAGGGGCTGCAAGGGATTTTCTTAAATTACTCCTTACAGGTTAATTTTTCTTTTTTAATGCATCCCTTCTTATTTTGGTCACACCTAGCGCCATTAATGAAATTATCGATTTTTTTGGATAGGTCCGCTTTAATGCAATCTCTCATTGGGACGTTCTTTTCCTAAGGACATCCTAATGCACAAATTCAGTGTTTAAAAAAGCTCTCACTAATTACATATTTCACTACCTCAATTGTAGATGGCTAAGGGGCAGAATGGCTAGATAAGGTTTTGTAGCAAATAAGGTAAAGGGAAGTTTTTCACAGTCAATTAAAACTTTGCTCTATACACCTAAGCACAAATCATTGACGCCAGTCAAGTTGCCCAAAAAAATTCTAAACCTTTCACACCATTGTGGACAAGTTGTTGTTATTGCTGCCTGTTTAGCAGGGTTTTCTACTTGCCTTCCTACCATTTTAGACAGGAAGTATCTAAAAACCTCAAATATAGGGGAACAGACCACAATAAAAGTTTGACAGATGGCCTGCAGGGAAAGTTTTGATCAGCAGATGGTGAACTAATTGGCTTTATCTTTCTGAATATGGAATGTTAGGCTTTGGTACACTACCACATAATTCAGACTGGCATTACCTGTGAGATTCCATAAAGGGTAGTTGAAGAGATAGTAAAAAGTAGCCATTCCAGGTAAAGCTGAAACTCCCAGACAACTTTATAAAAAAACTTTTAGAATTCGGGCTAGCCCTGCATTTCAAGTTTAAATGCTAACTTCTGCCTTGGGAGTAAATGAAAGGATTATTGCCGTACTTCTTTCCTAACTAGTCTGATTGCTTAGACCAGGGGTGGACAAACTTTTTGACTCGTGGGCCACATTGGCTTCTTAAATTTAATAAAGGGGCCAGACCAAGAGCCTGTAATGGCTGACAAGCCATAGGCGTGCCAATTCCATGCATTGCTGGCATCACTAGTGATAGCGGTGATGTTTAAAAGGCAACGTTTGACAGTGATATTGTGATCTTTTTACATTTCCTGCACTTAAAAAAAATGCTCATTCATTGCAATGAGCAGAGATAATTCCTAGAGACTTCTGTTGTCACCTAAGGATGTGCCCACAGTGTCATGATCACGCCACTGCATAGTCCCCAAGGTAGTGTTAGCACAACTCTAGGCATTATGTGCACTTATTGCCGAGAACAAGAAGAGGTGAGCATCTTTTCAACAAGGTGACAAAGGGCCGTAAAAAAGCTAAACGGCCCGGAACCGACCATCCAATCCTTAGTTTGTCCACCCCTGGTTTAGACTGTCAGAACAGATAGGAGTGCCTCAGGAGACCAAGGATAATCTAAGTAAATATTCTCTTGTAACCTCAACCCCATATTCTATGAACTCATAAAAGATGAAATCCCTGTACTTCTTAGCTTAATGGCGTTTGAGTAAAAGATAACCTGTAGTTAAAAATTAATTGGCAATATAGTATTTAGTCAAAGATAAGCTTCTTATACCCTGCTCACAAGTATTCATCCAAAAAAACTTTAATCAAAAGTAGGTACTTTCATTAATAACTCAATAAATTGACGTCTGTCAATTAGCACTTTAGTAATGGATTAGGAAAAAATGAACAACACACCTGTAAAACATTGTGTTACTGGGGAAACTCCATATATTGTTCTGGCCTTTAACCTTTTTAGACTCAAATATGTGAAATGTAAGTGTTGTATTGCCTCTCTACATTCCTTTGGCTTGTTTTCTTGTTTGAATCCATGGAAAGCATTAACTTTATATAGTCTACGTTCTTCTGTGTAAATTCTTCAGCACATGAAAGCAATTTTGTGTCCTTATAAACCCCCTGTGTTCAGAATCACTGTGACCAGCGTAATAGTTATCTTTAAAGTTCTTTTTAACTGTTACAGGTGATCGCCCCAGAAGAGATCATTCACCCTAATGTAGATGAACACTCAGTGATGACCTACTTGTCACAGTTCCCAAAAGCCAAACTGAAACCTGGAGCTCCTCTAAAGCCCAAGTTGAATCCCAAAAAAGCCAGAGCATATGGCAAAGGTAAGTGCTGCACTTCTGTTGGAGTACTCGGTACAGATCATTGTGTATCTGGGTTTTAGAACAGGTTCGTCTACAATAATTTTATAGTGCTTTCTTTCTTTATCATGAAAAATTAAATTAGAACTCAGTCTACAGTCCTTATTCATACCAGAGCTCTGTTGTTGTTCTTTTAGGGTACTCAAGGGCTCTTAACATAAATGTCATTGTAGTACTTGTGTGATATTGGCTGTGACTTTTTTAGTTAAAGTTATAAAGCCAGTAGCATTGTTTTCTTTATCTATTGATATATCCAATTAAGTACTTACTTGGCAAATATAGCCCTTGCAGACTAGATTTATGTGTTGTCCTGTCATTCTAAGTATTATGTTAGTTTTGAGTAAACACGCAAATTATCATCTTATACTAAAGAGCTTCTTGATCGCTTTAATCCTAAGGTGAAAGTTTTATGATGCAAAGACAGAGGCGTGGTGGCAGAACAGTATGGAACATGTCATTAGCACACCCATTGCTTCTAAGCCAGACGGAGACAATAGAAAAGGGAGATTTGTATTTTAGTGACTAGGCTGCTGGTTATTTCGGGCTATATAATTTATTGTTTTCTCTTTAAAATAGTGAGCTATGCAATTTTTTTTTATTTGTAATGCAAAATGGCCCAAGTTTGGGCAACTTGTGGGCAAAGTTGCATAGAAACATTTTAACAATGTTCGGTTTGCAAATGGGCTAAGGATCTTAGGCCAGCAATAGACGTATAGATCCCTGTGCTATTTTGCTAATGATCCATCGTCGTGTGCGTTCATGGTGATCGATCACCGATCGATCATTAGCAAAATAAACGCGCCCACCTGGAGTACCCGATCCTGGTCGCACCAAATGTTGATTGTCCAGAGAACAATCATGTCCGTTTTTCTCTGCATGATCCCCGTTACTTTGGATGGGGTCCAGGATCTGTGACCATACTGATTCGGGCGTATCGCCAGGGAGGTGAAAGCCTCTGAGGTGTATTCGAAATTGAGCTCATATTTCAGTAGTTAAGCATGGAGAGAATTATGTCTATTGGTAGAATTTCCATTTGACATGGAATGCAGGATACATTTCAAAATTATGTTGCACTGGGTAGTTCACACACTGAACATTTTGAAAAGCAGGATTGTACACAAATAAAACATATACTAGAAAATTCTGGGGTGTAAAAAGTGTTGTGACATTTACAACCAAGTTTCTAGGATGAGGCTCAGTCAACATGTGTCATTCAATTCACTTCTCCTTCTGCACATTGGTTTTGTGTGTTTTGTCTCATAACAAAAATCTGAGTGTGCCAGTTTTCTGTGACGTCCATAGCTGATGTGTAGGTATTAAATATTTTCACAGGTGTGGAGCCAACTGGGAACATGGTTAAAAGACCAGCACCATTCACTGTTGAAACCATCAGTGCTGGACAAGGCGAGGTCCTGGTCTTTGTGGAGGACCCTGAAGGATTAAGAGAAGAGGTTTGTGTTGCATGAAAAAAAAAGTTTACACTTCGTCATAATTTTTCAAAAGTATATTCCAGATCACTGTGAACCACATTTGCATCACATGTCAGTAGTTGTATGTCCATCTTGCCTCAAGTTGCACACTTATTGTATGACATTTTTTTTTACTATTTCAGTCCTTCTAAAGCCCCCCATACACCTTAAGATCGATCCATTAGATTTACAAACAACCATATAGTATAGTGGCCTCCCTGATAGAATACATAGTGATTGGAAGGATTAGAAAGGTCCTCATATTACATGGTTTTGGTAGAACAAAATTTGATTGTACAGAAATTGTATGGAAAGATTGTAAGGTGTATGGGAGCCTTAATAATCATTTGCACTTCTTTCACTGGAATCAGATGAGACATGAGATTATAACACCTATTCTCAGAAATCACTACATTTAATGATATATGTTGTCTAGGTGACTGATAATAATACAATGGACCCTTGACTTACCACTGTAATAAAGGCCCCCATACACGTGTCGGATTCGCACCGGATTCCGGCACAATCGATTCCGGGCGCGTGCACGCCAAACGATCGTGCCGGAATCGCATGCAGCCCACCTGGTCCGATCGTTTGCGTCCGATTGATCAGGGGCTCAGAATCGGATCCGACGGAGAACCAACATGTTGGTCTTTCTCATGCGATTCTGTCCGGATTAGGGGGAGTTGCCATTTGTGAGGTGGACAATCGGACACGGATCCGTCCCGGAAACCGTTGGACAAGGTGGTATGCTGCGATGGATACTCTTAATTGGCCGATTGATCACACCTGCGATTCCCGGCAGAATCGCCGGAATCGATCGGATGATGAATCGATTGGACATGGAATCCAACACGTGTATGGCTAGCTTAAGTTGTCAAAGCTTTGGACTTTGCCAGACTTTTCCCATAACAAACAATAAAAATACCCATAATGCATTCTAAACCTCCGAAAGCATCCCATGCCTAACCTTTTCATAATATGTGTAATTTACCTGAAACACCGAAAATTTTCCTGTTGTGGTATTTTCACCAATAAATTAAAATATGCCTAACCTACCAGAAGCCAAATTTTGTAATCACCATTCAAGGTGACATATTTGGCTTTCAGGAAGAGAGCATGAAATGGAAGGTGGTTATTGTTTAGAAGGTGAGTCCATAAGAACATCAGGAATCTGACTCTCTGATGTCCTTTCTGTCCTTGGAAGAGTCTGTAGACTTTTGAATATTGGTGAGATGGTCCATTATGACATGCTGGCCTTATCAGGGAGATCGGACACACGATCAACACTCTCGTATTTCTTCACAATTTTCTTTTTTTAATTGCGATTGCTTTCTTTACATTCTCTTTCCTTCTTCTGTCTTTTCTAGCTATTTTGGGGCCAATTTGATGCACTGTCTAAAAGTAAATCTTCAAGCAGGCAAATCTAGGCTCAGTTCAGCTTACAAAAGCTCCTCTGACATCCCTGGACTTTGTTTACAACCACGCAAGTGGAAACAAGTTTTGGCATTGACTATAATTCTGGTCATAAGTCAAGACTTTGTTTGTAAGTTTTGGCTGTAACTCAATTTGCAACTCTACTATGCAATGTGCAAATAGATTGAATTGCTATATAAATTGGCAATGTGTGTATGGAGAATTTATAATGCTTAAAGGAAATGCTCCTAGCAGGAAATACCTTGTGAGTTGTGTGAAAACTCAGTTTTATGTCTTCAGCTGTTGTGAAAGCCAAGGCTTCAGCATGCTTAGGCATAACCTACATTCCTGTGAACCAGTGAGGGTACCCATCACCAATAGCCCAATATCAACAGGCTTAACTTGCACTACCCCAAAAGGTTGAGATCATACCTGTCTGAAGCACCAGAAATTAAACCAAATCAAGATCTTCAACCATAGTATACAATTTCTAAATGCAGTTTATGATCTGCAAATGTATACAGATCAGTCCTTTTGATTTCTGTTTAACATGTTTATTTGATCAGTTTTGCCTTACTATGTACAGTTTTCTTATAATATAATTTACCAATTTAACGATTTACCGTTGTGTCTCTTTATGTAGGCTAAGGTCACAGCCAACAATGACAAAAACAAGACCTTCTCAGTGGAGTATGTACCAAAAGTTACCGGTATGCACAAGGTAAACTCTAGTTGTATTAAATTATTCTATTATTATTATTTATTATTATCATTGGCCCATATGATTATGCACTGTCAATGTTGCAATAAAGTGTATATATATATATATATTAGTGATGCTCCGATTGATCGGCCGCCGATCATGATCTGCCGATATTGGCTTTAAATAGCATGATCGGCGGGCACCAAAAGCGCCGATCAAAAAAGCCGATCACGGGGGGCGTGGCCTGACGCCGAGCTGCATGGAAGCCTGCTCTGGAGCTCCTCCACTTACCCCTGTTTTCCGCCTGTTTCCTCGGCCATCCTTCACTCCCTGCGTCCCCAAACCTCACCATCAACCGGCTGGTAGTCACCCTCCACTCCGGTGACAGTTTGGTGGCGGCGCGCTGCACTTCTGGACGTGGCTGAAAATTTAGGCCCCGGCTTCGGCCTACTCGCGCCGGATCGCGGTTGGTTGCGCCCAGCCTGGAACACCTCTCGGCTACACCATCGCCTGCTACCTCTGCTGGACCACCGGGCGAGGCCTCCGCCTTCCCTGCCCCAACGACCACGCAGTGGGACCCATCAGAAGCTCTGGGTGGGCGGAAATTGAGGGCCGGGGTCCTCAGTTGGGCTGCCCTCACTTTGCCCCACTCTCCACCGGCGATCGGCAGTGATCGGCAATCGGCAGATCATAATCTTGGTGATCGGTAATCGGTGATCGGCTCCAAATATGCTGATCGGAGCATCTCTAATATATATATATATATATATAGAAATAGGCCTCAATTTTTCATATATTTTCATATTGCAAAGCTGATGATTCTAAATTAGGGGCCGCAATGTTTTTTTTAAATGGGACATAGGGCCCCGAACTAGAGCCTGCAAGAGCAGCCCAGCATAGGAAATATAAAAAAGAAAACATGTTAAAAAATATATAAATAGAAGCTTTTCATGTAGAAGGTTAAACATTCTATTGCAGTCAAACTATAAAACAATCCAAACTATTATCCTCTAGGTGTTATCTTCACTTATTGCAGGGAATGAGGGTAGCCAAAGTGTCTTGAGACCAAGGTGACAAAGGGCCAAATTAAAAGACTTATGCTAGCCATACACATGCCGATAAGCGGCCGATTTTTAATCTGACCGACGGTAAATATAGAAAAGCTTCAAAGATCCTACTATTCTATAGACTCACAAATCTTTTAGTATAGGTACAATTTCAATGGTAGCACATACCAGTAACCTTTTGGAAAGGCTAATCATGATGGATGACTGTGTAAAAAAGTTCAATAAAACAACTGGGAAACTTGTAAACAAGTGTCACCAACAAGCGGGTACATTTAGAGGAAAAAAAACACACATGGCAAGTTTCAGCAGGTTTTCCTAATTAGATTTCTTAGGAAGATTACATCATATGAAAATGTGCCACTCCTCCATCATATGTATTGCCAAGCACTGGCTTTCTTGGAGTATGTAAAAATAAGCCCGTGTTTGGCAAAACAAGTCAGGGCAAAACAAAATCTTTTACATAAATGTCCCAAAAGTGTGTTCTTTATTTCCTATTTTGTGCTGACAACACACGTACACGTACATAGAGAGCTCTGTCAAACTTTTGCATTCATCCAACTATTGTCATCTCCAAAGCCTAGGAACTATTTGATTGGATTCCAAAGATAAAACAGTAGAATACAGGTACCCCAATACTTTTAACAAATGTTTAAAAGGTCCTTGCACATATACAATACAGTAACTGTTTACCAAGTGAAAACCAGGGTGTGGGGCCAACCAGGGTGTGGGGCCAAAAACACCTCTTTTCTCCATTGTTCTCACAGTTCTTCACTTTCTTAAGCCCCCCATACACGTTCCGATTATTCTCCCCACCGATTCTGTCACCCGATTTTCACCTAAAATGTTATGGTCGGTCGGCTGGCATGAAAAATCGGAATTCGAATTATCACCGATCCATCAGCCCGACCCTATTTATTAACAGCAGATCGACCAAAAATTTACGGACAGGTCTGAAGCGGTCCCGACCGATTTTTTGGGAAATCGGGATCGGTCGGGTACATAATTCCGAATCCGATTAATCTCCCGATCCATTAATCTCCCGAAATTCGTACAAAAAATCGGAACGTGTATGGGGGGCTTAAAGTGGTAAACAAGGTGTTCGAAAGAATGAGCTACAGTGGGGATTAATGTGATAAACACGCTCTTGGATTCTGACTTCAGTATTATAAAAGTTATGATCAGCCTATAATAATGGGATCTTTTCTGATGACCAATGTTTTAAAAATGTGGCACATTGAAAAATTGTGTAATTTCTGTGTAAATAATGTTGTTTATAGCGTATTAGCTTCTTTGTAAATAGGCTCCTAATTGTCTATTTAGAATAAAATTGAGGGTCTAAAGCAGGGAACACACAGCTCGATTGGAGCCATTCGAGGTTCCCTGCAGCATCGTAATGACGTCATCATGCTGCTGTCAGATATCGGAGGAGCTGGAGACACAGCTCAGCCGATGCTTTGCTTGGAGACCCTGCGGTCATCATGTTAAGCAAAGGAATTCGACCGTGGTTTATGGTCATGTCTGATATCCCTGTTGAATCCCGGGATTGATTGGTCATCGATCTAGCCCATATCTACACGTGCAAAAGGCTTGAAAGGCGTATCATGCATGATTTGACATGGAGTTCACACATCATTACTCTTGTTGTTTGTGTGGTGTGTTGGCATTCAAAGTGCATTGCAGTATTTGTAAAAAAACATGCAGTACCAGTTGGGGTGCATTGTAAGAGTGTCTCCATTGGCTTTATCCATTCTAAATCAAGATGTATCAAGTGCATTCAGTAAGTGCCATGTCCATCTTTATACCACTTCACCATTTAAAGGTAATTGCACTTTTACAGGCTTTGCTTTTTTTTTTTAATAAGGGAAATTCATCCTTCTAGTACTATGTTGCCCCATTTCCTTCTAGTTCTGTGTGCACCATTTGTGCCAATAGGCAAGTGTAGCAGGTCGTCTGTTGAAGTCAGTGGGCTGCATTACACGTTTAGATTTTGACCCGATTTTTTGGGAGATTGGATGAAAAATCGGGTCCAAATCGTCCGTGCACCCTTTGTGTGTCAGCACTTAGGGTATGTCTCCCTGGTGTTTTCGGCTCCGTTGGGTCCCCCTGTGCTAAGCGATCCACATTACCTGTCTCAGGGCCCAAGCAGCTATGGGGACCCGGCTGACATCATCTTGGGACCCTGGCCGATCGGTTTGGCAGCTCTGTCAGATTGTGACAGAGATAGAGCTGGCAGCCTCTGCTCACTGTCACAGCTGAGTAATTGGGTGTAAATCTAAGCGTGTGTTGGGGGCTTAAATTATAGAGATCAATCAGTTATAGAGACCAGAATTTCCTCTTAATGTGTATGAAAAATTGATTTTGGCTGAATAAAAGTGAAAGTGATTTGCTCTAATAGCTGTGTCAATTAATCTGGCCAGAGAATTGGCGTTATTAATGTGGCAAATCTTCCAACATTCGTTAAGCTGTGAAGAAAAATGCTGTAGTAAATCAATCATTTGTAGCTTTATTAATATACACCATTGTCATTCTGTTACTTGAGGAACAAGGTGTTATATGCAAAGTTGGCAATCTCAGACGCTCTGAGATTTGCACAAGTTATGAGTAGCATAGAAGTGCCTAAAGAAAAACATACCTCATTTCTTGGCGATGAAATCTACAAATCCTGGCACCAACTAGGAAACACCAAGTATCCATGATCCAGCGATAATATCAGCAATTAAATCCCCATTAGCCATTTACATATGCATTTAACAGATTAAGGGACATTTAACTTTGAAAATATTCATACAACCTTTCCTTCTAAGTTTCTGGTTTAAATGGATTAAAGGGATATTCCTCTAGAACATTACTCAACCATAGATTAATGTAGCACGTCTACATGACTACCCAACACCCATATCTCTGAGTACATGTACTTAAATGTGGTAAGCTCACGATATGTCCCACGAGGGCAGTACTCTGTTGTGGTGTCTTTCCAGTGTTTATTTTAAGGTTTTTTTGTGCTAAATTTTTTTTGCTAAAACTATTTTATAAAAAAAAAAAAAAAGAAGCTTTTATGGCAGCCATTGTATATGCATACCATGAGTGTGAAAATAATGGTGGTGGATAAATTTGAAAAGGAAGACGTGACACATCATACTGTTTTTTTGTGCAACTGTTTTTTACAAAAAATATATTAACTACACCTCAACACTCCACCGAAGCTTGATTAGGGTATAAAACACTGAATTGTTCATCAACATTCACTCACCAAAAACCCTGGAATAATTGAGACAGATTGGATTTTAAATGGCCCGACAGCCTTTTATTACCAACATAACTAACAAAATATAATATATAACAATCATTAAACAGACCATTATAGATTAAAATGAAGGCCGTTATCCAGCACCCTGTATCTGCATTACCCAATACATAGGCCTCCAGCCACACTACACCGACTCGGAGACAATTACAATAAAAGGTAGATACCACCTTACAGAACTAGTTCCCTAACACTCCAACATCCTTTACAAAGAGTGGGATTCCATACCTATGATGGTCCCTTCCAATGACCTTTTCTATGACCAGACCACCTTTAAGGGCATTACAATCGTGACAAGTTTTGAAACCTATAAAACTTTGATTCATTCTCATTTTTTTAAACAAAAGAAAAATTGAGGGAAATTCATCCGACGCACACTATCCTCTGACTGAAGTGTGGTGAATTCTCATCTCACACTGAACTACAGGATTAACTGACCCAACCAATCTGGTAGAGCTAGAACAAGATAACATAATAACATAACTAAGCATGTTTATAACATTTACTAACCCTTAGTATACCAGCTTCTTCTTAACATGAAGTCCCTCCGCCTAGATCTTTTGGTTCTGGGCCTGTCTAAGTATATAAAAGGTTATGAGAGAGACCTAGGACCATTTTGAATCTTGGACTTAAAGAAACAAGAGGAGCTAGCTTGGGAATATTTGGCCAATCTGACCCTTTCACATGCTTCTACAGTTCTTACCTCCTACACTCTGGATTTTTGTGATCCAGGGTTTTGGCCTTATTAGGCATAATGTTAGTTTCTGCTCAGTGGTCTCTGACTTGGTGGATCCTCAAACAACTGTCTGCAACATTCCTTTGGGCAGGATATAGCGAGTTCTTTACCAGGCTTTCCAATCTACCAGTATAGAACAGAATGAGAGCTGTATATCCAGAAATAGGAGGTTTGTACCAATTTTTTTTAGATGGGGTATTAAGGCCATAAATGTACCTGAAGATTAAGAATTGGGTCATAAATGTACCTGGAAATTGCATGATTATATAGATTTTAAGACATTCCTGTCAACTTACAGGTTTTGGCCCGGAAAGTCAAGTTTTTATGTGGCTTTCCCGGCCAAATGCCTATTTCACTAAATCCTGGATTTTGAAATTGGGATAATTTAGAAGGGAGAGGCGGTCCCCACCCCTCTTGTGCTGATAATGTGCGGGGTGGGACATCAGGGATAGCAGGTAACCGTCTCCCTCCTAAATCAACTTACAACAAAATAGGAGGGAGGTCAATGACGTCACTTCTTGCATTTGGAACGCGGAAAAGCCACAATCCAAATACCCAAATTCCTTTATTTGTTCCTTTTTCTGGGACATTCATGTTGACAAGTATGATGTAAATGGGGGAGGAGGGAGGGTGGGGTATCGCAGCAGATTACAGATTGCACTTTTTAAACAAGTACACTATGGATGTAATGCCCAGGTGGTTCAACTGTTTATAATGATACTTTTTAACATAATACAAAAACTTTGATATTTACTACCCCTAGTAGTGCCACTAAAGTCCCTGTAAACCTCGTTTTTACCATCCAAAGATGTAATGATCTATTAAGGATATAAGCACATTTCCTTGTTCTCCAATTAGATTTTTTATTAAAAACATTCAGTTTTTCTATGTCTTCAGAAACCACTTGTCTGCTTGCAATATTATGGCAGTGAATGACTTTCGCTAGCTGAACAAACTACTGAATTCTGAAGCAATTTACTTTGTACATAGCTCAAGTACTTCCTAAAAACATTTAGTGATGGCTTTAGTGATTTGAGTTAGAAGGACACAATAAAATCGGGTAATTTACTAAACCATCATGGGAATCTGTATATAGACTTGGCTTACGGCAGATATAGGTTGTAAAGCTGATGTCATTAACAATCTGTTGACACAGGCAGTCCAGCCATGACACAAGTCTTCCCCAAAGACCCCATCCTTCAGCATTTCTGAGATGAGCCAGACAACTCTGCCATCCAGTTATTTTACATCATGTTATTTTACAAGATTTTATATTCTCTTTCTTTTATGATTTGATTTCTTTTAATCATCTTTTTTGAAGCCTCTGGTTTTACATTGATCTTTATTTTAGGATTTGTAACATTTCACAAGCCAATACATGCTTTGGCCCACCCTAGTTTTATGGGTGTCAGTCTTTTAACACTCTGCACTTGAACTGTTAAACTAAGATCAGAGTTTTGCACGCTGCCCAAACTCCTTGTTTTTTATGTTGTGTTTTATAGGTTACTGTGCTCTTTGCCGGTCAGCATATTTTAAAGAGCCCATTTGAAGTGGATGTTGAGAAGGCTCAGGGAGACGCCAGTAAAGTCACAGCTAAAGGGCCTGGATTGGAGGCAACTGGCAACATTGCCAATAAACCCACTTACTTTGACATTTATACTGCAGGTATGTAGAATTCTTTTTGAAGTAAAAAATATAGTAAGGTTGGCATTCTATTATTGTTTTCATAACTGGAAAAGTGTTTTTTCTTCAAAAGCTGCTAAGGTTTGAGTAGCTAATGAGTTCCTGAGAATTACTGGTATTGTTACTGGTATAGGCTAGTGGTATGTGTATGACTTGTAGAGTTTAGTTACACAACCATCACCTACAACAGGGCTGCCCAAAACTTAGATCTTGAAGGCACCAGCAGTAGATTGTGGAGCACTGACTTTTTCTTCCTTTATTTTTTAAGTTAAACTTAAAAAGGGCCTTTTTTATTGTTGGTAGATAATTTTGACCTACAGCATGCAAACTCAACTCAATTCTTATTTTCTACCCTAGTGTGCTTCACAGCTACAGAGGCTGAATGAGTTGACAGATTTCAATAAAACATGCAAATTTCTTGTAGACTGAAGCATAGCCAACTTGTCCACTTTATGGGCTTCAGCCTGCATACAATTTGCATGTCATTGTCGTTTCAGCATCTTTAGTCACAGTTAAGGCAGTCAAAACCTAGACCTAAACCTAGTCTAGACATTTTTCCCTAATACCTTTCAAACTCTTCCTGGTTAGTGAGTAGTAGGTTTCAGATCGGCTGGTAGATCGTTTCCTCAAGTTTACCTGATACAGATTTGTCATGCAAGCAAACAGTAACTTTGAGGATGCCCAATGGCACTTTAGGATCGAATGCACTGCACTGTTTCCAGAAAGGACCCTTAGTCTTCATGTTAAAAGGGATGAAGTGATAGATAAGGTCTACAGTGCCTCGATTGAATTGCAGCCCAGCAACCATAAGGCTAAAGCTGCACTGCATTAAAATCCTTGCATTGAACGCAGGGGTTTTAACGTAGTGCACAAGCCCAGTACTGAAGGCAATGGGCTATGACATGGCTGTCTACAAAGCCCTTCATAGCCCTCGATCCATCAGTCCAAGCCTCCGTTGTGTGGAGCATAAATGCTGCGGAGGCCTTCCGTATGACACGTCCATTGACAGTCAGATCTGCTATCTGCAAAACTCAGAACCAGAGACAATGTATATCCAATTCACTTGTTGACATTATTCATTCCATGCTCCATATATGTCGCAATGCATTCATCAAAGTTGAGTTTAAAGAAATTTGATATGCTTTTCCTATATAGTGTCTAGATTTCTGTCCCATTGTCTCTGGTAATCCTCTCCTATGCTGGTTTTTGTTCCTGCACTTACACTGGGATTTACAGCTATCCTGTCTAATGTCCTGAAGCTTGTACTTTATATTGAATATCTTAATAAGTACCTTTGTTCTAATGATGGGCAATTTAGTGACACTCTCATTTCAAAGGAATAAATGGCAAGTGACCGGAGTCCTTAATGTATTCTGAAGTTTGTGTTCCACATTTTATTAAATGCCTAAAAAGCTGAATTGTGTAGACTAAATTTGCTATAGGGTTTTACTGAGAATATCTATGTAATGATATATGTGAGTATTTATATAAAAGTTTATGTTAACTCTGTATTATAGTTTTGCCGGAGAGAAAATGAAAATGACTTATGTTATAGTATGTGTATAATTACCCTCATATGTCACTATGTGTTATTCTTTCCGTGCTCTTCTGTTTAGCTAATACGATTGCTTTGGTAATAGAGCCCGGGTTGAAATATTAGCCAGTTCCTCCTGCACTGCTAATTTTAGAACAGAAAACACAAAGGATGTTCTTATTCCACTGAGCACTAGCAAGTATTGCTAGGCCAAATAAAACACAACTGCTGTGCTTTGTGCTATGAGCGCCGAGGATGGAAGCTGCTGCTTCCTCCAGTGTCTACACCGCAGTGTCCCTGCAGGCTGACCGTGAGCTCTGTCTACATGTAAACTTCTTTTGTGTTTAAAGTAAAGGTTAACCACCATAATCAATACTGACAGAGCAGCCAGGCTTGGTTGGGAAATATTTTGTGTATCCTCCAATTTCACTGCTTCACACTTGAAATCTAAAATGTTAGTAAACCATAATATTTTTTTCCTCACTTTGCTCATTGTTGGACTGATAAACATTCCATTGAAACCATTTTGTGGTTTGTTTGAAAAGTCTAAATGTTGATAAATCCCAGAACTGTTTCTTGTTTTTTCTAAGGACTACACTTCCAGCATGTTATGTAGAGGGAGGTGGCCTGTAGCCCTCTCCTAGGGTGACCACATCACACATTTTATTTTTCTATTGAACTGCCAAAGAACCGCCCTTAAAGCATTGTCTTGTGCACGGTGTGGGCAACCTTTTTGACTCAGGAGCCATAATGGTTTTTTAGATTTGACAGGGCCAGAGCAGGAGCCTGTAAGGGCCACCTGGTGTCCTTAGTTCTTGTAGCCCAGACAGAAAATGTCATGTTTCGGCACATGTCAAACATGTGGAAAACAACATAGTGAGCACAGTGGCCCTTAGTTCTGTGCCCTTTGGTAGCATCTGGTAGACTGCCCCCCCCCTGTTGTACAGGGGACTACCACTTGTGCTTACAGTAGTAAAGTTTTTTTATAAAATCAAGGTTAAGGGATACTTTGCCATATGAATTGCTTTGTGTGCGTCTTTGTTTAGCTTTGAAGCTTCCCAATTTATTTGTCTATTGTAGGTGCTGGTGTAGGAGATATCGGAATAGAAGTGACAGATCCTCAGGGAAAAAACAATACTGTGGATATTGCTCTTGAAGATAAAGGAAATTGTGTATATCGATGCACCTACAAGCCAGTGAAGCCTGGACCTCATAGTGTCAGCATCACATTTGGTGGGGAGGTCACGCCTAAAAGTCCTTATGTGGTCAACGTTGGTGAACGTAAGTATCAAACTTTTGTGTAAAATGCCTGTGGTGCTCTTTCTAGTCAAGAACTTTTTAAGAACTCTTTGTATCTGAAAATATGCACCTAAGAAGTCGTTTTTAAGGAGTAGTTGCAGGAACAATAAACTAATACAATGAGATGGAAGGAAGTCCTTGTTCATCCAAATTGATCCCCTGACATAAAATTAGCGGGGTTCACTGCTTAAAAAAATCTGTCTCTGCAGTGAAATTCGGGTTGTTTAGGAATGTTCTCATTGGAGGTGTGTCAAGACAGCTGCAGTGTTTTTATTGATAATATATGGCAGACAGATGTGTTTCTTGATAAGGTTTCAAATTTTTTTTATACATTGAGAATACACTTGCATAGTATAGGGTACATACTATTACATTTTGCATACTATGCATATTGCATAGCTGGGTCTTGGACCACCCAGCAGACTACACTTTAGTTGAACTATACAGCCTGGTTCGGAACCCATTTCTTAGTCCACAATGATAGTTGTGGTCATCTTTGTGGTTTCCTCTGTAAGCATGTTCACAGGGTTAGAAATGCCAACATTGTACAAAATGTTGAAGTCGCGATTGGCTTTACTTATTTTGGTCAAGGTTTTCTGGATGACGAATGCCACTCGAAACAAATGCTATTTCTATGTGGAAATTTAAAAATTATTAAATTGAAAAGCTTCTTCTAAAGCATCAGATCCAAGAATACAGTGCATCCCTGTTTCCCAATATATCCCATTCCTTGATAGGTGCATTGAATATTATTTAATATATAATTTTCTTTCAAAAGTGGTATAAGGGCTCTTTCACACTGAAAGTTGGATTGGTCAGTGCACACTCTGTGTTTTTAGATGTTTCTAATAAAAGTTTATTGAAACCACAAATGCCAGTGCATCAAATTTACATGCAACGTTGTAAAAATGATATAATGCACCACACTGCTCAGCACATGGCAGTGTGTATGGTACACAAGTTTAATAGGGGAAAGCAGCGCATTACATGTGCATTGCCTGCAGTTTCTACAGTTAAAGAGAGCTTAATGTCTTTCTGATCCATGTTTTGTAATTTAATTCAGAGCTAACTTTGAAATACAATGTAAATTGGGATGTTGGCACAGATTTTATATCCCGGTGTGTCCCTAATTTGGATATTTTTTACCCTCCAATAGTGTCCATGGATATCAGGGATAAGAGGCAATATTATTTAAAATGCATTACTCATGTATACAATTCTTTTTGTATGCTTAAACTGAACAGACACCAATACTTGAATTTATGTAGTATTTTAGGGTATACTATTCTTGTAAATGTGACTTGCTTGATTCATTTTCCCAGAAATCCTGCTAGGGTTGATTTGATTTGTTTTAAAAAAATCGAGTATGTACTATACAATGATGTGATAACTGGCTTTGTGCTCAGTTCAGACATATCTATTTTGCTTTCTTCTGCTTTGCTTTCATCTGCTTCCTCCTTTCTGCTGCTGCAGACCTCTGCTTTCCTCTTCTGATCTCTCCTGCCTTTGTGGGATAATGGACGGCACAGCTTAAGCCTCATAGTTGTGTACAGGACAGGGCTGGTAAGAGTTTGCAGGATGTTGCTTGGATTTCATCCCCCTATTTAATGTTTTATTTATTTTGTGTATGTGTGTGTCCAAAATATATGTTACATCTCTCAGTCCATTAGGTGCAAGGTTTATCCTCTTCCTCCACCGTCATCAGATTCTTAGATACCACCATTGGAACAATTGAAGGCAGAAGCTTTTGTGGGGTTTAAAATTGGTGGCCCTGAGGTGGTTTATGGCTTGCTGGTGAAAACAACATATAAATAGCAAAAATACCCTAACCACGACCTGTAAGGGTCTATTCACATTAACTAACAGGCGTTTAAGTCATAAACTAGATTGTTGTGTCAAAAATTATCATATAAAAAGGACCTATATATACATATATCAAGTTGCAAATCCATAAAAAACGATTACAATACATATCACCATGACAATTGCATATAAATGTATACAGACAGAGAAAAAGTGTGTATTCGGCTGTACTCCGACTCGTTTCACCCCCTAAATTGTGGGGCTTCCTCAGGGAGACCGAATCACTAAGATTAAAAACAAGTGCAACAATAAAAAAATTTCAATATACATACTTCATGTCATATCCGTGTATACAACTCATCCACAGCAAATCCCTACATCCATTTCAATGAGTGTGAATAGAATTATTACAGTTACTGTTGATAGTACACTAAATAATCTGACTGTCTTGTTGTCTTCCAATCACCTTCACATGGCAAAAATAATCAATATTTTCCAAAGTCTATACTAATCACTGGCTGATACAAAGGTGATGTCAAAGTTCTTAAAATGAAAGGTTGCTTAACAGACATGTAGCTGCACTCCCTATTCAATATATATATATATTGTAAGGTAATTAGCATATTTACATATGCTAATGTGGTTCTTTATCAGCCATGAAATCCCTTTTTAACATAAGTGCAATAGATAATCCACAACGGTAATTTATATGTACATTTCCCACATGTGGGACCACATGTGGCAATACCTATAAAATAAGATAGCTATTCACTCATGCATAATTTGTTTGAGTCTGCGGATGGTGTCTTGGAGGTCCTAAATAGATTGAATACTTGTCATGGTTGCCTTCATTGGGAAGTCTGGTATTCCTTGAAAGTGCTGTTAATACTTCTATTAGCCGGTGACCTCAGATTCTCTCCCTTTACTCATTCCCATTACAGACATGACTGTAGCTTCCTGTCTGGATCTTACTGGCCCCGCTGGTGTAAATATACATTATTTCCATTTGTGGTTTTGCTTTAGATGTTTTACTGTAAGTTGCTAATGAAACATTTCTAGACAAGTGTTAGTTTTTCTTTAGGCTATAATGTACCTGAAGCATATTTGTCTTTCTAACCTCCATTTGCTGGGATTTGGTGTAGGGGAATGCAGCTGGATATCTTGCTAAAATCATACAGCAATGACGCCAGTGGCCACCTATGACTCTGTCAACATTTCCAGCATTCATCCATACCTATGTTTTTAGTAGGTACAGTAGGACTATTTTATGGACTCTCAATGGATGATCTTTACATCTGAGCCATTTAGAACAAGACAAAGCCATTCATTTCAAATAATATTATGTGTGGAGAAATGTTTTTTTTTTTTTACAAGGACCTTGGCTCTTGTATCCTAAAAATAAGATATAAATTTTTGTATCCCTGAAAATATATTGTATCTATGGGCTCTATATTATGATTCTTTCCTTGCGGTCAGATTAACTTGTTTCCCCAGCCTCACTAAGGTTCTCTGAGATGAACAGATGTCTTGTCTACCACCATTGGTTAAATGTGGATTTATGTGTATATATATTTTGGCACTATTACTAAAAAAAAGAAAAAAAAAAACAACATTAAAGGGCTATATGTTTTTACACTACAGATAAACATTAATGGCCCTGTGTTGTAAAATACTCATTATGTTTCAAAAACAATGTCACGATTTAGGGTTCAAACTCATTAAATGTCCTAACTCTTGGAACATCTCATGTAGTTTTTGGTTCAACAAAACATCACATATCCTATGTCCAAAGTTACCAGTTTTACATTTAAGCACCCTTAACCATCCCCTCACCCTTCTTAAGCAATGACAATATGAGGATTGACCCAAATTCTAGCTGTAGGGGCTTTAATATAATTTTGTGCTATACATAGTAATATTAATAATGGCAATATGTTTGTTGCTTATAAACTTTTTTTGCATCTCTTTTTTTATAAATATACAATGTTAGAATGGTAAAACAATTCATATCCAGTAAATTTCACTCTATACACATACCTTTTGACATTGGAGGTCCTGGTAACCCTAGCCAACCTTGTCTAATTTTATACTACTGCTTTCTGAGATACATAACTATTTCTTGAAGGTCCCTTGGGATGGCAGGAAGATGCCCTTCTCACCCTCCTCCTTAGTCCCCCCTCATTTTGTGTTTCCCCAGATTAACCAGTGTTTCTGGTTATATGTGATTAAATCTTCTATCTATTGAGTCAGTAATTTGTGGAGGTCATGTGCCCTGATGGTGGTTATGCTAAAAGTTGGGGATTTAATGGGTATCAAAATAGGAATTCTAATTTGGCAGCTTCCCATCTGTGAAATAATTGTCATCCTGTCCCTAGTCTGTGTGTGGTGTGTCACAATTCCCAATTTTCAATGAAGCCTGTTTCCATCTCGACTAACACGCCTGCCTCCACCGTCTGTCTAAAGCATGGCGAATGTGTTGCTATTCTACAGATAGCATTCTCCGTATTTGAATATCTGACCATGTTTTCCTATCTCTTACCCTGTCAACAGCCTGCAACCCAAATGCTTGTCGAGCCAGCGGACGTGGCTTGCAGCCCAAAGGCGTCCGGATTAGAGAAACTGCTGATTTTAAGGTCGACACTAGGACTGCAGGAAGTGGTGACCTCCATGTTTCAGTGAAGGGGCCAAGTAAGTGTCTGTAATTGTTTAACTGTATGCAAACACTCCCAGTGTCTTGGGGTCTATTTACTATAATACTTTAATGCACAAATGTCCCCTGTGTTGTAGCCAAACAAAATAACTTGTCTAGGTAATTGATATCACAGCTATTTTCTCTCTGCTCTTGGAACAAGGAGTGGACATGACAAATCTCTGTCTGCTGGAACTCTAGAATAATAATGTTTTATTTATTACTGTTTCTAGAAATATAGATTTTCTTTTCAATCGGTAAGATTTATTTTTAGTTGATTTGCTTTCTTGTTCATTAATGCATTGTAGGACTTCTAGAAGTTTTAATTTACCCTTATCCAAAATCTGGCCATGCATACTTTAGGGCTTGTAGTCCACTGCTTCTCAATAATGGGACTGTGTCCATTCGCTGTTTTGAAATCATGGTATGCCGTGTCTTCAATGCAGTGCTGCATGTTGCCACCACTGAAATGTCCCTTGAATATCAATGAACTTGTCTGCAAGACACGGAAAAGCTTCTACGCATCTTTGTCATGCTAAATTAATAGGGCGCACTCCCACCAATGCGGCAGGAGGGCGCCTTAAGCCGCAGGCAAACTCATGTCTTTTTTCCCTGCACTGGACCCATGGCCTAAATCGAATAATTATCAATAAAGAGATTGATTTGATACAGGTTCAGTAAAGCACCTGAATTTCATTGCTAGTCAAATCTGATCTGAAGTATTGATTTTTGGAGGGGGAGGTAAGTATCATTTGTAGATCACCAAGCACTCAAATCACCTAAAAATTGTGCCACGTTTGCCCAATCAGTGGCCATTTTGGTTATTTGTATCCATGCTTTTACTGTACAAGGCAGGAATTCAAACACACGTTATGGCAGCTACCCCTTGTAGGTAAAAGCTTTGCCTTTCACTTCGATAAAAGAAGTCTGTAACCCCTGTGATGTAATAACCACATTACAGTTTTCATCTAGTGCATTAAAGTGTCGGCTGTGTTCATGTATATTATGTGAGATCTGTATCGAATAGCAAAGCTGACAGACAAGGATTTCTGATTAATGATTCCCAGGCACATGTCATATCTAGTTTTTTTTAAATTCATGTTTAACATAGATTTCCATCCTAAGAATTCCTCAAAGAAATGTTTTAGCTTTTTGGTCAACAGTTTTAACTGTTTTTGATAATGCAGATCTGGATATTTTTCACATTTGGTGCTTTAGCTTCATTACAAGTCTATCTCCACATTACATTAAGCCATAGATCTCACAGCCTTTTAGCCATAAGACATAGATCTCACAGCCTTTTAGCCATAACACACAGCTTCTAAGACACAGGATCCACCCATTGTCATGTATAACAAGCCTCTTAAGCAGGGTACAGACCTGCAGATATGGGCCAGATTGATGGCCGCTTCGAGTGCCGTGCGCGCTCACGGCCATCTATCTGTCCCATATAATATGCCCCCATCGCTGTTTTCGAGCGGGACAAATCAATCCTGCTCGAAAACAGCCATATCGGACATGACTGTAAATACGGCCGATGTCCGATGCTTTGCATAGAGACTGCGGGTCTGACAGCAGCGTGATGACGTCATCATGCTGCTGCAGGGTACGTCCGACGGCTCGATTATCAAGCCGTCTGCACCCTGCTTTAGCCATAGGACGTATCCATTGATAGGTACCCAGAGCCTCTTAGACATAGGATTAACCCATTGTCACATATTGGGAGACCATTGTCAAGTTTTGAGAGCCTCTAGAGGTCCCCATACAGGGTCGATTTTTCGTTTGAGTGGCGTTCAGGAATCGAACACCACCACTCGCACTCAACAGGGAATCAACATGTTGGTAAATCTTTGTTTGATTGCCATTACAAAGTATCGAACAGGAATCGATCGCACAAAGTGTTGCGCATCAATTTGCTGTTCAAACGATGAATGCTCTACCGCAGCATGGCTTCATAGCCATAGAACCCCCCTATTTTCAGGTACTGGGAGCCCCTTAACCATAGGACCCATCATTGTCAGATATCTGGAGCTTCTAAGGTTGGGTAGATTTTTTAGGAAAAAATACTGCCAATTCGATTTTTTGTTTGATGTCGTTGTCGAACATTGTTCGTTCATATATCGAATGTAACATTTTTTTTTTCGTCCATCCCGATATCGAATGAAAATACATTCAAAATGACGACAGTTAAAAATGTACCAACATGTTCGATGACCTTTTAAACAATTTTTTGTTTAAGGATAAACAAAAATGTATCCATCGAACAAATTGGCCATTCTAGATTTCTGTTCAATCAACCAAAAATTGTTAGTGTAAAGCCTTACGACCCACCCACCCACCCATTGTCACATTCCTGTAACCTTACAGTTCTTTTGGCTTCTTCACTCTTACTCAGTTTCCATTCTGTTGGAATATAGACTACAATTTCTCCATTGGAACATAGAGTGTGGCTATATCACTTTACATAAAAGGATAACAATATGAAAAATTATGGTAAATAAAATGCTGAACAGTCTGGTGGGTGAATTCTCTAGTGAGAAGTGAGATAGCAGAATTCATCCATGACTATAATATCCAATATACTGTCTCTGTTGCTGTGAGTACAGATTGTATACACATCTGCATATAGATCCTATATGATGTCCTGCTTAGTGAACCACAAAACATCACAGATGTTGGCAGTGTTGAGAATATTCAGCATTCCACAGATTTCCCTTGCATGTCCAAAAGCATCTACAATGTTGGAGACTCTGGTTATCTTATCCAAAGTTTGGAAATTTTAGCACTTCTATTTAGAGATCTCATTTGTCTTCCCTTCTGCTGCCGCTGAAATCTGCTTTCAGATAAAGCTAACATTGTGTTGATGTGTCTTGGCAGAGGGTCTGGATGAGCCTGTGAAACAGTTGGAGTCAGTAGATGGAGTGGATTTGTTTGAGTATTACCCCCTGAACCCTGGGAAATATGTGGTCACCATTACTTGGGGCGGACATCACATCCCTAAAAGGTAAGACGACAGCAAGATCTTGTTAATGACTAATACCATACCCTTACTAGACGGATGTTTGCAGCCTATAGCAATGTGTTACTTCAGATTGAACATATGGTGTCCTAAGATGTTATGCATGGTTTGTAATTGTTTAGGATGATGTGGAATGTATTTCATCAAATATTTGATTGTCACTAAGGAATGTGTTTATTTCATTTGGACTTTGCTGTCACACTTAAAGAAATAAAGAATTCCATGTACAAATATGAATTGCACTTTTGTTCTTAAGTGTTGTTCTTATGTTTTCTATCTTGTATGCATTTTTTACAGTTTGTTTACAGTGCGTGTCTGGGAAAAATGCAGCAAATGTATGCAATGCATCCATCTTTCTTTAAAATCCTAATTTTAGTCATTCTTAGACCCTGCAAGTACAACAAAATACCTAGTGATCAGCTAAGAGCACGCTCCTCTCTCTAGATATCTTACATATAGATCAATGGTACTACCACATAGTGTGATTAATGCATCAGCTAATCAGCCAATAAAAATACCTAGAAAATCAGATACTGATCATCAGGTCAACTGATATTTTCCAACCTACCTGTCAAATTAAACGATCGATTCTTCAAAGGTGGCCTAACTAAAAAATCTAACTGTGCATGCCCACCTTAAGACTCTGAATTGAGTTTTTTTAACATGACCCTTTGTTATTAATTACTCTTATTCTGTTATCGGTACATTTTACCCTCTGGGTGTTTCACATTTTAAAAAATAGTGGTAGATTACAATGTAATCAGCTGCCATTCTCAGCCCTCCCTCCTATATTATGGAGGTCAATAATGCCGCCTGTGATAGCAAGACAATCGACAATCTTTTCTTGGTCTGCCTCTTCAGCATCGTCGATAATGCGGAAGAGACAGACCTAGAAAAGATCTAACTAACACCGCTGGCTCATAAGGGGTAGCTGAGTTTCCCAGAGTGTAGCTAGTGTAGTTTGATTGTTCAGCTGAGGTAGTAAGAATCATCCTATATAACTCAGCAGGATGTGTCTGGATACCATTTTTGAATGAAGGTAATAAGAAGGTATCCATCTTGAGAGGGACAGACTGATTAAAACTTTTCCCTATGATACACTTAAGTGTAAGTTGACTTGAGTTAAGGTCAACTTTAACTGCGCTTCATCTAAAAATACTTCTCTTTTAACAGTCCTACATTACTAGAAATTATAACAATCGTGATTTATATCTTTTTAGTATTTTTACCTGGAATACCACTGTGCACCACTTGATATTGATCAGATTTTTGCAGAAGTCTCCATAAATATTCCTTCCATTGCCTACCCCGCTCCCTGCACATCCTTTGCTTTTTAACCACAATCGACCGATAAATGGTCAGGCATTGCTGAATGGCTGTCCTTCCTATATCATAGCTATGTAAAATGTTCAAGTCATTTTAAAGACACATTGTTAATAAATAACAAATTTATTGAAAGAAACACTGCAGGTGTTGATTTTCCAGTGCTCCAAATCAATATGTTCTTGTAATGATGTTTTCCACCTCTGGTATGTGACCCTTTCAAGGATGATGAGTCTTCTGCTATGAGACTTGGAAACCCCCATGCTAGCCCCAGTACTGTTATCGTGTACTGTAGTGACGTACGGGGACTGAATTATCATATGGGCAATGCATACCATATATACTTGAGTATAAGCCAACCCAAATATAAGCAAAGCTTATGCTGATATTCTACATATGGTCATTGCAGAATACCAGCTGTGGGTAAAGATCTACAAAAAATCAGGTTTTAGAACAAATTTGCATATTGCAAAAATTATGACTATGGTGGTTATTTTTTCCCTGCAATTTAATACCCATGCACTGGAAAGATTATTTGCTTTACAAATGATGACACTTATATAATATGAAGAAGTTAGTGTCAGGGTCACTTTAATATAACATACCAGAAGTGAAGGATATATTAGTCTCTGTTATACAGAGAAAATAATTAACCAAGTCCCGACGTTGATCATTGTGTGAGCACTATGCAAAGGTCACTGGGAACTTTTTTCTTCTACACAAGCCTCACAAGATTCTGAAATATTTGAATGTGTGCCAGACAAGGAGGTGAAATTCATCCTGTTGTACATAGGGATAATGCAGCAATAAATATTGTTGGGAAGAAAGACAAGGTTTGGTTTGAATAGATCTTTTCAGCCATAAAGTATTTTCAATTTATTGGATAGTATTGGTTTATGGAAAGAATTATCTGGGATAAGCTTGACATAATTATCAAAGCAGTGATATGCATTCAGAGTTATGGGCAAATTTGACAAACATCTGAAAATATGTATAAAACATACTCCAGTACGAGCACCTTGGTGCGCGTACAGGAGTAGTGCAATATACTTAAGCCAAACAGGAACAAGGACAAAGTAAAGTACTGTAAATGATAAAATGATCAAGGGCCGATCTTTTCGGGCCATGCGGTTCCCCAGATGACATCACTTTCTGGTTACGGATGACATCACTTCCTGGTTATGGATGACATCACTTCCTGGTTCCAAATGCTGAAGGGCTCAGAAGGATCAATGAGAAGTGTTTCCAGCGGCATCTCTTTGTCAACCATAGGGGAGAGGGGGCATTAAGTCTCCATATATATACAGTAGTGCCCTCCCCTTCATTAACTTGCCTGAGCTAGCATAGCTACAAGTGAGAGGGGGGAGGGGACTGGAGAGACCAAGGGGAGAAAAATCTATAGAGGGAGTGATGAGTTAATGCTTTAACAGGGACTGTAAGAGAACCAAAGCATTAGTGACACATTAGAAGAAAGTTGAACTAAATGTAAAAATCTATAAACTAAATCAAATACACTTGTATGTGCAGACAAAATTAAAGCATGAATGCCAGTACAAAATACAATATAAATAATAAATAATAAACAAATGGCGGCATGGGTATGAGAAAAATTTTCAGAGAAAAACCCCCCAACACAAACATATTGATATATACACACGCACATATAAACAAACACATAGGCAGACACACACATGAATACACACATCCCCAAGGAGACAAATGGAGACCTGTGGTCAACACCTCAACAAACGCAATATGGTCATTGATAGGAAAAAAGTGGAAACTAGTGGTGAGGCTAATTATTTATGATGGTGTTAATGCCCAACTCTTCATTCAAGCCATGGGGGGATTTTTTAGTTTGCAATATCTGTGACCCCCACCCACACCACCAAAATTTTCACTCCAGCTTTTTGTGGAGATGTTCTTCCATTTTGATTGGCTGAACTGTAATTACATATGCAATTTATTATTGTGCTGAGATGTGTCAAGAATATACATTGAGCTGCTTACGTACAAATGATTCTAAAAATCTTTTGCAGAATAAATGAAGAAACTGTATATTGGAGAAGGGACATAATATGTCTCTGCTTTAGGAAAAATGCTTCCTGCACATAGGTTTTCAGTGCATGGCAAAGGGTTTATGTTGTGGTTGGATCCCACACCTATTGTCTGCCAGTGATAGAAATCTTGCTGATCAGTAGTGTTGTCCTCTGCTAACGCAAAGTGAAAGTCAAAACAAACGAGTTCGGATGACTAAATAGCATTTTAATGATTACATCCCATTTTACAATTGTTGTTTTTACCTCCAGGAGGAATTCACATAAATGCCTCTCGGTTGCTTTTAATCTTTTAAGGCCTGTTTTTGAACATGCACAAAATCTATGCTGTATTCTTGTCTTTAACTGCCAAAACTAGATGTAGGAGACCTAATGCTGTTGTGTTTTGTTTTTATTTTTACTTACTTCACTCATTATCTACACTGTATACATAATTACTTGAATTTTTTGTTCTTTCAGCCCATTTGAAGTTCAGGTGGGGCCTGAAGCAGGACCTCAGAAAGTACGGGCATGGGGCCCTGGTCTGTCCACTGGTGTCGTTGGAAAGTCAGCAGACTTTGTGGTAGAGTCCATAGGCCCAGAAGTGGGTTCATTGGGTAAGTTTTTGAATATATTTAAATGCATATTCAGATCATGAATTTGTATATAGGTTGATTGGTACAGATGTGACGGTGTTGCTACAAGAGCATTCATTTAGAGACAAGTTGTTGTTGTGCTACCAAATATACACTATAGGGACATACAGCTGGCCATGTTATCTACCTGAACATTTGACATTTCTAAGTCCGTAGGTGTCAACATGAAGAGTTTACCTTCTTTTATGGCTTTCTTCAAATTGCAGTTGGAAGTTGGAAATCTCTTATGATGCTGAAGTATTACGATGTCTTTTTACTAGAAGAGGCATAGTCCGATCCCAGAAAAACTAACCCACAACGTTGTCCCTCCTTCACCAAAATTTATATTTGGCATAGTGCCATCAAGAAGATAATGTTCTCTTGGCATAGTAAACCTTGGCAGTTCAATCAGGCAGACAGAAATATGCCCTATATATATCACTTGAGCGTAGGACATTCAGAACTTAATATGTTGAGTCACTAAAGTTGAGTCAAATGGACTAGTCATGATGACGTGATCAGAGACACAGTTAAGGAACAAAAGTGTCCATCAATAAATAACTTATTTTAAAGTTCTCTGTAACTTTAACAGTCAATATGACAATAAAGCAAAACAAAAACAGAAAGTGGGTGCAGCAGCCAAAGCACACAGAACCACAAACTGTGGTTCACAAAAGAGCACAATGTCATAATAAAATACATTTAACACATTAACTGACTGGCATGTTTCTCAAAAAGAGAGGGATTAACCCCCCCCCCCCCCAGCGGTCCATTTAAGCACCATGGGGGTCTACTGAGATCCAGTAAAAGAGGAGATAAGTTAATTAACTCGCAAAGTCAGATAGTGGAGTATTAAAAATGTAATTACATGATCTCTAGAAAAAAATAGCAGAATGGCTACAAAATGGCGCAGTTGCCTAAGTTGTATTTATTTCTCCAGCATGGGAATTCGATGTCAGGAAGTTTTATCACCCCGAGCATCAGGGACATAAAAATCCACTCCCTTTTGCTCCTGTACAAAGTTTATATGTTGAGGATTATGCCAGAGGAGAATTGGAAAAAAAAAGATTCTTCCACAACTCTTTGTAAATGAAGACTACATGTTAGTTACACCTGCGGCAATAATTCTGTAAGCATCACCTGAATTTGGTGTGTGTGTATATATATATATATATATATATATATATATATATATATATTTAGCTTACGGGTGATTCTCTTTTAATATTGATTGTATGAGCAATCCTAAAACACCCATAGCAGTATATAGTCGCTACAACAGATGTTTTTTCTTTTTGCTTTTCTTATACATATGTTAGTACATTAAAGGAATAAAATCTACTACTTGGAGTCTGAGTGTTGCAGTTGCCCACACATTATTGGCTGGTATTTATGTGACTCATTTCTCCCCATGACTGCATTAGATCCTATAACTTTCTCTCCAATGTGATCATGTTTCATGTTTCATAGTGAACATGGCATCTGACAGCTGCAAATGATTTCCAAATGTGTTCAAATTCTATGGATCTATTATAGATTTTATACCTTTGGAAAGAGGGCATTGGCAACCTCCTGTGCTGCAAAGCCCCAAGGATTGTCAATGACACGGGAGTGAACAAAGCAACCCAGATTTAATTTCATGTTAGTTTATTTTGTTCTATTTATAATACAACATAAGACTGTATGCTGTAAAGTACTCTAGATTGTGTTTTATTTGGGCTGTTGTATTATATTTTGTTTATGTGACTAGTAGGAAGCTAGTCATTCCAAAGTTATAGCTTGAACTGGTAGGCAGCAGAATGCATTTGTTTAGTACATTAAGGGTGTTGCTTACAGATGTTAATTTCCCATTCATGAATGGTTAGTTTACAATTAAAACTTATGGTGGAGGGTTCTGGGAATATACGTTTCATAACTTCTTTCCATTGTCTCCTCACAGAGCCCATCACAGATTTATTTGATATATTTTTCTATAGATAACAACTACTGATATTGCTGCCTTATATGTTTTATTGGTTCCAGAGCCTTAACAATAAATACCCCTAAAGTTAGGTGATATGAATTGGACCATGACCCCTACTTGATTATAGGTTTGAATGCATCAGATAATTCAAATTAAAAAAGTATATAAACATATTCATAATGATCTAATAAAATCATAAAATCAGATATCTAATGCATTGTTTACATAAAAACTAATTTAACCTCCTGAGCATTTAGCTCGAACACAGCTCTGGTTATATGTGCTTGCCCCGCAAACTCACCCAAACTATGTTTGCGAATATATCCACCTATCCCTGGCAAGCCTGCCATGAATCTGAATATCAGTGGACCATGTCCCCCTTTTCTGCGTCCTCGACCTCCATGTTTTGTAGTCATACATATGTACCATATTTTTCAGACCACAAGACGCACTTTTTCACCTCCAAAATTTTGCGATCCCCGTTGTGACGTTGTGCTGTGTGTACTGCTGCTAGTGACACCTACTGCCTGAATTGAATATTGCATTCATAGAATTCATTGCATTAACCCAATTGATGTGAAAACTTATTCAATCGTTTTTTCTGGTTTTCCTGTCCTAAACCTGGGTGCGTCTTATGGTCCAGTGCGTCTTATAGTCCGAAAAATACAATACAATCAGATTTGAAGTTGATAGCGCCAGAATTTCAGGCCTGCTAGGTATCTACGGTGATTGCCCTTTGTCCATCACATGTTGGATGGAGTTGACCACAATAAGGCTCAGGGATCACAACGACCACCTGTCGGGGTGAGAGAAAAGGAGAGAAATACTAATCAAAAAGTAATATACAGCAGTGTCCAATAAATATTTCTGGTTTTTGGAGTTACCAAAGTAGTTGGTATCAAAAATGTAACAAGTCTGCATCTGTACAGAAAATGTTTGTTGCGTCTTTATCTTAATCTTGAGTTCCTCTTAAGCTTCGCTCACAACCAGACGGTGTTGTGTTTGGCATTCAGTCCCTGTAGTCTACGTAACAGCGGCACAAAGCGGCTATTGATAAGCTGAACATTCATTTCACAGCCTCCTGCTTCTGATACTGGACAGGGATTCTGCTATTTTTCTTGTCCATCTAAAACTGAAAATGATGGATCTTGTTTTTGTACCGAGATATTGATGCACAAAGACAACACAACAATATCCGCTACATGCCAGAATCCTCCAGAAACAGAGGCCATTCTTCTGACCGTCACCACAGTGGGAGCTGCTTAAGACGTACTAGAGAAGCCACATGTCTTACATAGTTATCATGTGAATAGCCCATTGTGTGGAAGTCCATGCACCCTCGTTATTTAAAAGTATGTTATTATTCTCTATGTTCCCAAGGGGCCACAGAACATACCACCCAATAAATGTTTGGGTTACTATAAACACAATTCAGGCTTTATAAAATAACTTTGTTGAGGGGTAATTTACAGACCAGTAGGTTTTGTGCTTCTGTCTACTATGTCAGTTATTTCTCCTATTAAAGTGTGACATTTCACATTTAAATGTTATAGAATAGTATGGACTTATACAATGATTATGTAAAGACATTAAAGCAGTTTAGGATTTAGAGATAGAATGAGAAAGTGTTAGGTTTCGATTGTTGTCTGTGGCACATCTTGGAATGGTCAGCCCTCGGTTCCCTCTGATTCTGTCTCTGACAGAATGCTATTTATAATCCTAGCGTAGTGTGGCCTCACATTAGGTCAAGCAGGGACAGGGGGACTCCCTGATGTGTGTGAAAGTAGCCAGTAAGGTGATGTGATTTTTACAGTGACGACAGGTGTACACTAATGACATCTGGTGGCTGAAGTTGAATAGCTGTACAAACAACTTCACTTTATCTTGTATACACTACTGTAAGATTTTTTTATTAAATATATTTATGTCATTCGGATAACTGCAGGGAAACATTAATAACCACAAAAGCTTGCAATTAGGGGTGTCAAATTATTACTAATCTAAAAAGAAAGTTGGGTTAAAGGTCAGAGTAGGCATATGTAAGGGTAAAATCTGACAAGAGAAACTTTTCCTGTTCTCAAACTAAATCTTCTGGACACTTTTTTTGCTCATAAATAATAAATATAATTACTAACTTGCCTGTGCTTTTCATGTAATATTGAGGCTTTACAGTCATAGTTTAATACAATACACTGCAGTCAGATCCATCAGAACTTTTTACATATGGTTGTGTAACTTCCTGCATCAGATTAAACCTTCCCAGCCAAGTTTTGATCTGATTGGGGGCTGTAATGAAACAACCGAAACGTTATCTTCACATACCAGCCAGATAATGATAGTCTGATGAACGATAAATTCTTTAGCGACAAACAAACTTTCTACTGTTGTCATATTTCAGGATTATTTCACTTCCCTTTGCCTGTATAGGTAAGTGTAGTTGTTTGCATGTTCGTTTGCTCTGTGGAAGTCAGATTGTTCCTAACATTGTGAATCCGCATTCTTTTCTTTGTCTTTTCCATAATTGCCGATTATTTAGCGTCTGAAAAAACATTAAACAACAATTACAAGCATCTTCCTGTATAGGAAAGGCAGCAAAGATCCCCAACAAATTCTTAAAGATTATTAAATGAATATTTCATATTACAATGCTTATGCCTATATCCAATCCAAGAGTTCACCTGAAACCAAAATGTTTTTAGTTTCAGGTAAGCTCAATCAGATTCAATCACATGCCCTTTGTTATGGTGACACTTCAATCAGTGTATATAGTAGCCGGTCTCTGGCTTCAGGGTAGTGACACAGCTCCATGATCTTGATTTTACTGGCACAGAACTAGTTTTTATGACACAATCATCTAGCAGAGTCTTGGTACTTGTATCCTAGATTACTTTACAACCCCCCCACCCCCACACTTTTTTATGTTTTTGTTTTGAAAACCAATTTTGCGCCTACTTAAAAGATAAAACAGTGTAAATAAAAAACACCTAAACTATAAAATGTGATATGATATGTGAAACATATATTTTAATCTCATTTAACAAGAATGTCTTCAGCTGGACACTGTTCATGAACCAAAAATTTAAATGGAAATATACACAGTTACAGTGCATGTGTTGACTTCTGTTGATAGTAAGCAGGTTGTCCCTGGATTTCCACATCTATTCCCAATGAAATACTTTTAATGTAATTTAATGTAATGTCCAGTTCTGTACCCAAAGCGCACCAAAACTTTATGTCCCCTGTTGGGAAACATCCTTTTATAGCTGTGATGGCCAACTGAGTTGACATGGAGGGCCACAAGTGCGGCCCTCATCATCATTAAAGGAATGCACATAAAATTTTCATTCTATACTGACTTGTATAAGCATTTTTAATAAAATAATTACAGCAGGCATAGCTAGAAGACTTTTTAAATAACACAAATTGTATTAAATTTTACTTCAAGCATTAGGTAACACTGTAGTATGGTAGTGCACATAAAGGCAATCAGCTACCCAGGCGGCGCTAGAGCAAGTCTCTCACCTCTCCTCCTTTTCCCGCTCTAAGAAGATCACGGCCGAAGACTAGTCAGGTGGGGATCGGTGGACAGAGGAGTTCCTATGCCCTATGCATTAATAGCTTGGTTTCAGGGGCCTGAGGGGGGCAGCTGAAAACCGCTCAAAGGGCCGCAGGTTGGGCACCTGGGTATTATAGGGATGTTATGTAAAAAAAAAATCCTCTCTTATAATGTCTGTTTACAAATGTAGAGCGTTAACTTACCCCCCTTGAAAAGCATATATCCAGTGGCCTTCAGTGACCATATGCGCTACTGCAGTTCATTGACCCCCCAGTAGACGGGCATCTACGGAGGATTAAATATGAAGCGATTTTAAACCATTGGGACGCATTTACCTCCCTAGCATTTGAAACAAACCCAGTTCATTTGTTTGCATGAACTGGGATTGTCAAAACATACCTGTGCAATCAGCCACTGATTTAATCTGGGACTCCGGGATCATTGATGCAGAAGAATGGGGGGGCCAAAGACTTCCATGTTAATGGAGGGGCATCTGTTTCCCAGCCCACATGTGTAGGGGGAAGGAGGGAGGAAAATTCAAGCAGTACTGTCTACTCTGTGTACTCTGCTGCGATCGTGCTGAATTCTAAGGATGTACGGTTGCACTACTGTTGGACTATTTTGTAAAGAATATGGGCAAACCTATGTGGCTTCTCTGCTTAGGTAAAAAAATAAAGCCTCACCTGGTCTGTAACAATTGTGCTTATATGCAAGGGTATTTCATAGTCTGCAGATACCTTTGACTTCCCGCTAAGTTTCCTAGATATTGGGCCTGGCTATATGTTAGGGTTTATCTATGCCTACATTGATTTCCTGTCTGCAGCCTAGGTCTAAAGTCTACAAAAGCCACAGGGATTAGTCTGAAAACTAATACAGCGCTGTTGTTCTCTGGTAGAAGGTTTTATTTGTACAGATCTGTTGCCCAAAAGTCTTTAGGAGGGTTGGGGGCTGGGTCCAGGGGGTCAGAAAACTTTAATAGTTTGTTTGGAAGAATTACTGTATAACGTTTCTGAACAGAATCTAAAATATCATATAGATTTGAAAATACAAAGAAAATGCCTCCAGGGCCCTAAATCATTTATCATAATAAAAGTTAACAGCTTGACTGTGTTACCAGAGAAGCCCCCGGGCAAGCTGAGAACTACTTAACAGTATTGTGATTTTTATAATGTCTGACACATGGCCTGATGCCAGTTTCATACAGACCAATCTGTCACAGCACCCCTGTACAAGGGGGTGGGGGTGCAACAATCAAAGCGCGAGCCCCTCTATTAATGCCACGGTCTGGACTGTAGGGTACTGTTCACTCTTATACCTGTGCCTGATGTTTCAACACAATACACTATTGAGATCTTTTGCAGCTCACACCGTGTCTGCTTCTAATTTTGGTTCACGTGAGGTCTCGTGTACTGTGCTCTTGTTCATGCTAATTTATTTGAGGCTTTTCATCCACATTTCTAGACTGTGATGTGATTATACATCCCAGCCCTTGAAAACGCTTGTTTAATAAAATGGAATTTAGTTTCTTCAATGAGAAGGACACAATCTTTACCACATCCACCAGAAATAATTTTTTTTAGAACAAAACAAAAAACCTACTGGAATCTTTTAAGAATTAGCTTAATGTAGAAGGTCATCATGGTCAATGGAGGTTGTGAGATCTATCTTTTTGGTATCATCAATGGGCAACATTGGGCAACATTTCCCAGAGCTGTATCATGCTGGGGAGGCAGCATCTGTGTGTCAAAAAAGCTTTGCTTAGGGGACAACTTCGGGAGAGAGGAGCTTTGGGGCTAACCCAACCCCCCAGACAAGCTCCTCTCTTACTGCACACCCCAGAGGGCCAGGTGTCAGAGGGGGTAATCACCCAGGGCAGGGGCACCGAAGAAGCTAGGACCATCCCTGCCTATTATAAGGCTGATCTGCTTGATAATTTGATTTCCCCAAACCAGGAGAAAGTAGCACCAAGCCTTCTTCATTATTATTTAAGCTTAAAGTGCATGGAAACTCAGAAACCAAAAGATAAAAACAAAATTAAATAACATTTTTACTTACCTCTGAGCTGTGTCAATGGTTTGAAGTTTTTCTAAAATCCTAAAACAATAGGAACAATACTAACCTGCTCTGCTCTTGTCTGTGGACGTCACCATGTTGATTTCTATGTGGCTCTTAGGGGTTGATTGCTGCAGTAACAAATAAAGCCACTAGGGGCACCAGATAATAGTTTTCATTGGGAAACACAGCAGCACCATAGACTTGTATAGAGACCTGATAAAGTGACCACTTCATATCTCCCAACTGACATTGCGATAACAGCTGCAGTGGTGCTGCAGAAAGAGGAGAAAGGGTGACCAGATTAGCAGTAGTCTTAAACCACAGCATATCACCCATAAGGGAAATGGATTGTAGCAATGGCAGACACCAGTAATTATGGCATTTGTCCATGAACATTTGAATGCAAGTTTGTCCTTTCTACCAGACAGACAATCAAGCATAGCAGTGTATAGGTATAAGGTTATGTTTCCACGGCATTCATCGGGTCGGCCGGCCAAGAGGTGGGAAGTCATGCATATGTATGGGATGCGCCGACATCTCTGTCAAGGCATGTGATTACTGCAGGGGCTATTGGCGCTTCCCTAAATGCAGTGGAAACCTAGCCTAAGGGTAATAAAAAGATTACTGCTATCCTCCATGATTACTTTTGACTCCTTTATGTCTTTGATCTTGACCATTATCCCATTACAAATTCTGCAGGTTTTGCCATTGAAGGTCCATCTCAGGCAAAGATTGAATGTGATGATCAAAGCGATGGCTCTTGTGACGTGAAATATTGGCCAAAGGAGCCTGGTGAATATGCTGTCCACATTATGTGTGATGATGAGGACATCAAAAACAGTCCATACATGGCGTACATCCAGCCAGCATTGTCAGACTTTAACCCAGATAAGGTGAGAATATTATCTACTTCTGACTATCAATGCTCAATATTTTCTTCAAAATATACCGGTAGCTAAGATACCAATATACACAATAGCTTCAGCGTAGCTACAAGCTAAAAATCTTGGAATGTAAATTGTGTGGGTCTAATAATTTAATAACATTTATTTCTACCTCTCAGGTCAAGGCGTACGGTCCAGGGCTGGAGAAGAGCGGGTGCATTGTGAACAACCCTGCAGAATTCTTCATTGACCCAAAAGAGGCTGGATCGGCACCTTTAAACGTCTATGCACAAGTAAGAGATACTTTTCCTGACTGTTGGCCAGATATGGTGCACCATGCACCATTGTATTAACCCCTTGTTATTCAGTAGTGTTTAAATTCACTTGCAAATAGTCAATGGAGGTGACAAATGATTACATTTAGTGCATTTGTGCTGCAAATTTTCAACTGTGCTACCCTAATAACGAGGAAAGGGGGTTGTATTTCAAGTAACGTTTGAGGGCCATTTAACACTAGCCAGGCTGCAGCTGTGGTGTGGTGTGGTTTTTCTTTTTCCACTGGTAACAGACTTGTTGCCTTATTGCATAGCACATCGCTTCTGGAGACAGAAGCGATGTGCAATGCAATAAGGCAACAAGTCTGGAGACATACGTGCATGTAAGACTCTTGTGCTTCTGCTGCATGCTGCAGGACATTTGAGGTAGCGCGCTGTCAAGGGTTAGTAAGCAACAACTGTATAAACCTTTAGGAACCATGAAACAATGCATTGAGAGGTAAGAAGCTGTGTTGTGCATTACTGCAAAATGCAAATGCAGGGCCAGTGTGATCGGTACAACAGATTTTATATGGATCTATATACCTCACATCTGGCAAGCTGCGCTGCACTGCCGTAATGAAATGCAGCTAGTGTAGTGGCCCTAAATTTTAACCTGTATAGTTTGAATGGTAGGATGGGCTCAGTACTGTTTCTAGCTAGAAAAGGTGGACCCTGCAGGGAATGTTTGGGAGCCACTTGCTTAGAAAATGTGTTGGAGGAAAGTCAATGGTTAACAAATGAGGCATTAATGTAGCTAGGGTGTCAAGTGATACGAGTTTCGGCAGGTAGAAGGGGTCATTTTCTATTATAAGATGGGGAATTTGAATGAAAATGTTCCTTTGCATAAAAGCCAATGTTACATTAAAACAGTAAATATGTGGGTTAGGTGGTATGGGTGGTATGAATGTATTCCAGCAGAAGTAATTACCAGTTTTACTCATTGCAATAAAATGCCCTAATGTCTTCTTCTGGCTGTGGGGTCCGAGCTTGTAATCTAGCTGAGCTTCTCTTGGCATCTGCACAACCCTGAACAGGCTGAATGACTTTCCATAAAAGTAAAACGAGTTGACTTGGCAGCCTCCTCCTGGAATAACTGCATGTTACACACTAACACACCATATGCTGACCATGCCCTCATTCTTATAAAAATAGAATTTTGCCGCTTTCTGTAGGCCAAAACATTGGAATTTGGAGTAATGCTGAGAAACATAAAATAATACATGTATAACATTTGTATTTATTGTTACCAGGATATTGAAGGCAACCCTGTGGACATCTACACAAAGTCAAATCCTGATGGGACCTACACCTGCTCGTACAATCCAGCAAAGCCAATCAAACACACGGTTGTGGTCACATGGGGAGCTGTCAGTGTACCCAAAAGCCCTTTCAGGGTAAGTATTCTAACAATGGAGGGGGGATTCATTTTTATGTATTTTTTTAATCTTCTAACAATTGCTGATCAGAATCATTTGTAGTTATTGTATTTCTCTTTTTAATTATATTAATTATGGAAAAAATAAAGAATAAAGCTTACCTCCAGTCAAATGGCTAAATACAGGTTTTGTTGATATATAGAGTTACCTCTCTTGGAATTTTTATTTTAGCCTATTTAGTGTTAGGATTTACAAAGCATTGGCATTCCATTTTCTAGTTAACCCCCCTCCCGTTCCTAACGGCACCATCTCGTCCAGTGCTGTCCTGTCAGTACTGCTCTGGACAAGATGGTGCTGTCCGGTGAAGATCTGAGCCCCGGCAGCGCATACTTACAGTTTGAAGCTGTCCCGGTGGCTCCAATTATCTGAACTGGCTTCTGCACAAAAGCCGATGAAACTGTTCTCCGTGTGATTCCCCAGATGTGCCCTTTGAAGTTAACCCTTCCTCCCCTGGTGTATTCATCACACCAGAGGAGAGAGGGTGCCAAAGGGAATTGTACTGGATGTATTGTATCCAATACAATTCAAAGTAAAAAAAACCCACAAAACACATTTCCAATTGTAATAAAAATTATATTATAAATAAAACATAAATATCAATATATAAATATATATATATAAATATATACAGTTTTGAAATATATCATACAAAATAAGTATTTTAGAGATTTTATCATTCAAACATTTATACATTTCTTTACATAATTCTGTGTTTCAAATATTAGAATATTCAGGATGTCTACTAGACCCTTGTCCGGACATATTTTGGGAAGTTACAGGCCTACAACATAAAAAAATTCCATTTAAGTCTATGTTGTATCAAGAGGGCATTTCCTACAGGGGTGACCACATCCCAAAATAATAGAAAAAGTGGAGGTGGTGGGTGTATAGTAACCTCAGCACCTAGATTTCCCTGGGGGTATAAGCCCAAGGGCAGGGGGACTTTTTAGGCCACAAACTTATAGATCAGTAGAAGGTATTACGTAGATTATACCGTAGAAAAGTACAAAACAGTTACATGCAATTATGCAATATTTTAATAAAAGATAGATCTGCACACTGTGGGGTACATTGTATCGTAGGAGAACACTGGTATGTCGCATAGGAGTATACACTGAGTAGATTTACAATAGGTACTGCATATGTTCATTGCATAAGGTATATTCCATACAGGTA
The DNA here is from genome assembly GCA_036250615.1 of Ptychadena robeensis. Taxonomy (NCBI): domain Eukaryota; kingdom Metazoa; phylum Chordata; class Amphibia; order Anura; family Ptychadenidae; genus Ptychadena; species Ptychadena robeensis. Next base: position 102,957,003 of record CM070037.1, on the reverse strand, counting down.
TAGAAGAATACGGATTCAGCTCAGGAATCTACCCTGACGCGCGTTTCATAAATATTTCATCAGGGGGTACATTCGATGATACGTATAAACATGCGATATCTTAGAGAGGTGGTGTCAGCCAAGTTCCGTAGGGGTTACCCTTCGAGGGGAACGAGTGGCCAAAGCCCGCCCGTCATATGCGGGGTACCGTCTAAATCTTGGGTTAGGTTAGGTAGTACTTATTAAGGTAGAAGGTATGCCGGTACACAGGGCGGTACTGCTACTGAGTAGGCGACTAAGATAGATCACGGCTCTCCACGATCATTTATAATTATATTATAAATAAAACATAAATATCAATATATACTGTTTTGAAATATATCATACAAAATAAGTATTTTAGAGATTTTATCATTCAAACATACCTTTTATACATTTTTTTACATAATTGTGTGTTTCAAATATTATTATATTCGGGATGTCTACTAGACCCTTGTCCGGACATATTTTGGGAAGTTACAGGCCTACAACATAAA
>CM070037.1:102919506-102956388 GCA_036250615.1 Ptychadena robeensis | reverse complement strand
CCCCCCCCCCCCATGTTTTTCCCAGGTGAACATTGGACAGGGCAGCCATCCACAGAAAGTCAAGGTTTTTGGCCCTGGCGTAGAGAAGACTGGTTTAAAGGCAAATGAGCCCACACACTTCACTGTGGACTGCACGGAAGCTGGAGAAGGTACTCAATCCATATATCTGTTACATCACTTGTTTCTTAAGCAATATTAAATCCACTTTTTTCTTTTAGAGTGTTCAGATTTATGTAAATTGATTTTAAATTGGAAAAAAGTGTCACAGATGTCTCCTTTTTTATATGATATGATGAATTCTAGAAAATATAGTGGTTTAATCTTTGAGGATGGAGGTAGATTAAAACAGAGTACAAAATGGTTATTTACCTGAGAATGTAAAAATTTTTTTTTAAATGTATTTAATTGTGTTGATTACACGTATAGGGGTTAAAGTTAAGGGGGTAAACTCAAATAAACTAAAACTTTTGAACAAAAATATTATCTGTGGGTGCTAAACAGGGTATGTACTTTTAAAGGAGGTTTGCAGAAAAGTGCTGACTTGTTGGGCTGGTTTATATAAAATAATAAGGTGACTTATTAGTCCGCTGTCATGTCTTTTGCAATGTGCGAATGTTAATGAAGATAATGTTTATGTATCTTGCAGGTGATGTCAGTGTTGGAATCAAATGTGATGCCCGTGTGATAAGTGAAGAGGAAGAGGACATTGATTTTGACATCATTCCTAATGCCAATGACACATTTACTGTAAAATATATGCCTCCTGGTGCTGGCCGATACACTATCAAAGTTCTCTTTGCTGGAGAGGTGAGAAATCAAGAGGATGAATCTATACCGGTTACTTTATTACTATTAAAAAATTTACCTGGCCTTGTGTTAATATATCATATTTTTTGGACCATAAAACTCACCGGACCGTAAGACGTACCCAATTTTTAGGGCAGGAAAACCAGAAAAAAAAAAGATTTAATAGGTTTTCACATCAATTGGGTTAATGCAATGAATGCAATATTCAATTCAGCCAGTAGGTGTCACTAGCAGCAGTACACTTACAACACAACGTCATTCTCCACACTGATCGGGAGGAGGAACGGGGGCAGACATCTGCAGTCCCTCTCCTCTGCCGATGTTGCTGTGCCTGTGTCCATGGGAGCTGCAGAGTGATCGCAGTTCCCAGGGACACTGAGAGAGGGAAAGATGCCAATTAATCTATATCTCTCTCTTAATTGCCTATGGCAGAAGGGCTCTGAGCTCTGTTGACATAGGCAATAATACAGTACAGATGGCAGAGCCAGACACCAGCCCACATCTCACATCTGACAGCTCCTCCAGCTCCCCGGATAATCTCTGTGGAGAGCTGGCGGGAAGCCATGGTGCGACCACCTGCGGCCGAGTGGCAATTTTGGGGATGAAAAAGTGCGTCTTATGGTCCGAAAAATACAGTACTTCCTGCCTATTGGGAAAATTTTTCCCCTCTATCCAGAGAAATGTTTTTACTTCAATCTAATCTGGAAGGTACAGTTTCCATTGACCTTGCTGTTATCCAAGCTACCCAAGCAAAATGCTCACTTTTGGTGGTGCATCTATTTCAGAAACAACTTATTAGTGGAAAGAAGTTGGAGAGATATTCTGAAAATTATCATAGAAGATCATTGTACCATGGGACATTTAAATAGTTACTATTCATAAATCTCCAAAGAAAATTGAAAACCTTAATTTTCAGATTTGCGGGGAATCATATAAAGCCAGTTATTGTATAGTGACTTTGGGGTAACTAGGCATTCTTGGGAAAGGGGGGCAGGGTTTGAGTTGTCATAAAAAGGTATGATCTGGTATCTTATTTGGTGCCTTCTTAAAAAGCCTTCTTTGGCCAAGTCTCCACTGGCTTTAGTGTATCATCAAGGCCTCAACTCAAAGCATCAACTCAAAAATACCTGCATACCTGTTTTTTTTTACATTTATTTTTCAAACGCAATGTTAACATATTGGAAAAAGTACCATACAGTCCCATGCCAAAAACGTATCAAAAGCACAATGTATGCATTTTTTAATTGCTTTATCCCTTTTCAATGGATGAATGAGGGTGTGCAAACGCAGGGCAACATGGTAAACCGCAATTAAAAATGAATCGACCTTAAGTAATGTTAAGCTTCTGTTTGTAGTGTTCCTTTGATTGATTCAACATGTCATAGCTTGTGCTACTGATGCTATTGGAAACTAGGCCTTACTCTGTAGTATAAGCTAGGTATAAATGTAGACCTCCACAAATCGAATATTTTGTAGCATTAAAGCTTTCATTGAACAATTAGTTCCTTAATATATACATATATCATGTTTTCTTTTAAGGAAATTCCAAGCAGCCCCTTCAGAATCAAGGTTGAACCTTCACATGATGCCACCAAGGTCAAGGCTGAAGGTCCAGGACTTAGCAGATCTGGTGAGTTTGTAAAAAAAATAACTCCACATTCAAATGTAATACAATGTCATTAGTGTTACTGCTCATCATATTTGTACATTTAACTTATACTTACAAATTTATAATGAAGGCTTTTCTACGAAGGATTATGATGTCATTCTGTAATTGTGTGCTAGTAACACAGACTAGAATATCAATATTTCAGTAGACACACATCCAATGCTTGATTCACATGTTGGTTACATGTTGGCTGCTGCTCTGCAGCCACTCATGAACGCCAACCATGCCATTTTGTGCAGCAGTTTTTACATAATGGCGGGTGGCTGTCAATCACCTGTTAACCCCCATCCTAAGGCCATGGGCAACTGCCCAGTGGACTTGTTGTATAAGAGGTTAAGAGTGGATAATAGGATCTGACTTTGTGATTTAAGCTTTAGGCCATTTTGCCTATGGCTTAGAGCGCATTGGCGCCTCATCAGTGGAAGCGTACCCTATTCATTTAGCATGACTAAGACACGGAAAAACACAGGTGCTGCTTTTCCATGTCTTGCAGGCATGTCCATTGATCTTCAATGGACGTGTCAGCGGCACTGCTGCATTAAAGACGCAGCATTCCCCAATTTCAAAAAAGCACTATAGGCGTTTCCATTAGAAAGCTTAATGTAACTTAGCCCAAGCAAGCTGTTAACACAATCCAAAATAAGCATAGACTGTTGTAATTCTGTCAATAATTGTAACTTTTGTTGTCAGCCTAAACTGCCTGGGTAATTAAGTGAACTATTTAGGCTTGAAAAATATATCTTCTTCAAAGCGTCCTAACTTGCTGATTTTGTATTTGAAGGTGTTGAGAATGGAAAGCCGACACATTTTACAGTCTATACCAAAGGAGCAGGAAAAGCCCCCATTGATGTGAACTTCAATGGGCCCGTTGCAGGAGAAGCTGTAAAGGACTTTGAAATAATTGATAACTATGATTATTCTCACACTGTTCGCTACACACCCATCCAACAGGTATGTTGCAGGATCTTCTCCCCAGTATTACTTTGATTATACACGTAATATGGCAATGGTTGATATAGGACTTCTGTATCCGTGAAAGCTTCCTGCTTTGCTTTCCAAAAGAAAATGCTATATTTACTCAGATAATTGAAAGAATATGGCCGTAACCCCTTTTGAATTATTTATGGTCTGTGATTATACAATTCACAAAGATAAACAAAATGGAAGTTTCTTAATTAACAGCAGTCCTGGTTAGACAGTTGCAGTGTTTGATGAGAAACACTTGTAATTATGTATTGTGGGGAATATAACATGCCTGAAGTGAATGTTAAATATAGAAAACAGTGGTGTGGTATGATTTTAAAGTGAGCAGCCACAGCCTGAACCTATTAAGCAGTATGCAGCTCAAGTATTTAATTTATCACAGGTCCCCATTTTAGATCTGCGAATATTTGCCAAAGTAAGCAATTGATTGTGTGTATCAAAGAAATCAATGGCATACATCATGCACTTTGTCAATATAATTGAATTTCTTTCTATTTCTGCAAAAGTTTGAGTCTACCAGTTGAATTTCAACTCGATTTTAATTAACTTTTTTTAGACAGCCTTGCAACCAGACCCTTTGGTGCCAGTGAAACAAGATGTAGTTTGTTCCTATTGACCTTTATAAGAAAAGTACATATTTTTTTTAAGAATGGAAACTCTTCATTACCAGGAGACAAGTTAACCTATCTGTACACAAATCACATTTAGTTAGATTTTCTTTCATTTCAATAAAATTTTATTTAACAAGTTTTTTTTATAAAACAAGGATAACAATAAAGTAAGTAAAGTAAGTTAAGCAGGCAGCGCTTTATGCATAGGTTATTGTGTCTGTCATTGAAGTTGGGTATTTTGTCATTTAATGACTATTCTGGAAAGTCTTTACAGACTCGAAATCACAGTCATTGTTGGCTCGGGGGAAATTTATTTAGCATATATTTAAAGTTTGAGGCAAATCTTGCAACGTAAACCTTGGACAGAGGTTATGATTTGCACTGTAGCTCACCTTTAATATTTTGAAAATTGCCGCTTAGATGACTTTGAAGTTATGACCATGCTAGCCCTGGTTACCCTGTGTTAGTTCTCTACCTATTACTGCACATTTCTGCTTTGTGTTCCTTTTAATTGCAGCTCAAATTAATTGAGTTGCCTGTCGTATTTCTTTCTAACACAACACACTGAGCTGGATAGCGATGACTGGAAAATGTTTCTGGCACATTGCAGCCAAGCGGTTTGAACTGTGTATATTCCAGCTCCTTGGCAGCAATAGTGACATTCATAGACCACGTAGCACGTGTGCCAAACTGTACAAAACGAGTTCCCTGTGCTGTTTGAGTGCCAGCAATTTGTAAGAGGACTCTTAGAAATCCATTTTGTGGGTTGCTTTTGTCTAGTACCCTGGCTGATGTTACTCTGAAAAAATAAACATTATGGATAATTTAAAAGTATGTTTGTTTGCAGAGATCAAGAACAACATTTCTTTTTTGATGCAACCAGAAACTGTTGTGGCATTAAGGAATGTTAATAAGTTTTTCTTTTTTTTCTTTTTTTTATTTGGAGAATGTTAGAGAAAATGATTGAAAAACATAGTTTGGAAGGAATTTCTATTCAAAATATTGAGGGGAGAACAGTATGCCAGTTTAGATGCAAATACTTTTTTTGGCTAAGTATCCCTTCCCTTTATGTAGTAGTAAAGGTGAGAGACAATATATATCAGGCCCTTTGTGTCTTGAATTTAAATGAATTGGAAATGTGTTTGTAAGTTTACCTCTGAAATATCACTTGACGGGGAGTGTTGAGCTGCCTACCTACTACCCCTAACCCAACCCCTTTGAAATAAACACAGAGACACAGATTTCTTCAGAACTTGAGATTATATTAAATGTGTGAAAAAAATACAAAAAGGCCACAGCTTATTCAAACATGTAAAAAAAAAAACCTCGACAGTGCCGCTTTATAACTTGTCTTAACAATAATTTACATATTATATTTAAATACGTTTACATACATTTAAATAACTTTAAATACTTTAAAATAACTTTATATCTAAGAACCGTCAGTACCCAGCCACCTGCCCTTTTAAATCCAGCACGGTGGGTACTTTCAACACTAACCATGGTCTAAACCCAAAACGTCAGAAAGTTTGTACCCATCTGGGGAACCCTTTGTCATCAGTTTTTTTTATTTTATATGTTTATTTCTATATATCTTTGTGAAAATAAAATTTTTATTTACACTGTGGTCGTAAAACAATTCCAGTAGGTAGGTCTGCCAATTTAAAGTCCTCATTGAGGGCGACCTTACCTCCGGAGCACCTAGCTAACCTCGGCCCCCCTTGACTTGTCCTGTTACTACAGGAAAATTACACTGACAACTTAGGGCCTGATCCCACTATAACACTACCATACTCCAGTTTTGATGACTGCCATCCCTAAATAAGCACGTCACCCTACTATTTCTACCTTAAAACCTCTCTCGGCACTGGCGAGGACCCGCCCCCTGTGACAACAATAAAACCCAGTACAATAAATACATACAAAATTCACAGTTGTGCAAGAAAAACCCCCTATAACCTAACACAGGGAGAGTGGGTGGGTGCTTGAAGATCCAAAGAGGCCTCCCCTTCCGGTCGCCTCCCCTTTTGAATCCTCCAGCTCCGCCCCACTTCTCCCCAGCCTCTTCCTTTGCCTGCCACTCCTACCATTGCCATCAAGACCCGGTCAAGCTCCGCTCCGCCTACTCCCTCCATGACTGGCTCCGCAGATCTATTCTATAACCCAGGTTACTTTACCCCTTTACCTCCTATAGTAATACATTTCTTTTCTAGTGCAGGGAGTAAAGAAGGTGGCCATGCATATCAATTGTGGCCACCCTTTCTTTGAGCAGGATCAATCAATCCCACTCGAAGAAAGCTTGATCGAACAGAGAATCAACATGTTGGTAAACCCTATTTGATTGCCATTACTTTGGATGCTCTTGCAATTTGTTATTGTACCTCCTTGGAAGCTAAACCAGTGAATGAGATAATGAACTTGCCCAGGAGATCACTTTATACTAGAAAAAATATATTATTGGAAATATTTTCTATTTCAAATTTTTAAGACAGAAACAGACAGAAAATACCCCTGCAGAATTAGGATATTGTCCTTGACCATGATTCCCCTGGGCCCCGGGCTGATACAAGTGAGGGATCTGCCCCAGCAAGCTGCTCTGTGGGGAAGCAGGAGTAACTGGGCATGCTGTCCACTCCAAGACCTGCTACCCACTACAGCAGGGGTCCTCAAACTAAGACCCGGGGGCCAGATGTGGCCCTCCAAGCCTCCGAGGAACCCCATCCAAAGTATTTAAACAGAATCGATTGCGCAAAGTGGTGCGCATCGATTCTCCATTCAATTGTCGAACCCTCAAGCGCAACACAGTGACGTTCTCACACTGCACTCAAGGATTCTTGGATTGAATAGGTATCAACCCATGTATCCCCACCTTTTAGTTGTAACAGATTCTCATATGCAAATGCTCAGTCCCTGTAGGTTTTACCTCTTGATGTTCTCTTCTGTCTCTATAGTATAGATGAACATAAAAAGTGTTAAACCTACAAAAGTGTAGCTCCAAACAGTTAATTCAGATACTTATTGATTGTTTCATCAATACATTTTGTACAATTTTATAATATAAATTCATTGTAAGACATTATAAATAAGAAAATTGTCAAAATGCCAGGGTATTTGAGGACAATCATAAGTGAGTGTACTGGAATATTTTAAAGAAAACTTTTTTTTTTCAGGGCAAGATGAAGGTAGATGTGAACTATGGAGGGGACCCAATTCCTAAAAGCCCCTTTACAGTTGGGGTAGCAGCTCCTCTGGACCTCAGCAAGATTAAAATTAATGGATTAGACAGCCGTAAGTATTTGAGCATATATATGAAAACATATTGTTCCTATTATGAAGTCATATTCAATATTTTCATGGCTCTCACCCTAAAAGTAATAAGGAAATGCTACATATAAAATATTACTCGAATGGGTAATGGTAATGGTCTATACCCTTTGGATACTTGGTTGTATGTTTGTAGGTTAAAGGGCTACAGCAGCAGAAGATTCCTCAAGACTCAACACATAGGATTAATGAATCCCTACTGTGTGCTGTAGGCACCCCCACCACCCTTCTCCTTTTCTGGTTCTCCATGGACATAGTAAACAACAGCTCACAGCAGTGGACTATGTGTTCAGCACACCACCATCCAAAACTCAAATGTCACCTTCTGTAAACCCTTTATCTATTTTTTTCTTTTTGTGTTGGTAGTAAACATGCTTTACAGTTACACCATTGAGAGGAATCATTAACACTTTGCTTGTGCATTATAACTCTATTCATACTTATTGCCTGAACGCAATCATTAAATGATTCTACTTTTGTGTACTACATGGGGGGGGGGGACAGTTTAATTGATAAGCTAATGCTTTCTTGTGTTTTATGCAGGAGTGGAAGTTGGAAAAGACCAAGAGTTCACTGTGGACACTCGGGGTGCTGGCGGACAAGGCAAACTGGATGTGAAACTTACCAACCCCAGCAAAAAAGTTATTCCAAGCGTGATAGATCCAGTACCAGGAAAAGAAGTTAGCGCAGTAAAATATATCCCAAAAGAGGAGGGAGTATACAATGTGGAGGTGAATTATGATGGCCACCCAGTTCCAGGAAGTCCTTATACTGTGGAAGCCACCTTACCTCCCGACCCAACAAAGGCAAGCCAAAAGATTTTAGATGTCTGTTCATATCATTTCCTGTCAACATTTTCTGCCCCCCAAAAAAAAATTATTTTATATTTCAAACATAAAACTGTACAGCGGTTTTTGCAACAAAGGAATGTTGTAATGGTTTCTATGATTTATATGATTTATTAGAAGTATTTTTATTTTTATGTAACCTCAACAGCTGTTAATTTTTTTTTCTTTCTTCTCAGGTGAAAGCATATGGACCTGGTCTTAAAGGAGGCTTAGTAGGCAAGCCTGCAGAATTTACTATTGACACCAAAGGAGCAGGCACTGGAGGTTTGGGCTTAACAGTTGAAGGTCCATGTGAAGCTAAAATCGAATGTTCTGACAATGGTGATGGCACATGTTCTGTTTCCTACCTGCCAACCACACCTGGGGAATACTTTGTAAACATCCTCTTTGAAGAAACTCATATTCCAGGTTCCCCATTTCAAGCTGAAATTGAAATGCCTTTTGATCCCACCAAAGTGGTTGCCACTGGTCCTGGCTTGGAGCATGGTAAAGTAGGAGAGGCTGAACTTATTCATGTAGACTGTACCCAAGCAGGACCTGGAGTTCTCACCATGGAGGCAGTGTCTGATTCTGGATCCAAAGCTGAGGTATACATACAGGACAATGGTGATGGAACTCATTCTGTCACCTATGCTCCTCTCTTTGCTGGCATGTACACATTGTCTATGAAGTACGGAGGAGAGAAAGTGCCCAAGTTCCCTGCTCGTGTAAAGATTGATCCTGCTGTGGACACCAGTAAAGTCAAGGTGTTTGGACCTGGTGTGGAAGGAGAGGGTAAGACTACATTTAAGTAGTAACTAGCAGTAACAAATGGGGAATAGTGATGAGCGGCATAGGCAATATTCGAATTCGCGATATTTCACGAATAATTCTACTAATATTCAATTCTATATTCGTGAATATTCGCAATCACGTGCTATTGCGCGCGCATGCTAACGATCTAGATTCTAATTACCTTTAAAATGAATGGTCACATGTGCTATATATTCGCAATCCATGCCCATAAGCATCCCAATGCGAATATTCAAGATTGCGAATATCCGCCGGCATATTCGCGAATTTTGCAAATTCTCGAATAGCCGATATTCGCCGAATATATTCGAAATTCGAGCTCAACACTAATGGGGAATCCCTATGTTATAGTATTTGTCCTGTGTTGCTTTACTGCATTGTAAATGTAGATTAGAGTACTTTTAAGAGCATTACTATACTATATAAGATTACTATAGATACAAAGATGACTATATAGGTCATATCCAAACCAATGGTCATTAAGAATTCCTTATTAAGTATTATGGTATTACTCAGTTACAAAAGATGGGAAAGTTAGAAAAGGTCATGATGTATCATGGAAAACATTAATATGTACACCCATTGGCATAATGGAATCTGAAACATGGTTATAGATGCTTTTGATGGATTCTATCAAAATGTAATCTTTCTCATTTTTCAGTACTTCACTACAAATTAATTAACATAGTTAACCATTTGCTATTTTATATAACAATACAGTGTTCTCCCCAGAATTTTTTTTCAACAGGGCGGCGCGATGACGTCATCGCGTCGCCTGCACCGGTCCGGCGGCCTCTCTGATAGGCTGCCGGCCAGCGGCAGCACACAAGTCCTCTGACAGGCGGCGCCTCCCCATTCTTCAGGAGCACGCCGCAGCCACTGAAAGACTCCGGCCCGCGGCTCCGGTAGTGTGCCGCGGGCCGGAGTCTTTCAGTGGCTGTGGCGCGCTCCTGAAGAATGGGAGGCGCCGCCTGTCAGGCTGCGCGACTTGTGTGCCGGGCGGGGACTAAAATCTCCCGGGCGGGCCGCCCGGCCAATCTGCTCTGGGGAGAACACTGCAATATGAAACTGTGTTATTGTTTCACAGGAGTTTATAGAGAAGCCACAACAAATTTCACAGTGGATGCTCGACCTCTGACACGAACTGGTGGAAACCACATCAAAACCCAAATTGCCAATCCATCTGGAGCTGCTACAGATTGTCTGGTCAAAGATAATGGTGATGGGACTTACGAAGTGGAATATGTACCTTTTGAAAAAGGTAACCTGTCATAATAAGAGTACATGACCTGGGCTGGGCTAATGGGATGCCCCTTATAACATTAAATAAATGACTGACACCAACACCAAGTTTTTGGATGGATGAAATGGCCACTGCTCAATTCTATTTTAATATGAAATTTTTTTTTTAAACCTGCATAATAAAATTTTTTAATAACATTCAGTAAACAATATCAGTGAATCTCCTACCATAAATAAATATACTTTAAGGGTCCCTGACATTGCCTTAAAATTAAGTGCAGGATAACTCTGTACCAGCCATGTGGGTTCACCTTTGATACTTTTTTTTTTTAACAATATAATTTTTATTGAGAAAATAAATCTCAAAACACACATACAGACAGGACCTCTGATCTTTTCATTTTTATGGGGGATTGTCCATGAAAATGTTCGCTCAAATTGATACTTGGTGCTTTTAACACCATTTTAAACTTGGCTCATACCATTGAGCCGCAAAAGTTCATCATTAAGCTCTTTCCTCCATACTGACAACCATTCTGTATCACTTGGAAACCATTTTTCTTAATGAAGTGACCCAAGATCCAACCACAAATATACCCCACTTATAGGCCCAGCCAGGACCAAACTCTTTGACAAAAACCCAGACAATACACATTGAAACAAACAGACAAACAAAATGGTACAAACTCTCTTCATAAAAAAGCTGACCTGCTCTGTTCACATGCACACTCCCCCCTTAGCTTAAATATACCCCCCTTCAGCCATTCTATTCAATCCAGTGCCCCTGAAACTTTCCTTTGGCATACTCCCCAACCTGACTATCCTTTTTATAAAATGCTAACTTACAGATCATGATTATTGAAACAAATCATAATTACCTGCATACATATTGTATTTATATAATATTCAAGATCACAGCAGTATTGTTCCATATTCTGTGCCCATTATACTAAAATAGTTTGCGATTCCTTCCTAAAACTAATGATTTACATGGCTGTTTTTCTGACGGTTCCATAGTAATGTGGCGGAATGTAGAGCGGAGGCCAAATTATGGATTGCATCAGTTACTTTGTCTTGCGCTTTATATCTGCTGCAGGGCGAGATACCCGTTTCTTCTGTGTTTATATTTAGTTAGCAGCTGCTGGCGTACAGAACAAACACATGGAATTAAGTAGTTTCTATTTGTTCTTTAGTGTTAGTACAGTAACCCTAAACCACAATATTTTCAAAATCCCAGTTCTCTTTTTTTTTTTACATTGCGGTTAGAAAAACATTGTCTGCCTGCAATCGGAAACCATAGCAGGAATATTTCAGTAAAGTAATAGGCTTAAGGTCATTGTCCTCAAGGAATTTTACAAATGTAGTGATATGTTTCAGCTGAAATTCAAGTATAGGTAAGCTGCTGACACAGGGCTCAAGGTTTATTGAAAGCACATTTTATATACCATATTTTCTGGCAAATAAGACGACTTTTGAACACAGGAAAATGTGTTCAAAAGTCGGGGTTGTCTTATACGGCGGGTGACGTCCTGGGCCGACCATCTAGGGGAGCCCGGAGGTCTGCTCTCCCGATCCATGCTCCCCATGCGGCGCACTGGCTTACAGGAGCCGACACAGGGAGAGATCTTCAGAATCCCCCTCCAGCCCCTCCTTCTCCTTACCGATGTCTGTGAAAGTAGCTGGCTGCTACTGACGGCAACGTGCTCACTAGCAGCATTGTGGCTGAAATTGGTATTGCAGGGATATTGAGATCAAAGCTAGAACAAATTAAATAGCTGTACAAAAACTTCACTTCATACAGTGTAGTGTATATAGTGTATTGTGTAGTGTATATAGTGTAGTGTGTATAGTGTACAGTATATAGTGTATTGCACTATATTACATTTTAACATGGGGATGGAAAGTCAGAGTAGACATAACATTTTTTAGTTGGTGTGCGTTTAAAGAGAGGTAGTCTCTCCTCCCAAACTCTATATTTTAACTGGAAAAGTTGGGGGTCGTCTTATACACTGGAAAATACGGTATATATTATGCAATCATATTCTTCCTATATTGACACCGATAGAATAAAATGTATCAATTCATTTTGTAAAATTTTTTGGTAGGTGTCCATTCTGTAAAGGTGACATATGATGATGAACCAGTTCCCAAAAGCCCATTCAAGGTTGGAGTGACAGAAGGCTGCTACCCCTCTCGTGTAATGGCACAGGGGCCCGGACTTCAGGAGGCCCTTACAAATAAACCAAATGCCTTTTCTGTGATCACAAGGTATGAAATACTCTTATTTTTCAATGAATATTTAAACTGACCGCACATTGTTGGTTATAGTTTTAGATGGAAAAGAAAATTCTGTTATCTGCATATTGGAGTCAAATTTTCCTTACATTTCACCACAGTTTCACAAGAGAACTGTAAATAAAGTTTTACTATGATGGATGATCTGATCATGGTGTATAGATTTGATTTAACTTGTTGACATTGGAAAAGGAAGTAAGGGAAAATCCAACAAGGGTTAATACTCATGGCCTGGGTTTAAAAATGGGAGAATTTTTTATAGAAATACTGAAAATTATTTTTTGGTTTCTCTAAATATATTCATTATTAGTATCAGCTTGGTATTAACAGCTGTGCTTATAATACGTATAATTCTGTAAGTGAATTCTGATATGTGAGGCCTAGTTTCCATTGACTTCAGTAGAGTGTCAATTTCCAATGCTTCAAAAACACATGCAGGATTTGTTCTCCTTTTTGAGTGCGACATCAATGCGATGGAAAAAGAACCAATACAGTCCTATGGCCTTTGTATATTCATCTGTTGCATTTTTTTGTGTTCAATGTATTCTTTATAGTTGTGTTGACATAGGAAGAAGAGACCACCACTTCCTAAAGTGCCACATTCCAACATATATACCAAATATGGAACTTTTTAGGCAGTAAAAGTGTTTTATATAAAAACTATTTATTACAGAAGATCATAGAAAACAGTCTAATTTTAATGTAAAACAACAGCTGGTATTGGTTAACAGCATGTAAAGTTTAAACCGTTTGTGGATGGTGTACAACATTCTTGTCTTAAAGTAAGAGTCTCAACGCGTTTTATGATAGAAATTGCTTCTTCAGGAGATATGTGAAGACAACACTTTTATCACATGTATATGAAATCATCATCATCAGCTGCACAACACTTATATCTAAAGGGAGCAGAGGAATGTAGTTATCTCACGGTTCGTAGTAAGGGGACCATATCATTAGTACTGGTCTTTTCACATATATGTAAGAGTATACCCATCAGCTGAATGAGGGCACTGCGGAGGATAAGTAACAAGGGTCAAGGGCTGGCCCTGGAGGATGTTTCCAATGGTATGCGTGATTCCCAATAGGTAAAATATTCTTCCATGCAGGGGAGTCTTTATATCATTGGATGTCTGAAAAGAAATATGTGTAATTGATTATCATATGCAGGAGGTATAAGGTGACCATAACCATGTGCCTCTAAAAGTCTTAAGTGTGTGTCAATGTGAATTCCCACTCCAAAATCCCTCAAAACTAGATAATAGAACCCACTTGCTGGTATTGCAAACTTTGTTGAAATTGATTCGGCACATGACAAGCTGATGCAACTGTGTATACTGCTCCATTCATTTACTTTGGAAATTTTTTGACGTGTGTGGGCGTCTAATGTCAGTGGAGACTTGGCCAAACTATAAGTGAAATATCTGTAAATATGGAATATTAAATATGGAGTATTGTTTTGCTTTTGAACCATGCTTGTGCAAGAATTGGGCTTGGCAATTGGGAAATTTGTTTGCATAGCCAACTATTCCATAAAACGTTGTTAACTATCCTTTCAATATATAGCCTAAGATTATTGTGCCATAGCAATTTCCTGCTGCTAAAGATGACTAAACTTTTGTTTCATAGGGATTTGTGCCATTTGCTTTAATCTCTATGGTCGCTAGCAGTTTGTCGCCAACTTAGAGCTCCATTATTAGGTTGGCTAAGCTGTGCTATAGTCGGTATAATTTGGTTATTTGTAGCCAAGCCATAGATGTGAATGCACTGAGTCATTGTTTTTAGTGAAACATGAACCGCTGCACAAACTCAAACGGATATAAAATAAGCTATCTAGTGATTCTATACAAAACAAGTATTATTTCCTTATTGAGAAACTGCTGTCTGACATGGCACTTAGGACAGTTTTTGAATATAATACTCTTAATTACATTTGCACTGTTGTTTCTCAATAGGCCGAAAAGCCTATTCCCCCTTCCAATTGCATTTCTCTGTCTTGAGCAAAATAGAATTTTACATTTTAAATATAGCTTTGTGATAATGCAATATTCTGGGCACAGCATATGCTGAATTGATTTTTCACTAAGGAGTAAAGGTAAACAAGTTTACATTTGATTTTCGGAAGTGCCTAGCATACATCAAGACAACCTTATTACAATGTAATATTAGAGCATTAAACTCTTGTTGAACTTGATAGTTCTTGTTGAACAGTAAATGTTGCAGCGTGGAAAGATATAACAATCTCTAATGACATTCTTAATATTTTCTTTCAGAGGGGCAGGCATCGGTGGTCTGGGCATTACAGTTGAGGGCCCATCTGAATCCAAAATGTCTTGTAAGGACAACAAAGATGGCAGCTGCAGCGTTGAGTACATCCCGTACGCCGCTGGAGATTATGATGTCAACATAACATACGATGGGGAGCATATTTCAGGTGCTGTGAATATTGCTGGCATCCTAACGCTGGCTATGGCTTTTGGCAAAAATGTGCCTTGCTGTAATAGTGAAAGGATATTTCAATATATAAATTATAGACTGAGCTTTGTTAACTTAATAAACAGCAGTTTCTGTGGTCAAAGCTGCTGTTATGTTTTATGGCGCATATATTTATTACTATTCTTTTTAGTCCAACGCGAACCATTTAAAAATGGAACACTGACAAAATGACCAAAACTTTCATCTTCTAAATATAGCATGTTATTTTTATGGTTGTAAGTCTATCCGCAGACCAAACCTCAGTGTTCCGGAGCAGACACTCAATTTCCTTTTATGTGTTCACTCCAAAAACTTTGTTTGGTTACATAGTGTCTTGATACCCTCATTTAGGTTGAAGTAGATCTATGTATTTATTTTATATTTTTCTTGATTTGATTGGGAATCTGTTAAATAGTTTGCTTCAAAAGGTATGCTCTAAATCAGGTGTGCTCACACTTTTTTGGCTTGTGAGATATTTTTTAAATGACCAAGTCAAAATGATCTACCAGCAATAAAATGATAAACATACCTTTTTTGGACCACAAGATGCTCGGTTATATAGGACACACCCTTTACAGCCGAGCATCCAATGGCTGAAAAACATTTTAGTTTTCTTCCTCTATGCTGGTGGGAGTGGGAGGCGGGGTAGCTGTCTCTGTGGTGGGAGTTAAAGGAGGCAGAGGGTATGTATGACCCTGTCTCATCCCGGGCAAAGCCCAGTGTGCCTTTTTGATCTACCAGTAGATTGTGATCCACCTGTTTGACACCCTTGCTGTAAATTAATATAGTTTTAAAAAGAAAGGCCACCTCTAAAACTTTAAACAGTTTGGCTTTTTTCTGTCTGTGTTTCATAGACAGGCTATTCATACTTTGTGGTCCATGCTATTGGAAATTATAGTTGAAAGCTGCCATTAATGAACTCATTCTAAAGTATGCCAATTGCACACAAGTGCAATTTAGTACAAGTTGCCCCATACCCCTAAGCAGGGTCTGTTTCTCCTCTGAAGTGAAGCCTCTGCTCAACAACTTTCCTGCTTCCAAGATTTTGCAGAGGGACCCCCAAATGCTAGAAACTCCCCTGCCCCTAAATATAGCCCATTTTAAGAAATGCCTTTATTAGTCTTTGATCCAGCAACCTTCACTGCTGGCTGGAGCCACCAAGTCATGTCCTGTTGTACTTAGTCACTTAAGTCCCATATTTATTTAATTGGGAAGAGCCACAAGAATTAGAAATGGACTGTCCACACTGTAGAATATATATAATTCTGCCTAAAGCAGAAACTCACCATGAGATATATTTATTTCTGAATACTTTGGTTTTGATAATTTGTTGTTGCTAATTATATATTATACTGTATATTTGCAGGAAGTCCATTTAAGGTCCCAGTAAAAGATGTTGTTGATCCCAGCAAGGTAAAGGTTGCTGGTCCTGGACTTGGAAATGCTGTTCGAGCCAAAATTCCTCAACAATTTGTTGTGGACACCAGCAAAGCAGGAGTTGCCCCCCTCAGTGTAGAGGTGACAGCACCCAGAGGTATGGCTTTGCATTAAAATCAAATGTACTAATGTTTTTAATGGATGGTATATGCAAAAACAGTTTTTCTTATGTTGGAGGAGTATAGTGGAAATAATTTATTTATCATTAACATATAAAAGGGTGTTTTTAAGGGCCTGTCACCCAGATTAACCATATGCTGTTAATTTTAGATTGACTTTACATGACTGTTGTATGGTGATGTCAGGAACCAGTTGGAGAATTTATTGGATGGTTGTTATTATTATTAGCCTAGAAAAATGTGTGATTTTCTTTAGTAATGTAGTTTAAAAATATATACTTTCTGAATTTTGTTTATAATACTCCAAAAAGCTAAATTGGAGAATAGGGGAAATAAGCACAATGCATCAAAACTCTCACTCCTCAATGTGGAGACTAGGACTGCAGTACTTTCAAGGCACCAATAGTTTGTAGTACAATATTTTTTTTTTAAAGTTTTGTTTATTGTTAAAACAGTGTATGTCCAACAGTTACAATTCATGATTCCCTGTTTCCCCGAAAATAAGGCATCCTCCAAAAATAAGGCACCCTTACATTTTTGCGTCATGCTGAAATATAAGGCATCCCCCTGATAATAAGGCACCCCCAAAGATACGCTTCTGTAACTCTGGACACGGGGGGATCAGAGGGGGCAATCAAAATGACACAGGAGGATCAGAAGGGGTTACTAAAATGGTAATCCCCCCTCTGAGTCTCCTGTGCCATTTTAATTCCCCCCTCTGATCTCCCTCCCAGTGCCGTATTCTTCTTTATTGCAAAATAAGTTATCCCTCGATAATAAGACGTAGGGCATCTTTGGGAGCAAACTTTTATATAAGAAACTGTTATTTTGGGGAAACATGGTAGATTAAAATTATTTCAAAAACAATTTAATTAATATATCTCTCACCCAGTTAAAAGAGTTCTGCTATGTAGATTAGAAACTTTACAATGATGTGTTTTGCATATTTAAAATGTTGGTTATCTAACAATTTATACATTTGTTTTTTTCCTTCTTGTTCAATTATAACAATTGATATATTATAATAACATTACATTTTTCATGGCTAGCTATTATTATATAGCACCACCATTGAAGTACTACATTCTGACCTCTATGCTGAATTAGCAGTGGAGGATTTTGTGTGTTCTAAATGTGCCATTACATCATGTGACCATGGAATGTAAGATCTGCACATTTCTGTGAACAATGAGCTTAAGTTATAACACTATTTATTTTTAGTTGATGAGACAGATTCTTTATCGAAACGGAGCCCCATGAGAGCCATTTCAAATTTCTTTAAAGGTGACTTCAAGCGAGAGCCAGGTTTGGAATTTTGTCATCTGCTCCAGGAAAAACGTGGAGAGCCAATCAAGTCTTGATTGTTCTTGCTTCTGGTTGCTTTTCCTTACACAAAAATCATGTTTTTACTGCTTTAAACATTCCAGCTGTACACCTTCTAGGAAATGATTGATATTATAAATCATAAGGTGCGTTCTCACGGCTGTAACGTATGTCCATGGCTTTGAGATTGCTCTACTTACATTCTTAGCCAATCTTCTCATTTCAGTAGGATTGTATTAACAGCCAATTGGTTTCCATTTTCTAATCTTGACTAGTAAAACTGGGAAATAGAAAACATCATTCTGATGGTGTGGTTGCTGTGGTTGGCTATGAAAATTGGTTATAGCTCATAGCTGGTACTGTGTTTGGTGATTTCCAAAATACAGTACAAGCCAGCTTTAAGTACGAAATAAAAATTCTATATATTCATTACAATAAATTAATGATACCTGCCATCTCATCATCATTCACTAATTGTCTGCTAAGTATTTGTGTGCACCCTAGGCATTCTAAGAATATGCATGCATCTTTAAATATTTTTATACCATTGACCCGTATAGTGGTTTGGTAACCACTTAATAGCAACCCACTTTGCGTTTTTTAGTTGCTGCCCAAACCTACAGACCAGGCTGGTAAATCTACATCACTAATTAAATTATAATTGGCAAGTAATTACATGAACCGTTGCTCTCTAAATCTGGGATTGCAGGATTAAAATTTTGAAATTGGCTCCAATGGCACAACCTGAAAATTCGATAACAGGTACACTGTAAAACTTCTTTATAGCTTATGAAGGTAAAGCAATTGGATGAAAACTCTAAAGTAAGATATGCAGCCTTACAAGTAAAGATTATTATATTAATGATTGCTAAAGTGGTTATTTGAAATTATGGGTTTTCTTCTTAGAAGGTTTGCCATTCATTTCATATCTGCAATTAAGCAGAATCCTATTGCATGGTATGAGAAGCCATTAACTATTAGGTCCTAGATGCACACAGATCTTAGTTGGCTAGTTCTTGTAATTCCTTTCTGTCATCAGTCTGGAAACCAGCACCCCCTTCCTAAACCCTGGGCTGTCTCTGGCTTCTGTGAATACAAATGCTGATCTACATGAATAGACACTCCTGTAGATGGGCAATTAAGCTTGTGTTACAGACCCCGTGGGAACGCACCTGAGATGCAGCGGGCTATCCTGTTGAATGGTGTAAGTTGACAAGAAGTATACAGATTATTGATGTACTGAACATGAAACAATCAGACCCTTGTATGCATGAATTACCAACCTTACAAGATTAGGAAGCCAAAAGAAAGTTCTGATATGTTAGGAGAATAGTGACTAAGTGCTACAGAGTGTAGGCACTGCAAGCCCTGTCTTCAAGCTGTGTCCTTGTGTGCAGGACAGTGATTTCCAGACTAATTGGCTTTTCCATCACCACTGACAGCTTTAATAGTTTATTATCAAAGTTGATATTCTGTCGATAGCCCCTCTGTAAAATCTTTTAAAGATTACCTAGATCAGTTTATCGTCTTCTCGAACTATCTTGTGTATAAAGCCAGTCTGGACTTTAAATCTTATGGTCAAAATAGATTGCTGTACCGTGTAAGTCATTGATGAACAGAGAAAGTTTGCAGTTTAAGTGATACCCTTTATTGGCTTACTGAAGTTATAAAAGAAGGAAGATTTCAGGGTGTTTAAATTCCAAAAGCTTGCTTCTTAAACCTCCTGGCTGCTCTGCCCGAGTTATCTTGGGGTGAGTTTCTCACCCCAACTCACCCCAGGATAACTGTACCACAATAAAACTCACCTGTCTGCCAAATTCCCCTGGTGATTCTGTCCATTAGCATACCCGTCGATGCTTCCATGTCCACTCGGATGACGTCAGTTATGTGGTGCCATCTAATGTGCTCCGTGGCACTTTTTAAAAAAGCGTTCAATGTGCGCAATGGCCAGGTGTTTAAGGACTTCAGTTAGCCAATTAAAGGGTAGCACTTAAACTCCAAACGTTTCTGTATCTTATGGTCCGAAGCTCACAATGGCAGATTGAAGTGTGCCATGAATAATGAACACTGTATGCTTAACAGGCTAGCAGAAACCTGCTTTAGTCCTTTTCTTAGAGTATTTACACTTAATAGAAGAAAAGTTAAAACTCCTATTATGGGTTTTTTTCTGTCCTGTTGGGTGCTGTCTTGAGAAAACTCTTGGAACTAAGATGACCCTTATTAATGGTAAATAACATCTTCAGCAGTAATAGCAGCAATAAATTATTATTAGAATGAATATAGAATTGTGTGCTATGCATATTTTGTATTTAATATCTAACAAACCTAGAGTTAAAAAAACAAAAGATTTACCATATTTTTGGACTATAAGACGCACCTGACCATAAGACGCACCCAGTTTTTAGAGCAGATAAACCATAAAAAATATTTGAAGTGTTAAAATCAATTGGGTCAATGCAATACCAAATTCTGCAGCTAGAAAGCAGCAGTACTATCACTTCACACACAGTCACCTTCCTCACTGATCGGGAGAAGAGCCCCCCTCACAGGGGGAACAGAGTCTACCCTCTCCCTCTATGGCTGTGTCCGTGGAAGCTGCAGAATTATTGCAGCTCCTGCACACGGGGAGAATGGGATAGATAGAAGTTCATCTATCTCTCCCTTCAATGCGTATACCAGCAGGGTGCTGCTGGTATAAGCAATACAGTTCAGATGTGAGATTCGTCCGTGGGCAGATCTGTCATCTGACAGCTTCAGCTCCCCGGCTAATCTTCTTGCCGGGAGAGCTGGCCGGGAGCCAGGGCAAGACCACCCACTGCAGACTGGCTGCGGGGGTCTTGCATTCGGACCAGAAGACGCAGGCACTTTCTTATAGTCTTATAGTTAAAAATACAGTATATGTTCATAAGGTTTGATCTGATCATGTAATTGTGAAGATGAACTTCTTTGGACTTTTTTTAATAAGCTGCATGTGTATTGTTGCTGAGTAAAGCCAACACTAGAAGTCTTTTTTTTATTTTGAGATAGCCTGCTGCTTCCTACAAAATCATGATTAAATGGTTTGAGGGCTTTCTTTCAAATAATCTTTCTCTTGATTTATATTTGGTCAAATTTCAATTAAAGCTGAACTCCAGTCCCAAACATTATTCATATATTTCCCATATATGCATCAAAAGCCCCAAAGTACCTGTGCGCCAAATATCTTTGCAGAACCGGTCAGGTTCTTCCAGATCAGGAAGATTACCCCTGCAAAGGGGAAAGAGCAATAATTATCACTTGTACTGTAAGAAAATTGGTTTATACTGAACCCTTTGTTTAACATTCAGTTTAACTAATACAAATTATTGAAAACAAAAAATGGTTCATATTGAATTACGTTACAGATATGAAATAAATGCAGAAAGTATATGGACAATGTTTGTTTAGCCCAGCGTTCAACTTTAATTAAAGTGATGTTAAATGGATACCTATAATAATACTAAGGACTGCACCTTAGAAATTACAACTCATGTGTATGATGTTTTACCATTTATGTAGCAGAACTTAAGTGGTTGTCCTAGTATTATTACAGTAAATGCATTTTCCTTGGAAACCTACTTACTTCATTTTCAGTTTTTAGAAAGAACCCTTTCTTTTTTCCAACCTCTCCTAGAAAAGATGCTCTCCTTTGAGATCATTTCTACTTTTAAACCTATAATTAATGTATTTAGGATTTCTGGTAATGCACATGGCTTCTTTTTTTTACCAATATAAAATATGCCACTATTTCACCTCACAGAGTATATTATAGCCATCAATTTGGTTGCCAAATTTGTTTATTTGTGAGGTAATTGCAAAGCCCCTGAACAATGTATCATCGTCAACATTGCTGGAGATGTAGAGAAGTTGCTGTTACTGTTCTAACATGTAGTTTTTGCAGAAAGGAAATTGGAACATAAAAATGTTGTCATAAAAATTTTGCATTGACTTTGATCTTAATTTATGCAAAAACTACATGTACTAGATCAAGGGTGGGCAAACTTTTTGACTTGTGGGTCACAATGGGTTTTTAAATGGGACATAGGTGTCGGACCAAGAGACTGCAAGGGCTGCCCAGTATATGGGTCCTAAGTCCTCGTAGCTAGGACAGGATATAAAAAAAAAAAAGAAAATATGTTAAAAATTTTTATAAATGGAAGCTTGAAGAGAAGCTTAATCGTTCTATTGCAGGTAAACTATGGCTTCTAGGAAACAATCCAAACAATTATACTCTGGGTGTTATCTTCACTTCAATCGCAGGGAATGAGGGGAGCCAGAGCGTCTTGATACCAAGGTGACAAAGGGGTGAATTAAAAGACTTAAGCTGGGCATACACGTGCAGATTTCTTGAAATTGACCCCCGATCAATCACAACATGGGCACATCGATTACCGTTCAATGTGGACCCATTCTCGCAGCCTGTGTTGTGTTGTGAGAGATTCCTTTACTCACAACACAAGGCTGGAGCTGGAGAAGGGCAGCCAACCAGCACACAGCATTACAGAGATGTGCTGGCTCCCACACCTCCAATACGTTGAATGGAGATTCTTGTCTCCATTCAAAGTAATGGAGATTGAATGGGGTTTTCCAACATGTTGGAACCCTGTTCAATCAAGTTTCTTTGAGTGGGACCTTTAAGCTAGGCACACACAGGTAGATATGTAAATAGATTAGATTAGATCCGTGAGCATGCATGTTGCTCGATTGTACTCGAATCTATTTACAGATCTATCCGTGTGTGCCTAGCTTAAAGATCCGGTTTTGGCCCCCAGGCCTTAGTTTGCCCATATATGTACTAGAACAGTACTTTTCCGGAATGCTCTCACAACCCTTCTCTACCTTAGCAACTTTGGTGATGATAGCATGTTCAGGGGCTTTGTAATTATTCATCTGGTCGAAAAACCATCATCAAAAAGCTGTGACTTCTTTATGCTTATGTTTTAATAATGGAGCTACATTTCTTACTAGGGTAGGTTGGAAATGAATACATTCTTTTAAAATTTCCTGGAGCACATCTTGTCATCTTTCTGAGACATGGGGATGAATGTGTGACGCTCAGTATATGCATTTTTAGGTTTTTCCAACTGACTTGATAATAGTTTTGATTAACAGTTTCTGCAAGAATTTGGAATTGTTAAAGGAAAATAAGTTATGACATAATGGAAAGGACTATTTAAAACCCATTATGTTCACTCAGAGTACACATTTTGCTGAAGGCTTTCCAGCGCTGATAAATGTGTTGTCCTTGTCCTTGTAGTATTCATATTTAGTATAACTAATCAATGTTATGCTGTTACTTTTAATGTATTATTGTCTCTGGAGAAAATATGGCTGTTCTTGAGGTTTGCGGTGATGCATTCAAGATAGGGGGTATAAATTAAATTAAGGGTATAATTAATTGATGTATTATGAGATAACCTAACATTGCAATATCAGATGAGCTGAAGAAGTGGCTTAGAGTGTCTTCAACACTAGTAATGACGAACCACCACTTGCAATATCACACATAGTCAGTGCATATTTAAATGATGATACTGACACCTACGTACACTACATGTAATGCTACTGGACACTCAGTCACTACCAATTCCATATATCCTGTTAACACATTTTATTGGGTTAGCATCATTTTAAGGAGGGCCTCAACAAAAAGTTTGATTGACATTTCCAAAACGTTTTTCACCCTTCAATGTCTAAGTATATTAAATATATATTAACATAAACACTTAATTTTAATGAAACATTGTTTTGAAAAAATCTGGTTCTCTATATCGTACAGAATATAAGTAAGGCCTTTAGGGAGATATGAGTGGATATTTGATCAAACGTAGGGCACTGTTCATGGTCTAAAGAAAGGATGTGAAAAGGGTTCTTTACTATTAGAGCTGTAAACCTATATAGAGTAATTGTTCACAGGGCTCATGATGATTGCAAATGCTGCAAATATCCAAAATAGTTGCAAATAAAATGTATTACTTACAGTTATGAAAAGGGATAAACTGCAGTTGAGTCAGCAATTTTTTTTCTTTTTAAACCAAATTCCACAAACTTTTTTTTTAGTTTCAGTTTAAAAGACAAGTCTTTTAGCTAAACTTAGAAATCCTGTAACTGACTTGCGGTGTCTTCCTAGGAATTGCGGAACCAGTTGAAATTACAGATAATGGAGATGGAACACATACTGTGGCATATACACCCAGCGTTGAAGGTCCCTATACAGTGTCTGTACAGTATGCAGATGAGGAGATTCCTCGTAGGTAAGGCAAAAAAGAATAAACTTTGATTTACAACAAATAAGCATAGCATGTAAGTGATGTTTATATTTAAAAAAAAATACTTGTGCATTATCTATATGTATATTTGTTATTCTTTCACAATTCCCTATGTTGAGAATACATCAATAAACATGAAATTTGGCATGGCTGCTGTCAAACCTTGCTGTCACTTACAGCCTTAGTCATCACAACTAATCGGAGCATTTTATAATCATTTATCTTGTGTGTCAGCTTATGCGACAGCCCTAATAAAGTGATCTCATACAATCAAAAAATGGTATGTAAAAATATATACCATATTTTCTGGCATATAAGAAGACTTTTGAATGCAGGAAAATATGTGCAAAAGTCGGGGGTCATCTTATACGCCGGGTGCCGCCGTTGGGAAAGGGGGGGGGGGTTGGGTCAGGGGGCACTCCCATCCCTGCCAGACCATATAGTATCTGCTCCCCAGATACGTGCTCATCGCACTGCACGCTGGCTGAGCCAGAGGGAGATATCTTCAGCATCCCCCTCGCCCCCTCCTTCTCCTTCCCGATGTGTGTGAAAGTAGCTGGCTGCTACTGACGGCAAGTGTGCTCACTAGTGACATTTTGGCTGAAATTGGTATTGCAGGGAGATTGAGATTAAAGCTATTTTATTCTCAAATGTATACAATTTATGTCCCATGGATAACCGCAGGGAAACATTAATAACTATGAAAGGTTGTAGGTAGGGGTGTCACATTTAGAATGTAAATTACTAATCCAAAAAAAAGATTGGACTTCTAAGGGTGTTGGAGATCTTGGGGTCGTTCAGTTGCCAAGTTGTCTTATACACTGGAAAATACGGTACATTGTATGTTTATGTATAATAATAATTAAAAAATTTTTTTACATTTTTTAAATTAATTTAGCCCATGCGGATTAGCCCAATCCACAGGGTTACATACCAATATATAGTCAGAATTATTGAACTGTGTGATTGTAAGGGGGTAGAATTTTATCAATCTATATTTAACTTATTATGGATTTGTCAGAAACAAATCATTCAGTGCAAAGATTTAACCAGGTTTAGGTCTAGGCACAATCCCCCAAAAGATAAGTAGAGGATTAAGATAAAAAATTTGGGTGCCTGAACTGGCACCTTGTTCGTCCTATAAATTTTCAACATGTATTCCAACATGTAGGATATTTTAGCTTGACACCCTTTTAGGGTTCACAACAGAAATGTAGCTTTCTCCATTCACATTTGGGAGGTTAAAAAATTAACTACACAGATAAAACTATCCATTCATATACTCTTAGTATAGAGTAGAGTCAATTTAGTATCTTAGTAAAGTAAATTTTTATATAACTAATGTACATAGAAAAAATATACAATTTCTTCTACCTTTTTGGAAAATTGTTAGCATGGTTATTGTAAACCTTAGAATAACCCGTTAGATCTTCCCATACGATCTTCTTTCACTGCCCATTTGGATATTGTATAACTCTTTTTTTCCCCATGCATTCAGCCCTTTCAAGGTGAAGGTTCTTCCAACCTATGACCCAAGCAAGGTGACAGCAAGTGGTCCTGGACTTAGTTCTTCCGGCATCCCCGCTAGTCTTCCTGTGGATTTTGCTGTTAATGCCAAAGATGCTGGATTAGGAGATCTTTCTGTCCTTATAACTGTAAGTCAGATTGAATGTGTTTTGTTGGAAATTTGCTCTTTTGCTGTATACTTAATGGGCTAGCCACGGCTAGATCTCCCATCTGAACTGTATTATTGCTTATGCCAGCAGAGCCCTGATGATCTAAACAATGAAGAGAGAGATAGATGAACTGCCATCTATCTCTCTCTCCATTGTCTGTGGAAGCTGCAATCACTCTGCAGCTTCCACGGTTGCAGGCACAGCCAGAGAGGGAGTGGAGATCTGCAGCCGTTCCCCCAGTGGCCCCCCTCCTCCCGATGAGTGAGGAAGATCAGTGAGGAGGATGAAAACTTATATATTTAATATTTATTTGCCTGCTCTAAAAACTGAGTGTGTCTTATGGTCCGGTGCATCTTATAGTCCGAAAAATATAATCCAGTCATACACAATTGTAGCAGGTTCCGCCATCCATCATCTATCTGGTAGTACAGAGAGTATAGCATTTTGGGGTTTTGGGAGCTTTTTGAAACAAGCTTTTATTCTGCATCATGTTCTAGGAACAATATTATTTAGTATATTTCCCCCATAACGCAGATGTCAAGAATGATTAGATGTTAATTCTGAGTGTCTGCTAATGCAGGATGCGGGAGATTTAGTTGGCTTCCACTTTGTCAGTAACAAACCATAAATCATAGGACATGAAAAAATGGTGTTTGTTTAGGGATTGAAGTAAAGCACAAATGAACCTTGGGGGATATTCCCAGAAACCTGAAGGATGCGTTACGTGCGACTTTCTGGGCAATTTCTCAAAACGTGCTAATGTAACCAAAAATTATCATCCACTATGTTTCAAGGGAGTTGTAATTTCATTGATGTTTGCTGTAGTTTAAGTATCTTAAACTATTGTTTCCTTAACTGTTTGCTGTGTTGTTAAGTTCTTGAGATTATTCACTCCCACTATTGCTATTACTATAACCTTTTTTGGGGCTACAACTCAAACTTATTTTAACTAATTGTATATAACTATAACATTGCATAACTAACAGCGTTGGTCATACCATCGTCAAAAACACAGTAGAATAGAAATCTATTGCACAAAGTGTGCAACAACCAGACTTTCAATAACCCTGTAAATCAAACATGGTTGACCTTCATAAAACATGTACAAACACAGTAATTTACAAATTGGGTTATATTACCCCCAATAGTGATAGGCCACGAGGACTGGGCAAGCATAAGGTTGGCAGCTTGCTGTTGTGGATAAAACCATTTGCAAATCTGTGTTGTGTAAACCCAACATGTCTAATTTTATTATACACTCTAAATGAAAATAAAATCAATAAAAGAAAGAAATGGGAAGAGGTGGTGGTACAATTTTGGCTCTTTTAGGGCCTTGATATGTTCCTTAAAGTAAAAGCCCATTGTAAAGTTGAGTTCACTATGATGTCTAACATCTAATAGAGATTCACTTGATTAAGTTCAGTGTTGTATAAATAATTGATTGTAGAAAAGTAAGGCTAGCCATACACAGGCTGATTCCCGTTCTATCGACCCGTGATCGATCGCAGTGGGGTGACATCGATTGAATGGGAATCGATGTGCACCACTTTGCACATCAATTCCCATTTGATGGGGTCCCTCATAATTTCCGGCTGGGAGCTGCTAACAGGCAGAGCTGAGAGCGCAACACAGGACGGCTGTAAAGGCTGGGTGGTCCCCATTCATGATTGACCGGGAATTACAAACATGTCTGTTCCCTGTTTCGACCTTTTTCTAGCAGGATCGATCAAATAAAGTTTTTTTTGTTTGATTTTCTATTTGATCAAAGAAGTAACAACTGCAGCAACGCGCACAGAAATCAAACCGAAAATTGAACCGTGTGTGGCCACCTATAACCCTTAGATTGGAGCAGTCTGCTGAATAACTCATGTCATCCAGTTATGTTTTCTGACCTTATTAATTTGTGTTGTGGTTGGGTTTATTAAATAAACTAACCTTTTAAATATGTTTTTCTCTTACTAGGACCAAGAAGGCAAGCCAAAGAAGGCTCAGATTTTGGATAACAAGGATGGAACATACGCAGTTTCTTATATTCCAGATAAAACTGGACGTTATCAGGTTGCTGTCAAATATGGAGGAGATGATATCCCTTATTCCCCATACAGAATCAGAGCAATGCCATCAGGAGATGCCAGCAAGTGTACAGCGGCAGGTATGTAAAGTGTAACTGGCCTAATGAACATAGCATTTGCAAACAGAATGTTTTGTACATATATGACACAGGATTCAATCGCTGATATTTGTTTAACACTTAATAATTTTTCATATCTCTTTTAAAAGCCTAGATACCCACCCCCAGCCAGATATCCACCCCAGTAGGCACCCTTTTACTAGAGTAGAGTGTTTAGGGTTCTTCACAAGAGAAGTGGCGTAATCTTCTTCAGGAAGTGGCGTAATGGCTGTGGCACCATTCAACCTAAAAGAGGGCCGGTGGTGGATCACAGATAAATAAGGCCTTCCATGCATAAAAATGTTTACTATGGGGCCCAGTCATTTCTAGCTACGCCCCTGTTAATAACAGCAGTATTTTAGAAACTATGAATTGGTAAACCGTTACTAAATAAGTATAATAGAATGTTAACAGCAATTTAAAAAAATGGCAAATCGGTTATTTCATATATCATCTCCACAAACACTAAAAAAAAAATTTTTCACCCGTCACCAGCTGCAACATGCCGGCACAGGAAGTTGAAATATGCTAATAAGCATCATCTGCACAAATTCGATCAGGAAATCACAAACCACTTGCCCGATGTTCCCAGACCAATAAAAAAAAGCCTGATGTTCCCAAAACAATAAAACTATTTCTACTTGTCCGATCACTTTCCAACCGAGAATGTAAATATTATCAGTACATGTATGGCAGGCTTAAGTCTGTCAATTACAATCAGAATCGGGCTAATAAGGTGCTCTAAACGTTTTTCAAGAATTAAATAGATGTGAGTATTAGTGGAATGGAACATAATGGGTTCCAGTTCAAGAGTTTTTTCTCTCAGTCCCAAGCACTGAGGCCCCCCCCCCCACCTCAAGAGAATTCAATATTTTTCCATGGCCCATGGCCCATACATGGAGTGTAGCCCGTTTGTCAGTATGTTGACAGAAATAAATACCTTAGTTATCCCTCGAACTAACAAAGCTCTTTATCCCTACAGGAAGTCTAGTCCTTGCATTAGGTAATCAGGTTGCATTACCCATAGTTTTGGATTCTTTTGTTTACTTTTGAGTGCAATTCTATCTCAGCCTTTTTTTTATTATTACTACAGAGCTTGTTTTTTTATTTGACATTCCTTGTAGCCCACATTAATATGAGGTTACCTGAGCCTTCCACCTGCTCCCTTACTACCTTTCTTTATAACCCAGCACCTTTGCAGTAATGTGCATTCTTGGGGGATTTCATCACTGATGCCCATTCATTTTGCTAGGACAAGGCATACCATTGTATTCTCCCTGTAGTGTTTTCATTCTGTGTCCCTGCATGTGATTTAATAAATAGTTCTGAGGTTTATTTGTAATTATTATCATTTACAGCGAGATAGTGTGTACATTTTCCTAATACTACATTAAAGAAAATTGTTCACTTTTTTTTGCTATGATAAAAATAACCAGCTGAGACTTAAGACTTAAGCTAGCCACACACGGTTAGATGAAGTAACAGATTAGAGGAGCATTGGGCGCTGTGCGTGCTCACGGCTCCCGATGTTCCTCTAATCTGTTTCTTCATCTGAGCCATCCATGGTTCCTTCAAGCAGGAACAATGGATCCTGCTTGAAGGAACTCGACCAAACAGGGTTCCAACATGTTGAAAAAACCTTGGTCGAAATCCATTACATTGTGATGGGTGATGTGACAGGTTGTGATCAGCTACGGCTGTGTGTGTGTGTGTGAGAAGAGGGTGTGGCCAGCACGGACCCAACTCTGCTAGAATAGAGGGGGGGGCCTGCAGGCTGCTTCTCCGGCTGGGGAAAGTAGAGACCCGGGAGACCGGCTCCCCATCGTACGTTAACTGATGTGCCCATGTGGTGCCGTCACCATGCTGTGAATTATCGCTGGCTGATTGCACAGGAATCTACCCATGTATGGCTAGCTTTTTTTTTTTTTATACAAGCATTTTGTTGTATTTGTCAAAACAATGAATAAAAATGTATGATGATTCATTTTTATAATGGACAAATATCTACAAACTCATCCCCGGCCACTGTATGTGAGATCTACATTATAAGCGAATATAAAAGCGCCTTCTTAAATTTTATATCAATAAATTAAATACATGTTGAAGATGTTTTGACCAGACCCCTTCAACAGAAGCAAAGCAATCTTTGGGAAAAATCTTTGGGTTCTTGACCTATTTATCTTTCTCAGGACCTGGAATCCTTCCTGCTGTGAAGACTGGCGAGGAGGTCGGCTTTGTGGTTGATGCCACAACTGCTGGGAAAGGGAAAGTCACTTGCAGCATTCTGGATCCTGATGGGCTGGAGTCCGAAGCAGACGTTGTTGAGAATGAAGATGGCACTTATGACA
This sequence comes from Ptychadena robeensis, assembly GCA_036250615.1. Lineage (NCBI taxonomy): Eukaryota > Metazoa > Chordata > Amphibia > Anura > Ptychadenidae > Ptychadena > Ptychadena robeensis. Next base: position 102,925,984 of record CM070037.1, on the reverse strand, counting down.
TTTTTTACACTACTGCTAAAACCGGCCCGTATGTCATCCATGTCCGTTTTGGTGGAGTGGACATTCCCAACAGTCCTTTCACTGTCATGGTAAGTCTGTTGGGCTCTATTTTTGTACTGATTTTTATCAAAAGTTGTAAGAGAGTGTTGTTAAGTGTTGAGTAATAATGTTGACTCAAAAAGATATATGGTTTATAATGTCTGTGCTTGACAATGTAACTTTTATTCAGTACCCAGTCTACACCATGTACTTGTAGTAAGTTGGAAACATGCTTTTTGGTGGTAATGGTAAGATATCAGTTGGTTTTTAAGAACATTGGCTACCTTAGTTCGCATTTGGTATCCTGAACTAAATTCATAGCACACTTTGTGGAATATAAATGAGAGGTACTTCCACATTGCATTCCAGATTAGCCACAAATGCAATTGAAGGAAGAACATTATGTTGGTTACATCTTAGCCCTAAAATCTTCATATAGTGATCCTTATTTAAGAGAGACCTGCACAGCAGGGTTTTTTAGCTAAAAATGGTCATTGTGAATATTATTGGTCATTTTCGATTGTTCTTGAAGGCCAGAGAATGAACAAGAACGTCCTCCCTCATAGAAGTCAGTGGCTGTTGGGCACGGTGGTTGTTGATAGATTCGTTTCCAAGGATTAACCATCACAGCACCCAACATCTAATACTTACGATATTCCACTGAGATGATCACCATATATTGTATCAGCTGACTTTTATCTGAGATGTGAATGGGCTTTTATCCTCAAGGCTGATTTCATATAGGGATGTACTTGGTCCTGTACTATCTGGTTCTGATGGTCAGGCAGTGATATAGGGATGTACTTGGTTCTGGACTATCTGGTTCTGATGGTCAGAAAGTGATGGTTCTCTGCACAGATATGGAATACATTACATTTTTTTACACTTTTGTGTGCCATCTTGAAGAATAATTTTTATTGCAATGTTAGAATTTTCTAACTGACCTAATACATAGGTGGAAAACTTATGCAAATATTACCCAACTTCTAGCTTGCTAAGATTTACCAAGAACCCAGTTGTTTATTTTAACAAAACACTAAGCATCGGTTTGTTCCAGGAACATTGCTAAAACTGTGCTTTTCAAACATCTTGTTAAGGTCTGTATCTCCAGGTTTTGGGAATAAATAATAGACTGTCCTCATGATTTATTCCTGTGAGCAGACTCTGTGGGATGTGATTCCGGGCTTAGCACTGCCCATTCATATTCACTGTGACAGATAATACAACCTTTTTCTCTTTAACTATTTTCTTCCACCGTACCAGGCTACAGATGAAGTCCCAGTAGTGTCCCAGCAACAATCTCAGCAACAGACTCTTAATGCCTTGCCTCCAGGCTATGATCCTGTGGTATTTATTTTTTATAATTTCCGTATGACCAATCCACCTTCCTTCCATGTTTCTTTCATTGCAGAAGCGACATCACTGCTTACTGGGATTGCTTGCAACATACCTGCCCTGATTGATCATTATTACTATTTTTAAACTTGATTTAGGATGTTTTGTTTTTTTTACTGAAAATCACAATGAAAATCCTTCTATTAAATTGGGTCTGAAATGTATTATAGAAATGTATTATAGATAAAACCATTTGCATGCGTTTTTGTATATATGCAGAAAAGCATGCCTTTAAAACCTAGGTGCCCAACTTGCGGCCCGGGGGCCTTGTTTGGTGGCCCATTTTGGTCCTAAACATGCGGCCCCAAAACCTAACTATTATTGCATAAGGCATACAAACTCACCTGTGTATCGGTCACACGCTGTGTAGTGTAGTCACATGCTGACCTAGCTTTCCTATTCAGCGTTGGCAGTCCTGTAAGTAAAATTGTTAGTGTTGATTTGGGAAACCAGATCTACATATGACCACTGCACCCAGGTGCAGAAGGGGGGGGGGGTGCTATCGGCTTTTGACTGCATGTAGGGAGCTGGTCCACCGCCTGCTGAGATATGTGGACGGGGGGGGTCTGGATCGATGTTATGTGCTGCCCTTAAGTGATGACGAGGGCCGCACTTGTGGCCCTTCATATCAACTCAGTTGTCCACCACTGCTTTAAAAACGCATATAGTGTGAAAGGGCTCTAGCTTTTAGATGAGTTGCCTCATAAAAAGAATGCAAGTTGTCTCTTGTTGCAGAAGTCTGTTTTACATTCTGAGCGCTTCTGATCCATCCCTCCATTTGTCTTTTGCCGTTTTTTCCATTTAAATGGCACATATACAATAGTTGTCATTTGTACTGCAAGTTAACCTCTTGGCCGGCGGACCCGCTGAAAGCCTAGTTAACATGCGGGACGGGAAGTCATGCATATGTATGGGATGCGCCGACATGCCCGTCAAGGCATGTGATTAACGCAGGGGGGTATTGACGCATCCTTAAACACCAAATAAACATAGCCTTAAGAAAACTTTCATTGATTAAAAATGCTGTATTCCACTTTGCACAACCTCGCATTCATTTCACCTTTTAAATTTTGTTCTTGAAACCATGATTACTAAACTTCACAATGACGCCGATACCACGTGACTCCTGATCATCTTTTACTTCTGTAAAATTCTAAAATCATTTTCTGTTTCAGATTTCACTGCTTCAGCTGGAGCTTCTAATGTCACTCATCTTTTGTTTATGATTTTGTTTTATTCTAAAGTATATGCTGTGGTTTTACAACTAGATTATGTTTATGGAAACCATGGCCAGTTGGTCATCATTCTTATGACCTGGCAATATGTTAGATGTGCAGAATAATTTCTCATAGGAAAATCAACATCCTGAAAAAATATTAAAATCTTAAAATTCCAGCGGCAATCTTCAGATGCGTGAGAATCCTTTTTTCTTTGTCTTTGGGGTCAATGACCTTTAATGACCAACCAATTTGGTAATCGGTTTTTAGTTTCGGCTTTGTTTCCATTGCTTTGGGACCTCTCCAATAAGCATATACACTTAGCGGGAGGTCCCAACGTAGCAGATAGACTAACCTGTTCGGCAGAGACTCTGTCTTCATTGCGCCGAGCTGATCCGCCAGTGTAAGGCTGAACGTAGTCGGCGGATGTGTAAACAGATCATCCGCCGGCAGGCAATGTCAACGTAAAATGGAAACAAACCCTTAGTATGACCATGACATATATAGCAAATGTTGAGACTGTGCACTCGAAATAACTTCTCATGCTCTTTCTTACTTGTCACTAAAAAGAAGTGTAATGTTTATGGCACAGCTGCCCACATTTACCATATATATATATATATGTTAATTTAGCAGCTTTATTCCTCAAATTTGTGGTTCAGTCCCCGTTAAAATGCAACAATCTACTTGTAAAACCACCAATTGTCTTATAATCCGCTCTATTCCTACTTCAATTATACATTTTTTTCTCCAGGTGTCAGAGACTGCATATGCTCCTGTTGGTTCAATGAACGGCATGGGATTCAGGCCCTTCGATTTGGTTATCCCCTTTGCCATAAGGACAGGAGACATAACAGGTGAGAGTAACAAATGTGCTATGGTGATTATTTATGTAATATTAGAGTCCTCAAATATTTACAGTCCAGAACCTCAGGTTTTATTCCTGTTAGAGCTTTACACCACCAAACCACTCTGATGCATGAAATGATGTATGGTTATGGTATATGATGCTGCTGAATCTTGTCAATGAACAGGTTGGGTGTTTTTAAACCTCATTGTTCCAATGTGTATGAGAGCATTTAGATGTTTAGCTCTTCTCTGTGCTTAATCATGATACATAACAAAGGTCCCCAGAGAAGTTGGGTTACTCTTATTCTAATATAGAGGGACCTAGGAACCTGTGGTGTTGATGAGATTGACATGGAGGGGGGGGGCCATAAGGTCATTCTGACTTTTTTTTTTAAAAGTCCTGTTCGCAGACGGACCTGGCCAATGTTCGTCCATCACTAGTAATGGCCCTAACTCTATCTTTCAGATCGCACCATCGCTACCCACCCTGAGTAGATGAACCTTTTAGAGTTTTAGTTACAACTTAGAAATCTGTTGCAACCTGTAGTTCACTGCTACCAAAAACAAACTCAATCTTGCTTACTTTATAATCCCAAGATCAGGTGAATTAGCATATTTTCCGGACTATAAGACAAAAATCTGGGCAAAAAGTGCCTGCGTCTTATGGTCAGAATGCAGCGCCTTGGCTCCCTGCCAACTCTCCTGTCAAGAAGATTAGCCGGGGAGCTGGAGAAGCTGTCAGATGAGAAATCCGCCCACGGCCGGATCTAACATGTGAAATGTAGTCCAGAGCCCTGCAATGATGAGAGAGATATAAACTCCTATCTATATCTCTCTCCATGTCTGTGGGAGCTGCAATCACTTCGCTTCCACTGACACAGCCAGAGAGGGAGAGGAGACTCTGCAGCCATTCCCCCTGCAGCCTCCCTATCAGTAAAAGTAATGTGTGTGCCGTGATAGTACTGCTGCTAGGGGCATCTAGTGGCAAAGAGTTGGTATTGCATTGATTTTATTCATGGCATTGGTCTAATTCACTTGAACACAATTTTTTTTGTTTCTCTGCTCTAAAAACTATGTGCGTCTTATGGTCTAGTGCGTCTTATAGTCCAAAAATACAGTACTTTATCCATAAAATTTTGCATAATGTAATTTTAAATTAGATTGATCTGAGCGTCATGCAGTTATAACATCTAAATATTTGTCCTTCTGTTGCCCAGGTGAAGTTATTATGCCGTCAGGAAAGACTGCCCCCGCAGAAATTGTTGACAACAAAGATGGTACTGTGGCGGTGCGATATGTTCCCACAGAGACTGGACTCCATGAGTTACATATTAAATGTGATGGAACACACATTCCAGGTACTGTTGTTATTTCCATTAGTAATTTTACCAGCCTTCATTTATCGGCCGGCAAAGTCATCATTCTATTCTTTCTGCAAAGACTGAAAATGGAACTGACAATAAGGCTTTGTTCACACTGAACCTGTGCAGTAATGTGTGTATTACTGTTGTGTATGAGGTCTTTGACCACAATACACCGGCTCTCTGAACTTTGATTGAGAGGCTCAGGGTCCATAAAACAAACGCAGTTCAACAAGCTTTGAAAGGCCTGATTTATTTTCAGCCTTTAAGACCCTTCTGGCCAAGTATTCTTAAAGCGGATCTATATTCATTAAATATGCCATATAATATAACAGGACATTCATGCATTTAATAACATACACTTTAATATACTCACTTTTCTTCAATGCTGCTTTTCCCATTTGTTTTGTATGTTACTGCCTTTCTTGAAATATCCTTGATCTCTCCTGCAGTGGATTTTATCTCGGGTAGAGGAAGTAGTGGTAGAAGTGTGGTTATTTCTTCCAGTCTTCCTGTATTGCCTTACTGTCACTGACGTGTACACGTTGCATTACTTCATTATGGCATTGCTTCATTCTGGGTGCTGTGAGTGGTGACACAGCCTTCCTAAGAGTCACAGGGCTATAAAAAGCCACTGTGGTGTGATGTCATACAGACCTTGTGATTATATATATATAATGCTTATACACATGTACACTTGCACATGCTTATTCACCCTGTGAAACTATGGACAGAACCCTCTATGGAAACTATGGACATCACAACCCATGTGTGTCTCTTCCTTTTCCCAGCTCCAAACTCCTCCACCTTTTTTTTTGTTTGACTCCCATCACAGTACCTCCCCTCGATTTCTCTCAACATCAAGCATGGAGGTCCTTGATATCTATCTCCCACATTGGCCTTTTAACCTTTCCCAATGACCCAATGAAGAAATAACTAGAAATCTCAGTTGCTGCACAGCTTGCTGCATTTAAAACCCGTCCACCTTATCCATCTTCTCTCATTTGTGTTTTAATATAACATCCACTGGATGTCTTTTATGTACCTTAATAATATATGTATTTGCCATTTGATGACAAAGTTATGTTTTTTTTTTATTAATTGATTTACTGGATTTGTAAAAGCAATCACATGGTGTTTTCTTCACTATGTATTATGGGCATTTGCTTGTTAAAAAACAAACCAAAGTTTTTGGTTTTGGATACATTTATCAGTCCTGTGTCTTCCTATCAGTAAATGTAAATGCTGCCACCTAGTGCCAAATGCATATGTTTTGTATTTTCGGATTCTTAAAAATTTGCTATTGTTTTTGATAACTTTCTGTTGCGTTTTCCTATGTTTGTGTTACCTGCTCATGTTCCCTGTTAAATAGATTTCTGTATTAAATTGAGAATATTTGTGTTTTCTTTGTAGAGAGCCCACTACAGTTCTATGTTAATTATCCCAATACTGGCAGTGTTTCAGCATTTGGACCAGGCCTTATTTATGGTGTCGCCAACAAACCAGCATTATTTACCATTGTTACAGAAGATGCAGGAGAAGGTACTTTTTATTAATAAACTTAATGTACAATATGTATGTGTTTGTATTTGTTTTGTCAGGGCCTGTGTTGGTGAG
>CM070037.1:102890148-102919406 GCA_036250615.1 Ptychadena robeensis | reverse complement strand
CCTTTGGACTTGCTTTTAGAATGTTTTCCATTCCATTGAACTAGTATTTCATCTAAAACCAGAAACAAAGCAAAAGTCCACCATTACAGTCCCATAGACACTGTCCCTAAAACTAAGTATGCTGAAGTAATTAATTTTTAAAAAAATTGTTGTTATTCCTATTAGGTGGTCTGGATCTGGCCATTGAAGGCCCATCAAAAGCAGAGATCAGCTGCATTGATAACAAGGATGGCACATGCACTGTCACCTATCTGCCAACACTACCTGGAGATTACAGCATTCTTGTCAAATACAATGATTTACATATTGCTGGAAGTCCCTTCGTTGCCAAAGTTACTGGTAAAGTAGACATTATACTATATACCTAGTATACACAATAAGTATAATGGAACAGAGGGGTAACAGTAAAGTAACAGAGGGGTTCTTATTGTGCATAAGAATCCAAAAGACCCCAAAGAGAAATAGTAATCTAATGGAAATTGTATCATCCTCATGAGTACACGTGTACATACTTGTTAATCTCATTTACATCTAAAATTAATAAGGTTTTTATCATTCTTTGTAGATGACAGCAGGAGACGCTCTCAAGTCAAACTGGGATCCACGGCTGATTTCCTACTGGATATCAATGAGACTGATCTAAGCCTACTGACAGCCAGTATTAAGGCCCCATCTGGTCATGATGAGCCTTGTATTCTAAAGAGACTTCCAAATAACCACATTGGTAAGCGCAGAGTCTTAGGTGATGTTTTGAGACAGTAAACCTAGACCTATCTAGGAGTGGGAGATGTTTTGTATGAGGCTTCATGTACAGAAATTCTTATAAATTGTCTGCCTAATGTTTAATCTTCTCAATATGACACAGACAGACTGTTAATATGAACTGACAGAGGTTTCAACTTAATTCCACAATCAGCTGTTAATCTGGCTTCTTCCAAACTTCTACTTATTGAACACTTTACTTTGGACTGCAAAAGGCCTGATTGATCTACCAGGGCATCAAAAACGTGCCTAAGCCTGGTCCTTCTATAGTATAAAAAGCTGATAGAGATAAAATGATCACATACATCCATAGAATTCCTTTACAGTTGCAGAACCAAATATTTAATTATCTTAAACATTCACACAGCTTTTCTAAAAGTATAGTTTAAGATCATAAAATGGCTGCCACCTTTGCGTTCGGCTGGAACACTACCATGCAACCTATACTTCTGATACCAGTTAGAGAGTTGACTCTTCAAAGTTCCTATATCTCTTGAATAGTTTACTGGTAAAGAATGTGTGCTTCAGTTCCTCAGTGAGAACACCTTCTATGGCCATTATGAGTAATCTCCATCTTATTTTTTTAATGTTCTGGATAATGTTGCAACACCCAAAGATGAGAACTATGACGAGGAGGTCTCATTATTATTATTATTGCAAAATTCAGGACATATGTGGAGCTTGGTGGAATGGTCCTGTCTGTATATAACACAATGGAAAGGTATATAGAATCAAATTCATTCATAGGTTCACATAAATAAATGCTTTATATATTTTTAGGTATTTCTTTTATTCCACGAGAGGTTGGTGAACACTTGGTCAGCATTAAGAAGAATGGGCGTCATGTTCCTAACAGTCCTATCTCCATCATGGTCTATCAATCTGAAATAGGTGATGCTAGCAAGGTGAAAGTATACGGACCTGGATTAACTGAAGGTCGTACATACGAGTTGTCAGATTTTGTAGTGGACACCAGAGAGGCTGGTAAGTGTTTCATGCTAATAGTAGTTCTGTGTTATTGATATTAATAGTTCAAACCAATCTCCATATCTCTGTCATTTTTTTCAGGGTATGGTGGGCTTTCACTTGCAGTTGAAGGGCCCAGTAAAGTTGACATTCAAACTGAAGACCTAGATGATGGCACTTGCCAGGTCTCTTACTGCCCAACAGAGCCAGGTGTTTATATTGTGTCCATTAAGTTTGCAGATGAGCATGTCCCAGGTGAGTCCCTCCTTGCCAAGTTGTACACATACCTTTCAACGTTTTGTAAAATGTTATCTCAGGTTCCTTACAAATTCTCGCTCAATATGCCTCCAGGAAGTCCATTTACTGCCAAAGTCACTGGAGAAGGAAGAGTAAAGGAGAGCATTACAAGGCGGAAGAAGGCTCCTTCTGTGGCCACTGTAGGCGGCATCTGTGAACTGAACTTAAAAATACCAGGTAAGGTAATCTTCTGTGAATGTATAAACCCATAATTTGATGTAAAGCTGAATACTAGTATGTTCAGTAAATCTAAACCATTGTGCAAATTATTTTAAAACACAATGCTCAGATGGCCAAATTCTTTCTCATTTTCTTTTTTTCCCACTTTCCAACCATAGTAAAACTCTTTTAAGGTTATATATTGGTCCAGAAAAATCTAAAAATCTTTAAACTGTGCCCAGTCATGTAGAATATTTTAAACATGAGGTTGAGTGTGTATATATTGTTGTATATAGTTGTTTGTTTTCTTTTTGTTATGCTCAGTTTCTTGGTTCCAACTGGCCTTATCTCGAGAGGCTCTGTCTCAAACTCTGAATATTGTGCCACCTTCTGGGATGAAGCAGACACTCCAAACTCCACATCCAAACCTGCCAACAAATGCAACAGGGGCAGCTGGGACCCCGGGTGTGTGCTGGAATTTACAGCATGTGCTTGTGGATCTTGCATGAACACCTCAACTCAATTTTGGTTGCTGTGCTTTGTTTCAACTTATTTGGCATTTAAGTTTGGAAATATTCAGTAGGGTTGCAACAGTATGAGATTTTTACAGCATGAGTACACTTTTACAAAATATTGTGGTTAAAGCGTGGTTTCCATCTAGCAGATCTATCGTGATCGAAAATGGCCAGGCACCCACTCTGAGCTGGGAAGATAAAGGTGGTGTCCAACCCTAGCTTCCAAGCTGTCTTTTTTGCAATGTGGTATCATAACCATCAATTTTCATACAATTGCACACCGGAAAACATGTATACTGCTGCAACCTTGAGTTGTCATTTTGTCAGTAAGATAAGATGAATGCTACAACATAGGCTTTATGCATGAACCAACATTACATTTCTAAAAGACTGTGTCAGTGGGATGTTGTATGCATCAAAACATGCTTCTGTCAATAAAAAAGTAATATATACCAGCAAAATTGGGTTAACCCAATTTAGAAGATAGTCAGATGCTGCTAAGAAAATGGTCAACTCCACCTTCCATTTTTGAATGAACCATCTTGATTTGATATTTGATCCAAGCCTGATACATACAGTATAGGAGCAACACCATTGACACATATGGTATCTTTTCAGTGAGGCAGTTATATTGCTCATTACATTGTGCCATGACTCTACCATACTCATGGAGGACAATGTTTTAGTAAATCCCATACCTTAACTTAAAATTTTTATATACTGTATATATAATTTTTCCCTTTTTTTAATGGTCTGTGCCATAGTGATTTCTTCACTGGAAAGATATTGTCTGAACTAGGTTTTCTATCTAACTAAATACAGAACGTTTGGAGTGTAGGTGAGACCCTTTATTGGCAAACTGAAGTCATTAGTCAAGTGCTGCATGCATTCACGGTGATCGATTGTGCTCAAATCTATTGCATGCAGCCTTTCGTTGAGCAGGATCCATCGCTCAGAGAAAGCTCAATTGAACAGGAAACCAACACGTTGTTAAATCCCTGTTTACACAAAGGGTGCCCACCGATGCTGTCAGCGATGGACATCTGAGCTGCTCTGTCGGCCCCCTCTCTGTACGTGTGTGGGGGCCTTTAGGAAGAGTTATTAGGAGTAATAGAGATAAGAAATTCAGGCGTGATATTCAGCTCAGTTCAGCTCAGTTTTGAAAAAGGTTTTTCCTGGGTCTATGAAAACCTTTTTCAAAACGGATGGAATTCTTCATCACTGAACAACAAGTGTGCCTTGACTTCTTATATTTAAGCCAATTAACCATTCATGCTTAATCTCTGATAATTTGCTATACTCATTGATATTTAGGTTTCTCCAAGAAATATCTATGTTAGATTCTCTGCTTATCAGGTCTATGGACATTTTAATTTCTAAAGGAGGTGAATATCATGCCTGGACTTTTTATCTCTATTACCCCTAATAACTTCCTAACTCTGATCACTATCTCCACTAACTAACCTTTCACTATACCCTCAATCAGTCAAGTGTGTCAAGACAACACAGTTGTTTTTGTAAAAATATCCTTGTGACTTTGTGTATAAATTTGAGTCTCAAAAAACAGAATTGTATTAGCACCAAGAAGGGATCTGTGAAATCCCGAAAGCTTGCTTCTCTAAGGACTTCAGTTAGCCAATAAATGGTATCACTTAAACTCCAAGCTTTCTGTATTTATCGATGGCTAACACGGTACAGCACTCTACTCTTGCTATCTAGCTAGAGGAATATTATGCTGTATTGTAAATGTTTTACTTAAATTAAACATACAGATACACAATCACATGAATAACCTCAGTTCTGATATTCCAATCAATTCTAATGTATTGTACAGCGCTGCGTAATATGTTGGCGCTATATAAATAAATTATAATAATAATATTAATTTCATTTTCAACTTTATGCATGTTAAAAAGCTTCTAAAGTTTAGGATTGAGTAGGGAAGCACTAGACTTCTGTTGGGGTTTTTACCCTTTTATTTGTTTGTGGTTACCATAAGAGAGAGTGTAAAGAAAAAAATAAATAAATTACATACTGAAAATGTTTAGGTTTAGTTTTTAGTTCTTCTTTGTTTCTTAAAGACTACCTGGGTGTTTATGGTTTACAAATTGTAACTCGCATCTATCCTATCATTCTTCTGGTCTATGGCACCCTACTCGGATTTCTCTTTCTCTAATGTGCGGATAGTGGATCACATCTGTCTTAAATGTTAATTTGGCAGCAAATGTGCCTTATAGAGTCATTTGGTATAGTCACACTTAATCAGCATAATTTATAGTCAGATTTTAAAAGCGTTGTGTTAACAATGTTTAACATTACTTACAAAAAGTAACATTCTTCTTGATATTACTGGACATTGGAGTTGGAGTGTGGCATTAGGCTTGTTTAGAAAGTTTGATTGAATAACATGGAAAGGTAGTGAAAAAGAGATTATTTTACATGAGTTGCCTTGTTGTAGAAAATTTAAATTGAGTGACATGTAAATGATAAATGCAGCTTGCAGCAACACTCTATATGTATGTGTGTGTTTATGTAATGGCCAACAAAGGTGAAATGTGTATGTGTAACATACAACCTTGGCGAGGCTGTGTTCCTGGGGTTCCTGACAGACAGACAGCTTGCATTCCTTCATTTAGCTTTATGTAGAGAGAAGTATCTACTTTACTGCTTCCTGGACTTTGTTCCTTGTCTATCTGGCTCCTATTCCTGGCAGGAATTCTCTCTTGTCTGGCTGCAGTACAGGAGGCTGTCTTCCTCTCTGCCATTTTTCTTCTTCTCACTTCATTCATATACATTATGGCTTAGATAAATTAATCTATAGTCATTGCTGCTTAATCACACCTAATCAGCAAAACTTATAGTCAGATTTTAAAAGCTTTGTTACTGACAAATATTACAAAAGTAAACATCCCATCCGTCCTGATCTAGCTGGAGAAGTTCAAGAAAGTTGGACTGAGGATAAAGTTGGAATTGAAGTTGCCTGGTTAGGGATTATGGCTCCTCTTGTTGTGTAAAACACTGCAGAATGTTTGAATGAATAAAGCTGGGCATAGATGTGTGATTTTGCTGCCGAATTCTCAGCAGATCGACTGTGCGTGATGTCATCACACATGGCCGCTAGTGCCAAGAATCGTCCAGGCACCCTTTGTGAGCCGGCCATTACTTGGATGGGATCGGGCAGGAATTTACTGGCGTGTCGGTTCACTGTGCGATCCTACATGCAGCAGATTCCTGGTTGATCTAGCCAGGTGGGCTTCCCCGATTGGCAGGAACTCGTACGACGGTCCAGCGGTTGGAAAAACATACAGGAATCTGCCCATCTATGGCCAGCTTAACATGGAAGATTAAAGGGGTTGAAAATATATGATGGCATACTGTAAAGGTAGCCATACATGGGATAGACTTCTGCACGATCGATCTTAGATTCAATTGATTTGTGCGTTTTAAATATCAGCTCTCAGTCTAACACTGATCGATGGTACCACCACATAGTGTAATCGATTTCAAACTGATCGATTCCTTTCGAAAGCCCTGTGCGTTTACTTCATAGTAGGGATGGTCCAAAATAGCATTGCTATTTTAAGAAAAAAATCGAACATTTGAAAAAAATGACTACATATAAAATTATTATTCACAAAGAATTTCATTCACAAAGAGTTAACACATACACAGCAATAACTGCTAATTAACAAAAATGTTTAAATACCCCAACAATGTAATGTATGTAATAATTAAACAAATTACTACATATAAAAATTTTATGAATATAGGGATCTCCCTACCCCACAATATTTGTAAAAATACACATAAAAAATACCCCCAACAAAACTTTTATATGTAATAAATAAACAAATTATTACATATAAAAAATTAATAAAGGCTTTGCCTTTTGTAATTTAAAGCTAAACCAGTGGTTCCCAAACTTTTCTGGTAGGGCCCCTCTTTTCTATTTAGGAACTTTATCGAGTCCCCCCTCCCTATTTAAACACAGGTTAAGAATGAGATCCAGCACCCCCCTGGAATACCTTTGTGTCTGACCCCCAGTTTGGGAACCACTGAGCTAAACACATTAATAACATAAAGAACATGTATACAATGTCCCGACACCCGGGATGTAATTCATTTTATAGTATTCCTTGTGATCTGTTTTCATCTTTTTCTTCAATCTTCTTCTACTGAAATTCACCAGCGTGCTGATCAGGGCTAGATCAATTTTATGTTTGATTTCTATAACTTTTGGACTATTGAAACAGGTAAAAAGGAATTTGATTTCCTAAAGATTGACTTAAACCATCGCAAATTTGTCCCATGTGGCCACCTTTAGTTATCATCTAGTAAAACCTAACCCCTTTCCATCCAGTGAACAGGTAATCCCTCAAGCGAAATCATTTTACATGGTGAGGGCCGTAACAGATTTTAATATAATCAATTTTATGTTTGTCATATGCACTGCTTGTGTAAGGGTGATGACAAGAAATGAATATGGGCTAATGTATTCTTTTCGGTCTCCTAGCAGGGCAATTCTGCTTTGTTCTACATATGACAGAGTATTCTACTCTCTTGCATTCCTTGGGCCGATTCTGATTGCTGCCAGTTGTTTCCTCTCTTGTCTAGTTGCAGTTCCAGCCTCAAGGTCTTCCTATCTGCTGTGTTTGCCAACTTGTTGGACCTTGTAAAAAAAAATAATGCGTTGCTCACTCTACCTACCAGGATAGATTTCTCTGGCTCTGTGAAAGTTTAGGGTATTTTGGGTCCAGATTCTCCTTCCTTCTGCCAGATAGCTGTTGTAACCACATCTAAGTTAAGTTTTGGATGTATCATCCTTCAGATAGTTCTTGCAACTGTTCCTCTTTTTTTTCTGACTTGTTTGTGTCCTACCTCTTAGTTAAAGTGTAATTGGACTTTCTGTAGGTACCAAGACTTTCAGGGTACCTCAATAAAGAACAAACAAAAAAGGACATTTTAAAAAAAAACTTACTAGAAATAGAAAACTCTTCAGTCCATTCCATTTTTTCACTCTATTTTTTCACAATTTTTAATGCAATATTTTTGGTATCGCTTTGTACAAAACTTTAGGATGATAGCGGTATAAGGTTTTAACCTGTACTGGCCAATACTGTTTTTTTTGCCAGTGTCCAACATGCTGTAGACCAGGGGTGTCAAACTAAAATACACAGTGGGCCGAAATGTAAAACGTCCAGAGCCAACTTTTTTTTTTTTTTTTAAGTTTACAATTGAGAAAGTTTGTCTTCTCATCATACATAAAAATGTACCTTTTCCACATGGAAACTAACGTGAGTTTTGTATAAACATTAAATCAGGATGAAGCATAATCCTGACATGTGACGTCAACTTTCAAATAAAAGACACATCTGTAACATTCATTTCTTAAATGAAACTTAGAAGACAATCTCCCAGGCCAAATATTTTTACACTGTGGCCAGATTTGCCCCCCCTGGTCCGAGTTTGACACCCATGGGTGTCAAACTCTAGCCTATACTTATCAACTATCCTGTTTTGGCCGCCTCACTTGTGCTGATAAAGTTCCCACCTCACTTGTGCTGATAATGTGAGGGGTGGGACATCAGCAGGGAGATTAACACCCTCTTCCTCCTTAATCAGTCGACAGCTAAATCTGATACTGGAAGTGACATCAGTGGCGTCACTTTCTGCATTTGGAATTCGGAAGAGCCGTGATCCAAATACCGGAAGTGACATCAGGGATGCCACTTCCTGTATTTTTTCCTTACATTCAAGTTGACAGGTATGTGCTGGCCCTGGGTGGCAAATCTGGCCACAGTGTAAAAATATTTAGACTCAGAGATTGTCTTCTAAGTTTTATTTAGGAAATGAATGGGCAGTGTAACCCATAGATTTTCAACATAATACAAGGCACCCTACAAAAATCATATTTTTGTTAGAAAGGAGTAGTTAATAATTAAAAAAATGTGTTTTGATTGTTTTCTATATATATTTACATTTTAGATTAATATCTTAAATAACTAAATTTTTTCCTTGACCCTAAATTTGTGGTTTATCTTTTGTGAAACACAATCCTATAAAAATGAAATAAAGGGAAGGCAGAGTAGACCTATTATGATGGGATCTAGTTATGGCTGTCTTTTCCAACAATGGCCATCCAGGCATGAAACACACTGGCTGAAGAGACTGAACATATTGCTGTATTAATGTTATTGCAGTGTTTGCTTCTGGGGCTGTTTTGCCTGCCCATTGCTTGCTTGGCAATAGAGCTGTTACCATCTAAGTGGCTTCCAGCTGCTCCTTGTTTGAATATTTTTCATTTGTCTTTTTCAGAAATTGACAGGAGAGAAATAACTGCCGAAGTCACAAGTCCCTCAGGACAGACAACTGAGGCTGAGATAGTGGATCTGGGCCAGAATACATCTTGTGTGCGGTTCATTCCCCAAGAAATGGGAGTTCACACCGTCAGTGTAAAGTACAGAGGGGAACATGTGCCAGGCAGCCCATTCCAGTTCACTGTTGGGCCCCTGGGAGAAGGTGGAGCTGAGAAGGTAAAAGCTGGAGGCCCTGGACTGGAAAGAGGAGAAGCTGGTATTCCAGGTAAGTCATCTTTTGACAGCTGTAGTGTTTAAGGGCTCACTTACATTTTATACATTACAATCATTTACTGCATCGGAAACCTGTTCTACCCTTAATGCTTATACATGCTGCATTACCACGCATTGTAGTTTATTAATGCATAATGCACATCTGCACACATTTATTACGCACAGCTTAAGTGTTTCCCATACACTTTTATGAGAATTATGCCACACATCTGTGTATATACTATAACTTATAGTGTCAATAAGCCTTTAAATGCACTAAGTGACCATATATCTTGAACCCTAAAGTTAGCCTTCACACCCAGGACCGTCGTCAGGGGGGAAAGGGGGCACTCCTGTCCCGGGGCCGAACAGCTAAGGGGGCCTGTCTTAGCAGAGCCTCACGCTGTACCGTAAGCCAGAACAGGGACAGGCATGGCACCTGGCTTCCCATTAAGCATGAGGCCCTGCTACTCCAACCCATCTCCACCACCACACCCCCCTCCCCAGCCATGTTCACGCCACTAATTCATATTGTATGTTATTGAACACAAATTGCTCAAGCAATAATTGTTCTTCCTGTCTTATTTGTGTCGCAAGTGATGTTCTATATGTTTATATTTATCTGGAAATCTTCCTAAGGCTGAGTCTACACTTTGTTTTTGCTGCGTAGTGCAGCCGCCCCTTTATTCCCTTATTTAAATTACGTGCCGGTCTATACTGGTGCATCATTACCGCGTTTAGGGGCATCGCAGCATACGTGGCGGAATCGAATGCCATATCGGCCCGTGTATGGCTGCCTTTAGAGAGACATCTCTTGTTTGTCTTTTTATAGGTTGATATCCAAATAAATGGTTAAGACGACCAGAATAAACTAGAACATCCCACCATTGTTTGTTTCTTTACTGAAAGTGAAGACATGGGGACTTTCCCGGTCACCACATTCAGTTTTATATACCATACCCCCGAGGGGGGTTTTAAAAAATTCAAAAGTCCACAGATAAGTATCCAAACCAAATATAATGCAGTCCAGTTTTTATAAGTTGATTCATAGATAAGATGACTTTCTTAGACGGTCTGTGTATATGTGTAATTTAGAATTGAAAGATCACATCATATTTTTTCTCCTTTTCAGCTGAATTTAGTATATGGACGCGAGAAGCTGGTGCTGGGGGACTTTCCATTGCAGTGGAGGGACCCAGCAAGGCAGAGATTACATTTGAAGACCGTAAGGATGGATCGTCTGGTGTTTCCTATGTTGTACAAGAACCTGGTGTGTATTTCCTCAATACTTTCATATAAAATGGTTTTATATGACTTTACAGAATCAATTCAGATTTCGGATTCATCCATGAATAACTGTAGGGCAGTTGTGCAATTTGTGCTGCTCAGTTAAGCGGGGGAAAGTTACTGTATTCTTGTTTTACCACCTGCTGTTATGTGATATTGTGTTGTGCCTAGGAAAATATTCTGTGCTGTGTAAGGTTTGCTATACAAGGTGTGATTCTGCTTCAATATGGTCTTTGTAAACTATTAGAAGATTTATGGGTACATCTTGGGCCCATAAATAATCTTTATAGATGACCTTGGTGACTTTTGTCTATTTTTTAGCTGATTCACTATAATGGAATTGGTCTATGTTGGTTGTATGGATTGTCGTTTAACATTCATCTTTATATTATATGGAATAGTTAAAACATTTGCATGTATTGTTATTCAGTTTGTGTATCATTGAGGAGTTTTCCCTAGCTTTTTCTGCCCTAAACATAGCTGGGAGTGCAAAGAAAGAAACATCTCCTCATGTCCTCATTGGAATATTTACATCATATTTCTTGTTTGGCGGCAAGCCTACATCTTCCAATTTCAATACACTGGTTAACCATTGGTCATCAGGACCAAAGTAAAGTTGGGACACAGCAAGCAGTAAAAACCTTGACGCATGTCTTTTTGATGTTAACACATTTCTTTACTGATCAGGATATTAGTCTGTAACTGTTGTTTTTTTCATTTTCTTATTGCAGGTGACTATGAAGTGGTCATTAAGTTCAACGATGAACACATCCCTCAAAGTCCATTCCTGGTTCCCATCATCGCTCCATCTGATGACGCCCGAAGGCTCACTGTCTCTAGTCTTCAGGTGAGGCACAAGGAAACATCCCTTCTGTCTGCCAACCAGTGACCCATTAAATCCTTGTACTAATAAACCTCACTTAAACAAGAAACTCCCCTCCAAACCCCTACAGAGAAGAGTTCTTGGCTTTTAAACCCTTTAAATTTTTGTATAGATTAAGTGGGGAAGGATTATAACCTCTTTTAGTTCCTTTTGTTTTCTATTATAAGATGGACAGTAGTGGACAGTATTGCATTATGTACTCTATGTGAACAAACATGCATTGATGTATAGTGTGATACTATGTGCTTCATTAAGTACCCATCCTTAAATGTTATACCTTCATCTTAATCTGGAAGAAATAGTGTTTATGCATAAACCATCATTGAACAAAATATCTACCCACTTAAGGCCAAGCATTTTTCTGATCTGTGAGAAATTGGTCCATGTACATGTGGATTGACCTACTGCTGCAAAAGTTGGTTTATTAGATTATATATCTCTTGATATGGATCTTAAGGGCCCATTTACACCTGTCCTTTTAAATATCCTGATGAACCACTAAACCCAATAATCCAATATGACTCCCCAAGTTTTTCAAAAGTCTGAAAATCTTTATTTACAAAATATGTAATATGTCAAACACAACCTCTTGACCCCAGGACTTCTTTCGAAAAGTGTTTATATAAAGTTTCAAGTGCAGTTAATAAATTGGCCACAGCCTGAAAACATTATAAGACATTACGTTAAACTAATACAATTAAGTTAAATTGGGGTCCCCGACAGTGCCGCCACTTCTCCATCTTGCCTGAAAAAAACACCGTACCAGCCACCATCCCTTAAGTACCAGCACGGTGGGTACCTTAAAACTTATATAAACACAACTGGGGCTTAAGCCCTCCATCAGTACTTTTGTGACTGTCCTTGGTGTACTGACATGTCCCATCTCCCTGATGTACGGCTTTGGGCACTCATGAACCTTTCCTCCCCTCTTGCCCATTATACCCACACCGGGCTTAGTCAGAACCTTAACACTTGAATATTCCTGGTGAGTAGCAACTCATTTGATAACTGTCCATCTATGCACCATTTAGGTGTGTTATATACTTGCACGTACAGAGGGTTCATTAACAAGGTCATTAATTGGTCACTGTTGCATTTTGGTGTTTTTCTTGTGTTTCATTTAAAGACCTTTGACAGTATTTTCTCCATGTACAACACAGCTTTTGCTAAAGAGGGAAACCTAGCATGATCTATTTTAAAAGTGCACAGTATTGTATCTAGACATATGATACAATGCTTGAGCCCTCTTTGGCATTTAGCTGGGATATGGTAACTTATATATTGCAGAGATGTTTATGAAATGTCACTCTGGAACTATGTCAAATTAAATGAGCGTGAGGGTGTATTTAGGCTTCTGCACTGTTGAACGGCAAATACACACACAGCAGTATTTATGAATGGGCTGCAGTGGCAGAGGTACATAACTGGCCATCCACCACCATTCTTCTATAGTAGAACAATCTAAACAATAAAACAATCCAGTATAAAAAAATGATCTGTGCAGTAATATGGTTCATTTACTAAAGGAGTTGACCATGTTCACTTAGCAAAGGTAATACTATGCTTATTACATTAGGTAGTCCTGGTTAGAAGAAGCTGAGTAAATAGTGTTTACAGTGTTTACTGCCTACTCGGCTTTCACAAACCAGATCAGTCTGATGATGTAATTTGCAGCATTGCAGGAAGGTGATGATGGTGTGCATGTGCCGAAAGAGACCCAAGTGAGACCCACAGATGGTTATATCACTGTATGTTTCCTATTAGAACTTCTCACCCTACTTCAGGAGGGAAGAGGGGAACTGTCACTAGGTTAGAAAATCTCAGTTATAATAGCTATTACCTGTTTTACTGAAACCTTATCTGCCGTGTGTGCCCAACTGCTAAGTTGCAGTTCTGCCATAACAGACTGAAGCCAGACAAATACAGAACATTAGTTCTGTTGATTTCCAACTGAAAAAAGTTGGGGTTTTTAACAGTGGAGTTCACCCTGGATAGGCACAGTGAATTTCAAAATAAATATCAGTTTACTCTCTCATCACATTGATGATAAAAACTCAGATCTCCGTTGCAGAGATATTTTCTAGGCTTGGCAGGATCTACAGTAGATATAAAAAGTCTACATGGTAAAATGTCAGCTACCTGTGCTGTACAAAAATGAGACAACTATAAATCATTTTAGATTTTTTTCCACCTTTAATTTGACCTATAAACTGCACCACTCAAATTTTGATTTTATTACAGCACTCAGTCTTTTTGGGTATGAGTCTATGAGCATAGCACATTTTGGGTATGAGTCTATCAGCATGGCACATTATATCTTGGCAAGTATTGCCCACTCTTCTTTGCAGAAACATTCCAAATCTGTCTGATTGCAAGGGCATCTCCTGTGCACAGCCCTCTTCAGATCACCCCACAAGGGTTTCAATCGGATTCAGGTCTGGGCTGTGGCCATTCCAAAACTAAATCTTAAAAGCTTTGGGTCGTTGCCATGCTGAAAGATGAAGATCCTCTTCATGTTCAGCTTTCTAGCAGAAGCCTGAAGGTTTTGTGCCAATAGTGACTGGTATTCGGAACTGTTCATAATTTCCTCTATTTTAACAAAGGCCCCAGTTCCAGCTGAAGAAAAACAGCCCAAAGCATTGTGCTGCCACCACCATGCTTCACTGTGGGTATGGTGTTCTTTTGGTGATGTGCAGTGTTGTTTTTGCACCAACCATATCTTTTGGACCATAACACCTTTTCCTGCATGCTTTTGGGAGACATAGGAGACGTGTTTTTGCAAAATGTAGCCTGGCTTGGATGTTTTTCTTAATTAGTAATGGCTTTCATCCTGCCCCTTTACTATACAATACAGCACTAAAAGAACTTCATACCCACAGTGAAGCATGAGTGGAAAAAGTTCTGAAATTATTTATCTTTGTCTCATATTAGTACAGCACAGGAACCTGACATTTTACCAGGGGTGTTTAGACTTTTTATATCCACTGTAGGTAACCATGGTGGTGGAAGTGTAGCTGATGGCCTGCAAGACTATGCAAGAAAAAGTCAGTACATCACTATACAGATCTTTATCAAAATTTCATCCCTAAGCATCGCAACAGTCAAGTTATTTAGGAAGAACTGTTTCTGTGATGCAAAGCCTTGAGGAAGGAGAACTTCTGAGCCCCCAAAATGTGTAAGAATACAATTGGAGTAGCTTACACATTTCGGGGGCTCAGAAGTTCTGCTTTCTCAAAGCTTTGCATCACAGAAACAGTTCTTACTAAATAACTTGACTATGGCGATGCTTAATAATGATATTTAGATTTTAGATCTGTATACTGACGTACTGACTGACTGATATTATAAAAACAAAATATATCTTATGCACATATAATTCCATTGCATACACTTTATGCTAACTTATTTCAGTATGCCATTAACTTTCTAAAAGCTTTGCTATTGTTTTATATTTTGGTCTATATTGCTATACTATATATGGTGTCATGGATATTTCTTTATGCGTCTTATGTCTGTGGTTGTGATTGTCAGGAGTCTGGGCTCAAAGTCAACCAACCAGTATCATTTGCAATCAGACTGAACGGAGCTAAGGGGAGAATTGATGCCAAGGTGCACAGCCCCTCTGGAGCAGTAGAAGAATGCCATGTGTCTGAGCTTGAGCCAGGTAAGGCAAAGAGTAGAAGTATGAAATGTTAGGACAGCACTGTGAGATCCACAAATGTTACTGGTAACGACCACAATGCCTTTTTCGTGGCTGTAAGCATAGAAATAGGCAGGCCATTTCTAGGAAAAGTTGAAGTCTAATTTAATGTACAGCACTGCGTAATATGTTGGTGCTATATAAACAAAAGTTCATATTGTGTGACCAAAAGTAAATAATTCAAGGTACTGCTTAAGGTCCCCACACACGAGCGAGAACTGACAGATGAGCTGTGGAGAGCAACCTGATGACGTCATCACGCTGCTCTCCATTGCTCACAGTATCGGCGGGCTTTGTGTGCTGGCTGTTAGTTTGGATGGGGACGCCGGTCCCCATTGAAACTAATTGCATCGGCCAGAGATTTACGAACATGTCCATTCTCTGGCTGACCGAGCTTTGGGGCGACAGGGATCTGTCACCCCATGTGGGGATCCGCGGCCGATTTTGCAGCTCATTACGTGTGTGGGGATCCATAGGGTTCCCATACAGCTTTAGATTTCTCTGTCAGATTTCCTTTAGATCTTAAGGTATGGCCAGGTTAAGGTATAGCTAAGGGCCTTTGTTGACAGGCTTTGACTGGTATCAGTGTTATCATTTAGGATGCTTCTGACTTTATTCCAATGTCTTTGCTTTAAGCAGGATTTGCATTCCCTTGGTCTATATTGGGATTGCCAATACTTTTTAAGTACATGATGTGGGCCTTTAAATGGCACCAACATGTGCCACATCATAAAAATAAGACATTTTGAATGGTAGATCACATGTCTGTTCTATTTAAAGTTCTGGGGAAGGGGGTTTAACAGATTTAGGAAGCACCTTGACAAATGAGCCATTGCAACTGTTACAATTAAAATCAGTGTTATCTCCAGTGATAAATAACTGTCAGCCATTTGCAAATGTATTGCTGTTGTGGTACAAAGGTCAAATATTATAATGTAAACTTGTCGTAAAGACTTTGAAGAACAGCCATATTGATTTGCTAATTATTTTGCCAATTCGCTAGCTTCGTCAGCATTTGGGGACCGAGCTTTGGGGTGTCAGGGATCTGTTGCCCCATATGGGCACCCGTGATCGGCGGCCACTTTTGCCGCTGCTCGTTGTGTGTGTGGGGACCTTAAGGAATAAATTGAAATTTGGAGGAAGCAAGGTATTGTGTATTTAATTAAGATTCCCCTAGCCATATTTACTTTAATACTGTAGAAGCTTCTATTCTTGTTGATGAGTATTGTCTTTGAGTATTGTTAAGTCTTCATGAACATATTATTGTTATATTTAATTTATAACTAAGCTGATCATTGATCTAAAATCTGTTCCCAGACAAATACGCTGTGCGGTTTATTCCACGTGAGAATGGTATACACACCATTGATGTGAAGTTCAATGGTAGCCATGTTCCTGGAAGCCCCTTCAAAGTGAGAGTGGGTGAGCCGGGACAGGAGGGTGACCCTTCACTTGTAACAGCGAATGGAGCTGGATTGGAGAGAGGTGTTACAGGTAGGCAAGAATTCACTTGGATAGATCTATGGACAATTTTCAATGATGTTCTCCTTTTTTCCTGACCTACAGGATCATTAACAAAATTAAATCTATTTCCGTGCGTTACATTTTTTTTATGTTAAAAAAGCCTAGTAGATCTAAACATGAATAATTCATAAAAAAGTCTTGCTTGCAATTATACTGTAAGAGTAAACATGATGTACTGGTAAGTGGGAATTTTTTTGATTCTGGCCAACATTATGACTGACCGTATCGTTGACAAAAAGTGAGGTGTTCAAGATTAAAGCTAGGCATGCAATGGGTTGATACCTGTGAAATCAACCTGCAATCGATCGCGGGTCAATTGAGTGGGAATCAATGTTCACCACTTCGCACATCAATTCCCATTCTATGGAGACCCTGGTCCAGTGTTATGAACTATTTTGCTTTCGGAAAATAGCTCACAACACTGGCTGGGAGCTGCTGACAGGCAGCTGTGAGAGACGGATAGAGGAGGGGGGCCTTGCCTGTGTAGTGTACACAGCTGTCCTAGGACCCGCCCCTTTTCCCCTTGCTGGGAGCTGATCACAAGCTGTGTGGGTGGGTCGGTTTCTATATAAATTTATATACATTTTTGATATTTCGCTTGATATTTATTGTATGTAATGAAATATTACACATTTATAGTTGGTTTTTACCCTGGAATTTACCACTTTCAGGTTGATAGGGTATGCAGGGTTTGATTTCCAGGAGATCAACTTAAAAAGTTTGATTTTTAATGATGATATTGATCATTTTTAATTGATATGATGAAAAAAATCGAACCCTGTATGGCCAGCTAAAGGCTTAAATGCTCGTTTCAGTCTAGTGGGCTTACCAAAAAAAGTTTGCATTAAAGGATATGTTTACCACTAACTTTAAATCCAAAAATATGTGCATGTTTTTTGCTGAATTTCATCTCTCCCTTTATTTACATGACGGGAGAAAGAAAAAGTATAGTCCTATGGCAAAAACGTTTTCAATCCTTTTCCAATGGATGTGTTAACACATGGCGACGTTGTTAACTGTGCTAAACATTTTCGCAATGCTCATGCATCTGTGGGTACACACACATTGAAAACTATTGGACGCATTTGTGATGTGTCAGAATTGTATTTTGACATGTGTTATACTGCAGCCTGGTTGGACCATGGATGTCTGTTGTGTTGATTAACCCCTGCAAGGTTCATTTCTGTTTCTGGACTATGTAAAGAAATCCGGGCAGGAGCCCCTAAAGAGAACCTGTTGTATAGTGTAAAGTGATAGAGAGCCCCTGTTTGAGGCTGAATCCCCAAATGGCATTGACACAGCTAAAAATCTTGCCTTTCCATTCTGATCATGGAGAACTTTAGAAGCAACTTTCCTCAGTATAAAGATTCCATGCGGAGTTCAGCATGGAAAATGTTTAAATAAGAATATAACCTTTTAGATCCAATGCAGTGCATTTGGTTAACCTCCTGGGCGTTATGCTTGAAGCCAATACAGGAGCAATTGCCGGCTCTCCGTGAGCCTGCATCGTTTCTGTATAGCTGTCATCGGTTACGCCAAAGGGGGCGGCGCCATAGACCTCAATGTTAAAGGAGAGGACAGCGGGAAATCATGGCGGAGTACAGTGTACTCGACCGCGATTGCCCGGGCAGTGGCCGTAATGCCCAGGAGGTTAAAGTTCAATTAAATCAATTTGCATGTTCGTCTTTCAACAGTACTTCCAGTCGAATAAAAAATTTAACAAGATTACATGCGACATATATCACATTTAATCGTTATCGGTATGCATTATTGAACATGCAATGATGTAAACATATGATCGATGTCCATTCGAACAATTATTTTACCATCAAACACTAAAATCAAATCTAAAGTGAAACCGTGTATGGGGGGGGCTTAAGGCTATGTCTCCACATCCATCGGGACCCCCTACGCTAAGCGCATTGCTTGGCGAGGGATCCCGACGAAGCACATACTCTTTTCCTGCTCGGCGGATGCTGTGATCTCACGGCGCTGAGCAAATCTGCCGATGCAGGGGTTAACATAGTGCAGTACGTTAACCCCTGCATTAGTGGATGTCTGAATAGAGCATCTGCCTAGCAGTTAAAGTGTATGTGATCCTTCAGAACCCCCGCCAAGCACATCGCTTAACGTAGGGGGTCCCGATGGATCACTCAGCGCTTCGGAGACATGGCCTAAAGGCCCCCATACACGTGTCGGATTCCCACCGGATTCCGGCACGATCGATTCCGGGCGCGTGCACGCCAAACGATCGTGCCGGAATCGCATGCAGCCCACCTTGTCCAATCGATCAGGTCCGATCGTTCAGGGGCCCAGAATCGGATCCGACAGAGAACCAACATGTTGGTTCCATCAGATTGATTCTGCCCAGATCAGGGGGAGCTGCCATTTGTGAGGTGGACAATCGGACACGGAATCGTCCCGGAATCCGTTGGACAAGGTGGTATGCAGCGATGGATACTCTTAATTGGCCGATTGATCACACCTGCGATTCCCGGCAGAATCGCCGGAATCGATCGGGTGAGTGATCAATTGGCCATGGAATCCGACACGTGTATGGCTTGCTTAAGGGACAGACCTGGAACCTAAAAAGCAATGAAGTTTTTGGCTAATGCAGTTATGATGCTTAAGAAGCTAGACAGCCAGGAAAGTAGCTTTTTTAGATGATGGTATTAGCAACAAACCTATAAATCGAATTAAAATGATGACTTTAATACATGGTTAAATAAGACAGATTGTTAGGAGTTTTCTGACCCCTACTGTTCTGATCTTGCAGCTGCATTTCCTCCTTCCCTCGCCATATTACGCAGCCCTGGGACATTGCACATCATGTAAACACTGCATATCAGCTGTGTGCAGGCAGCAGAAGTTTTTGAGTGCGGCCAGATATGATGACAGTTTGATAGTGCGGAAGTGACGGCAAGGCCTCATACTGTCAGGCCTGCGTATGTCAGATAAGCCCGCAGCGCATTCATCGCTCTGTTTACTGTCCTATAACAGAGCCAGCTCTTTGTTTTTTAGCAGATGTTCCTACTCATTAATTCCATTATACATGAACGCCATGAATGTATGTGACTGGTATTAGAGGATTCTACTTTTAGAAGATATTTTTGGGAAAGAGATTGTGCAGTGAAGGGAACATCTGCATTACGTGGGTCGCCTGACGGGGCATTACAAGCATAAGGGAGTCTTATCATTACATAGACGAGCAGCGGCTCTGATTTTAAAAATAGTGGCTCTGATTTTATTTAGTAACACGATTCAGGGACTGATTTTATCTAGTTATTCTGAAATCATAAGGCTTCTGAGTTTAAACTGTTTTATGATATCTCACAGTATGGATACATACTCGTGTACTACAGCCAACGGAAACCATTTAGGGACATTCACTCAATGGAGAAACCCACACAAATATTTTACAGGTTTCAAGGTAAAGTGCCACCTTAATTGTTTAATAATGGTTGAAAGAAAGCGGGTTAGGATATAAACCATTTATTCCACTGTTTAATGACACTCTCTGGGCAGTTAACTTTCACTGGACACCAGGCTCCCTTTAAGGGTGACATTATTAACATAAGGGTGATTAATGCCTGGCATACACATGCCGACAAGCGGCCGATTTTTAACATGACCGACGGGCGTGTGCCCACATGGGGCGACAGATCCCACAGCTCGGCCGGCCAGAGAACGGACATGTCCGATATTCTCTGGCCGATACAAGCCGATGTCATTAGCTTCAATGAAGACCGGCGTCTTCATTGAAGCTAATGGCTGGCACACAAAGGGTGCCGACTGAAGGGGCCCCATAATGCACCAGGGTGCAAACGTGATGATGTCATCACGTTTGCATTCCGGTGCATATCGGAACAGGTCTGCCTGCACCCGTCGGGGTGTGTATGGCAGGCTTAAAATGAAATCACAGGGACACAGAATAAATATTGCAATTCCGACATCTCTATAGCAATGTCTGTACATATACTGTTTGCCTGAAAATAAAACCTACACCTAAAGTAAGACCTTGCTACATTTTCCCCAGTACCACTTATATAAGTCCTCCCCCGAAAATTTGACCTACACAGATAAAAAACTGCTGTATTTCAGTGCCCATTGGTCCCTGTGTTCGGCTACACACAGTGTGAATACCACCCCAACAAAAGCTTAGACAGCATTGTTATCTTGTAGCCATTATATGTAATATATCAAACAAATTTTACATCATGAAACACACTGTTCCTAAGAGCTTGTATAGGTGGACATTTAGCATTCTTTTACATTGTATACGTAAACCAGTTTACATTATATATATATATTGGATGAGAACAGTTTGCTATGTCACCACTAGGGGGCACGATCAGGAAACGTAATTTCATACAAATGTTGCACTAATAGATACAGTGTTATATAGGTATTTATAAAGCATTAAAATATTTTTTTTTGTTACAAGTTTTGTGCTGCTGTGGCAACAGTTATATAAAATAATTGGTGTCAGTGTCCTGTATTTATACCGTAGGTATAAGTTTAGTGTTTAAATAAAAGGTTTTTTTTCATTAGGTAACAGTGTCACATCAGAGAAGCTTGACCTCAATCTTCCTTAACCCAACTGGCGTGAATATTAGCACCAACCTGTGTGGCAGATATTTTTTACCCAGCTTCAGTACCCAAACTCACTGGCCTTTGGTTGTTCACCTACAAATTGTATGACATCCTCCAAAGCCTAGTGGCTAGGCAAATAGCAGCAGTGGCTTAAATGTAAAGTTTTGGCCTAGCATGCAAATCAATACAGAGATGGAGAAAATGTGATGAACATGGTTATTCTAAGTGGTTACAACTGTATTTGGAAAATTAAAGTGTCTGCTTTATTAATTGTGATACAAAATACCAGCCTTGGACTCTATTGTTGAAATTGACAGATCAAATTCAGTCATGCTATGGAAAATGACAGTTGAATTATCAAAACTTTAAAGCTTGGTCAGCACTGGACAGTTAGAACAGTAAAGTAAAAAAATTTTGCCAAACTTACTTTATTATTTTTTCTTTTAGGTAAACAGTCAGAATTCATCATTAATACAAGTAAGGCCGGACCAGGGGCCCTCTCTGTTACTATTGAGGGACCATCCAAAGTGACCATGGAATGCAAGGAGTGTCCAGAAGGTTACAAAGTCCTCTACACGCCAATGGCCCCAGGAAACTACATGATTGGAATCAAATATGGAGGTCCAAACCACATCATTGGAAGCCCATTCAAAGCCAAAGTAACAGGTGACTGTTAAAACTTGACAATGTAGTGTTTGTGTTAGTTTATGAAATACTGTGTGTGTGTGTTATATAAACCTATTGGCCACAACAATAGACCACAAAATAATAGTGACAAACATTGATTATCTCCTTACATTGGCACCTTTTGACATTAAGGATATATAAGTGATAAGTGGACATGTGTTGGAAGCGGAAATAGTTGGAATATTAAGAGTGGAAAACAAAGGAATGTGTTGGAAGATAAAAAGCCAAAAATTATAATCTGTGTGACATAGACCAATATGTGATGGCTTGACAGGAGAGCGCAGATCATTTTTTAAATGGTATTCAGTGGTTACTACCTAACATAATTAGTCCAAAGAAGGACAAAAGCTGAACTGGTGACATGGCCATGGGTGCCTTAAGCAGCCCATACACGGGTCAGATTTTCAATCAATCAACTTATAACAATCAATTTTTAAGTCGGTATAAAATTGTATGTCGATTGTATCATGGGCCATATGTAATACAAGATTTTTGATCGATTTTTTTTTTCAATCCACAAAACAATCGATCCAAAATAGTCCGATTAAAATTTCAATCAGAAGTGAGGTAGAATAGGTAGAAAAAAAATCGATCAAAAATTGGTAGACCACACTTGGTTCTCAAAATACCAAACCAATTTTCAATCGACCGATCCAAATTTACCATCCAGTCCGATCAAAAAACGACTGAATTTACACTCAATTTTGATCGCATTAAGTCGATTTAACCAGGTGGGCAAAACTCAATTCTCAATCAATCGACTAAAAAATGTATCGTTTTAAGTCGATTGATTGAAAATCTGACCCGTGTATGGGCTGCTTTAGACTTGCTATGCAACTTCCTGGATTAAGGGCTGAGTAGACACATCAGTGTGTCCATGCTGACCCCTGTCCATTGTCAGAAGACACTGGACATTTCTACACTGGTCTGATGAATCAAGTTCATTTTGCTCATGTGACTACCTTAAAAAGACTTAATGGCTACTAAGTCTTAGTGCCAGATACCACAGGGCATTAATAAAGGAGGGCACGTGGAACCCTTACCATGATGCATTTGAATGTTTTTGCTGGCAATAGTAGAACTGAGTTGGTAGTGAATATTAGGAAGGTGACTTAAAGCCCATGTATAATTTCTCTGGAACGTTGCCCATCATGACATTTGCTAAGTAAGCCCCTCAAGTACCACAAACACCCTCTCTGACTGAAATTTGTTTTTAGCTTAAATCAGAGTTGGGCAAACATAGGCCCGGGGGCCAGATTCTTGCTGTTTAGCCTTCTTTTCCGGCCCTTCATCACATTATGAAGATGCTCCCCTCTGCTTGTCCTCTGAACTGAGTGTACATAATGCCTTGAGGTTTCCAAACCTTGCCTTGGGGACGATTCAGTGGTGTGGTCATGACACTATGGGCGCATCCTCATGGTGACAACAGACAGTCTCTAGGAATTGCAATGAATGAGCATTTCTCTGTGAGTGCAGGAAATTAAAAACAATAACAACATCCCTGTCGCACGTCACCTATTTCACATTACATAAGTGATGCTGATGATGCATGGAATTGGCGCACCTATGGTGGGTCAGCCATTACAGGCTCTTAGTCCAGCCCCTTTATCAAATTTAAGAAGCAAATGTGGCCCACGAGTCAAAAAGTTTGCCCACCTGTGCTAAATCATGGTAGATATATCTATATATATATATATATATATATTTGTAATGGGCGATGGTGGGATAGGGTACTTTTAGTAAGGGGTAAAGGATAGGTGTACTTAATGTGTTGTTTTGTATAATAAGGACATGGTGGTGACTAACGTCTTTTCCATAAATGCAGAAACATTGTAGTGTGGTCACTGACTGACATGACTATGCTTAGCAGGTATGGATGTTCATTAAGTGGTATGATCACAAGACAAGCTGGACAGCGCCAAAGATTTTGCTCAAGTGTTCCCATAATCTAATAAATGTTCTGTAATGATTCTACTAAGGTGGCGGTTATCCTGTATATATCTTGTGTACAACCTGGAAAGTCATACATAAACAGAACTGATAATAGTTGTTTATAAACATCTGTTGTTCAGGTTATTTCCCTTTCGTGCTGGAAGGGAAGCCGATGCCAAAATTTTCAGTCCTAAAAGGTAATTCTACAAATCTGTATGTTCTAAACCATCAGAACAAAGGTGTGCTGTCCATGTGATGTCCACAATGTATTAACTGTAAGGCCAGGACTCCACTATGGTTTATTTTTCGTGGGCTAAACACAGGGGAGGGGGGCTAGGGCAGGCACTTGGCCTTGTTGCGACCCCGGTATGCATTGGGAAAATCTAATGTTTTGGGGCATTTTTAAACGCACCCAAATGCCACCGGTGTGCCCATGCCTATTGATTATAATGGACAGCATTTTCATGCAGAATGCCCATAAATTTCTTGGATCCCCCCATCTCTTCCTACCACCATCTTCTCCAAGACTACACATCTGCTTTTACACCAGAAAGACACCTACAGAATTGATCTGTAGGCAGAGTGCATGTGGAGGTTAGAGAAGGGTTAATCCTTACTTCTTGCTTCCTACTTCCTCCCCTTCCTACTTCCTGTCCTGTGTTTCCTGAATTGTATTGAAATAAAAAAAAATTTATCTGAAAACGCACTCAAAAACACAAGCATTGTTGAAAAAAAAAAGGTAGCGGAGTTCTGGCCTCACTGTACAAGAGTGACATCCTAACCTGAAACTATAATTTGGTGACAGTTGCTGGTGGAAGAACAGTTTTGATTTCAAAAGCAGCCAATCATATTCTACCTCTCAGGTTTCGAGAAGCTAAAAGTGGTTCTTCTTCTTCCAGACTCTTCCATAAGTATAGTCCATTGTGATTGTTAAAACCGTAACAAAAAAAGGACTAACTGAGTCTTATTTGTGGTTTGGTGCTAACGTCAGTACTTTTGGGTGTGTGATGTCCTATATACTTGAATCGTGTATGCTCAAACTCTAACTTATTCTGTTATCCTACAGGTCAGAGGCTTGTTAGTGCCGGAAGCATCAGTGAGACCTCATCCATAATCGTCCAGTCAGTGACCCGCGCCTCCACAGAGACCGTCTACAGTGCACTGCCTAGATCTGCGTCTGATGCCAGCAAAGTCACATCAAAAGGGGCCGGCCTGGCGAAGGCTTATATAGGACAGAAAAGCAGCTTCACTGTTGACTGCAGTAAAGCAGGTAAAAATCCAATATCGCAAAAAAATTTAAAAACACAAAACGACCACCAAACCAGTAGGTCAATTCACAATCCTGGCGTTTTTTATGAATGAAACAGCCTGGAAACCGGCAAGTCATTCATGAAATCACTATAGTCGATAAGAGATGTTAATAAGCTTTGGGTTTTGAGTTTTGAATGCTTTGAACATATAACTTTGTGAACATATAACTCTGAACATATAACCTTGCTAGACTTCCCCCCAAAAAAAACAGTTCTCTTCCTCCTCAACTTTTGCTTTTTAGGCATTTACATTGTGTAATAAATGACAGTGGTAAAAGCCTAATAAACATGCAATAAACACCTTTGAGCCACAAGAGGATGTCTGGAGATTGTTTGACAATATGATTAACAACCATACCACAAGTGCGGCCCTCAGCATCACTAAATGGCCACACATAACATTTTTAAACTATACTGCATATAAAGCTTATGTGCCGCAATTTATATTATACAATCAGCCCCCGTTCATTTGTGAAATAGAGGGAGCATAGGCAGTTACCTGTCTGCTGATCCCCCGCCAACACTAGAGGAGAAGAGGAGAGGCCAGGGACTTGCTCAGGCACCATTTAGGTCGCTATTTGCTGGTTGGCTTTTATGTACGCCTATTAAGTAAGTTTATCGCCCCTGGCAAGGACCTGTCAGCGGGGTGAGTTCTATGCAATAACAGAAAGGTTTTGGGGGAGGACCAAGGGGGGCCGCCAAAGAACGCCCAAAGGGCCGCATGCGGCCCCTGGGCCTCAGGTTGGGCACCTGGGATCTAGACGGCACCTTCAAGCAACATGTGGCTATCAACCCAAGCAGTAGATCTCATCCCATCATAGAAGTAGAGAAGGCCTTGTCCAGTCTAAAATAAACACATTTTGAAATTCATAATCCCATTTTACAAATACAATTTTCTTTTTTTTAAATGGTAAATAATGATTAAATTTTTTTATTTTATGTACATCCCAGTTCACTTTTGACTTTCTTCAGGTATCCTACCTGCATTTTCACATCCCCCATACCCCATGGTTTCCGCGTGGGTTTACAAACAAATAGGCCCACTATGCTTATCTTTTTTGTGACCAGTAAGGCAATACTTTTTTTCAATGTTCCCAGCTTTGTAAAATGAGATGCCTCTGGTCTTGAATATGGAAATTTGTGTGCCCCAAAAAGGGCTGTACTTCTAGCCACTAAAGTTATAGCATCAAAAATGTTATCTCCTGTTACCGAGATCACCTTGGCTAGGCATCTAAGTGTTAGATCACCATCTTTTGCCGAGTTAAACCTGCAAGTCTATAGCAGCCATGGACAAACTAAGGCTTTGTCACCTTGGTATGAAGGTGCTCTAGCTAGGAAAAAGTGAAGATAATGCCTAGAGCAGTGGTTTCACAAACTTTCCTTGCAGGGCCCCCTTTTCTATTTGGGAACATTATCGAGCCCCACCTCCCTATTCAAACACAGGTTAAGAATGAGTGCCAGTTTGGGAACCACTGACCTAGAGGGTGATTGTTAGGGCCTCCTAATGGCCATAGTTTGCCTGCAATAGAAAGTTTATGTTTACTATCAAAAGAAACTATTAATTAATATAGCTTTATATACAGGGGTGCACATAAATTTTTTTAGTGAGCTACTCAGATGAGTACCAGGTGATTGTGGTCGGTACTCACCCCATATGTAGCGTGGTTTTGTCGGTTTTTTTTCATATCTGGTTATTGAAAACTTTTACATAACAGAAAAGTTTGCATTTACATTGGCACGAAACCCCCCAAAAAAAGCCTAGAAATCGCGACCATCTAATTAAAGAAGGAAGACCAAAACACATATAAGCAGAAACACAGACATATCTCCAAGAGGACCAGCCCACCCACCTGAGTGAAGGGGTCCATAAAGATTGTGCAACACACAGACAATAGATGTTTTGCTGTATATTCATTATTCCTAAACCTCATGAAATACATAGAGAACCACTTGACATTTGTTTAATGATTAAGTTGATGCTGTGATATGCTCTGCAAGGTTTGGAAATGGTTAATTCAGTTCAGGTGTCTGTAACATAGGCATGTAGTACCAGCGGCCGCCAGCAGATGGCGCACTGGTAACACGATCAGTGCTTATCACAGCCAGTCTTTAGCAATCTGCCCTGAACCAGACCCTGCCGGGACTCACAATTAATTGTCGGGAGCTGAAGAGGATATCCATCCGCAGTGATACGGCACATAGTACAATTTCACCTGCAGCCTCCCATTCAAACTTCATAAGAATCACAGTGCCGGTGGGGTGGTGAGGGAGTTGTGGACATGGTGGGGGCCCCAGAAAGAAAAATAATAAGCTGGATAGTACACAAATGCGCGGTAATAGCCTTACTGCAGCTACGCATAGCTATTTATCATTCTGCATGCGTAGCTAAGGATCTCTTATGTGCACCCCTGTTTATATATTTTTTTTTTTTTTTTAAATTTCCGTCTGCGCTATGAGAACTAAGGACACCTATGCCGGACGGCTCTTACAGGCTGTCAAATGTAAAAAAACATTATGGTCCACGAGTTAAAAAGTTTTCCCACCCCTGCTCTATGGAGAAGATGATGGCTATAAAAAATAATACCTTTTCCAAATTTACCACAACATGGCCGGTGTGGCTGAATTACAATCTATGTAAGATTCCGGGTAATTGATACCTTTAAGAACCCTTTCACACTATATGCGCGGTGTTGCATTTATATAAACACGCAAGTTAAAAAAAAAAATGATAACCTAACATACACAAGTGATAGGGTCACAAGAGGTTGGGACACCGAACACCTGGGTCGGGTGAGAAGAGAAAGCTTCCCAATATTTCAGCAATTTTGGGCGACGCCAGAGCAAGTGGAAGCTGCAACATTTAAGCAATGTGATCATAGAACCTGTCCTATTACAGAACTGGCGTGTATTTTTTATTTTTGTATGTGACCCCTCATTAAGGTGCCCATTCAGGGTTAGGTATTTCCATTCGATTAACCAACCTTGTGCGATCGACTAAAAGTGATGGTAATACAACAGAAAATCAATTGAGCAGTGATTGGACATGTCGGTAAATTTCAATGGATTGTACAAGTGTCTGTGGGGTTTACTAAGTAATTCAATGGATTTGTATGGAGCATGTGCACAGACCTAGGGAAAGGAATCAATCGGCTTTAAACCGATCGCATGTGGTGGTACAGACGATCATTGTTAAACCACTAGGGGGGTAAAAGTCTAAAGCCCCCCATACACTGTTAGATTTTTCGGCCAACTGATCGCCGTGTGCGGTCGGTCGAAAAATCGGGTGCCGATCTTAAGCTTAAAGAGCTTAAATCGGCAGCCAAAGCGTTCTAAGCCATTACGGACATGTCCGTTATTCCTAGATCGACGTGATACTTTAGACGGGGACATAAAAAGCGACAGACCACCGGAAAGCAGCTCTATCCAGCTGCAGCTATTCTGGGATTCCAGGACCAACCTTCTGTGTCATCGTTGATGCCGAAGGGGCGCCATAGACCTCCATTATAAAGGAGGGGTGTCGGTTTCTCAGCTGGTGTCATTGATAACACCGGCGATGTGGACAGGTATGGGAAATTCAAGCAGAGTACAGCGTACTAACTGCTAGGGAGGTTAAATAGCACAAGACAATCGAATCTTAAGCTACCCACACATGGTTCAATTGACTGTACAATCAATGTAATTCGATACATTTTTTTAGTCGATTGAAAATTGAAGCATGTCCACATGGTACGATCGTTGAAATTCGATTTTAATTGTCATTTTTCTCGATCGAAATTTGATCGGACCAGTTGGAAAACTTTGATTGATTGTCC
Source organism: Ptychadena robeensis (assembly GCA_036250615.1). Taxonomy (NCBI): domain Eukaryota; kingdom Metazoa; phylum Chordata; class Amphibia; order Anura; family Ptychadenidae; genus Ptychadena; species Ptychadena robeensis. Next base: position 102,890,410 of record CM070037.1, on the reverse strand, counting down.
CCACATTGTGTCTCATTTTTTGTACTGTTGTTTGACCCGTCCAATTGAGATTCGATTCAATCAATTAGCACACTGTAACTTCCGGGAGGAGGGAAATGCAATACAGTCATTTAAACCATGCAAGCATGCATTGTAATGGCGATGCAATGGCGATTGTAATGGCGATTGTAATGGCGATGTAATGGCGATGCAATGGCGATGCAATGGCGATGTAGTGGCTTGTGTGTCTGTTCACTGACACACAAGCATGCAAATGGCGATC
>CM070037.1:102868446-102890048 GCA_036250615.1 Ptychadena robeensis | reverse complement strand
CTTTGATCGAATTGATGATCGATTTGATGTCAATTGAACCATGTATGGCTAGCTTTAGAACAGCCAAGCAAAAGTCAAGCCACGTATGGCCAGCTTAACCCAAATCATGTAAAGAAATGAAAAAAATTACTCAAACTACAAAATATTTAGAAAACACATATGTACGTATTCATGTACTTTTCCTTCCATGTCATTTCAGGTTTGAACATGCTGTTAGTGGGCGTACACGGACCCACAATCCCCTGTGAAGAAGTATCTGTGAAACATCTGGGCAACAAACAGTACAACGTCAACTATCATGTGAAAGAGAAGGGCGACTACACCCTCGTGGTGAAATGGGGGGAAGAGCACATCCCGGGGAGCCCCTTCCACGTCACTGTCCCTTAGAATCCAGAGAGAACAGTATCATAGACCTGTAATATCTGATTCCGCAGCGCCGACGTCTACAGAGTTCTGGAAAATGTGGGGGAGGGGGGGGGGTAACAAAAGGAACGTCCATTGTAATTTTATATATGACTTTTTTATACTAGGGAGATGAAAATTTGTATTATGTGTTTTAGGTGTCCGTGTGATAATTTAAATAGCAGATCTCTACTTTTGTGGAAGGGCTTATTTATACTTGTCAATATCGTTTAACCCTTTTGTCTGCCGAGTAGAATGACTGGATTTGTGGTGAAATATGAATATCGGAAGGGGACCAAATTAAGATGTAATAATCTGTATGATATTTAACTGGAATATCCGCCCGTGATCGCTTGTGTAATTAACGGAACTACTGATTAAATACGTGTGTAGTCCTCAATCTAACGTCCGGGGTATTTAAATCTGGTACTTTTAATAGAGGGGATGTTTGTAATTTAGTGTAAAGTGCGTCGTAGCGGAGGAGGCGGCTGTTTCCAAGGCTTCGCGCTTGTTTTTGATGATACTAATAATTTGGTATGGAACGCATAGAGCTAAGCATGATGAATACAGCTTTTCATACATTACCGGAACTTTATAAATAGCATTGGCTTAGCGATGAGAAGACGTTCCTGGTAGAATGATTATACCTCAGAGAATGGCTTCCTCTGCTGTGCTTGGTGACCAGAACAAGTTGGATAAAAGTCAGTTTTATACACTGGCCAATCACTGCAATAAAGACACATCAAATTCTTATCCACACCCATTGCCTTACTGTGGTTTATGATTTCATTCATCTCTGGCTTCTTCTGTGTGATTTATAGTACATTCACCTTTTCTTTCCCATTTTTCTTGCTTTATTATATATTGGCTGTGCTGCTTCCTTAATGCCGGACATGCCGAACAAGTACAAGGATAAAATGTTCTCACACCTATTTACAGAATACCTGTTTAAGCTTGTACAGGGCCAGGTACTGTGTGTTCCATAAATAAGACTGTGTGTGTGTGTGTGTGTGTGTATGTGTATGTGTGTGTATATCCAGGGGTTCACATAACTTTTTTAGTGAGCTACTCAGATGAGTACCAGGAGAAGGTGTTTGGTACTCACCCCATATGTAGGGTGGTCTATCTGACTGTCTCCCTCACTGTTCTCTGCATCAGCCTCCTGCATGGTAGGTTCTGCTGCAGATTGGCCTCCCTGTTACTGATTGATCCCCCAATTAGCTGCCTCCATCCACAGGTCACCAGCTGGCTTTGGGTCAAATGTAACTCTCACAGTATAACACTGTTTGAACCCCCATATCTCAGTATATATCTCTAGGATCAGTAGTGCAACTTTTCTCTTGTCAGATTTTATCCATACATATGCCTACTCTTTCTTTCGTCCCCCAGATCTCCAACACCCTTATAAGTAAATATTTTTTTATTAGTCATTTACATTCCCAATTTGACACCCCTAACTGCAACCTTTCATAGTTATTCATGTTTCCCTGCAGTTATCCAAGGGGCATAAATTACAAACATCACAAAAATAAACTTTTACAGTAGGGTATGCATAATAAAGTGAAGTTGTTTGTACCGCTGCTTTAATGTGTTTGAGCTTTAATGTCAACTCAATCTGCCATATCAGCTTTAGCCACCTGATGTCACTAGTGGTCACTTGCTGTCAAAGCACAACACAAGCATGGCTTCCATTTGAAAATGGTTAATTCAGTTGCTCACCAGAGCCAGTCTTTAGCAATCTGCCTTGTACCAGACCCTGCCGGGACTCACAATTAATTGTCGGGAGCTGAAGAGGATATCCATCCGCGGTGATACGGCACGTGGTACACATATCAGGAGGAGGGGGAAAGCTGCGTGCATGTCTGTGTCATATGCAGATGCGCTTAGTAAGCATAATAAAGGTGTGCATGGCTCGTTTTTAGTCCATTTTACATACCAGCCTACTACTTTTGTGCAGCCCTGTATATACATATGCACACACATATGCAAAAAATGCATAGGAGGGGCTTTTGGGCTACCTTTAAGGGGGGAGGGGTCTGGCTACCTACAAGGGTGCGCTCTTTCTACCTATATGGAGGGGGCTTTGTGGCCACAAATAAGCAGGGCTCTCTGTATACCATTAAGGGAGGAGATCTATGGCTATCTACAGGGGGCTTTTTAGCTACCTTTAAGGGGGGGGGGGGGTTGGCTACCTACAAGGGGGTGCTCTGTCTACCTATATGGAGGGGGCTTTGTGGCTACAAATAACCGGGGGCTCTGGGTCTACCATCAAGGCTCTATGGTTACCTTTAACCTTTGGTTAAAGGAGAGGCTTTGTGACTAAAATAACAACATGCAAACCTGACTTGCCCAAACTTTCCAGGAAGATGCAAAACCATTGTTCACAGGGGTTGTTAGTCATTGTGGTCACAGTATATTGTAATACATAAATAAGATAATATTGTTATTAAGTATGATATAAAGTTTTAAGCTTAACTAAGACTTATTACGTTTATTAAGTTAATGTTAGAGAATGTTTTTAGGGAAAGAAGACGTCCTTTTTAAATTTTGACAGCACAAACACCCTCCGGCTCTCAACATGTATTTCAAGCGCTACACCATTGCGATTTGGCTCTTTGGTCGAATACGTTTGCCTACCACTGCTCTAGGCTAAATACTGTATGGCAGCTCTCTCTCTAGGTAGGTCTTTCAGAGTAGGTATTTCAGGGACACATGCTAACTGGAAAAAAAAAAAACCAGATACATTACATTGACATAATACTCACCTGACAGCAGATTACATCTGTGAAAACTGCTACATAATAAAACAAAACCTTCCCGTCCTCACTTCCTTCATCATGTTTAGTAATCGCAAAGAGAAGATGTTCCGCTCACACTTTATAAATACTTAATTTTGACTATGGCACCGAACGGCCAACAGGGAGAGCACTTCGAGGGAGGAGTTGATATCGACCGGAGACCCATCAAATGCAGTGCCCGTGAACCTATCACCTACGGCTACATTGTCCATGCCCCCCAGGCCCTCTGTCGAGATCTGCTCCACACAATGTCATGCAGAAAAGGTTGCATAAACTTTAGTATGGATGATGCGACATAGATAGGGGAGCACATATCGATGGGTGCAGCCAAACACCATTACATCCAGAGACATGGACCCCCCTTATGTCGCACCATCCATACCGAAGTTCATGTGTTCAGTGCTACAGGGGTTAGGTTCACAGTTCTGCCTCCGTAGGTGATAGGTTCACGGTCACTGCTTTTGATTTGTCACCGGTCGAGTTGAACACCTTTAATCATTGTCGTTCAGGTGGCGCCCAATTTTTTATAACGCAATATGAACAAATCACAAAATTATTTACCTGTGTATGGCTACATTATATCCCAAATAAGTTAGGTAAACATTTGCAACCATCTCTAATATAGATGTATTAAACTGTTGAGGTTGTGGGAAGACCTCCAGTGAACACTTTATATTTTTATTCATATAAACATTCAGCTTACACACAAGTTTTGTGGTGATACTCTTGTTCTACCAAAACACTAAAACTAGAACCACTTAGTCGGAGGACAATACACTCCGTGTGATGGATGAACGCTGTAAAATGATCAAAATGCTTTTTAAGTTTTTTTTCTGTTCTATGCTGAAATAACGTTTATAGCAAACTGTTGTAACAATCTTTTCCTAGAGTATTCAGTACATTTCAGAGCACTATTTTAGATACAACAGCTAGCAAACCAAGATATTGGACACTTTGTATTGTGCTTTGTGCCTCACTGTGAACTGTCCATTACTTTGTAATCCCCAAACCAGAGAGCCAATAAACTGGAATGAGTGGTTGTATTTTCAGCTGTATGATTGATCTCTCTTTATGGGAAAAGTCATGGTGGCCTCATGAAGTTTCTTGGACAACAGAGGTGATTTCATCTGTGGCATGATAGCACGTTGGTCTATAGCAGTGGTTCCCAAACTGGGGGGGAGGTATTTCAGGGGGGCGCGGGCCCTCATTCTTAACCTGTGTTTGAATGTTCCTAAATAAAAAAGGGGGGCCCTGCAAGGAAAGTTTGGGAACCACTGGTCGATAGAGAGAGGAAGCTGGTCCATCCCCATAGGATGGGTGGGGATCTGCCCTGAAGGATCTCTAAACAATCTCAAAAAAAAATCCTGACTGCCCAAAAGCATCATCACGCTGCAGCTGAGCTTCCCCGATATCGGCCCAGCCGATACTTTGGACGTGGACCCGCAGTCTCCATCCAAAGTACAGCATATGGAACAGGGTTTTCCAATATGTTGGAAAGATCTAATGATCTCGTTTGAATAATGGCATACACGGGTCGATATTTTCACAGATTTTAGCACAGCTGAGCGCAGTAAAAGCGCACAGCGCTTGGCTGTTAAGAATCTGTGAAAAAAATCGACCAGTGTCTTCCCAGCTTTACAAACACGAGATAAACAATGATAAGAACATTTCTTTGTTTTAGCATTACGAATCGGTGTAATTTATTGTTTGCTGTAAATATATCGATATGTACAAATGAGAAGAAGATTAGTAGGTAGTAGGGAAGGGGTACGAATAGGTAGTTCATGTAACAATATAAAAATAATACAAGATGAAAATGATTAAGCTGAGACACTGAGCTGAAGCAAGCAATGCCAAGAGGGTCAAAGGTGAATTCCCTATCTAGGTCAGTAACTCTGAATATACTAAGGCCAACTGGATTAACATCTGGTACCTTTGTAACACATGGCTATGTTGAGTAAGGTTATGTTTCCACTTAGGCGATTAATCGCCTGCACTCGCGATTTTCAATAGCCTGCGGAAACGCCGTCAATTGCCTACACTATTTTGAATGAGCTTGTCCCAATTGATAAGATCGTGCATGGTTGCGATTGGGGCTGCGATCAAATCGTTCTGATTGTCGGCGGAATTATTTTCCTCTGATCGCGCCCATAGACATGAATGGAGATGATTTGCAATGGCACGTGGAGGCGATCAAAAATTCCGTCCATTTATTCTCTATAGAGGCGTTTTTTTTAAAATCGCAGGTGAAAATCACTGGGTCGATCGCCTGCCGGTGATTCCGCAGGCGATTCAAAATCGCAAGAAGTGGGAACATAGTCTAACAAAGTCTAAAATCTGTAAGAATACCCTCACATTTCTACAGAACAAAGCCAAAATACATGAAGCAACCTAAGCATTATGGCAGTCAAGCCATATGGTTAATAATGAGGCACTATTACTGCTAAGCCCCTTGAAATTTATCGGCTATTTCTTCATTTGTATTTACTCATAAATGCCTAAAACGATAAAACCTTGGAGTGGAGTCTATAAGCATTGGATTGGGGCTATATTTTCGTATAGTCTTTACAATACCCACTTCCAGCAAGGACCTTAAGGATTAAAAGCTGCCTTTCCCCAAGCATTTTGTAATTTATTATTAAGTTCTGCAGTACTAACCCCCCCCCCCCCCCCATACACCTTTAGATCACTCCATACAATTTTTTTTTAGATCTACCAACAACTATTTCATCCCGGGACCTTCCTGATAGAATACATAGTGATTGGAAGGTATATATCACTGCTATGTAGTGCTGGGTCCTCCCTGATAGAATACATAGTGATTGGAAGGTATATATCACTGCTATGTAGTATGGTGACCTTCTTGATAGAATACATAGTGATTGGAAGGATTAGAAAAGTCCTCATATTACATACATATGTTCAGAAATTGAATGGTTAGATTGTAAGGTGTATGCCTTAACGCTATGGGGTTTCAACCCCACCACCTATCTTCTGCTGGATTAACATTACCACTTAAGAAGGAATATACAATATGAATTGGTGGCATTAATAACATGTTCAGATTTTATTGTAAATTTATTGTGTTAAACATTGGTCAGCCTGTTAAACAAATAGATTTTCTTTAGTACAAAGTTGTATGTGCTTGACTGCCCTATCACATTTTCCTGGATTTCCTGAATTGGAAGAACAAAATATCTTTCAATGTTAAGCTGGCCATACACCTTCAGATTTCTCTGTCAGATTTCCTTCAGATCAGATCTACCAACAACCATGTAGTATAGTGTCCTCCCTGATAGAATACATAGTGATTGGAAGGTGTAGAAAGGTCCTCATATTACATGGTTTTGGTAAAACAAAATCTGATCTGAAGGAAATCTGACAGGAAATCTGAAGGAAATCTGAAGGTGTATGGCCAGCTTTAGACTTGGGAGTCTGAATGCCTTAAGCCGGTCAAAGACATGCCAATTTCCGGCCATAGTTGTGGTCTCCTCCCCCTCCAGGTAAATTGGCTACAATCTGGCAGGAATCGAGGTGACGTCTGCTACAAGCCGGCCATGGATTGAGACGTCAGGGCTCCAATACGACCTTGCTGTGTTTTGGCATATCCCCCGACTTCAATATGCATCCCAATAATTTTTAATGGGCGGATACCTACAATGGCACATCTTTTAGAACAAGGTCTATCATGTTCTAAAAATTGTGCTGCGGTGGGATAGGCCCAAATTCAAAATGAATAGGATGCATGCAGAAGATGTGTCCACTATGATTTTGATGTGTTTTGGTAAATTGTAGAGAACCCTGGCCTTATTTCCTTGACAAACACTTTATTCAGGCTGGCTTCCCTAAGTTACTGCTTTAGTGAACTGTAGTTGCCTTGAGATGAAGTCACGGGACCACACTTATAAAGGTTGTGCTGAATAACTTTCCATCACTTTTTATAAATATGAACATCATCAGAGCAAATCTTTGAAATGTGAGTTTGTTGACACCATACCAATATTGGCATTACCTATCTAGTTGTCATACATCTTTTGAGATAAGTAACACTAACAGGTTGTTACATTGCGTCTCCTGTGTACAGCTTGGTCCTGTAGAACCAGTTTGGTAAAGTATACTGTACTTGTGTTGTCACTATAATAGACCAGTAAACAGAGCAGTCACTCCTTGATCCCATAATGTGTAATGATCACAGAGCACTTCACTTGGAAAGGGCATAAGAAGTACCAGATAGACTAGTCCATAGAGAAACATTTAATGGAATTAGACGGTGCTTTTGTTTTTTTGAGATTGGTGATAGCTGCGTAATATAAAATGTGACATAAAATATGAACCAGAAAACCATTGGAGCGATGAAGACCATCATAGCATTTTGTCTGTGTCTTCTGGTATGGAATTGACTCCATTCCTGCTATAAAATGTGTCTTTCACTATGCGGGATCTTCCATGGATTGGAGTCTTGAATTCCTTCACTACATCACCTGAAATTGAAAAACAAAACTCACTTATTGTGATGCAATGCACAGATATCACTCTCTATCTACCATATCAAACCTATTTTTAGTTGCACTGTGATCAGGGCAGCCGTCAGAAATCATGGGGCCCGGTACAGCAAAAATGTCCGGGCCCCATGGAAGGACTTGTGGGGGGGCGTGTACTAGCAGAAAAATCCCCAGTGATGCTTCCTGATCTGTGCAGCCCGGAGGCTGCTGTACTTATTAGTCAGCACGCCGGGGCCCCCACGTGCTGACCGTCGGGCCCCCCTAGCTGCCTGGGCCCGGGACGGGAGTCCCCTCTGTCCCCCCCTGACGGCGGCCCTGACTGTGATACAAGATCCCATTTGGTTACAATTACTCTCTTATCTCTTGGATCGCCATTCATTAAAGCAGGGTTCACACATGAAGATATGGGCCAGATCGATGGCCGATTCGAGTGCGTGCTCATTCCCAGTTTTCAAGCGGGATTGATTGGTCCCAATCAATCCGGCTCAAAGACAGGGATATTGGACAGGACCATTAAATACGGCCAATGTCCGTTGCTTTGCATGGAAACCACAGGTCTTTATGCAAAGCATCAGCTGAGATGGAAATGCATCAGAGCTGTCTCTCCCGCTCCTCCAATATCTGACAGCAGCATGATGATGTCATCACGCCGCTGCAGGGAACATTGGATGGCTCCAATATCATGCTTAAGGGTTTGTATGGATCAGTGTAGTTTCCATTTGGCTGCCTTGTGTTTGATGCAAACTCTGCTGCTTTTGTGTTACTTTTATGGTACGTGTAGTATAGAAACTAGTGGTCAGGGTAAAATATGTTGCTGAACTTTACATTTGAACATTTCAGCTAAAGCCCCGGGCTCCATTACGCACAACCCTCGTTACGATACTGTGGACGCAGATGGGCTGCGTCGTCATTAACCTGTTGGAGGTGAGGCCTGAAGGTTCGGGAGTTCTGACGGGTTGTAGAACCAGCCCTGTCATAGCACCATTGCCCTCAATGAGCGGCTCATGCTCTTCGTTAAATTACCTATGTTCAACTCAGCGGTTTTAATGGATAGTGGTGCCTAGGGCAAAAAGTGAAAGGCAGTATAAAAGCCCAATGCCCACGTATATAACCCAGGTGCCCAACCTGCAGCCCTTTGGGCATTGTTCAGTGGCCCCCTTCAGTCCTCTACTTGAATAATAGATTATGTGCCCCATAGATATCATCAAAGGCTTTGATGATCTATATGACAAAAAATGGGCATTACCATAGTACAGTGTTTCCCAATGCTTGAAGCATGAATTTAAACTAGCTTTGTTATATAAAAAATTTAAAACAATGTCTTCTAGCTCTGCCTGCTGAAAATGCTATGTGCGGCCCTTAAGTGATGCCGAGGGCCGCACTTGTGGCCCTCCATGTCAACTCAGTTGCCCACCACTGGTCTATACGATGTGATAGAGTTATAATTAATAACAATGAGCAGATTTTAATACAACCCTGATCAAGGAGGCCAGTCAATGTATATGTCTTTTTAAGTCTAATTTGCATGGTCAGTTGGAAACTGAAAATCACTGCAGTTGCCCATGAGGGATGATTTCAGTATCTGACAACTGCTGCAAACAGTGGCTTTGTTGCAGTTTTAGAGCGGTTGCAAACTCCAACCCACAGTAAACCAACCATGTAAATTGCACCTCATTCTTGCAGGGGTCCAAGCAAAATAGATACATTGTACGTTAAATGTATATTTATTTGCTGCATTCAATATATTACTTGAAGATGGAGCTATGCTTTAATGGCTACAAGTAGTAGGAGCACAATAAAAGCCCTACAGGGTATCTGTACAAACACACGATGATAGCCGCCATTGCTGAGCGGTTAAATTTTTCAGACACAAATTTAGAAGAATAATAAAGACCAGAAGTTCTAACCACACACACAAACACATACACCTTTAGATCACTCCTGACAATTTCCATCCATAGATCTACCAACAGCTATGTAGTGCCGGGTCCTCCTTGATAGAATACATAGTGATTGGAAGGTGTAGAAAGGTCCTCATATTACATGGTTTTGGTAGAACAAAAGTTGATTGTACAGAAATTGTATGGTAAGGTTCTAAGGTGTATGGGGGCCTTTAGTCTAAATGCTTGTTTTGAGTCAGCAACTTAATACATTATTAAACGGATACTATACTTAAGGGTCCCATACACCTTACAATCTTACCATACAATTTCTGTGCAATCAACATTTCTTCTAACAAACCATGTAATTGGAGGACCTTTCTAAACCTTCCGATCACTTTGTATTCTATCAGGGAGGACCCGGCACTACATAGTTGTTGGTAGGTCTAACGGAAATTGTGATGGGGGCTCTAAAGGTGTATGGGGGCTTTAGAAGGGTGTTGGCAACAGTGAGTCCTCTGAATATTGTTTTTTTTCATATAAAAAAATTGGTAATTTTTCTAAAAAGAGGTCTGTCACATTTCACTGCATGGAGAACCTACCTAACCTCCAACCATAATCCCAGGAGGACAAGATGGGGTGTGGATACTTTTCCTCTGGGCCATACATCTTTCTGTTCTTCAGATACAGGGAACGTCCTTTGCCTTCCTTGGAGAAGCCATCATATAAGACTTTGGAGGAGTGAGGAGTTACTGGTCTCATCTCGGACAGGTTGAGGATGTCCAGCTGATCATGGTCGGGTTCATTTGTCCTGCTCACTAGAGCTTGGGGGGTTTTGATCAGAGGCGGTAAGGTGGTTACAGGCTGAGGAATAAAAACCTCTCTTCTTTTCCTGGAAGTCTGCATTTGGGGCTCATGTGGGTGTTCTTTGCTGAATTTAAGCTTCCGAGTCATCCTCGTGTGAGTTTCCTTCTCGATGAGCTCTTTCCAGCAGTTCTGGTTCCTGGTGGTCAACAGGTCTCTCATGGTTAATGGAGAGGTTTATAGGGTCAGATAGTGAATGGGAGCAATGGAGGGGATCCAAGAGGAGATCACCTGCAGGCAGGCCAGGGCAATGTGATCAGTAGCTCCTGTTTAGAGTTTACTGACATCTCCCGGGAGACTGGTGTGAAAAGACTGGGCAAGGAGGAGCTGGATAGACAATCACACAGCAACGCTACAAAACGTGTCATGAATAAATCACAAGGCACCGTTCTGTCAGGGCTGTGCAAACACAAACAATTCTGATACTCATAGGCAACAGGTATACACTCTCTTCTACTATTCCATAATTGTACATTATCACCAGCAGTGTACCTAATGCTCATCTCAAGACTATAGCAGAAGAGAGCGGACTTAAAAAAAAGTCCAAAAGTTTGTATAGCCAAAGTTTTTTTTATTTAAAGTTTTTGTCTGCAATTGTGAAAGATTATGTCTCTTTTTTTGTTTTATTTAATCTGTGTGACATTTGCACAATTTCCCCTAATTTTCCATCAGCTTTAGCAGTTTGTGTCTTGGCGGCAGTGATCACCAATACAAATAAACAAAAACGAAATATTCGCTGAACTAAAATATAAACACAACTGTTTCAGTTTTGCTCCCATTTTGCATGAGCTGAACTCAAAGGTGTGAACCATTTTCTACATACCCAAAAGACCCATTTCTTTCAAACATTGTTCACAATATTTCTATGTCTAAAGGCCCCCATACACCTTACAATCTTGTGTGCATCAATAAAAGTAGGCCCGAATAACCTGATAAGTTAGCAGTATGGCCACAAGATGATACTGCCGTTTAGTTGTTTATAATTTTACCCAAGCTGAAAAAATCACCTCCCCTCTCCTCCCATCCTACCAATGCGTGCCAACAGAGAGGGCTTGGCGTACCATTTTAGGCAGGCATGCTATAGTTTTACCATCATGGTTCTCTAGGTTTTTAGGAACACAGGGATTTTATTTAATTCATTAACTATTAGCTAGTGACGTACAGTTAATAATAACCTATACACTGCAGTCACAACCTAATGTTTCATATCACACAATATGACACACACGCATATGTGGTGTGCAGTCTATGGAGGGATGTACAAACCAGATGTATACTACCATTATATGGGTATTACAGTGATGGCAAACCTCTCTGTGGGCACACAAGCTGTCAGCCAGCACAGAGGAAAGAACTGCAGCTTATTTGGTCTCAATGCCGTCAGCTCTCTTCTGATTGCACACAGCGCCCTATACCCTCTCCTATTCTATGTTTTAAGAAAGTAGAGTGTGTGTTAACTTGTTTCGTGTGTGTATATGAGTTGTGTAATTCAGGTTATATTGCCATGCCGGCACTTTGAGATAAATAAGTTGGGTTTCAGGTTGGGTACTCTGACTCTAAAAGGTTTGCCATCACTGTGGTATTATAAGAGCATAGAGCAACTGCATTGAAGCAGCTCTGTGTAATGCTTCTGTCCTTTCTGAACACTTCTGAAATTACAGAGGAAGTCAAATCTCAGAAAGTGAACACATTCCAGCCCATGCAAAAACCTCCTCTTCCCCACATTTTACTATGGCATCAGACTTCGTCATGCATGGGAGGCAGCAGACGCCTGACACACCCTCTTTAGTAAGTAAGGTTTGGTGCAGGGCCTGGTATGGGAAGAAGTTAGGACACTGCTGTATTCCTGCCAAGGCAGGTTCCATGCCCCATATGGGCAGGAGGAGTAGACGGGTATAGCAACGCACTGCAGAAGGGGGTGAGGGTATAGTAACGCACTGGACCTCTATTCTTCTACCCAACCAAACTCCAAGCCTAAAGAGGGTTTGGTATTTTTATTGGGAGGGGGGCACTTTCTTTTATCATAAATCAGTAATGAATGTGTAAAACTAAAAAAGATCACACATTTTACAGTGACTGTGTAAATTGATCCACTTCTGACCTTAAAAATATGTGTTCTGTCTCCACATTTTTTCAACTGTTGAGTTGGGATATGAAATAGATCAGGTCACTGTTTGACAAGTTACAATTCTCTATTCCCAATAATAATCTGTTTTGCAATAAATAAACGATTTCCATTGTTGTTTTTTTTAATTATTATTAGTTATTCAGAATGATGTGAGTACACAGTTCACCCTTTCTTATTTCCACGATTGTACCCCTCGTACACTTACCAATGTAGAAGGATTATACCCAAACCCTGGCACAAAAATAACCCCATCTGATCTGCTGTATCCTGCGTATATCAACGCTAGAAAAATCAATGTATGCTTATTTATTCGAGATCACAAATCATATAGATAACAATCAGATATGATGTCACGCTCATGTAGAAGCAAGTGAGAAAATATATAAACATCTTTCTTCATGCGTGCAATGTGTGATCATCTTCCACCTTGTCTTCGAGATGATTTACGGACGGGTTTCATAGCGTCTTTCAGCTGGAACTCCACTGGATAGTGATCACTGACCTCCAGGGCCTGCCAAGAGAACCAGTATGGATGGATGTATTATCATTTGCACTGGTAAACTTTGCTCTATGTACTATTAGTAACGGCTTGTTCCCACTAGAGTGATCGGCCACGATCACATGCAATTTAAACCGCGGCGGGTGATCCTACCCATTAATTTAAAGAAATTCCACAGCCGCAATTGTCCACGATCGCGCCCGTACACGAAATGCGGTTGTGGATCACAGACCGCGGGCGGACGGGGGACTTGTGCCGCTGATGGCGGCCATAGAGGTTAATGTATGCGGTTAAAAAGCGTGTCTCCATCCATTCACTGTCTATAGGTGAGTTTAGGTAGGAAGTGGGGGAGGGGGGACAGGACATCTTGCCACACTGCCCCACTTCCTGCGTGCTTCCTCCCGCAGACACCGCACCCGATTGAAACTACGGGAAAGCGCCCTAGTGGAAACCTAGCCTTAGAGTTGATGTTCTTACCTAAAGCCCATCAGTGGCCTACCTGTTCCTCTGTTAATCTGTATTCCTCCATGAAATCGAATATAGTCGCAGAGTCTGGCACCACGGAATTGATCAGATCTGTGCCATGCAGAACAATCCTAAAACACACAATTACAAGAAGGCAAATTAGAATTTCTGATTAACATTTGTTTTTTCACAAACACTTTAAACTGTGTGTTTGACAGTTGTCAGTTGTAAGGGTTTATATCCACTTTTAATACAATAGGTACATAAAAAGCTAATGGGAAAATTACAATCCAAGGATCCAGCTTTGAAAAGTACATTATTATACAGAATGAACTTCCAGAAAAAGTTCCCACTATGGGAGCGACATATGCCCTAGAAAACTCAGGAGAGGAGTTGAACAATCTTGGGAAAACTAGGGTGATTGGCCCACAGACGATCAACCTATGATTTTGGATATAGAAAAGTGAACATAAAGGACTTTGATGAATTCATAGACCACTTGAGTGTCCAGTTCCTGGGTTCTATGATGTTGGGGGTATGATCTGCCCCTTTTGGGGACTCTACACTGTTTTGGAGTGCTGCTTCTTTCTCACAACAATGTGGATTCTCTAGATTATGCCTTTTGATCCACCTCCTGTGGAAACCCTGGTAGATCTAAATGCTTAGAGGTTCAGTACATAAATCGACGCCGGAGTTATGCTTAAAAAAGGTGACGCCCCCCCATTTACATGAAGGTCTATTGCGCCGCCTACCCCCGCCCCTTCACGTCACCGGTGACATAATCGGGGGAAGACCTGGAAGCATGGGCGCACATGACAATGCTCCCGACCGCCGGGGGAATCCGGCGGACAGGTGAGTATGTTACTTATTAACTCCGGCTGAGTTTCATGGTGCAAACACCCAGGGAGTTAATGAACTCTGCTGAGACAACTAACCTGTGAATGTTTCTGGTTTTCTGCAAAACATGCACTGTTGGGGGTCCCTGAGGACCAGAGTTGAGAAACACTGATTTAAGGTATTTGCTTATGTTTTGTTTTGTCTTGTTGACTGTTAATGTTACAGAGAACTTTAATAAAAGTTGCTCATTGTCAGACACTTATGTTGCTGTGTCTGTGTGATGATGTCATCAAATGACTAGTTTGACAAACCTAGCAAGACAAAATCTTAAGTCGTTAATGCCCTATTTCTTACCATGGTTGAATATAGGCTATAGGTTCATTAATAAAGCAGTCATATAATGAATTCTTAAACACTGAATCTCCCGTTCAGTAGAGATCACATAACAAAATGCCTTGGAATGTGTTCATGTGACCAGCTGAATCCAGTAATTGTAGGAGAGCAGAGTAAATCTGTCCATACACCTTTAGATCTCTCTGTCAGATATCCCTAAAGCTAGCCACACACGGTTCGATTTTGGTTCAATCGATGCCCGATTAGATGAATTTTTTCATTGATTGAATGAAAATCGAAAAAATGCCCACATGGTACGATCAACGATAATTGTTCGATGAAGGCAGAAAAATTTATCGAATTTTGATCGGACATGTTGGAAAATCATTGTCGATTGTGCCAAAATCGTTTTATAATCGTCGATGTTTGTGGTGTTTCTCCTAGATCGATTAGATTCGATATAATAATATAGACCACTTCAATCTGAACTTCAATCCTTTCCATACCAAAGTCGACGATTTTAGTAATATTTTGGAATCGAAATCTCACCACAATCGCAAACTCAATTTGGGGTGTATGTTGATCCGATTAAGATAGATTTTCAATTAGACGATTGAATTCCTCGATCTAATCGAGCATCGATTGAACCAAAATTGAACCGTGTGTGGCTAGCTTTAGATCTACCAACACTATGTAGTGCCGTGTCCTCTGCGATTGAACACAGGTAGACTTGATGGTTAGAAAGTCCCTCATATTACATGATTTTGGTAAAACAAAAGGAGATCAAAAGGAAATCTGACAGAAAAATCTAAAGGTGTATGGGAGCCCAAAGTAGCAGACATCAAAGAAAGAAGTATTAACCCTTTACTGATCTATCCAAAATTAAAAACACAAAATAAATGCTATACCTGTACTTTAGATGAAACTCTATAATGAAGAAAAATCATCGGCACAATTAGGAATGGCTTCCAAAAGTTGCTCTCAATATCATGACAAGTTACCTGTCATAAGCACAAGTAGTCTTCCTTCTGACTGTTGTATCCATTTTATCTCCTATTAACCAGACAAACTCAGAATTTGTCCTCAGGCGGATTTTTATCCAAGACTTCTTGGGAACGTAGCTACAGCCAGCATTGAAGTCTCCCATTAGGATGATGTTCTGTAGAAAGGATAACAACATTATAAACAGGGGTGCACATAAAGCCCCCCATAGACAGGCAGACTCCTCCACTCCGCCAAAACTAGCTCTGCGTACCTGCATTATTGTTACAAAGCTCATATACATATTAACAACTATGGAGCACTCCGTGTCTGGGTGGCCGTAGCTATCAGGTGCAACCGAGGAGTCTGGCTGTCAGCTATAGAGGGGAGAGATCGGTAGCACAACCTACATCCCTCCCACATTAACCTTCTGGGCATTGCGCATGTGGCATGATTTTTTTTATAACCGGGCCACGGGCAATCGCGGCGGAGCACGACATGCTCTGCCGTGATTGCCTGCCCGGCCGAAGGTTCAGTACATAAATCCGGCTTCACTGGACCACAGAATCTAGTTCCTCTTCTTCGCTTCAAAGCATCGGCAGGAGGGGAGGAACGAGCCGGGGGCAAGCGGCAGCCGCCAGTCCACATGTGACCCTATTTGGGTCCGGATCCGGACCAGGATCCGCCTATTGAGTACCCCGGTGCTAGACCATCCAGCGGTGAAGCAATGGAGTTAACCCTAACGTGCGTTTCGTTGTTTGAAACTTCTTCAGGGGGTACTTGACTAGTGAATAAGCTAAATCTATATTGAAAAATTGTGTAAAGTTCAGGGGAAAGGGATCACCAGCACAGCCATATGATGAACAAAACTATGGTTTATTTTCACCAGAAACACAAATGAAATCTTGCAGCACATATAAAAGGCAGATTGCATGCAGCATTCCCGTACATATTTTCATTGCAGTCAGTGATTACAGCTCACCCATGACATTCAGGAAAACAGTCCAGCAAGCCCTCCCAGGCTCCAGAGAGAGCTTTGGACTTCACACACCCAGGCTGCACACCTGGTCTCAGCTCCTCCCCCCTCTCTGACATCAGAGCTTTTTCAACCAGCCTTCCTGTTTGGCTGAAAACCAACACCAAGTCCTGGACTGTACCCCGGGTGAAGTGGGAAGGCCCACCCAGTTTCTTTCCTCCCACTCGAGTCCGGGACCCGAAAAACTAAACAAATTGCAACCGTAGTTGCCCATATATTTTCCCGGACTCCTTACCCGGAATACAGCTGGGACCACAGCCCATAATATGGGGAGATATACTTCCCATCCAAGATCCACCCTTGGGATCCTCTACAATAGCCTAATAGAAGTCATTTATCTGTAAAGCAGTACTCAAATGGATTTAAGGATACATGGTATAGCCAGTTATCAGTTTTACTCACATTGTCCATGCACATAGCTAAGTCACGTAATGTAAATTTTTCTGCTAGCACCAATATACCCCCCCCCCCACCCCTGAATAAGCTCGGAAGAGTAAAATGCGTAAGGGTTTAGGGGGCCGTTCCAATGGGGGGTGACGAGGATGTGTCTTTCTAATGGAATTCAGCTATTTCCAAAATAAAGTGTGAATTGAGAGTGTGGACTCTCTATCTATGGTCCCCCCCCCCTCACACAAGTGGTCTTGGTACATGTAGTTCCTGGCACTGACCCTTAATAGCTACATTGTGGCTTAGTCTTGTCCAGAAAAAATATTTGTGAAACTGTGTACGCAGAAGAGTGGATCAAAAATGCAAAGAATCTGTTGTAGCAAAGGCACACAATTCAAATATATTGCACATGATGGCCCCAACTAACCTCAGTGTTCCATTTCTGTCGCACTTCAAGATAAACATCATAGAGTTCATCTATCTCACGGACGGCGTCCTCAGGCACTGTATGCTGGGGGATGATGACAAAGTCTTTCACTTCTTGTATATAGAAGAGAAGAAAACACAGAGGACTGAGACTTTGCACATGTATTGTGGCTGTGGGGTACAGTGTGTCCAGTGGCATTATTCATGCATTCAGTTATATGCTTGAAGAGCATTAGACTTTCCAATAGGAATTATATTTGATTATAAAATTGGTACTGTAAACTAGAGTAGGAAGATGTAAAATCCTAAATCCAAATTCCAGGTACGTGACCCACTCATCTCTCCACACATATGTAAAAAGCTGCTCATGGGTAAGTTGTTCATGCCATATTGTAAAATGTGTCTCTCCATTGGTTGGTCAGTGGGTTCAGAGAATCGGTACTGATAATGCTAATACAGCTAAGATATCCTTCTTGGCAGTGGCCTTTTGGCTTGGCTGGTGGGGATGGAATCAATTTCAGCCCCCAGGGTGTTTGGATCTTAAAATGTTTTTACACATTTGTATTATAGGACAATATAAGACTATGAGATAGATGGGGAGTCATAGTCCAAAAATATGGTAATGTTTGTATACAAATTTACACATAACAGTATTAATACTAAACATTTAAGAAGAAAAAGTTATACAAATGATACTCGTCTGCTAAGTATTACCTGTGTAGAAGGATTTAAACCGGACGATAAAGGGTTCCCTGGAAAAGACATCCAAATCTCCAGTCTGCTCATCTTTATACTGATAGGAATCCATCACTGTCACCACATTCTTCCTGCAACGACACCAATATATAGCATTACACCAGAGTGGCACAAGATGCTGCCAATAACAACTTGTGGCTCCATACGGTGACAATGCTTTGGGCTTTATTTATCCAAGTGTGTGCAATGTGTCCTGTCTCCTTGCATTTTTAACCTGGTGCCTGGTTTCCCTGAAAATAAGGCATCCCCCAAAAATAAGGCATCCTCTGAAAAGAAGGCATCCTTACATTTTTGCCTCACGCAGAAAAATAAGGCTCCCTCCCCCCTGAAAATAAGACACACTGAAGATAATCCCCCCCCCCCCTCTGAGTCTGCTGTACCATTTTGATTCCCTCCTCTGATCCCCCCTGTGTCATTTTAAGTGATCCCCCCCACCCTGATACCCCAATGCCGTATTCTTCTTCATGGAATAATAAGACATTGCCAAAAATAAGACGTAATCCATCTTTGGGAGCAAAAACTAATATAAGACTTATTTGCGGGGAAACACAGTAGTTGGGTCCAGGGGTCCAATGCCCTTGTTCTGTTTTCTATCTATAACTCAAAAATATGTTCAATCTCTTTTCAAAACTGGACTGGGATAATATTTGTTTAATTAAGGGAGAAATATCAAGTAGATTTTGCTGTCTTCTATGGGGTTTAGCATATGTCTACTGTAATGTGAAACCTACTTGAAGCAGGTATGGGGGGAGCATATTTTCATATAGTATACTGTGCAGTCCTAAAGAAGCCCTTAAAGCAGTTTAAACTGGAAATAAAAAAAATATATACATTAAATATACACAATACTCACCTTTTAGCAGTGTTGATCCTGGAAAACTGCTACACAAGGAAAAAACGCATACTTACCTTAATTTTCATTGCTAAAACCAGCCACTAACGCCCATTCACCTCCAGAGACAAGCCTTTCCCTTCACTGCTAAATACCCCGGGGGGGGGGGGGGGGGGGGGGGGGGGGGGGGGGGGGGTGGTGCGCATCCAAGGGGTAGGGAGCAGGAGGACAGAGATGCTTGAGTAGACAGAAAGTCTTGTGAACCCCCGTGACTCAGCAATTGGTATACCCGTTGTGGTCTTATTGGACTTACTGGTATGTAATTATAGCCAAGCTGTATATGATTTTTTTTCATTTTAATGATTGTTATCTTTATGTGTACCTTTAAGGTCCAAGAAGACTTGCCATCTCCATATTCTTTCAAGAGATTCTCCTCCTATCTTTTATCTAATTTGTCACAATATAAAAATAGATTAATAGATAGATTGTTTACCGCCCTTGCAAATAATGTAACACCCCAATTAAAAAGAAAGTTCCAATGTTCTGGAGACAACTGTCAAAAACTGTCTGGAAGAGATTTCTTAATTTTTGTTTTGGTATCCGAAAAGGAAATCATCCCAATGGGACATAGACAGCAATAAATAATTTTTTAAAAAGTGTTTTTTAAAGCATATTCCACGCTATCTTATGCATTATAAAGTTTCAGCTTTAAATCACCTGAACTTCTACTTAGGAATAGTGAAGTGTTAAATAAATAAGTGCTATTTGAGATTTTCTTAGTAGCCCAGTATGTTCCACTTAGTATTCGGAGGTTATTATAGGTGAAAATATGTCAGGTAAAATAAACAAGTATAGTTTTCATTACTTCCATACATATAGCACTGAATAACTTTGTTGTCTGTTAGGCTGTATACAAGAAGGCCTCCTGACCGCAACTTACCTATATATAAAGGCATACTGCTCTTTGGACATACTGCGACCAAGCCTGTTACTGATAAGTAGGGTATAATCATTTCCTGATTTTGTAAAGCTAAAAGAATAATAAAAAAAGAAAAGGTATTATATCATTAACATTGCACACTATGTAGTGCCTAAATAACATAAGAGCTGAACAAATGTTGCCTATCGGTTCTTAAATGCATTGGGCAAAACAGCATAAACGTGTCCCAAAAATTCATATTAACCTCCCTAGCGCACTGCTGAGGTCCAGATTTCTTTACCAAAAGCGCACCATAGACTTAAATTAATTTTTTTATGTTGTTGGCCTGTAACTTCCCAAAATATGTCAGTACAAGTGTCTAGTAGACATCATGACTATAATAATGTTTGAAACACACAATTATGTGCAAAAAAATTTATAAAAGACATAATTTGAATGATGAAATAAGCTTCCGTGCAGAAGCCAGATCAGAAGATCGGAGTCACCAGAACAGCGCTGCTGGGGCCGCCAGATATGCCAGGGGGGTTAAATCCAATGGGCCTGTTCATATGAAAACTCATGTCAATGAAGAGTGAAGCAGGCCTTAATAAAAGAGTTATGAACATCTTTACTTGAGTCTTGGTCTTCTTTTTTAAGCAATATCTTTTTATTAGGGAAAGTTTTTTTTACAATACACAAATATCGCATAAATTTACACAAATCTACAGTCCCATTCTTGCAGCGCATCAATCAAAATATCAATGTTATCACAGGGAGACATAAGAATAATATTAGAAAAGGAATAAGAAAACCATGGGGACCCCACATGGAGCACAATGTATGCTGCACTTATACCAAGGCAGTTGTCTCTCGATACTTGATTAACTAAGGGACTGTAATTTAATGTATCACATAAGCAAAAAAAAGGGGGGGTAATGCTTTTCACAAACCAACGCACGTAAACTAGACAAGACACACATATGGTTGGTAGGCAAGGGGAGGAAGAAAAAAATAAGGGAAGGGAAAGGAAGGGGAAAAAAAAGGAAACAGAAGAAGCCGAAGAGGGAGAAGGCAAGAAAGGGAAAGTGGAGAAGAAAAAAAGCAAAAGAATAAGGGGGAAAAAGAGAGGAAGAGGGGGGATATTTGCGCGTGTCATAGCCCATCAGTGTTTCTCAGACAGTGGGGCTCATCAAAAAGTTTTGTTTTTTTTCCCATGTTCAACTGGTCTGTTTCTAATCAGTTAAGTGTTATAATTAGGAAAAATGCGTCGTTTCCCTGTTTCCCTCCCCCAGTCATAAATACCAAATGTAATCTTTCTGAAATAAGTTTTGAAAAAAAATCGCGCTGAGCATCCTAACCGCGTATTGGAAAACATACTATTTCCTCCCACCCATTACGGACTGTGGCTTGCTGAGTTGCCGCTCAATTGGCCCGATGGAAACATATAGCTAAACTCCACAATACGATCCGACAATCTGCCTACGAGCGTCTAATGGACTCCATGGAAGAATTTATCATGATAACCACAAGCGACGTTGGGGGACGGCCTGGCTAATG
>CM070037.1:102857863-102868421 GCA_036250615.1 Ptychadena robeensis | reverse complement strand
TGTCTTGGTACGCTTGGAGCGAATGGATCTTGCCAGGAACCGGCCGCACTTATTACCATGCAGGTAAATGCTGCTGTGCAGACAGTCCTGGTGTTTGGTAGCTTTGTAGTCCAGAAGCTTTTGCAAGTCCAGACGTTTTTGAAGCAGGGATTGATAACAAACAGGGATCTCTAGTGTGTTTGTGATGTGTTTCCAAGAGGGAGATATCTTGCAGCAGAGCAGTCATTAAATGAGAACGTTCCTTCTTAAGGCGAGAGCCGTGTATTATTAATCGGCCCCATGGGACACATTTCAAGGATTCCCATTTAATTGGTGGTGGTGTCAAGTCTTGGTCATGTTCAGTCTGAAAAAATCGAATATTGTCAATAAGGTCTTTCTGCACTACTGGGTCCTGAAGCAATGATTTGTTAAGGCGCCAAGTAAAGGCACGAGTTGGAGAGTCTGGTATGGTTAGGGTAAGAGAGACTGGACAATGATCAGCAAAGATCTGTGTGTCAATAGATACCTGAGGTTGCCAATGAAGCATATGATGAGGTAGAAGAAAAAGGTCAATCCTCGTATAAGTGGAATGTGGCGCAGAAAAAAAGGTGTAATCTTTGGTCGTGGGAAAGAGAATCCGCCAAATATCCACAAGCTGTAATATATGCAGCCGACGCTTCACCGCTGATAGCGATGAGCGAGGCACCGAGGATTTCCCAGAGGAAGAGTCCATATGGGGGTCCAATGTCATATTGAAATCTCCTCTTATGAACAATTTGCCTTCCATAAAGGCGTCTAGTCGCTTAAGCGTGGACAGGAGAAATTTGGCCGGTTAATTATTAGGGAGGTACAGGTTAACTAATGTAAAGAGGTGCCCATATATTTTGCACTTGATGAATAAATAGTGTCAGAAAGTCAGGGAGCTGCGAGAGCTTCGGTGGCAGAGGATCAGGCCACGGGTCCAGCTCCACGTGGAGGAATTTCCCCAGGTCGAATGGCGATCTCAAAATGGCAGAGTTGCCATCTCTCCGTGCCCACAGATAGAAAGGAAAACCCCAGCGGTATTGTATATGGGCATCTGCTAACTTCTTTGTGAGGGGTCTCAGGGCCCTTCGCCTCGCTAGCGTGCGCTTGGACAAATCTGGATATAGTTGAATTTGCACTCTATTAAAGTCCACGTGGGGTTTAGGCCGATACTTTTGGAAGATTTCTTCTCTCTGCCTATAATAGTGAATGCGGCACAGGACATCCCTGGGTAAGGTGTTGTTAGGATTTCAGGTAGCTGGTACTCTATGTACTCGGTCAATATCAATTGCTGTGTCTATTGGCTGATATCTAGCAATATTAAGGATTGTCAGTACCGTTTCCAAGAGGTCGTTTGGGCCAATGGATTCTGGAATGCCCCTGAGACGGATATTGTTCCTGCGATTGCGGTCCTCCGAGTCATCCTCCTGGTAACGCATCTCCTGTATAGTGGTATATTGTTCTTGTATAACGGTTTGCATCTCACCAATGGCTTTGTATATAAGAGCGGTAGATTCATCAGCTCCATCCATGCAGTGGTGGACATCCCTGATACCCTCTTTAAGCTCTGCCATCTCCTGTCGGTGCGCAATTTCCACCCTGGTGATCATGTCATCTATATCTCGTTTGGTAGGCAGTCTGGCGAGGAATATTTGCAGTGCTTTTGGGAGGTCTGCTATGTCTGACTCAGCCTCAGATGCCGATGATTCATGCCTCTCTGGAGAGTCCCTGTCAGGGGAGTCTCCACGTGTAGTTGCTTGAAAGCTTCTGTTATCAGAGGCCATCTTGGCTGCTCTGGTGGAGTGTTTCACTCCCTTAGTGAAAAAGCTCCCAATCTCCATGCGGGAGGCACCGGGAGTTGTATCAGCTGGTGGCCGCGGGCTACGGCGAGAGGTGCGCCCCATAATGCCGTGCGGCATTGGTGTGTGGGCGGCCGAAGTCTGTAGCTTCCCCCGTCTTGGTCTTCTTTGCAAATTTTTTTCCACTAGAAATCCAACATGAAACATAATAAAGACCAGCCACTGAGGCCAACAACCCCCTTCCAACTATCTAACTTCCCCCTTGTCTGTTGTCTGCAGCTGGTGCATTTGCTGTAGCCCTTCTAGGTTCTCCTCTGCACAAGCAATGTGGCTACAGTGATGTAACTTACACTTCACACTATGTAATAGCTTGTTAATATTATGACCGGATATTACCAACAGTTTCCAACTGCAGAATGTTTTGGTTTTCAATTTTTTATAATTGAATTCTGAAAAAGGAGAATATTTAAACTTTTGAGGATAGCCCTTGCAGTATTAATCTTTACTGTTGGAGATATGCGTAAATAATTTAAAAAATTTTACTTTGTAAGACATTAAAAAGGAACAATGGGGTTTCTGTTTCTCATTTGGAAACAGATGAGGAACATGTCTGACAAGTTTTGTCCCTGTGTCTTGCTGTAATAGTTCCCCACTTCTTCTTGTGAACCCCAACAGTTCCCCATTAGGTTAGTTTCACACCTCTTCACCATTCAGTTCACAACGCACGCATGTGAACTATATAATGGGTCGGGTGTTAATGTGCATTTCCTTTTGTGCTTTACAAGGCAAAGGTGTGAAAAGTGCCTAAAAGATTCCCACTTTGGTATGGGGAAGGAGAGCGGGAGAAGAAAAAGAGAGATACAGGTGGGGGAGAAGAGAAAGATAATGAGAGCGAGAAAGAGATGGGAGGGAGAAAGGGATGGGAGGGAGAGAGAGGAAGAAGAGAAAGAAGAGAAAATAAAAGATAGAGGTGGGGAATGAGAGAAAGAGATGGGAGGGAGAGAGAGGAAGAAGAGAAAGAAGAGAAGAGAATATAAAAGATAGAGGTGGGAAATAAGAGAAAGGCTCTTTATAGAGATTACAGAGATTCAATGTTATGTAAATTGTGATTGAATATAATTGATTCATTATACTTATCAGGGCTTGTGTCTGACTTACCATATTCCCCCCTAAAGCACAAAGAGCACTGATATTACCTGTTGAGTTTAGCCATTAGAGTGCGTATCGCTATGTCTTTGCTGTCTCTGATCTCCATCAGCAGCATTATATCACAGCGAGAAATTATCTATAACAATAGAATAAAAGAATCTGATTATTTCTCAGCATTTCCAATGGTCATCAGACACATCATTTGCAAAGGTATTAAGATCCCCTTACAAGGGTATTAAAGCACAGAGGACAGTTCAGGACAGGGGTGTCCAAACTTTTTGTAAAGATGGTGAGATAAAAACGAGGGGGGGGGGCACTATGGCTCTGGCATGGGCATGGCTGGTATGTCTTTGGGGCCATTTAAAGCCCTTACATCTATATATTAAAAACGCAGATACCAGTGTATTTATATATACATATGTATAAATATACATAAACTCCCATCAGCCTTACCAAAGCCAGCTTGATGGGTGCTCACCAAAACAAAAAATATATATATAATCTCCCATCAGCCTTACCAAAGCCAGCTCGATGGGTGCTCACCATACCGATTCCTTCTTAACCATGTAACCAAAATACCAGTGGGTCATTGACCCTTGTAAGTATTACAAAGTATTACAAGTGCCCTTAAACCAGAACATCACAAACCATTAATTACTAATACCAATTTTAACCTGGGCACTATCAGAGACCACAATGCTGTATCAAAACATGGTACATATTACACCCCCCCCCAAACCTATAACACAAAAACAGCACGACCCCTGCAAAATGCGGCATAGGGAGGAGGACGGTAACGTTCTTCTGAAAGTTGAACCAGACAGCTGTAGGCAAAATTGTGTAAATTATGGACTGCACCATGTATGGGGGGGGGGGGGGGGGGGGTTGCAGCTGAGTTGCAGCTATCACAATGATATTGCAGTTGTGGTTGTTAAGGTAGATGGCAGACCTCTTGCTAACTTGCATCAAGTCCTAGCTGTGCGATGGAAAAGTTTAGCGTCACCCCTCCTCTAGTACTATTAATCTATATTAGAGTGACAGACAATAATTAAATTGCAGAAGTCAATAAAAAAAGTTGTGTATGTCCAGGTTTAGTCACTATATACTGCCAGGGAACATCAACCTCAATGTAGAAAGATATCGGATAAAATGTTACTGACCTTCTGTAGAACAGTCATTACTTCATTCTTGGAGCCCTTGGCCTCTCCAAATATTTGGACATTGAAGGAGCAAATTCGGAGACTTGTTGCCCCAGAGAAGCACAAGGTGAGCAGCAAAGCGATGGACTTCATGGTCCTCCCTGTCCAGCAAAGATGTTTCCAGATCCTCAGCCTTCTGCCTGACTGTATATGTGAAAGCCCCTGAGTAACCACACCGGAACTCACACTTCACCACTTTGCGGACATCTGCACAGTTCAGCCTGTTTTTGGCAGCTGCTCCAGAATGATATGTACACAGAGAATATGTGTATTCTGTGTAAGAAAGATAATACTTTATAACCAAACAAAGCAGAACACTATGTATGTGAGAACTCATTTACATATAAGCCTGTTCTTTACAAATACTTCCCTTTTTAAGTGTAGAGTTTATACAAACCTAACAATGAACTTTATAGTCTATTTTATTCACCATTCAAAGTTTTTTATTTGTTTAATAAGTACAAAAAATACCTGTGGAAATTGCCAATAACTTTGTCAGCTGGTAAATTACTGCTTCCTTATTTTCTGCCTGGGCTGCATACTGTCACATTGTTCCAGTGACTATCAACCAATTCTATATACATACAGTGCATCTGGAAAGTATTCACAGCGCATCACTTTTTACACATTTTGTTATGTTACAGCCCAGGTGCTCAATCTGCAGCCCGTTGCCACATGCGGCCATTTTGGCGTTCTTCAGCAGCCCCTGAAACCTAACTGTTAATACATAGGGCATAGAAACTTACTAGTCCACCGATGCCAAGCTAAATTGTCTTCGCCCAGTCACTGATTGGCTTAATGTGCATTACCATACTACAGTGTTCCCTAATGCTTGAAGTATCATTTAACACACATTTGCCTTCAGATGACCCCAAAGATAAAAGTCTAAGGGGGTCAGATCGGAAGACCTTGAAATTGCTACATAATGATGTGTTTCCCTCTTTATGCACTGAAGCTGGCATGTTCCCTGAGTTTTTCCAGCAAGATGGTGCTCCACCACATTATGGGTGTCAGGTACGAGCATTCCTACATGAACAGTTTCCTAGAAAGTCGATTGGTCATCGTGGGCCAGTTGAATGGCCCCCAAGGTCTCCCGATCTGACCCCCTTAGACTTTTATCTTTGGGGTCATCTGAAGGCAATTGTCTATGCTGTGAAGATATGAGATGTGCAGCACCTGAAACTACTGATACTGGAAGCCTGTGCTACCATTTCTCCTGGGGTGCTGCTATCAGTGTGTGAAGAGTGGGAGAACAGGATTGCATTGACAATCCAACAAAATGGGCAGCACATTGAACACATTAATGGACAGAAACTTGTAAATAACTAATAAAAGAATAAAGTTACATTAAAACCAAGCACACCATTGTTTTTCTTGTGAGATGTGTCTACGTCTCATCTGATGTGTCACATGACCCTCTTCCTATTGAAAAAACAAAAGTTGGATTCAAAATGGCCAACTTCAAAATGGCCGCCATGGTCACCACCCATCTTGAAAAGTTTTCCCCCCTCACATATACTAATGTGCCACAAACAGGAAGTTAATATCACCCACCATTCCCATTTAATTAAGGTGTATCCATATAAATGGCCCTCCCTGTAGATCACCAGATAATGACTTATATAATCGGTTCACTTATCTACCACTTTGTTTTGAACTTTAATAAAGCATTATATGGACTTTTATGCGGAGTGCGGATTCTTCCTTTTTGCATGGAATGTGTTGGCCCCTTTTATTGAGCGTTAATCCCCCCGCCCTGTCAAAATTACATGTCCCCCAATTGCAAGGAAAGACCCTCTTTGGGTATTACATCGCTCTTTCTCTTTCCTCCTGTGCTGTCTTTTTTTGTAGTTTGATTTATAGACCTCTATAAAAATTTACTGTTTACATGGCAAACATATCAGATGGGCCAGACCTTTTATCCAAACTCAAGAAACATTTATGAATAGTGTTTAATAAGTCTGCATGCTAAAGTGGGGTTTAACCAATTTTTCGTTTCATGTATTTTGTTCTGTGTAACTGAAGGTATGATGTGAACGTGCCTTGTGCTTCTTCAACTTGAAGAGAGGAAACATGCACCATCGTCTGCCTGGATAGATCCGAGATCCAGAGTGGAATCTGGTGATTTATAGAGATGGTCTCAAAAGTTTGACTAGCCAACTTTGAATTAATTTCAAAGCCCCTAAACATTGTATTATCCCCCCTAAGGTCTTCTACTTAGGCACCATCTAAAGCCTTCTACAGGCTAGGCCAAAATTATTAACCCCCTCCCATTATGAAATTAGACAACACTCTTGACTTCCCCATAAAAATGTCCATTAACAACAAGTGTTTGTTATTTTGGAAACAAATACATTATAAAAAAAACAAAGTCCGCTAAGATTAATTAGACTATTTTATTGATACACAGAGTTGAAACAAGAAAGGGCAAAAATGAGACATCCAAAATGATTGGCCCCCTGGCCATTAATAGTCAATAGTGTCCCCTTTCTGAGCCACAACTCTCTGACAGTAGTACTTTACTAGGTTGGCACAGGACTCCTGAGGGACTTTGGCCCATTCTTCCATTGCACATTGTTCCATACCTGCTGACATGGTTGGTTTTCCAGCACGGACATTCACTTTGAGTACCTACCACAGATTCTCAATAGATTTGGTCTCTGCATGGGCCACTCCAGTATTTTAGGTTTGGTATCCTGTTGTAATAATTTCAATATATGCTGTGGGTCATTGTCTTGTTGGAAAACCCAGCGCTGACCTAAGCCTAGACTACAAGCAGATTTCTGCATATTCTCCCTCAAAATATCAACATAAGTACAAGAGTTCTAGAGAGAACTCTGGAGAGGAATCGAGTCAGAGATGTCAGTAAGGAGTCCCAGACATCTGTCAAGATGAGTGTTGCTGACCTGGCCTCTTCTAAATTTGATGTTAAAAGGAACACAGTTGTGTTCATCATGGTGGGCTTACAGGCCATGGGCCCAGAAGAACCCCTTTACTTAAAGTTTGGCACATCACAGCCAGACTGAGGTTCGAGTGTGACTACTTGAAAGGTAAAGATGAGTTTAGGAATTCTGGGTCTGATGGGATTTTTGGGTCTGATGGGACTAAACTGAAATTGTTTGGGTACATGGATGTTACCCATGTCCCTGGCACCATCCCCCACATGCATATTTCAAACCATTCTGGACAAGGGCGTTCTCCATCCCCGTCCCGATAGGAGTCGCACAAGCAGAGTAGAGAGTGCGTGGAGGGAGAAGAAGAGGAAGAGGGAATAGCAGAGTGTTCCTCATTATTTTTTTCTTTCTCCAACAACACTCCCCCCCCCCCCCCCCCCCCCCCCCCCCCCCCGGTCGACAGCTTTTTTATCGTCCTGATTAAGCAGTGCGAGCGGTCCCATTGGAAATACCTGAATGTTACTTATGTTTGGTGAAAAGGAAGAGGCCTTCAACCCTAGAAACATAGAAACTCAGTTCCAACAGTTAAGCATGGTGGGGGGAGCATCATGCTGTGGGGATGTTTTGCAGCCTTGGGCACAGGGAGCCATGTTCGGGTGAAGGGCATCATTAAAAATTATGTTGACATTTTGAGGGAGAATATGCAGAAATCTGCTTGTAGTCTAGCCAGAAAGGGGAGACACTCTTGACTATAAATTTTCAGTCTCATGTTTGCCCTTTCTTGTTTCAACTCGGTCTATGAATAAAATATCCTAGTTATACTTAGTGGACATTGTTTTTATAATGTACAAGTGTTGTTAATGATCATTTTCATAGAGAAATGAGGAGAGTTGTCTAATTTCATAAGGGAGGGGGGGGGGGCTAATCATTTTGGCCTCAATTGAATATTTTATTGCTTGATCGATCTTCGATACAGATGGATTTGTTTTGTAATACGATTTGTTTGACTATTGAGTTCAATGCAAAGCCTCTGAGAAGGGTTGAGGGTATACCACTGTACAGGCTCAAGGATCAACCAATGACAGGAGGCAGATGTACTGCAAAACAGTTTATTCCGGGAAATAACAGAACTTGGGAAAGAAAAAGTTGCTTAAATTTAAGGGAGTAGTTCAATAAATTGGATTCAGTTCAATAGAGAACTGCAACAGTTTAGCCTGTCCCTTGTAGGAGGGGTAACTGGTACTTGCATGCCACTGGAGATAGCAGAGACTTCCAATCTCATCCACAGGAGGAAATGCATGTTGTAACACCACCAGTCTGCGCTCGGTGTCCACTGGTCGCTCCACCCCACTTGAATTGGGGATCTTGGATTAGCGGCATAGGCATTATGTGATATTTCGCGAATAATTCTACTAATATTCGATATTCAATATGCGTAAATACAAAATTATACATAATATTATATATAACGTATATAGCCATGCATTGTGATCAAAATAATCTCATCACAATTATTGTCAAAATGAATGGTCATATGATATTAACTATCACGCTGAGATTATTATTATCACGCATAGCCATATGCACGGGATCATGTTTTTTTAAACAAGTCTAATATTCGATATTCGCTAAAATATTCGCCATTCAAGCTCAACACTATCTGGGATGATACCAGCCTGGTCAGTAGGGCAAACTAAGAAAGATAATAGATAGTTACGCAAAAACCGTCACTAGTGATAACACAGTTACAGAGATGTCAGTGAATAGCCCCATGGGTGTATGGGGCCCTGAGCAAATGAATGCAGAGTTACATAGGGTCAGTATAGGGTGGGTTTGGTTTTAAGTTGTGTGTAGGTGGCGCAGCTCTCAAAATGGAGAGTTGGCCCCCTAGGCGACACAACCTAGTACAACAATTGGTTAAATAATATGGAATGATGACAATGAACAAATAATATGGTTTGAAAAGAGCCTCCGCTCGAACGCGTCCCATAGTTCCTGTTGAGCCCCCCAGCATCTGTAAGCGGAGAGAGATCTCAACCCCAACCAGGAAGTGAGGTTTTCCTGGAAAACACATGGCCCTGAGAGATCCATCCTTGTGAACCTCTTTAATGTGAGTATCTTGTCTGTTGTTTTTGTTTCATTTTATTCAATTCCATATTATTTAACCATTTGTTGTACTAGGTTTTGCGCCTCTGTCCTTGTTCTTATTACAGTAGGGCAAGCAACTGGGTCTTATCCAAGGAATGCATGCTATTGCATCCACTGGCTGCCTGCACGCCGGTATTTATGGCGGAGGATGGCAAGTCTAAAGACAGCTCTCTAGCCCAGTTGCTGCTGTCTCATCAGCACCTGCTCCTATGGATTGCCCCTCTTCTTCCTGAACCTCAGCTTTATGTCCTTCTGTCCTGATCTAGTTTGAGTGGTTATACTACACTAAAAAAGATAAATTATTGCTTTTATTTACTTAGTTTTTGCATCAATAAAGCTCAAATCAAAATTTTGGCTTCGACCTTAATTTATGCAAAAACTTCATGTGCTAGGGCAATATTTTTTTCTCTCCAATGTTCCCACCCATAAAATCCAGCAATTTTGGTGATGATACCATGTTTTTTTTTAAGTAATTGGAACAGAAAAATCAAACTGCATGTGTCCACCTCTAGGATATACATTGATGGAAAGAGACTGATATTCATAGATTGATATAGATATTTATTGATGATATGATATTGATAGATTTATATAAAGATATATTACATGGCTCTATGACAGGATTACACACACAGCACACTGGCTGCACTGTTGACATCCCGTCACTGCCATCTAGCGGCCCCGTGCGGTAATTTCCGTCGGCAGACTGCTGCACTTGGCTCCATTGCCTTTAAGGAGAGTGCGGCAGTTCCGGGTGTGATCCCGCAGTGAGATCCCGGGACCGATCGGAGGATCCCCCCGGAGCCCGGGGCCGGGAGAGGTGAGCCTTCACCGCGCTAGATCCTGTGACGGATCCCGACCACCATCCGTGTTATATTATCATCATCATTGTGACACTGTGTGCGGTGTCACCCTGTGTGTCATTGTATCCGCTGTCATCACACTCAGCGACAATGTCATCGCCGTGCCGGTGTCCGCTATAGAATGAATGAGTGTGACTTGTGCCAGAAGTGTCGTTGTCATGATCGGTGTCACATCGTGTCATTGTGTCACATAGAAATGTCCCCCACCATCGGTGTCACCCCATCTCCCTCGTCTATGGCGGGTGGAGGAATGGAAGAGCGGGGATGAGAACACTCTCCTATCATGCTGCCAGATCCTGTCTATTATTATTGTTGTGATTATTGTTGCTGATGGTAGTGATAACATTTAGAATAAACCAGTCTAATTATTATTGCTTTGCCTTGCAGTTGGCTGCGAATGTGTAAAGTAGTGTTGTATTCAGGCCACACTGGCATGTGTACAGCGGAGGCAGATGTGTGGTGTGGGGGCACATGACCCGCTGTGGTATATGTGTGGTGTGGGG